>JARQOD010000010.1:51035415-51092915 GCA_033576555.1 Oophaga sylvatica | reverse complement strand
CCAAAGGGAGAGTGGCTACAAAGAGTGTTTTGCTCATAAGAACACCAAACACATTTATTTTTATTATATGTGTGATACTTCATCTTGTCTGTGGTGGGAGTGTTGGGAAATTGAACACTTGCTGCTGGATTCCTTCACTGATCGCCTGTGGTCGGCTTATTTATTACATGTCCTCTCGTCGTGCAGAACAGGGTGCTGGTGGACTGGGTGGTCGCTCTATGACAGTGGTCGGGGGTACGGTTTGGTCACCACCAGCTGGTGTTTGGAGACCAGCAATGCGCTCTTGGAAAAGAATATGTAAATTAACACTTCAGGAGCTGAAACTTTGCTCTCAGGTGTCGCCTATTGAAGGTGGCGACCCTACATGAGTGTCCAACCCTTACCACATGACTTGGGTGGCGCTAGGGAGTCGTCCTTCTTCCTCCTGGAGGAGAGCTAATTTGCATGCCTTAAGGAGAACTGCCTGGCCTTGGTCTCTGCGGGAGAACTGAACCTCTTGACCGAGTATTACACTATATCATAACTTTTTGCTATATGAAAAAAAAAAGTTTTGTTTGCAACTTAAGGATTTAATGTCTATGACGCTGCTGTACAGATAACTATGAAATACAGCGGCGTGCCTCTTGAGATGATTTCTAGTGATCGCGTGGGTTTATTATTTGTAATGGCTCAGATCCAACTGGTTTGGCAAACTTTCTTGTGACTTAGAGCAAAGCGGGAACTATTTTTGGGCACTTTCCTTCTGTTTTTCATGACTCAACTATAGAAATTCCATTCCATCTTTTAAGTCTTGCCGTCGACAGCGCTGGCTTCCCGAATGAAACCTGATTGGCCCCATTATAAGTCAGTTACATTCTTTGGGATCCTTTTTTGTCAATGGATCATGTATAGCTGCGTTGCCCACTAAAAAATGGTGGCCACAATGGTATTCTAAATGTAGAGAGGACGAGTCGGCTCACCAGTGTCAATGTACCTGTATTCCCAGGCATGGGATGATCGCACGTGGCTGCCCCAGCCCGGGCTGCATTCGGATTCCTGCTTAGCCTACGCGTTTCAGCATGGTACGATGAATAAGGCATAATGCCGAAATGCGTAGGTTAAGCTGGAATCTAGGCTTCACTTCACGCTCGTTTTATTCTCTTTTTAAAATGATCTAATCTGAAGTTTTATATTCACCTGCACATCGCTGGAGGACGGCTTCCCCTCAAAATCGCATGCTGGTATTGTGACTATTCGTCCCATGTCTACTGCCGTGCCCATCGCTTACACCAGTTATCTTCTGCTTACAGGGAGACTACGAGAGTGATGCTGAACCCAATGACCGGAAGGTGAGAACTTTTTAATATTTGTCGTCTAGTTTGGTCACGAATCCTATTTTGTAGGGAAATGATCCATGTCTAAGGCAGTTGTGGGCAAGCAGTGGCCCGCAAGGCTGAAGGCGGTGGTTTGGTCCTTGTCCCGCGTTCCTTTGCGCCCCTCTTTTTTCTTATGTACCATACAGGGTGTTGTTTTTAGAAAGGTGGTCACAGATAGGTGGTCTTCCCCTCTTATAGGGGGCAGGAAATAAATATGGTAGTTGCAAATTCGACTATATAAGGGAGAAGGAGGGTATCAGTGGCTTCTCTGTCCTAGTGCAGGGAGAGGCTCAAAGTCATAGAAAGACCCCAATATTTTAAATGGCAGATGGTCGCCCGATTACGGATTCTGCATTATGGCCTTTGAGTTACGCCGCTGATTTTAATGAAGCGCGACCATGATGTAGTCGCATGTCGGCTGCAGGATGTAATGGGTCACTGAATGCATTGAATGGACTTTTAATGGATTTATTACATTTTTCTGGGGCCACCGCTAGAAAATGACAATGTGGCATCCTATCAATGTTTTGTAGCATCTGTTTTTATATATCAGTACTGCTTATTTCTTCATCTGCTTCGAAAGCTTTACTAACCTCCCATTATGTAAGTAAAGCAACTGGAGAATGGGGGCAGGGAAAATAGATGTGTACAGTAATATAGGGGGCTTTCGATCAACGTCTCGGCCATCATCTCTAAATATGGTCCTGTCGAGGATAACAATCTCCATCCGGCGTTGAGTTCCTGCCTCCGAGCCACAATCTCTATCATCGGGATAGATACACATTGTGCGTGCTGCGCTCGACACTTGTTTTGGTCCGTGCCATGGGGCTGGTGTGGGGGTGAGAAGATTGATGGGAAAATTAAACATTGATGCCTTTGTGCTAATTAAAGGGGAGTTCCTTGGCTTATTCCGTCAGAGAACCAACAGGAGATTTCTTAGCAGATGTGCTTTGTTGTTACACACTGGCCAAAATCCACAAAGCTGATCACCCTGAACTGGCACAAGGAGCACCTTGTTTGTATGGGAATTACTGCATGTGCTCAGTGTCCATACTCTGTGTACCTGTTATTCCAGGTAACTTTCCAGAATAATCTGGCCTGCCCTATGTGGAAATGAGAAATAACCCTATTTCTGTCCATTCTATAACTTAAATCCTGCATTTTTCATCAGTTTCCTAATTTTCAGTGGTCTCTGAGCTGGTAGGTGAAAACTAGCTGCTATGATGTCTTTCATAACCAACCCCCCCACAGGCATGATGGATTTCTGCTCCCACATCCCAAATGTCTGTAGCATTTGTTCAGAAGCAGCAGCAGGGAGGACTTTGTACAGCAGTACTGAGCAGTGTAGCTGTGAGTCCAGCACTAGGGTGAGAGGAACACTCTGCCCTGTGTGCTGTCGGACAAAAGATCACTGAGCTAAGGGTCAAGAATTCAAATGGACACCAGCCAAAGGTGAAATTGATCAATGGGAGATTAACCCCGTGTTTTCAGCTGGATTCCTGCCATATTGTTTTGTGGACGCGTGGACTAAAAATCGATATTTCTTGTTTCACTTAATCATTTCTAGGTTTATTGTTTCTTTTAATGTACTGAACTCCTCACGTGGAGAAAGAACTTGTCTGACATAGCTGGCATTGTGACAGAGGAAATTAGCAACTGGCATTCCCGGGGAAAAGATTTTCCCACTATGCTGGCAGGTTTTATTATTTATCCATCTTGCAGAATTGACTGCATGTATGGCTAAGCTTCTCTCCTTTGTCCTCTCTGCAGCAGAGGGCTTATAATTCGACCCCTCTAGAACCAGAGCCAGAGGGGTTAACATGGAATCTCCTATGTTTCTTTTGCAACATTTATCCCATTTCACTTAATCTTTCAGCTTTTGTGCGACGAATGGGCCAGTTACGGTGTTTTTTACAAGTATCAACCTATAGACCTGGTCCGGTAAGTTACGCCTTATCTGTTGAGTTACTACAACTCCCATCATCAAACGTTGGAGATGACTGATCTATAGAGCATTGGGATGTTACAGCTGTCTTCTTCTTCGTGTTCTGTTGTCTTCCCAGGAAATATTTCGGGGAGAAGATTGCCCTGTACTTCGCTTGGCTCGGAGTTTACACCCAGATGCTTATTCCCGCATCCATCGTGGGGATCATTGTGTTTCTTTATGGATGTGCAACTGTAGATCAGGACATCCCCAGGTACCTCCTGCTCCTGACGGTCTCTCCTGCAACCATGTCTCTACTATTACACGGGAGGGTGGGAGCTCATGTACTCTAGAGCCTCCTAAAAGCTGATAGTTTGGAATATCAATCTTTACAAAATTTACAAGGGTTGCCGCCCCAAAACCATATATAAACCCCATGGACAAGATGGGTCATGAATGCATGATCAATAGGATCAGTGTCAGACTGAAGAACATTGGGCCCACCGGAGGATTTGATTCTGAGGGCCCATATTTCCACCCATAGCATTAGCAACTGCAAGGTTTGCACTATGAATTCTCCTGAAGGAGAAGCCAGGGCCCATCGGAGGATTCTCCGGTTCTCTGGTGGGCCAGTCCAACCCTGAATGATGGGGGCTGACTGCTGGGACCCCCACAGATGGAGAACAGGATTCCTGAAGTCCCCTGTATGACTGGAGTTATAGTGAGCATGTGTGACCATCCTTATTCACACAGTGGACTTTGGGCCCCCCACCCCGGTATTGGGATAAGCAGGGATCCAACCAGCTCTCTTAAAGCTGCAGAAATCTTTCTTACAATGTAGCAAACTGCAGTTCAGGCTGTTGAGCTCACAGAGCATTTAGCATTTACAACCTTTACATTGACGGTCCATTCTTCTATTATTGAGAAATCAAGTTTGAATTTATATACAAATGGCTATGGTAGATCTGAAGCCTCCGTCACTCCAACTCTATTCCCTACCCAGCACTGCCATCTGCAGCCGATTTTGATTTTAATTAGCACCACGTAATGCATTGGTTCTTACAGAGGAATTGAACACTTTCTGCTGATCGCTGGGGGTCTCGGACAATCTGTGCTAAACTATGTTTTTGTTATAGATGCCCTCCACGGCGAGGCAGTGCCCCCAGTATTTAATGCTAATACCATAAAGGAGCCCATTTCCAACTTTAGAAAGTCTTACTTCATTCCTGCCAGCCTCTGATAATGCTTACAAGACACTGAACGTGGATGGGAAAAACATAAATCTGACACAGGCGCCAAGAGAAATTAAGGCAGCATTGTGAACACACTATAACCAAGGAGAACTTAACACGGACGCTCCGAGGGCAAACATCCAGCCTGGTGGAGAAAGTTATACACACCAGGCTAACGGCCCAGGCAGGAGCCGCGCTCTCCAAATAATGATAAACTCATAAAATTAGGACGGCAGGACGCGGGCTTTATAGTGAAGGACTCGTAGTCGCAGCCAGGAGAACTTTTAAAGGGGAGGAAATAACTGTAGAAAAATATCCTAAGCTCCCTTAAAGGGGAAGTTCAATCACCAATTTTGCGAGGGAAACCATGGCTGGCCAGGGCGAAATGTAGCATAAGTTGGTGGCCACCACTTGAAGGTTTCTGTCTGGGAGCGCTTTAGTGCTTCGTAGAGAGGGGGCCTGAATGACCACTCTACATGACCATTAGAGTCCTATAGCAGGGTTATGTTTGAGACAAACACTTAACTCCTTAATGACAAATTTACTTTTTACAGCAGCCTTATGCGACAGCACCATTTTTACAGAGCTGCGGCACAATTCCGGCACGGGTGTCACAGGATGGGTGGAACGGGTGCTCCGCTGTCTAACGGAAGCCAAAACTCCTACTCAAATGACCAGAATTTGTGAGCTCCAAAACCTGGATATGTAACCCCTCAAACACGGCGGTGTCTAAAAACCGCAACATCGAAGGGCCCCATTCATTATTGCATTTGCACCATTTTTGTTTTGTCTAGTTTTTGGTGGTTTTTTTTTTGCCTCTTTCTTTCACTTTTGGGCTCATTCTTTTAATTTTGTATTTTTTTTTTTTTTTTTTTTTTTTTTACTTTTTTTTTTTGTCATTCTGGCTGTGATTTGGGAAATTCAGATGTTTTCAGCTAATTAATCAATTGCGACTTTTTAGAAAGTGGCAATGTTATTGTCAAGAAGTACTCCAGTCCCATCCTGAAGCGAATTTATGATGATCTGAAATTTTTGCAACATTTTATCAGACACCTGTAACTTTTCTTTTTTTTTTTTTTTTTTTTTTTGCACTAAGAAGTTGCCAAAAAATAAAGGACAAAAGTGAATTTTTTATTTTGATTAAAATGCATTAACCACGTGCATCATATTGAAGAATCTGGGGCACAAACCATCAACAAACACTACAAAAAAGGCACATAATAATTGGTAATTTTTTAATGACCCAGTAAGCGTTCTTAAAGTGATGAAACTTGGCGGTAAACTCTCTGAACATGCAATTCAATGGACCCTAAATGTTGAATTCCTTTTTAATAATATCCTCCATACAGCAGGAACGTTGTGTTTATAGTAATCACATTCTGCATTAACCCTCGCCGGGGCCCCTAATCCTTCTATATACAATGTATGTTCTAAGTTTCCATCTTCATCCATCTTTTCCCAGCATAGAGATGTGCGACCACCGGAACAATATTACCATGTGCCCGTTATGTGACAAGACCTGCAACTACTGGAAGATCAGCTCTGCCTGTGCCACAGCCCGCGCCAGTCATCTCTTTGACAACCCGGCCACAGTCTTCTTCTCAGTCTTTATGGCTTTATGGGGTAAGGAGAATATTTTTTCAATATAATTCAGTGGACTTTTTGTGTTTCTTATTCTCCTTTTTGTTACTCTGATTTCAACAAAACCTTCTTATACTGTAGCAGTAGTTGACAGCAGTCTGGAAAATAGCACTAATCATGTCCTGCTCACAACGTCGCAGGCCTCTGATAAAGCAAGCACCGATTTGGAGCTTTTCCACCCACCCAGGAAAGAAATAAATAAGTTGCCACCTCTAGGGGAGCTCATCGTATACAGTGCTATAATTGATTTCAATGCACATACCGTATGCGGTAAGCTCCCCCTAGTGGTGACAGCATTGCATTGTATTATTTGTATAAATTTCAGGGAATTTTGGCGCTCTGTAGCAGAAAAAACTGGGCTCTATCCCCTATAAAGATGGTATTGATCGGTGCCGAAGTTAGGAAAAAAAATATTCTTATTTTGAGACTTGAGCTTTGCTCGTTTTCCTTCTCTATAAGGCAGATATCCTTTTTTAGCCACAGATCCCAGATAATAATGCTGCATTGCCCTCATGGATGCACCAGACCTGTTTCTGAGGATTGTATAACTTTGGCGCGAGGCCGACTATTAAATAATTATCAGGGTTGAAAGTTTTTGTTTTTTATCTGAGAAAGCATCCCAGCTGACAGGAAGATTTCCGGTCTTCACATGTTTCTCATGTCCCAAAATCCGTGCCGAGGGAATCTCCCCTCCCACCCGCACCAGTCCCCGCTCGTCCTCCTATATCCCTCAAGGATTCTTACTTCTTTTCTTATTTTGGCATCCTAAGAGATATTTATATTCTGTGTTTTTTTTTTTTAAGATGAATTTGTGATATGAGGATGAAAAAGGCACATCTGTTAGCATTTAGTTCCCAGTGTCCCCCGAGATCACGTACTCCCTATGGAGTTGCCTCTATAACAATTACAGCGTTTGCCATATGCTAAAGAGCCAGATCTGAGAATTACTACATCAATGCACCGAGGACTGGCTTCATGTGTATAATATATTATATTACCAGTCATTTTTAGGACAAAAGCAGTGGAAGAAGACCACTCAATGGTATTAAAGGGTACCCATCACGTCCCAAAACTCAAAATTTAGGGTTAATCTGAAGGGAAATGCCTGTCTTACTAGACCAGTGGCTGCAGGGAGAAAGTGAACTTGTATTCTCCCTGCAGCCGCTCGCTGCCAGTCATTAAGGAAGTGCAGAGAGCTGCTACAATCACTGTCCACTATACAGGGATCGCACTGTTATCCCTCTGCAGCACCGTGATTGACAGGCCCACACGTGCTGCAGAGACGACTAACAATCGAAGTGCCGGGGAGTGAATACAGAAGAGCTCACCGTATAGTAAGGGGTGACTGTAGCTGCTCTTATGAAAGCGAGCGGCTGCAGGGAAGAAATAGTCATTTTATCCCTGTAGCTGCTGCTCCAACAAGAGACCATTCCCTAGACTGGATGCAAGTGGACCAGCTATATATAAAGTTTCCAGTCTATGCATAGAAATTCACTGACGCCAATGAATATGAAGTGCTGAGGAATCGAAACACGAGGTACATTAGAAAGTTGAAGGACTTTTTCATTTATACATAGTATAAGCTGGAATAACCTAAAGCCAGAAGGTTTTGGGTGACACAGCTGCCGATGTGATGCACTCGACTCCTCTGTGCCCGTGGGAATACTGGTCCAATGCATCCCTGTATTTTTGCCGTGCTCTTTAGTGAACAGGACAAAATGAGGCCTGTGGTGGATCTGAAGGGTTAATGTAGAAAATCTCAACAAAGGCAGGAACAGACTTGTAACGAAGCGTTTATTATGTTTGGGTTGGATACCTTTAGGACATGTCATGCTTTTCTGCAAAGCCACAAAGTAAAATAAATCCCGATCTGTGTAAATACATCGGTGTCACCGTCCTGACAGATGGAGCTGGGAAGTTGGATGTTTCCTGAGCTAATTTAGCTTCTCGTGAGCGATTGGCCTCGATAGTCCAGTGCGCCCCTATGAGTATATCTCCATATTTAGCGAGCGGATGCTCTCCCCTGGTAATGAGTCTTGCATAATTCGCCGGTCACATTTCACATTGTTGGTTGGGGTCGGCTGCTGTCACTTCCTCCAGACAATGAATACAGAAAATACAATCCAGACCTGTGCATGAGAAACAATGAAATTAGCAATCAATCATCTCCAATGAATGATAACCAGGGCTCCTTAAGAGGGTTGGCCAGAATTTATTTTATTTTTCCTCCAAAAAAACTGCACATCCCCTGGTATTGCAACTTCTTTGGAAGTAAATGGTGCAGAACTGCAGTACCACAAACTCCTGTAGACCAGTGTGGTGCTTTCTTTGGAAAAAGTAGCCTTTTTTTTTTTTTTAATTATAGAAATTAGGTAAGGTTGTGCTTGCCCCTAGTCAAAAAATGTGTTGTGGGCTGCAACCTGGACCTGACAGATCCCCCTCTAGCAGCCAAATACTCCAGACGATGGCTGTACTAAACCCTAGAAGTGCCAAAGAGCACGAGAGTGGTCACCTCCTGGCATTTTATCCAGAGTGATAAAAGTGAAGTGGCCATCAGGGATCGTTATTTTCCAGGCAGAAAGTGATACCGGAGGTGAAGAGTGTATATGCTTGTCTGAAGAGGGTTATAGAGACCCCAGTAGATCCCAAAAGTGCTGGAAGCTGCTGGCGACATTTTCTTTGTGCCTCATAACAATCAGGGACATTGGAGATAAAGCATGGATTTCCTTTGCTGTGAATGATGAAGGTCCAGGATACAAAGAACATATTAATTGCAGTTTTATTGTTGCTGCGTTTTGAACTTTACACACTTCTTCCTCAGGACGTGACCACTTTTGCTCCTGTATCACTCTATTCAGGACTTGCAATGCCTTCTTTTTGATTTGCAACATTCCAAGTGCGGCTGAGTTCTCTGTTCATCATGTTTTGGCCACACATTGTTGACCGTCGGGGTATCTTGTCTAAACCCTAAAAAAAAAACCTGAAAAAAGCAAACCGGGATTAGGAAGTGCTCCTGAAGAAGCCATAGATTTCAATTACCAAAGTTGAAAATGTGCAACTTTGTCCTCAAAGACTGAGGACAAAAAAAAAAGCTCAGTTGGAAACAAAAGCGCATCATTCCACACGGCTGTTTCCAACTTTAAAGCTGGATCTGGCCAATGACGAACTCAAACAGAATCCAAGGTCACATATTAACAGCTTTGTGCAATAATTGGAAGTCTATGGCTCCATCAAGGGCAGAACTGAATCTTGTTTTATTTTTTGTGGGATGTGCTGACGGACCCCTGATGAAGTCACGAACATGAGGCGAAACGTGATGCCCACATGCCCTATACTATAGCATCATTGGATTTTCCTAGGTTGTAGATGATTATATAAAGGTTAATGCAATTCTGGAGCCGGGATTTTTCTACTAAGGCGGCACTGCTCTGTGTAAGGTGTGCGCTCTGGAAGTGATAAAGTGAAAAAATACCACTAGATACAGACAGGTAACATAGTAACATAGTTATTAAGGTTGAAGGAAGACTTTAAGTCCATCTAGTTCAACCCATATCCTATCCTAACCTGTCCTAACATGTTGATCCAGAGGAAGGCAAAAAAAACCCAAAGGGCGCAAACAGTAAGCTTCACATTGGGGAAAAAAATTCCTTCCCGACTCCACATACGGCAATCAGACTAGCTCCCTGGATCAACGCAGTATCTAGGAAACTAGTGAATATAACCTGTAATATTATACTTTTCAAGAAAGGCATCCAGTCCCTTCTTAAATTTTAGTAGGAATCACTCATTACAACATTAGACGGCAAAGAGCTCCATAGTCTCACTGCTCTTACAGTAAAGAATCTGCGTCTGTGATTATGGCTAAACCTTCTTTCCTTCAGACGTAGAGGATGCCCCCTTGTCCCCGTCACAGGTCTAAGAGTAAAAAGATCATTAGAAAGGTCTTTGTACTGTCCCCTCATATATTTGTACATTGTAATAAGATCACCCCTAAGCCTTCGTTTTTCCAAACTAAATAACCCCAAGTGTAATAACCTGGCTTGGTATTGCAGACCCCCCAGTTCTCTAATAACCTTGGTCGCTCTTCTCTGCACCCGCTCCAGTTCAGCTATGTCTTTCTTATACACTGGAGACCAGAACTGCACACAGTATTCTAAAGGGCCCGTCTCACATAGCGATATCGCTACCGAGATCGCTGCTGAGTCACTAGTTTTGTGACGCAGCAGCGAGCTCACCAGCGATATCGCTGTGTGTGACATTCAGCGACGATCAGCCCCCCTGCCGGGTATCGCTGATCGTCGCTGAAATGTCAGGACCTTTTTTTGATCGCTGGTTTCCCGCTGACAGGCACGCATCGCTGCGTGTGACAGGCGGGAGACCAGCGATCCGCTGGTAACCAAGGTACATAGCGGGTTTCCAGGCGCGGGGCTGTGCCTAGAAACCCGCTGTGTACCTTGGATACCAGCGCCCTGATGCAGGGTGCTGGTATCCAAGGTACACAGCGGGTTTCCAGGCACCGCGCAGTCGCTTGGAAACCCGCTGTGTACCTTGGATACCAGCTCCCTGCATCAGGGCGCTGGTATCCAAGGTACACTGCGGGTAACTAAGCGATGTTACCCGCAGTGTCGCTGTCCCAGATCGCTGCCTGTTTGGCAGCTCAGCAGCGATCATGTAGCGATACACCAGCGATCCTGACAAGTGCATATCGTTGTCGGGATCGCTGGTGTATCGTTATGTGAGACCCAGCCTTTAGTGTGGTCGCACCAGTGACTTGTATAGAGGTAAAATTATGTTCTCCTCATGAGCATCTATGCCTCTTTTAATGCATCCCATTATTTTATTTGCCTTGGCAGCAGCTGCCTGACATTGGCCACTAAATGTGAGTTTGTCATACACCCAGGTCTTTTTCAGTGACAGTTTTGCCCAGTGTTTTACAATTAAGCACATAATTATACATCTTATTTGTTCTACCCAAGTGCATGACCTTACATTTATCCCCATTAAAGCTCATTTGCCATTTATCAGCCCAAGCTTCTAGTTTACATAAATCCTCCTGTAATATAAAATTATCCTCCTCTGTATTTATTACCCTGCAGAGTTTAGAGGTCATCTGCAAATATTGAAATACTACTCTGTATGCCCCCTACAAGGTCATTAATAAATATGTTAAAGAGAAGCGGCCCCAATACTGACCCCTGTGGTACCCCACTGCTAACCGTGACCCAGTCCGAGTGTGCTCCATTAATAACCACCCTTTGTTTTCTATCCATGAGCCAGTTCTTAACCCACTTACACATATTTTCCCCTATCCCCATTGTTCTCATTTTATGTATTAACCTTTTGTGTGGCACTGTATCAAAAGCTTTTGAGAAGTCCATGAACACCACGTCCACTGCATTCCCTTGGTCCAGTCCTGAACTTACCCCTTCATAAAAGCTTATCAGATTAGTCTGACAAGAACGGTCCCTCGTAAACCCATGCTGATACTGTGTCATGAGGTTATTCAGCCTCAGATACTCCAATATAGTATCCCTTAAAAAACCCTCCAGGATTTTACCCACAGTAGATGTTAAGCTCACTGGCCTATAACTTTCCAGGTTCAGTTTTTGTCCCCTTTTTGAATATTGGCACCACATTTGCTATACGCCAGTCCTGTGGTACAGACCCCGTTATTATGGAATCTTTAAAGATTAAAAATAATGGTCTATCTATAACTGTACTTAATTCCTGCAGTACTCGGTATATCTGTAATTGGGATCACTTGGCTTATCTGTATGTTATTTTAACTCCTTACTTATTGGGTTTCTCAGATTAGCGGTAAAACTGAAGGACAGTGGCGTTGTACAATGAGGATCCTATAATGCCGCCATATAGTGCAATTGTGCATGTTACAGATCAGTCCCTTGTGTCACCAAATAACATGAGATGTCCCCAGTGGAAATGTTCTGATGTAATCTCCTTGCCAAGTGTTACTATATCATATGAGGCAACAATCCATGTGCAACCATATGGGTGTAATTACATTACATGTGCATTTATAGAAGACTTTCATGGCATGGAAGGAGTTAAAATCTATTAATGAGCTGTGCCTTCACCCTTAATTACATAGCACCCATTAGTCTACAGCAACCACCTTGTCCTTCCCCACTCATCATTGTCCTGCCTTGCCAATTAGCATGAGCAGGGCAGAGATTCATTAGGACGAAGGCATAATCTAAAAAATGTGTTGGAGGCGCAAAAAAATTGAAACATGGTGCTGCTACAATCGGTGTTGGGAGAAGAAGAAGATGGTTGACAATGTCCCAAAGAGAACTTAAAAAATAAAAATGTATTGCGCATGCTCTGAGAATGTCGTAGGTCACTGTGCAAGGCGCGACGAGCTGCAGCTGAGCATACCCCATCACCGGTGTGATGCCCCCAATGTACGCAGCTCGTGCTGAAAAGCTATCTCTGCAAAACGAGAGGTCGGCTCATTGTAAGGGCTTGGTAGCCACGCTCTGAATATTTTGGCTATTGCTGAAACTAACTTTGTCTAAATCCTATATCTACAAATGTCTGTGCAGCGCCTTTTTATTCCCCACCATCAACCCTTGTATAGACCCCAATATTAATACCATGCGTTGTTCGTCTTGCGTTACAGCTGCCACATTCATGGAGCACTGGAAAAGGCGACAGATGAGGCTCAACTACCGATGGGACCTTACCGGATTTGAAGAGGAACAAGTAAGTAAGGAGGTGCCGCTCCCTGTGCAGTGGCTGAGAGTATTCCCATCTGGTGGCTATGGGGAACTCCACATGTTACAGGTATCTGTGGGATCCTTCTTCCTTCCTCCCTACTAATGTGTTGGAAGGGAAGGATTTTGTATATTACCGATCACTCCATAAGTTCTTGCCTTAGATAATCTCCCATAAACTTAATATTGTTTGTTTTAGGCCTCAGTGCACAAAATTGTTGCCCATTGTATTATTTTTTACTAATGATATCAATGGAGCATTGGTTGTCCAGTGGGCCGGGGAAGTTGGTTGGTTGCCCAGTGGAATACTTTCTCCTGAGATCCCCCGATTATAGTCCATCATACAATGCCCAAATAATCACACTGTGCCTAGAAAACATTTACTAGAGGTATCCACTGTCCAGTTTATAAACTAGTGATGCCAGGGTTACCCGCGTCATCAGGACCAGTAGTGATGGCTAAAGCACCGTTGGTCCCAATGAGCGCTATATGATAGGACCCACAGGTCCAGCCTTAAGGGGGTTATCCAGGACTATTTATTTATTTGTGCTTCTTCTTTTTTTTTTTTTTCTTCTTTACTACTGATCTAAGATCTAACAGGCAGGTATATGCCAACTTTCCTGCCTGTTGTGTCCAGCGGCGATCTCTGCTGGCACAGAGTGGTCACAAGCTGCTCCTGTCAGTGATTCAGCAGCATTCGCTGATGCGATGTCGACAGAGCAGCAGCTTCTCTTCCGCTCTGCTTTGTTGATGGGGCGTGACTGCCGACGTCCTGCTGATTGACTGCCAGTTGCCTAGCTGCGGGGAGCGGCCTGTCAATCGGCATGACATCTGCAGACACGCGTCTTCGACAGAGCAGAGCGGAAGAGGAGCAGCTGAATCTCCAGTAGGTGCGGTCCATGACGGCTCTGAGCTGGCACCGTCTGGAACAGGCAGGTAGTCACCTCTGTTAGCAACTGCCTGCCCTGCTTGTTTCAAGGCCCATAGTAAACAGAAGAAAATAGTCCTGAACAACCCCTTTAAGGTTAAATTCGTTACTAATTGGCCAGCCAGCTACACTGTAAGCTCTGGGGTGTTGTTTTTAACATCATTATTATTATTTATTTTTTTTACTGAAAGATTTTCTGCAACTGAATGTCACTGCTGGATAAAATGGGTTGTGCCATGGACAACATGTATCCCCTATACACACGATAATTGACAAATGTCTGATTGCTGAGGGTATGACAGCTGGGACAGTCACCTTTCACAAGAACAGGGATCAAAAAGTTCCTTGTGTGACTGCAGTGGTCGTCAGCATGTGCAACCACCACTCCTATAGACAGTGACTTGAGAGGTAGTGAGCGTATGTGACCACCACAAATATAAATGGTGACTGGTGCTGTAGTGAGTGTGTGTGACTACTGTTCCATTCATTGTGCATAGGTCACACATGCTCAGTACTGCTCCAGTCAGTGTCCATATTTCACACATGCTCACTACTGCTCCATTCATTGTCCATAGGTCACACATGCCCAGTACTGCTCCATTCATTGTCCATAGGTCACACATGCTCAGTACTGCTAGAGTCAGTGTCCATAGGTCACACATGCTCAGTACTGCTCCATTCATTGTCCATAGGTCACACATGCTCACTACTGCTCCATTCATTGTCCATAGGTCACACATGCCCAGTACTGCTCCATTCATTGTCCATAGGTCACACATGCCAAGTACTGCTCCATTCATTGTCCATAGGTCACACATGCCCAGTACTGCTCCATTCATTGTCCATAGGTCACACATGCCCAGTACTGCTCCATTCATTGTCCATAGGTCACACATGCTCAGTACTGCTAGTCAGTGTCCATAGGCCACACATGCTCAGTACTGCTCCATTCATTGTCCATAGGTCACACATGCTCACTACTGCTCCATTCATTGTCCATAGGTCACACATGCCAGTACTGCTCCATTCATTGTCCATAGGTCACACATGCCAAGTACTGCTCCATTCATTGTCCATAGGTCACACATGCCAAGTACTGCTCCATTCATTGTCCATAGGTCACACATGCCCAGTACTGCTCCATTCATTGTCCATCGGTCACACATGCTCACTACTGCTCCATACATTGTCCATAGGTCACACAGGCCCAGTACTGCTCCATTCATTGTCCATAGGTCACACATGCTCAGTACTGCTCCAGTCAGTGTCCATAGGTCACACATGCTCACTACTGCTCCATTCATTGTCCATAGGTCACACATGCCCAGTACTGCTCCATTCATTGTCCATAGGTCACACATGCCAAGTACTGCTCCATTCATTGTCCATAGGTCACACATGCCCAGTACTGCTCCATTCATTGTCCATAGGTCACACATGCCCAGTACTGCTCCATTCATTGTCCATAGGTCACACATGCTCAGTACTGCTAGTCAGTGTCCATAGGCCACACATGCTCAGTACTGCTCCATTCATTGTCCATAGGTCACACATGCTCACTACTGCTCCATTCATTGTCCATAGGTCACACATGCCCAGTACTGCTCCATTCATTGTCCATAGGTCACACATGCCAAGTACTGCTCCATTCATTGTCCATAGGTCACACATGCCAAGTACTGCTCCATTCATTGTCCATAGGTCACACATGCCCAGTACTGCTCCATTCATTGTCCATAGGTCACACATGCCCAGTACTGCTCCATTCATTGTCCATAGGTCACACATGCTCAGTACTGCTAGTCAGTGTCCATAGGCCACACATGCTCAGTACTGCTCCATTCATTGTCCATAGGTCACACATGCTCACTACTGCTCCATTCATTGTCCATAGGTCACACATGCCCAGTACTGCTCCATTCATTGTCCATAGGTCACACATGCCAAGTACTGCTCCATTCATTGTCCATAGGTCACACATGCCAAGTACTGCTCCATTCATTGTCCATAGGTCACACATGCCCAGTACTGCTCCATTCATTGTCCATCGGTCACACATGCTCACTACTGCTCCATACATTGTCCATAGGTCACACAGGCCCAGTACTGCTCCATTCATTGTCCATAGGTCACACATGCTCAGTACTGCTCCAGTCAGTGTCCATAGGTCACACATGCTCACTACTGCTCCATTCATTGTCCATAGGTCACACATGCCCAGTACTGCTCTATTCATTGTCCATAGGTCACACATGCCCAGTACTGCTCCATTTGGACAGAAAACCAGTAGGGCAAATCCTTTTAGCTGCCATGTGCCAACAAGCACTTTATATATTATATGTAGTATCCATGTACTCACCTGTGTCCACATATCCGTTTCCTCATTGTAAATGATCGCCCGCTTGACAAGTTTGGGGCCTCCCAGTTCCGTGTCCTTCATGTCGGCATCGCGATGTTGTAGCGTTAGGTGTGCTTAATGTATCCCATTGAGTGTTTAATGTACCATCCTCTGTACCTCTTATCCCCCATTCCCCGAGCACTAACCATGACCCCAGGACCCTAAATTAATAACGGTTCTTTTTTTTTCTGTGTGTGTTGTGTTCTTGTATCCTGAAGGGCACAGTCAAGGTTTGAACTTATTTATTAATACGTTTTCTATCTCCTTTCTTCAGCAAGTTTTCTTTTGCATTTTCCCTTTAAATCACCTGCCTTTGTCCCCCCTCCCCAATCCTATTCTGTCCTGTCCTGTCAGGCAAAGGCCTCAATGTATGTGCAATATGCGTGTCCGTCACTTTTCTGTTGCTGATCCCCCACCGAGCCACGAATGACCATGTCGCACCCCTGTCTCGTCTGCGGCCGCTATTGTTGCATCGTGTTTGCGTCCATCACAAATCGCACTCCATGTTTCGCAGCACTGTATGTCGGTAGATGGTAACGCACTGCACCACTGTATGTACTGATCAGCTCCCTTCACAGCCTGCCTAAGCCTTGAGATCTACGCTGTAATCCTGATGAGGAGCCTCATCTCGCGGACGGATGTGTCATCCCAAATACCTTATATTCTCTTTCTTTCCAACAGGACCACCCCAGAGCGGAGTATGAAGCAAAAGTCCTTCAGAAATCGCTGAAAAAGGAGCACAGGCGCAAAGAGGTATGGTAGTGGTGTCTGCAGTCAGCTAAAATCTTATCATTTTTTAAAAAGAACTGGTCAACAGATTTGCCTCTTATTTGGATCCTACTATGGAGTGTGACCTGAAAAGCTCTTTCTAAAGTTACACCTCACCGCATTTTGTTTCCTTCTGTTTCAAACGCCATGCTGAAAGTGCTGTTTTAATTATCTTGTTCGTGCTCTTTTGGAAGCTGCTTTTAACTGCTGCTCTTGTAAGAATCTGTACACAAACCGGATTTACAAACCTGCTCACTGTGTGTGCATGGGGAAGGGAAGCAAAGAACCAACCTCAAAAAGTATTTGTGCACAGATTACTAGAGCAGCAGATCAAAGCAACTTCTAAACTAGCATTTTCAGCATGGTGTCTGACAGAAGAAAGGAGAATTAGGTAATGCAGTATATTACAAAAAATCATAACTTTGAAAAGGCTGATCAGTAAATTAAGAAAAAAATTACTCTTCAAACCCATCCCTGATCTGTCACATGTACAGAGCATTTGCCAGTCCCAAGCTCACTTTCAGTTCATCGGGGAAAAAATTGCTTACTCAATTGCAAACACCAGTGTTTAACTTGCCAAAACACAAGTGCTAGATTTTGTGCAGCGCGTGGGTGATTTTGCAGAGCTACAATACCAGATATGGCCTTTCTACAAAAGTGCCACTGTTCCAATTATTTTTCTCATTTGGAGAAACCATACCATAACCATCCAAAGGTTGTCGAGTTTTGCAGCCCTATTCACATTGCACCATGGAATTTCTCAGGAGCTGTAGGGTAAATCTACTTTGCAAGATTTCAGCCAAGTAACTGGCTTCAGATTTGGCAGTCGATAAGGTGATGATTGTCCATCCCCCCACCCAATATCTATAATGTAATTTGCAGTTACATGCTGTTCGCCCTTTAGCTGTTGTTAGTCCTTTGTCCTGAAACACAATACTGTACCGGTCACGGTCGAGCTCTGTATGATGGTGTTTGCGCAGCGTCCGTCTGTATACAATGGTTGTCTCATTTTTAAAGCCAATCCGATCCACAAAAGGGGATCGGGTAACCTGTAAGTGAAGGAAATGGTCCTATTGTCCTCCGCATCTAATATTACCATGCTGTGTCACCGGTCTGCTCCATGTACTTCATATGTAGATTAGCAGCATGCTACTAACATTCACCCAAATGCTGAAAATTTGATCAATTAATCAAGATTCTAGAACTATGATGGGTACATTTGTGGGCGAGTTCACATGCAGCAGATTTTTCGGTGACTGTCCCAAGTATCTGGGGCTTGAAGAAATCTATGCACCTGCTGCAGAAATAGCCGTATTTAGAGGAATGGAACAAATGAAAACTTGCAGAAATTTCTGCATTGATTCTGCCACTTTTGAATTAATCTTTTATGGTTAAATTCAGACACATTTCTCTATGTAGTGAGAGGTTTCTTCTGTCTCCAGCTGCCCTTACTACTATATGTCCGACATGGAACAAGTGCATGCAACTGCCCCAACCATCACTGGCCGCCTTTCGAGATGAGCCCTATCCCTTTTTTTATACTCTGCATAAGCCATCAAAATTGAAGTGGAGGGGGGTCCAACTGTTATAAACCCCGTCTTTCGGAAGTATGATGGGTTCCTGGCCCTCTTGCAGGTGTTGCAGGCTCCTAGATTTTTACATAGGTTTGCAGGATGGTTTGTACTTGTAGGATTGAATGAGGCCATACTGAAATATACTGCACCAGCGTTACACAAAGTATGGCGCAGGCAAACACAAATTGGCCTATGAGCAGATGTAGAGGCTGAAGCGATCACCTGAGTTCCACAACTCCTTCAATAAGCTGGTTGGTGGAGTGCAGAGTCAAACCACCATCTGATGTAATATTAACGGTCCATCTTTGGGATAAGTCATTAGGCATATAAGGTCGTGTAAGCTCTTTAAATAGGTTGTCCACTACTTTAGGAAATTTGCAGAGGGTAGGGATCACTTAGAAATAATAAATACATTAAAAAAATGCTCCCTGTTGGAGGAATTATTCCTTTCTGGTCCATCACTGTTGACCAAATGGTCTCCACCAGGATCTGAAGTGAGTCACCTGGCCCTACAGCCAATCAGTGGTTAAGTCACCAGTGGGATTGCAGTAGTGAACATAGCTCCGATTTTCTGTTACGTTAAAGGAGTGCCGGACCCCGTTCACTGAAGGTTTGGGTCAAGTTCTGGTTTGGGTTAAGTACCCAAATCAAACTTTAGACTAAAGATCAGGTACTAAAACCCGAACTTTCACGGGTCCACTCATCCCTATCCATGAGCTTTCTGTTACGCCGCTGGTCTCCATGTTGTCCGGTCTAGTGTTTCTGCACACTTGTCAGTTACAATAGAGCTTTCTTTGACTAGTTTGGTCCAAACTGGTGGTCAGACATCTCATGAGCTTCTGTATTTCCTCAAGCATTGCATTGAGCTGGGTGGAAAATGTATGTCATCCCACAAGGAACATGGTGCTTAAATTGTGACGCCTGCAGACTTGACCGAAAATGGGTGTCTAGACTAGATGACCAGGATCCAAGGGGTAACATTTCTCCTTGCAGAGAGTGACATGTCAAGCATGCCAAGATGAGACTTTTTAAGCTGCAGTGCTTCTCTGGGAACTATGCAAGTTGTCTCTGCTGAGAGGAAGAGGACTAGAACTCTAGTTCCAACTATAGGAAGTGGCAATCCTAAAAGTCAATGTCGACCCTTTCTTAAGAGGAAATTTAGACTAGGTAACATAACCATAGGGTCCAAAAAAAAAAAAAAAAAAAGTAAAAAATACCCAGTGTGTATCGGGTTCCTGGCTTGGCCAGTGATATTTTGGGGCAGTGCACACTTAATTGTATCTCATTCCTTGCTGCTGATTGATCGATGCTTTATAACGCTATCGCATGGTCCTTTTTGTTTCCTTCAAATGCCTTCAGAAGCATCAGCCTGTTCCTGAGGACAACACAAACAAGTGGAGGCAGAGAGTTAAGACAGCCATGGCCGGGGTGAAATTGGTACATTTTACACCCAATTTCCCGGGTTAAGAAATGATTATTTGAGCAGACACCTTGGTTTATTGTGTTTCGCATACTGAGGGGATTATTGTGAGGACACGAGTTCTCCCAATGTCAGGCTGAGGCGGGGCGAGCCTCGAGACCTATGGCCCGTAACAGTTTTATGATCCCCTCAGGCTGCTTAGTTTTTCATTTTCCCATCACCTGAGTGTCCACTTTCCCTTTTCATCCACCAGCAGTCAATGCATGGCTCCCTCGTCGCAACGTCTCGCTACACATCCCATAAAATGTCTGTGTTTTGTGTTTGTGTGCATGCTGCACCATGTACGAGGGAACTGTTTTAGTGTTGTCTTGTCACATGCATTATTATAACCCCATTATTCCGGTTCATTGCTAATACGGTCCCATTGCTGGGGCTGGCCTATTGACATAACTGGGAACGCCGAGGTGGAACGGAGTCACCGACGCTCTTTATCCAGAGGGATCCAGCTGCAGTTCCATTTATCTTCTTTAAGGAAACTGTGAGAAACTAGCCTTCACATAGGAGCTCTATTTTTTTTTTGTCAAAGTGAGCTCATTTCACTTATGTCAAGCACCTAGGACACTTTGTGTTGGGCTGATCGGATGATCTCCTGATCTGATCGGCATTTTATTACTTTTTTTTATGATGGTAATTCAGATTTCCCAACATTTGCTTCCCTTTTCGCAGGACACTTCATAAGTCCTGCCTCTGATCTACCCAGGAAGGCCCAGAAAATATAACCGGGATGACCACGTCGGAATAAATTGGCCTAAAACGCACCCACTTTGTGTCCCTTCTTGTTGGACAAGCCTTGAAAAAATGTGATGGTTGCAGATTATGGGCACATATATTGTAGACCTGGTCCTCCAGAAGACAACATTCATTGTAGCCACTCCGACTGCTGAGAAGATTCATTTCCATTGACTATCCTAATATATACCCTCTTTTTATTTTTTTATTTTTCCACTCGGATAATTAAAAAAATAGATATATATGACCAGTGGAACAAATTTCCATTTGCCGAAGCAAATAATTTTAGTTAATATTTATGCTCAGCATTTTTCCCAGCTATATAAACCTGAAAATATGACACCCAACTAGAATGACGAATAAAATGTTATATTTATTAGTCACATATTAAAAACAATAAAAAAATGGGAAGGGGAAAAATGGCCTCAAAGTTCAGAGTGTGGAGTATCTCCATGTAAAATATATATATAATGATATACAATAATAATTTATATTGTGGTACCGTGTTAGCCAGAAAAATCGATGTGAATACTTTTCCGTCCAGTGATGATGAGTATTCTTAGAGTGATACCTTTATTGGCTAACCAGTAGTTTAGCCAATAAAGGTATCACTCTAAGAATACTCTTGTCATCACTGGACGGAAAAGTATTCACATCGATATATATTATAATTTTGGATATTGTATTTGTGAACAGACTCGCACCAACTAACTTTTAATATGCGATTAATAAATATAACATGTTATTTGTCATTCTAGTTGTCATATTTATGGGTTTATATTGTCTGGTGGACACACAACACACATCTATTTGTCTTCTGTGTTAACAGTGTTCCCAGCTATGTCAATGACGCTCATCTTAAGAAAGCACGGTTGGTTAGCCTTGGTCTTTTTATTCCTTATTCGTGATGAGCACACGTGCTCGGATAACGTGTTACTAGAGAATCTTGGGTGTGATCGGATAATATGTTCGAATCCTTGAACTGCATATTTCGCAGATGTTAGGCAATCCCCGCATGTGTTGCGGTTGTCCAACAGCTGCGAAACATGCAGTTGTGCAAGGACTCGAATATATTATTCGAGCACACCCAAGATACTCAGATAAAACCCGAGCACGCTCGCTCATCATTTCTCCTTATCTTCTGGAGAGTCCAAGTTCTTCAGAGTCTGTGATTACCTCCACCCTTTCCTTATGGTTTTTTTTTTATCAGTTAGACTCAATTTGTGGAAAAAAACATTTTGAGCATTTTTTTTACTGTTACACAACACTGGGTTCCCTTGTACATCACTAAACAGATGTGCTCTCTGGACACTGACCCCTGTGTGCCTGCGGTTTCAGTGGCTCTTCATCCCCCGTTTGTGTTCTCATGTTGACCCCTTGCGCTTCCTTTTCTCGGATGCTGTAGTGATTTTGTATTCTGCTTTTTTTTTTCTTTTTATTTCATTGTATTTTAGACTGAAAAGAAAAGCTGACTTGGAGGGATCGAGTTCCTGCCTATGTTACAAACTTGGTTGGCATTGTTTTCATGGTAAGTCGTAGTATCGCGACGGTTCGTCTTCAAGCATGTTTGCCAACGTTGATGGGTGCCAATCTGGGAGGACTTTGTTTAAGGAACATTGAGTCACTGAAAATATTTCTCTTAGCAAAATTCATTATTTAGCCCAACCCCGAAATGTGCATTTGGATACTGAGACTCCCATCAGAGAATCCTGACGTCGCACGCCAGAAACCTTCAATCTGTTTTCAGGAGATGTCAATTTGCATCTAGAAGGTTTTTCCTACTCCTTTTGGGAGGTCTCCCTTTTTTTAAGGCAGACTCCTGGAAGTTTTAAGGAGAAATGGCAAGTATGGTGCCCAAATAGTGCCAACTGTTTATATAATGAGAATTGGTTGGGTGCGTTAAGGGGGCTTGTGCCTTAATTGCCCCAACTTTTAGGTGCCTGTAATGTATGGAGTACAGTTCATATAGCGTCTTGTGCTTGGGTGCGATGAAAACACATGAGACACAGGTTTGATATAGAAGGTCTTGTATTACTTCATACAAGTGGCAAAGATAGTCACACAGTTTGCAGATACAGAAGCAGGAGACACAGCAGGCCAGAGTAACTTAAGTTCAGCAATCACTCTCCACAACAGGTTCAGGATCTCTTCTCTGTTACCGTAATTCCATGCAAACGTGGATTTGTCAAATAGCAGGGTTCCAGAGTCCACAAGTGTTCCAGGGTTCCTCAGTAGGAAATAGCTGGAGTACAAAGTCCAAGAGTACAAAGTCCAAGGCTTCCAGGAGTCAGGTCACAGGTTCACTGCAGGCTAGATTCTGAAGCACTGATTGCTCAGCTGTGGCTGCTTAAGAAGCAAGAGGGAGAGAATCAGGGCGGGAACATAAAATCTAGAAACTCCATATTGACTGAGGGCAAGATAGCTGCAGCAAGACAGAAAGTAAAATGGCTGACGGAAAAACTGAGTTTCAAGAAACATGTACACAGAACCTTACATTACTCCCCCCTTAGGGACAACCTCCGGATGACCTCAGACCAGGCTTGTGTGGGTACCTCTGATGAAACTGGCGGAGCAAGCGAGGAGCATTAACGTTATTGACTGGTTCCCATGAGTTGTCCTCCACTGGGTAGCCCTGCCATTTAATCAAATATTGTAACTGATTTCTGTACAACCTGGAATCTAGAATCCTTTCCACCACAAATTCTTCCTGACCATCGACTAGCACTGGGTCAGGGCAAGGAGAAGAACGTCCAAGAAACGTATTGGGTGTTGCAGCCTTTAGTAGGGATACATGAAAGACAGGGTGGATTCTCATAGTTCTGGGCAGTTGAAGACGACAAGCGACAGCACTTATAATTTTATTGATTTTATAGGGTCCAATGTATTTATGTCCCAACTTAGACGATGGAATCCTTAACTTAAGATTTCTGGTTGACAGCCAGACCAGGTCTCCTACCTTGAAAGCTGGTGCAGGTTTACGAAATTTATCTGCGGCTTTCTTGTACCTTTCCTGAGCCAATTCCAGATTTCCCTTTAGAAGATCCATATTCTTTTGTAAAGACGTGATTCTTTCAGCCACTGCTGGCAAAGGCGTATCTATGGGAAATCGAGGAAGAATGTTAGGATGATAACCTAGATTGGAGTAAAAAGGAGACTGCTTAGTGGAGGCGCTCTGAGAGTTGTTATAAGAGAACTCAGCCAGTGGAAGTAGATCCACCCAATCATCCTGTAGGTGGCAGATAAAACAGCGGAGATACTGCTCCAGGGTCTGATTGGTTCGTTCTGTCTGTCCATTAGTCTGGGGATGAAAAGCAGAAAAGGTTTACTTTAATGTCCAATGCTGCACAGAAATTTTGCCAAAACCTTGAAGTGAATTGCACCCCTCGATCCGAAATAACCTCATCCGGTACTCCATGTAAGCGAAACACATTTTTAATCATCAAATCTGATGTCTGTCTTGCAGTGGGTAAGCCGACACAAGGGATAAAATGAGCTGCCTTTGTTAAACGATCAACCACCACTAGAATGGTGTTCTTCCCTTGAGAGGTTGGTAACTCCACAATGAAGTCCATAGAAATGGATCCCCACGGGCGGGACGGGGTGGGAAGAGGTTGCAACAGACCAGTTGGTGAGGAGCGAGGTGTTTTGCATCTTGCACAGACTTCACATGAAGTGACATAGTTTAAAACATCCTTCCTGCAAGTGGGCCACCAAAAGAAACGAGAAAGAAATTCCTGTGTCTTTAGAATTCCTCTATGCCCAGCTATCTTGGAATCGTGAATGAGTTGCAATACTCTCAATCTGACTGTTTCAGGAATATACAGACGTTGTCCCTGAATCCACACACCATTCTTAAAGACAAGACTTACGTCCCTTGGGGTTGTGCCAACAAGGAATCCGCATGGTATGCTTCCTTGATGTCCTTAAGTAGGTCTTGATTATGAATCACTCCCAGGAATCTAGAGTCAGGAAGAATAGTCTTAGGAGGAGCAAGTGGACGGGTCTCTGCTGAATAAATCCTAGAGAGTGCATCAGCCTTTCCATTGCGCGATCCTGGTCTATAAGAAATGATAAAATTAAATTGGTTTAAGAAAAGATTCCAGCGAGCCTGGCGAGGAGTCAGGCACTTAGCCGACCTGATAAATTCAAGGTTACGATGGTCTGTTAGGACGACTATTTGCTGTGCAGCTCCCTGAAGAAGGTGTCTCCATTCTTTGAAAGCGGCAATAATGGCCAACAACTCTCTATTGCCCACATCGTAGTTCCTCTCAGCCGAAGACAACTGCTGGAAAAGAAGGCACAGGGATGCAAGACATTCTTCTCACCTGTTCTCTGAGAGAGTATAGCTCCAACGGCACAGTCTGAAGCATCCACCTCTATTATGAAGGCAAGTTCGGGGTTGGGATGTACTAAGATAGGTGCGGTGGTAAATTTATCTTTTAGACGGAAAATGCTTCCTGGGCTTGGGGAGTCCAGGAGAACCTAGACTCTTTCCGGGTAAGTTGGGTGATAGGTGACACTACCTCAGAGAAATTCCTAATGAAACGTCTATAGAAGTTGGCAAACCCGATGAAGCGCTGCACCTCCTTCACATTTCTAGGAATTGGCCAATCCTTGATGGCTTGGGTCTTGCTTCCATCCATACTAATTCCTTGTGTAGACAGTACATACCCCAGAAATTGAATTTCGGTCCTATGGAATTCACACTTTTCAAGTTTGATGTAAAGATGGTTTTGTCTTAGACGTTCCAAGACCATTCTCACATGTCCATGATGTTCCTCTGTGGAGTTAGAAAAAATTAGAATATCATCCAAATAAATCACCACGAATGTATCTAGGAGATCCCTGAAGATGTCATTCACCAAGTGTTGGAAAGTGGCTGGGGCGGTACTCAGACCAAAAGGCATAACTAGATATTCAAAGTGTCCATAGCGTGACCTGAATGCAGTCTTCCATTCATCCCCAGGTCTAATACGGACCAAGTTATAGGCCCCACGGAGATCCAGTTTAGAGAAAATTTTGGCATGCCGCACTCTCTCCAATAACTCAGGGATTAAAGGCAATGGATAACGGTTTCTAATAGTAACCTTATTGAGTTCCCTATAGTCTACGCAGGGTCTCAGAGATCCATCTTTCTTCTTCACAAAGAAGATGGGTGCACCTGCAGGAGATGAAGAGGGGCGTATGAAGCCCTTGGCTAGATTTTCGTCTATGTAATCCTTTAAAGCCTTTACTCGGGCCCCGCCAGGGGTAGATCTTACCAAAAGGTATCTCTGCTCCAGGCAATAATTCAATTGGACAATCATATGGACGGTGAGGGGGAAGCTGGTCAGCATTCTTCTTGTCACATAAATCCACATAGTCCTGGTATTCAGCTGGTAGTTCAGGGACTGACATGGTTCCTTTAGGAACAGAGCAAGCTGAAACTTCTGGACTCATCTGTTTCTCTGGAAAGTGTAATTCCTTGGTCTCCCAGTTAATGGTAGGGTTCTGAGCCTGCAGCCATGGTAGCCCTAGAATAATGGGAAAGTGGGGAGAAGAGATAAGCATAAAGGACAGTTTCTCTTGATGATCTTTACCCATAAGGACCCTCAAAGGCTCCGTTTCCTGATCCACTGGTCCAGAGGTCAGCAGGGAGCCATCCACAGTTTCCATCTGTACTGGAGTAGCCTTCTTCACTGAACGTATCCCCTGTTTCAGAGCAAAGGAGACATCCATAAAATTTCCACTTGCCCCTGAGTCAATCATAGCAGAGCTAGACACCCAGACTGAGTCAACCCAGAGTTTGATGGAAAGGAAGCAATGAGAATTGTTTTTCTTACAACTCAGCTGGGACACCGCTGAGGAAACTTGAAAAATTGCAGCGTTTACACAGTCATCGTCCTCAGAAGTAACGGAGTTTAAGTCCGAGAAATCAATATCTGTTGCTGCAGATCTCTCTGGAGCCTGAGGCTCGGACCTGACAGATCTCCTCTCGCAACACTCACAGTGAATGAGTGCTGCAGTAGTCTTACGAGAACGGCTGGGGCAGTTTATAATGAAGTGCCCTGACTTACCACAATAGAAACATAGATTTTCCTTAAAACGATGTTCTTTGCGTGCATCACTAACCCGTCTTTGTAAAGAGTCTACCTGCATGGGTTCAGGTTCAGGTTCCCGTGTGATCCTACTCAAAGGTTCCTTAGCTGGGGAGGAAGGTAGGAAAAGGTTAGTGCGATTGCTTTCGAACCATCTCTCTTGCCTGCGTTCAGTCAGGCGAGCATCAATACGGATGCAGTAGTTAATAAAGTCACCTAACGCAGTGGGAGGGTCGGCACGAGCAAGTTCATCCTTAATTAGTGGAGACAACCCCTTTCGAAAAATAGATTTTTTGGCGGAACTGTCCCAGGTGGTATCAAGGGCCCATCTCCTGAAATCCAAGGCATATTCGGCTACCGAGTGCTTACCTTGGCGCAAAGTTAACATGGCTGCTTCAGCTGTTGCACCTCGATTGGGGTCATCAAACACCTGCCCCATGGCTGAAATGAAAGCATCAAGATGATCCAAACATTCATCCTCAGTCTCAATCAGAGGGTTTGCCCACATCAAAGCCTTGTTGGTAAGTAACATAATTATAGTAAGCACTTTAGATCGTTCAGTGGGAAATTGTGAAGCATGTGCAGAAAAAAACAGATTGCATTGGTTAATAAATCCCCTGAATTTTTCACGTTCACCGCCAAAACGAAAAGGGGGCAACTTGGGAATCCCAGAACTCGGGGCTACGGCAGGAGCCTGGACTCGCTCCTCTAGAACCTCAATCCTGGCTCGCAAATCCTGGGCAGTCTGTCCAAACACTTGCAAATTGTGATTAGTGAGGTCCTGTAGGTTTGTAAAACGGGTTTTTATAGTCTGTAAATCTGCAAGGATATTATCAGTCACTCCGCAAAGTTCCTTTATGCGGGCCTCCATCTTCCAGATCTTTTAAGACAGGAGTACTGGAAGGAGAGGAAAGAAAAAAAAAAAAACAATAGTGTTTACCTGTGGTAACACTGCAGAGAGAAAAAAAAATTAAGGGAACTGCTCACCTGGAATGGTTGTGAGAAGTCACAACCACTATCATCACAGAAAGTTCAACCGGACATCTGATATCCACAGTTACAGCAGACACAAAAGAGGGAAAAAAGAAAAAAAAAACAATAGTGTTTACCTGTGGTAACACTGCAGAAAAAAAAACTTAAGGGAATTGCTCACCTGGAATGGTTGTGAGAAGTCACAACCACTGTCATCACAGAAAGTACAACCGGACATCTGATATTTACAGCAGACACAGCCTTCCCAGACCCAGCAGACACTAACGTTTGGCTTCAGAATCTTGTAATGTATGGAGTACAGTTCATATAGCGTCTTGTGCTTGGGTGCGATGAAAACACATGAGACACAGGTTTGATATAGAAGGTCTTGTATTACTTCATACAAGTGGCAAAGATAGTCACACAGTTTGCAGATACAGAAGCAGGAGACACAGCAGGCCAGAGTAACTTAAGTTCAGCAATCACTCTCCACAACAGGTTCAGGATCTCTTCTCTGTTACCGTAATTCCATGCAAACGTGGATTTGTCAAATAGCAGGGTTCCAGAGTCCACAAGTGTTCCAGGGTTCCTCAGTAGGAAATAGCTGGAGTACAAAGTCCAAGGCTTCCAGGAGTCAGGTCACAGGTTCACTGCAGGCTAGATTCTGAAGCACTGATTGCTCAGCTGTGGCTGCTTAAGAAGCAAGAGGGAGAGAATCAGGGCGGGAACATAAAAGCTAGAAACTCCATATTGACTGAGGGCAAGATAGCTGCAGCAAGACAGAAAGTAAAATGGCTGACGGAAAAACTGAGTTTCAAGAAACATGTACACAGAACCTTACAGTGCCATTGGGTTGCTGGACCAGAGGCGTCAATTTAGGGATAATTGCCATACATTGCTTTCCTTCCTCATGCAAAAGCCGCAATAACCTCCCAGAAATCAGCCCATCCAAAAGGTTTCTTGTAGAGATGAGCTAATCGATTCACAGGTCTCTGGTCCAGAAGTCACATCGGTATTCAATGGCTGCCAAATGGGAGCCCAGCTGCCACATCCCCGGTTCATCTATACTCTGTGCATGTAGATAGGGCTCTGTTTCGTGACATTTTAGAGGGTGGTCTCGGGCCAGTGAGGTTATGCAGCCTGGAGGGGGGCAAAAAAGGGACAGATGGGAGCATAGCCATTTTTTGTGTGCTGTAATCACAGACTATCCTGATGCATATCCTTGAAAGTTGGCAAATTTATTCTATACAGAATACGTGCAGACATTTTTTGGCTAAACTCGCACTAATATTAGTTGTGGCATTTGGTGGCAAGTATTGCACAGGATCTGTCATATAACTGGTCCAACACATCGTCGGGTATCACAGAAGCCAAGATGCACACATTGTATACTCTGTTGCCACCATTGCTATGCAGAACATGACCCATTACCATGTTGGAAAGGATCTTCACCGATGGGCCAATCTGACCATGGTTTAGGGAGTGGAAATCTGAAAGCTACTTGGTCCACAGCACTAATACATGCCTGGTTTTCTTCACCAGATTGGTTTAACGTTTGCGATCGTCTTCGGTGTCATTGTGTATCGAGTCTCCACGGCGGCTGCTTTAGCTATGAGTTCTAATCCTTCGGCCCGTGCTAATGTCAGGGTGACTGTGACTGCGACCGCCGTCATCATTAACCTGGTGGTGATTCTGATCCTGGATGAGGTGTATGGCTGCATAGCACGGTGGCTCACCCAGATAGGTAAGTTTCTACACATTGAGTACACTTTTACTGCTGCTCTGTTGGGAACCGTAGTTTTACAGGAGCTGGAGTGGCTCAGATTGAAGACCTGCAGTACTGGGCTATGCTCAGGTGTATGGTCGTAGAGATGCTCCTGAATGTAGATATCGGAGACTGTGAAATGCTCAACATCCAGATATGAAAGGCCCATGGTCTCCTACACATCAGAGGGAATCGGACAGATTTAGATTTCTTATTCCTTCTGCCAGCTCACTTTTTTTTTTTTTTTTTTTAATTCTGGGCAGAGGTTCCAAAAACCGACAAGACCTTTGAAGAACGTTTGATATTCAAGGCTTTCCTCCTGAAGTTTGTCAATGCTTACACACCCATCTTTTACGTTGCTTTCTTCAAGGGTCGGTAAGTAAAATGTTAACATAGCCAGAGCTGAGATTTTTCGCCAGCGCTATATGTCTGGAATATTTCTCCATGTATACCTCCAAGGGCACAGCTCTGAGCTCAGTGGTGGACACGCGCAGAAGAGGGTCCCTGTGAATGAACAGTATTGGAGCCCTTTGCCATCCAATAGCTCCTCACAATGCACCCCCTTATGTATTTGTGACAGAATCTGTTTGCTGCTTAGGAGGTGGAAGTGGCCCCCTTACCTCTTGGGCCCTTGTATGGCTACATAGGTTGCACCAATGTGGTGTCCTCCCCTGATCTTGCTCTAGATTACTCAGCAGCTCATTGCTTTTTAATGGATACCATTCAATACTTAACTTCACCTGCGGGGGAGCTGCAGCGGAAGTGAACACTGGCTGTCGGATTTCTCCACCGATGATCACTGAAGGTTCCAGAAGGGACTTTTGAGCAGCTGATCACACTTTTAACAGCAATAACAACCCCCTATGCATTTCATGTAGCTGTATTTTACGTACATAAATCTCCGCTTGTGCAAGAAAATGAAAGATTGGAAAACTAACGAGCCATGCTTTTCCTCTTATCGTTAGGTTTGTTGGACGTCCTGGGGACTACGTCTACATCTTTGGCTCCTTCAGAATGGAAGAGGTACGTATCCCCCTGAGAAATGAGGCATCAGCTGTTGGGATCAGGTATGCCCGAGAACTGGGGTGGAATGGGAATACATGGGCAGCTGGTCTAGACCAGCGGCATCAGCTGAAATGTGCGCTGCAAAGATGTCACTGTGACACTGCGATCCCCAAGAGTGGCACAAGCTGAATTTTGCACTTGGGAGTGGGAGAAAATTCTGCACGAATGTCTATGTATTTATTTGCATGTTGTTTTTTTTTTTTTTTTTTTTATGTAGTGCGCCCCTGGTGGTTGTTTGATGGAACTGTGCATCCAGTTGAGCATCATCATGCTGGGAAAACAGTTGATTCAGAACAATCTCTTCGAGATAGGAATCCCGTGAGTTCTCAGTTACCGGTTATGACCTATATATGTGTAGCTGGCCCTTTAAATGGATGCACTGAATGTCCAATCCTGCTCTTTCTAGGAAGATGAAGAAGCTGATCAGATACTTAAAGTTGAGGAGAGAGACCTACTTGGGTCACGAGGAGCACCTGAAGAGGAAGCAACGTTACGAGTTGGATTATGACCTGGAACCTTTTGCTGGTCTCACTCCGGAGTATATGGAAATGAGTATGTTACACATTCGTTGTCATACAAAATATATTTTATAGGTGCAGTATAGAGTGAGGGAAAAAAAAACATGGCTGCTATCGTCCAAAAAACAGCACCTCACCTGTCCACAGGTTGTGTCCAGTATTGCAGCTGAGTTTCATTGAAGTGAATAAAGCTGAGCTGCTTATTCACTGGTAACTTGCCGGAGTGCCCGCACCGCGTCCCGAGTGCCCGCGCCCTGACTGCGAGGGCTGTAACCCTTATCTCTGCTTTTACCATAAAGCAACTTAGAAGCTTGTTCAGGAGAAGAGAGATAAGTTACAGACTGTCAGGATGGATAAACCGGTAACTCATTCTGCAGCCTTTATACATAGTCTGTCAAGCCAAACGCTCCAACATTTTTAAATAAACTCCTTTACAAAAATTATTTAATCCAAAAAACGCATGAAAGAAAAGAAAAAAAAGTCCCAAATATGCCCAGGTGATCCTTTAATCCAATTTTGGTATAATGGGTCTTGAACTTAGATTTGCAATCAGAGGAAATTGAGGGACTGAAGTCTGAGAAGACGGGAAGCGCAGCTGATATGGTTATAAAAAATAAAAACAAATTACAGATATTATATATCGCATCCATTCATGCAATGCAAAGGTTATAAAACTGGAAGGAAACTTTTGCGTCTTAAGGGTATGCCACACTAAGCAATCACACTAGCGATCACGACAACGACGCAAGCTAACGAGATTGTTGGTGTGATCGCTTTAAGGTCGCTAGTAGCTGCCAAACAGGAGATCTCATCAACGACACATCAGCGATCAGCGATCTGTATAACGACTTCGGCGGCCGTTAGGATCTGTCACAGCATGTATTGAGCGCAACCTTTTCCACGCCCCTCAGCACAGATTGGTGGTCACTGTATATGTTTTATAATTATATATGTATGTTATAATTAATGTTTTGACCGCGTCATGAAAGACGACGTATAGCGCTCCCTTCCATTGTTCTCGAGCGCTTCTGATTCGTAGGAATTTCCAGCATCGCTCCTGCTTCCTGCATCCTGCTAGCCTGCTTTGCAGCTACTGCGATCCAGTCTGTGCCGCTAAAGAAAACCTAGTCCCGCCTGCGCCGCTGACATATGCATCACCAACGAGGTCGCTCGTCGTTCACAAAAGGTGCCAAACTCAGCGATTCAGGCTCACCAGCAGGACGCCAACAATCAAAAAATGGTCCAGAACGTTCGTGAACGATCAGCGACATCACAGCAGGGGCCACATCACTGCTACATGTCACACACAGCGACATCGCTGACGATGTCGCTGCTGTGTCATAAAATCGCTGACGCTTGAGCGATCTCGCTAGCGATCTCTCTTAGTGTGGCATACCCTTTATTCGCTACTTGATGCCACTTTGGCGCCTGCATTACTATCTGTAGTTCACCTTTAATCTCCATTATTTTAGTTTTCCGATCCGACCAGTTCGTAATGAACTAAATTGCCGCCTTTGTCCCTCTCTGTAGTTATCCAGTTTGGATTTGTCACCTTGTTCGTTGCCTCGTTCCCTCTGGCTCCTCTATTTGCTTTGCTGAACAACATCATTGAAATTAGACTGGACGCCAAGAAATTCATCACCGAGCTGAGAAGACCGGTAGCTGTCCGAGGAAAAGATATCGGTAACGTCATAGATTAACGATACAGGAAGTATTGGTGCCCATTATTTGCATACAGGTGTATAGTGCGGCACCTAGAAGTAGATCTGGGTTCAGTACATGGATACACTGTGTAGCTATTTTTCACTGATTTAACCCCAGAAAATGTTTTAGAAAAAAGAACCAAAAGTCCAAAATGTCTGGGAAAACAACTCAAGTCAAAGAATTTAGAATTGGTGGAGAAAGGTTGTGTGTGGCCCAGCTACGCCAGGCACACATATTCCAGGAAAATACACAAGAAGGTATCCGTGAAGCTTGATATTTATTCACGTCACTCACATTTCCCAACACACCCACTAGGGTATAAAAGGCAGTGACACGTAGCAATCAGGGTTCATTTTGTTCAGTCTGTGCAGGAGGAGAGGAGTGGGCACATTCAGTTCAGTGTTCTATCAGCTTCCTGTCTTAGGACAGTGCAAGTTCAGCCATTCAATTCAAGTCTTGGAGGGAGAGGAGATAAGACTGGGATCTGAAGGAGTTCCTGTAGCTCACCTCATACAGAAGTGGAGGCTAGTAAGAGTGGACAAGAGAGGCACTCTAGCCTAGTCAGAGCTGCAATTGAAGCAAGTGAAACAGTACCTCAGGACAAGCTACCTGTATTCTTTGGAAGGAGGAAAGTAACCCTCGGAGCTACAGCATTTACACAGTTGACAGAGTACCTGTGTGCTGCTCTGGACAGGGTCTGAGGAAGGAGACTCTCGAGCTACAGCTTTTACACAGTTGACAGAGTACCTGTGTGCTGCTCTGGACAGAGCCAGAGAAAGGAAGAAAGAAGGGAATCATAGGAGTTACAACAGTGAGTGTACTTGGAACTGTTCAGCGAGCTCTGGAGAAAAGCTGACATTCACATCATTGCTACAAGTGTTTTGTAAGAGCAAGAGCAGGACGAGAGGCACAGTGGAGAAAGATAGAGACAAGTGCATCAGGTACTGGATTACCCGCACTAATCCACCGGACACCGGGGTCCGAAGCGTTGCTAGTGCTTTATGCCTAGTAATAAGAAACACCGGAGGCTTTCTGGACTACAAGTCGCAGAAGGTAGCCCTAAGCGCTGATACGTAAACGGAGTCAGGGGAACAAGGACTTTTAGCTAGGCCAACATAGAGGGACTTCGTTCTTTCCAATATCTGGTCACCATATCTGGTCACCAGATTAAGCAGAAGGCTCTACCACAATGTCGGCCGGGCGTTGCAGCTATTGAACAAGCTGGAGATTAACAGAGTTAACTTGACTTCATGCAAGTTTGTACTCACCTACATACAAAGTTAAAGGAGGCCTCTAACCTGCTCAGGGTTATCCTGAATGTGCATTCTCCACCCCGACCAGCTTCCCGGGACCTGCCTGAAACATCTACAAGTAAAGGTATGGAAAGAGATTGCCTGGTGTGAGACTGCTTTATTACCTACACCCTGCACCACCATAGACTTCCAGGGACCCGTCTCACCTGTGGGAGACCTACCATCTGGCTGCCCCATAACATCCCCTGTGAAGATCCATATAGCAGCGCTGGTCCAATTGATCAGATACCACGGGTGGCGTCACGAACTACCTAATCTACAATTCCCCTGTAAATATCCCCCATTGCATGACCGCCAGGGCCACGGATCGAGTCCTGCTGCCAGTGACATCTCCCATAGAAATCAATGGGCTCGGTGCCGAGTACCCCATAGCCCTGGTACCACCTCAGTGTGGTGCGCGTCATCTTTGGCGTCACGAACAGGATACGAAGCTTGCAAAATTGTGAGTCCTGTGTTGCCTATTGAACTGTTTTGTGCAGAAAAAGACTGTTTGCTGTTTGTCACTTTTGGCGCCAAATACCGCCATTTTGCCGCCATATTCGCGCCCTGAGGCGCTGGTGAAGAAGGTGGGCGTGCATTCGTGGGCGTGTACCCCCCCTGTGGCGCGAGAGTTATGGCCGCCCTCTCAAAATGCTACTATAATGTGCGATCCTGCCCCACTGCTAAAGAGATCCGCCTCCTCTTCATTTTCTATGCAAAAAGGAGGAGACGCAAATCCCGCCTCCACGGAAGAGACCAGATTGTTCCTGATGGAGAACACAGTCTGGCCTGGAAAGAGATGGCAGAAGGTCGGGAGACGCAGTGCGGAAGAGCAATGGCGCGCGGGCCCTGCTCCCCTGAAAAGCCGATGCCCGTACCGGAGTTGTCCCCGGGTCGGACGACTGACCAGCTAATGCTGGAGCTGGAGGAAGTAAGCGCGGTGATCGAAGATATGATCCAGCACCGTGAAGATATGGACGAGGCTGTGAAGCAATGGCGTGCCCGGAAACAGCGGCTGCTGTGGGACGTTATGCTTCGCCCCCCAGGAACGATGCCGTTACCTGTGTCCACTGTGCCACCACCGCCAGTGGCTGAAGAGAAACCGGAGGCCAGCAGTGAGAAAGCTGAGCCCACCTCCACTGATGATGTGACGGGAGAGGAACCGGTATACCAGCCTGGCCCGGAGGCCGCAGCCGACTGCAGTTCCCCGGTAGGGACACCGGAGGGGTCCCAGCCATTATTACCGGAAATTGATTGGGACGCAATGCAGTACCTGGATGATGTGACCTATGCCGTCCAGTGGGAAAGTAAATGGCAACGTCGTGAAAAAGAGCAGCGACGCAGGCAGGAAGAAAGAGAGGAGCAGCAGTCCCGTCAGCAGCGTCATGAGAAGTTCCTAGCAGACAAGGAAAATGTCAGAAAGGATAAAAGCACGCTGAAGGAGCCGCGGCGCCAGGGATGCGTGAGTAATTTTAAAACCCGCCAAGGCTGGGGGTTCATACACGAGCCGGGCTTGTATCAAGGGGTGTTTGTTAGCCGCCGAGACGTGGAGTCACATCTGCCCATTGGTCACCCGGGAAGAGATCTCGTGAACGGGAACCTTGTTAGTTACACACGGCATTGGGGATTTAAAGGGTGGTATGCCCTCAACGTTACCATTATCAGTGACCCCGTCCACGACGCCAGTAACATACACTCTGCCGCAGCGTCCCAGTCCCGGGCCCCCACAGCACCAGGCCGTGCACCAGCATCGCCCCCGGCATACTCCTCTAGAGGTACGTCACCTTCAGCAACGCATCCCGCATCGCAAGCCCCAGCAGCGTCATCGTTGGTGTCCGCACCAGGCCGTGCACCCACAACGCAACCTGCGACCGCTTCTGCATCGCAACCTGTGATTATTTCGGCATCGCCCCCTGCGTACACGTCTGAATCGCAACCAGCGACCAGTTCTGAGTCTTACTCTGCAGTACCTACGGCAACGCAACCAGATGGTGCGGCCTCAGTGGAATCGCAGCATGAGCTTTTGTCCCCAATGAAGGAGTTGAATTTGCAAGAGGTACCCGTCGGGACCTTAGTGGATCACATGAGAACTGTAGCCACGCAAACCTTGATTGCAGGCCATGACTTGTTTGTTATGCGTTCAAAAGAACACCGCATCGTTCCAGCCCCAGGAGTGGAAGACGTCATTGAGATCTGCAAAAGAAAAGAAGACCAGTAGGACCCAGACAGGGGTTTACTGCACCTAAACCTGTATAAAGTTTGATGAAGAAGTTTTATAAAAAGGAATCTGCACTTTATTAAGAATGTTTGATAATGTTATTTGCCAAATGTTGATGTTTGTAATGCATAGAATACCCCAGTTGGGTAATGTGGAATATTTAAAAAGGAGTTAATGTGATTTTCTATACTTGAAAAATGTTTTATCATTCAAGGACTGCGTGGCTGTGGACTGTGCCAGCCCAAAAACTCTCAATGTAAATAGTTTGCGCTTCGGTGCTACATCTTGGTTTTACACAAAACCTAACTACCTCTGAAGAAAAACCCGTATGGTGTGGCCTAGAGTGAGGTCTGCAGTCAGAAGTCCTGCAGCCCACCCAGGACCCACGTGGGAGGTTTGGTGCGGGTCCTCCACAAGAATCTTGTCTTGTATTTATGAAAGTGTTTTTGATACTTTTATATTTTTCTAATGTACAAAGTGTAACGTTCAAGAATCCTGACCTCCGCAAGGGAAGAGTTAAAAACTGTTTGATGTTATATGCAAAACAAAATGTTCTTTTCTCTTTTACAGCCCGGGAGTGCTGTGTTTAACCAAGGGGGGATGTGTGGCCCAGCTACGCCAGGCACACATATTCCAGGAAAATGCACAAGAAGATATCCGTGAAGCTTGATATTTATTCACGTCACTCACATTTCCCAACACACCCACTAGGGTATAAAAGGCAGTGACACGTAGCAATCAGGGTTCATTTTGTTCAGTCTGTGCAGGAGGAGAGGAGTGGGCACATTCAGTTCAGTGTTCTGTCAGCTTCCTGTCTTAGGACAGTGCAAGTTCAGCCATTCAATTCAAGTCTTGGAGGGAGAGGAGATAAGACTGGGATCTGAAGGAGTTCCTGTAGCTCACCTCATACAGAAGTGGAGGCTAGTAAGAGTGGACAAGAGAGGCACTCTAGCCTAGTCAGAGCTGCAATTGAAGCAAGTGAAACAGTACCTCAGGACAAGCTACCTGTATTCTTTGGAAGGCGGAAAGTAACCCTCGGAGCTACAGCATTTACACAGTTGACAGAGTACCTGTGTGCTGCTCTGGACAGGGTCTGAGGAAGGTGACTCTCGGAGCTACAGCTTTTACACAGTTGACAGAGTACCTGTGTGCTGCTCTGGACAGAGCCAGAGAAAGGAAGAAAGAAGGGAATCATAGGAGTTACAACAGTGAGTGTACTTGGAACTGTTCAGCGAGCTCTGGAGAAAAGCTGACATTCACATCATTGCTACAAGTGTTTATGTTAAGAGCAAGAGCAGGACGAGAGGCACAGTGGAGAAAGATAGAGACAAGTGCATCAGGTACTGGATTACCCGCACTAATCCACCGGACACCGGGGTCCGAAGCGTTGCTAGTGCTTTATGCCTAGTAATAAGAAACACCGGAGGCTTTCTGGACTACAAGTCGCAGAAGGTAGCCCTAAGCGCTGATACGTAAACGGAGTCAGGGGGAACAAGGACTTTTAGCTAGGCCAAGCATAGAGGGACTTCGTTCTTTCCAATATCTGGTCACCATATCTGGTCACCAGATTAAGCAGAAGGCTCTACCACAATGTCGGCCGGGCGTTGCAGCTATTGAACAAGCTGGAGATTAACAGAGTTAACTTGACTTCATGCAAGTTTGTGCTCACCTACATACAAAGTTAAAGGAGGCCTCTAACCTGCTCAGCGGTTATCCTGAATGTGCATTCTCCACCCCGACCAGCTTCCCGGGACCTGCCTGAAACATCTACAAGTAAAGGTATGGAAAGAGATTGCCTGGTGTGAGACTGCTTTATTACCTACACCCTGCACCACCATAGACTTCCAGGGACCCGTCTCACCTGTGGGAGACCTACCATCTGGCTGCCCCATAACATCCCCTGTGAAGATCCATATAGCAGCGCTGGTCCAATTGATCAGATACCACGGGTGGCGTCACGAACTACCTAATCTACAATTCCCCTGTAAATATCCCCCATTGCATGACCGCCAGGGCCACGGATCGAGTCCTGCTGCCAGTGACATCTCCCATAGAAATCAATGGGCTCGGTGCCGAGTACCCCATAGCCCTGGTACCACCTCAGTGTGGTGCGCGTCATCTTAACTTGATGGACCTAGGTATTTTTTTTCATCCTATGTAGCTCTGTAATATGCAAGTAAAACCAGCCCCAGAAAATGATTAGCGGGCAGATCTTTATTGTAGACAGCTGTCCCAAATTTTACAGGATCATCCAGAGTTTTGGGAAACCATTCCAGGAAAACTTTTGCTTGTCACAGTTAGAAAGTTAAACCCTGACAAAAAGAGCTTGGAGCTTCATCTCCAATATTTGGAATTTCCAAGGCTGGACTAAATATTTAATATCTAGGTCCGGAAAATGGTGCAAGTGTGGTATTTGTGTCATGTACACAGAGGGGTGTAGACGTGCCCCCTGCTAGGGCTGCAGTACACACAGAGGGGTATAGTACCCCCTGCTAGGGCCGCAGTACACAGAGGGGTATAGTGCCCCCGCTAGGGCCGCAGTACACACAGAGGGGTATAGTGCCCCCTGCTAGGGCTGCAGTACATAGAGAGGGGTATAGTGCCCCCTGCTAGGGCCGCAGTACACACAGAGGGGTATAGAGCCCCCTGCTAGGGCCGCAGTACACACAGAGGGGTATAGAGCCCCCTGTTAGGGCCGCAGTACACACAGAGGGGTATAGAGCCCCCTACTAGGGCCGCAGTACATGGAGAGGGGTATAGTGCCCCCTGCTAGGGCCGCAGTACACACAGAAGGGTATAGAGCCCCTGCTAGGGCCGCAGTACACAGAGGGGTATAGAGCCCCCTGCTAGGGCTGCAGTACACAGAGGGGTATAGTGCCCTCTGCTAGGGCCGCAGTACACACAGAGGGGTATAGTGCCCCCTACTAGGGCCACAGTACACACAGAGGGGTATAGTGCCCCCTACTAGGGCCGCAGTGAAGGCTGAGCGGTTTGTCTGTCCCGCTGGGCACATGTCCTGCTAGACCCCTCCCTGAGCTACGCCCCTGAAGATGGCGAAATCCAGCTGGAGATCGTAAGGAGAGATTTACAGGAGAATGTCCGCAGTCACTGTTGGGCCTCGGACATGAAGTAAACTACAGGCAGCACTTTTCATAACTTGCCCCCGTGGCTATTAATAAAGTGTAACATTATCAGACTGGATCTCTTTCTGGAAGTTAAGCTTTGGTTCTCCAGAATCTGTAGCTACTTCTATTAACTCCAGACCCTGAGGCCTCGTGGTGCCTGATAATAAATTCAGAGGCCTCAGGATTAGGGGAACATTGCTAATTAGCATTTCCAAGCTCAAGAATTGCACAAATTCTACCTGATTTACTAGTCATTTCCCAAAGCAAGTGAGGAAATTGAGACAGGACCTGTTAAAAGTTTATTTTCTCTGTGACTATAAATGAATTTTTTTTTTCTTGCAACATACACACTTTATTGTGTGTTTTTTACTTTGAAAACCTCTGGAGTCACCACTAGAGGGAGCTCAGGATTATACTGTATACTCTACGCTCTGGAGTGCCCCCTAGTGGTGAAAGAAGGAGTCGATATTCTTGCACTTTGCTCTGTGCAGGGGAATTGGAGCTGCGTATAAAAAGAACTTGATGCAAAAATAATCTGTACGCTATAAATCATAAACATGAATGAGGGTCCTAGGGAATGTCCTGATGTAGCTGTGATTAATTTACCACTTTCTGTTGTTTGCAGGTATTTGGTATAATATTCTGCGAGGAATCGGGAAGCTTGCAGTAATCATAAACGTAAGTGATGTCACATTCATCCATATGGGATATTTGTCTCGCAAGGGAAGGAGAATTGTAATGTGTTGGTTACATAGAGCTACAAAGAAAACTGGAAGACTTATGGAGCGGTAGGTAGAATAGGCTGCAACGCGTTTTGGGGCTGAACCAGCATAAACATCCGACACCGATGTGAACACGGCTTAAAAGGAGCCGCTGCTGGGCCAGTATTATGGCACGATTGATTATATCCCATCTGTGAAACGGACGGAATTGGACCATCAGCTCCTGACGTGATGAGGTCTAGGACCGTCAGATCTGCCCTATTCTGCCACTTTGTAGTTTACTGACCCAGAACATATCTGGGTTTTCATTCAGGGGCTAGAAGCGTCAGATACTTCGTTCCACGTTTCACTAGTTATTTACAACATGGTGAAAACCCGAGTGCGATCAGCCCGTATTAGGTCATTCTGTGGTGTTTTCAATCAGAAATGGTAATCCAGGGGTTCCTACATGCAGCGCCTCGGCTTACGGTCTCCTCTTTCTCTAGACGTTCATAAATATCCCAATATCGCTTTCATGTGTTCCCATATAACAGATACGTTTTCATAGCCAAGACACCATCTGTGCTGTTACATTCTTCCCCCTGATATACTGCTTTTTGTACTGTCCTCTGACTCGTAAGTGCTTTTACTGCATACAGAGGGGCAGGGGCGTTCATAGAAATCATAGGACCTGATAGCAGAAGTTTTAATTGGGACACCTTTGCCACCCCCCCCCCCAAAAAAAAAAAAAATTGGCAGGGTCACAGAAGAGCATATCTCATAGCTTTGCAGTCTTTACAAAGTAATTTTCCTCCTACTGAAACCCCTAAACTCACTTTCACGACACCCATAAAGTATGATGCCAACAAAGGTGTCCCGCAAACACTGTATGATACATCCACATTACCCTCCACTCCACACCCACAGTATGATGACCCTACTGTACCCCACCTTAATTCCCCCTAAAAAGTATGGTGACCCTCCCCCAATGGCGTGTGACCCCCCCATGCAGTATAATGGACCTACATACAGTATAATGGCTCCCATATGTCTCCACACTGTATAATGCCCCACACTAGCCCTCCATACAGTATGATGGACTCCACACAAACATTCAAACTGTATAATGGACCCCACATAGCCCTCCAGATATTATAATAGCCCTCCATATAGTATAATTCTCTCCCCATAGTCCTCCATGTAGTATAGTATAATACACCCCATAATCCTTCATACAGTATGATACACTTCCCAAAGTTCTCCATACACTATAATGCATTCCCCTTAGTCCTCCATAGTCTATACAGTATAATGCGCTCGCCATAGTCCTCCATACACTATAATGCATTCCCCATAGTCCTCCATACAGTATAATGCACGCCCCATAGTCCTCCATACAGTTTAATGCACGTCCCATAGTCCTCTATGCAGTATAATGCCCTCCCCATAGTCCTCAATAGTCTATACAGTATAATACACTCCCTATAGTTCTCCATACACTATAATGCACGCCCCATAGTCCTCCATACAGTTTAATGCATGTCCCATAGTCCTCTATGCAGTATAATGCCCTCCCCATAGTCCTCAATAGTCTATACAGTATAATACACTCCCTATAGTTCTCCATACACTATAATGCACGCCCCATAGTCCTCCATACAGTTTAATGCACGTCCCATAGCCCTCTATACAGTATAATGCCCTCCCCATAGTCCTCAATAGTCTATACAGTATAATACACTCCCTATAGTTCTCCATACACTATAATGCACGCCCCATAGTCCTCCATACAGTTTAATGCATGTCCCATAGCCCTCTATACAGTATAATGCCCTCCCCATAGTCCTCAATAGTCTATACAGTACAATGCACGCCCCATGGTCCTCCATACAGTATTATGGCCACCACAATGTACTCACTGATTAAAGAAAAGAAATACAATATTGTCATTGGTCCCCCGCTCCCCCGAGCGTTCTGAAGCACCTGCACATCTTAGAGCAGCGGGCACCATGTAGTGACGTCACCTGCCCGCTGCGCTGAGATGTCAGACGCTGGGGAAGAATGATTGAGGAGGGCGTGTCAGCTGATGCTCCTCTCTCATGATGGCTTTCAACAGTATCTGCATCCGGTACGCCACTGAGGGTGCTTTATGAGACAGAATAACCTTCGCTATTTCACAAGTTTAACTTTTCAATTTTTTTCTTCTAAACTAAAACTGCACCAATATACTGATATACTGTAATTTGTCAAACTGGTTGGTATCACTTTCTCTGGATCCCAGTTTCTAAAAAAAAAAAAAAAAAAAATCACCTGCTGCTTAGACCTTCAGCGATCTGTAGGGGGAACTTGGCTGCAAGTGTTTCATCTCCCTGCAGTGCCACCACATGGACAAATAAAGAATTACACAGTACAATGTGTGTGTAATGATAGGTGTGCGGAGTCCAGTATTACAAATCACTAATGCAAAATTTTGGATTGGGATTTGGGAGAAATATCGGTCAATTTTTAAAACATTTCAAACATTTTAGAAGCCAAATGTGTGCAAAACAATGAATAATTTACCATTTGATTAATGCATCTCATTTGTCATTACCACTCAGGCCTTTGTGATCTCATTCACCTCTGACTTCATTCCACGCCTCGTGTACCTGTACATGTACAGTCCTGATGGCACCATGCATGGCTTTCTCAACAACACCCTTGCCTACTTTAATGTCAGTGACTTTAAACCTGGTACCGGGCCAAACATTGATCAGGACGTAGGATACCCAGTGGAGATCTGCAGGTAGCCGTTCTGTGTCCGTTCCTCTCTGCAGTCCCTGTATACCACCTGTAGATGCATCTTACAGAACGGAAATGTTTTCTTATCCAGATACAAAGACTACAGGGAAGCGCCGTGGTCCGAGAATAAATACGATATCACAAAGGAGTTCTGGGCTGTTCTGGCTGCAAGATTGGCTTTTGTCATAGTTTTTCAGGTACGTTTGTGTTGTAGGTGTCCTTGCTGTCCAAAGGAAAGAAGTCCGATTTAGGGCGCGGTCAGATGGCCCTATAAATCAGACTGATATTGGACCGCAATGTATGGACTGGCCGCAGCTTTCCCAACCCTAATGTGATAGCTGCATAGAAATATATGAAGCTGTCACACTTGAGTCGGGAGAGCCATCAGCCAGTTCGTGCATTTCAGGCCGACTTTTATATGGCCCTTAGAATTTGACTTCCTGGTATAATTCTATTAAATATGGTGTTTTTCAAGGGCATGGGTGTACCTATAGGGGGTGCAGAGGTAGCATTTTCATCAATGTCCTGCATACAGATTTTGCATTGATGCTCAGGAGATTATATTTTTAGAGCAATAAATTTATGTGGAATAAAACATTTTACTAATTGGTTTTAATTTAAAAGATTTTTTTTTCTAACGCTTATTTTTTTTGCAGCCTGCATGAATTACAGTACACGAATAGCTGCTCAGTGTTGTTCAGTCTCAATCCCAACAGTCAGCTCAGTCTAAAGCCCCCTCTCCTAAACTTGCATCTAGCTTCAAATCCAATACATCCAATCAGGTTTGTGTTTAGATGCACTGGTGGACACAGATCGAAAAGGGCCCCCTGTGAAAGAACAGTACATGGGCACTCTGAAGTCCAAATCTGATCATAATGCACAATTCCACCTGCTTTGCATGTTGAACTAGGTACCCTAAGCTCTTCAGCCCCTGTGCAGCTGCACAGGTTGAATCAACGATATGTCCGCCCCTGCTTAGATGCACATTCAGGAGAGAGAGTCTGCAAACTGAGCTGGGTACTGCAGCTCTGCTCCCATTCACTTCAATGTGAGCTGAGCTGCAGTACCTAAATGTGCCACCTATTTTGGATTTTATGACCATATCTGCACTTTCATTCTTCGTCTCACTTACACTCCTTCTGTTGCAGAACTTGGTCATGTTCATGAGTGATTTTGTAGACTGGATAATCCCAGACATTCCCAAAGACATCAGCGAACAGATCCACCGAGAGAAAGTCTTAATGGTTGAAGTATTCTTGAAGGAAGAGCAGGGAAAATTACAAATGCTGGAAACTTGGAAAGACCATGACAAGAAAAGAGGTGAAAACTGCAACAACCAAAGTCCCAGACTTTCCCGCAGCAACACTGGGAGCACAACCTCTGCGTACTCGCACCGCGTAGACGTGTAGGGCAAGTCACCCGGAGGACTCGTTGTTTGGGCAATTCATTCCACAGATAGAAGGGTCATCCAAGATTTCACTCTTGAGCGTTTGGCCAGCTGTTTGTGCAGCCTATCTTGGCTCCCACCTTGTGTGGCCAGAGGACCATGCTCTTGGGGACGAGCAGTACGGCAGGGAATTTCTTGACGGACTTGATGGCTTCAGTGTCACCGACTCCTGGCATCTGCATGTTACAGTAGCAGTAGAATGTATTTCCTCTGTCTTGGGTATATTGTGCCTTCTGCTGGGTCACTCGTGGAACATTTCAGCTTTTCTGGGGAGTCTTGCAGAATTTTTTTAAGCAGTAGCAGAACAATAAGTTGTCCATCTGTCTTTAATTTTTACGTGAGGCTTGGACGGGACAAAGGCGTAACTTCATGGATTTATACGGACAGCTTGTTGCTGACATTCCTCCTGAGCAAACTGTGCAATATGCCCTATAAAAAAAAAATTAATATACCAGACTCTTGGAGTTCTCCTCGAATAGCCAAATCTGACCTTGGCGAGATCCTCCAGCTTCTACGGACACGGAAAAGCGTTTTCTTAACTTTGTCGGACTGGAGTGTATCCTTCAGCGCTACAGAGATTAAAATTGCAGAGAAGATATTTTTTTAGAGCCTACCTATGCAATGTAAAGACACCTTTTTTTTTCCTCTTTATATGAAACTTTTATAATCTATTTATTGATGAAAAGTTTATTGTCAAGCTGATCAATTCCTGTTTGTAAATTTTGCATTTTTTGGCTACGAGACTAATACCCCTCGGTGTAACCTATGACGTTTTATGGATTGTGGGGCGCCCCTCCAGTTTCCTGGTAGCTCCTGAGGCTTACTGATATGAAATGTTGGTAAGGCCGGGATCACACATGCGAGAAACACGGACGAGTCTCGCATGTTAATATCTGGCACTCGGGAGCGGAGCGAGCGGCTGCATAGAAATACATGCAGCCGAACGCTCCGCTCCCGAGTGCCGGCGGCAGTGCCGGATATTAACATGCGAGATTCGTCCATGTTTCTCGCATGTGTGATCCTGGCCTAACACTAAAAATTCTAGTAATTTTTTTTTTCTTAAGTATTTCTCAGTCCATCCTTGTTATAACACCTGTGATCTAGGTACGTGATGATAAGGGTCCGGATAGGATAGACAATAAATGTTTGACCAATAGTGGGCAATCTTGACAACAGGAAGCCCAAAGTCCTCTGTGTAAATGGAGAGGAGGTGCACATGTGCGACCATAACACTAGACATGTTCTTTGGGTGTCCTATTGGTAAGACCACCATCAATCATACATTTATCACCTATCCCGCGATTCTATATGACAACACAAGGAAGAACTACTCAAAAATCTACTCAAGGAGCCCCCAAACCAGACCACAACCTCATGTCGCCACTTTCTCAATTGGTGGCTAACAACTCTTTCAAAACTTGAGCTCATGACACTTGGGATGTAATAGTTTTACACCAGTTAGAGAGGACCACCACTGATCTAAAGTTTCGGTCCCATGCTCCCCATCCCAGGTACAGGTCCTATGTGTCGTCCAAGACTGAAACATGCCCCAAATTATACCCTACTAGTAACTGTAATGGGTTCACTCCTGGAATGTCATACAAGGGTGGGTGGGCGGATGGATACTGAAGCCTGACTGCATAGCGGGCTACACAGGATCTTGCCATGTGTTACACATTGCTTGGCTATTGAGGAGCATGCGGTCAACATGCCAAGGTCTGGACCACCTTGGAAGGGGTCTTGTTGGTCAATGGCAGCAAACAGCGTACATCATCATCATCATTGCTCTTCTCATCGGTTTTCTTCTGTCTATTACACCGGTCAATCTGTTATGATTCTAGGAGGGATGGATATGTGAAATTATAATACTGTAATGCAGAATAAATTATGTTGATGATAAATAAAATTTATTACATTCATTTAATATTGATATTTATACATGACTGTTACCGAGCCAGAGTGTCCACAAAGTCACCAGTACTTCCGAGGAATGTCCAGTCTCGTGCCTGGTCCATAAAGTGTCCAAGGATATAAAATCATGGCTGCTTTCCTCCAGAAACGGCACCTCCCTTGTCCACAGGTTGCGTGGAGTACTGCAGGTCATTACATTTAAAGTGACTGGCTAGAGGCTACATTACCAGACACGGGTCATGAACTGGTGTGGCATGGTTTTTGAAAAAAAGCAGCCATATTCTTCTAGTCTTGTAGAAAGAGGTATGTACTATCTGACGGTGTCCCGTATTGTCCCATAAGCAATGTATGATTGGTGGCAGTCCGACTGTAGAGACCCTTGTCGATCCCGGTGTGATCACCACTCCTAAGGACAGTGCATAGAGTGGTGGTCGCACATGCTCACCTCTGCTACATTCACACAAAAGATTTTTTGACTTCCATTCTTGTGATTGGTGGGGGTCCTAGTGGTTGGCCCTCTGTGATCCTATAATTATCACCTACGCTGTTATGTTTATGGGGCGACCCCCTTTAATGCCACAAAAAAAACGGTTGCTCACTAGAGCTGGCAGAACAATCTCCCCACTCTGAGGTCATGATCTTGGGACGCGCTTCGTAGTCTTCATCTGTGTGAATTATCCCTTGGTGCTCTCACCGTCCAGTGTCTTCTGTACAAATGACATTCCGCATTCTGGCATCTTTGTGTAACCGCAGTCCACCGATCGCTGTGGTAGAAGGATTAGCATGAATGTGCATGGTACCCAACCATCCGTAAAAAGTGAGGTGGCACGTTAAGTCGTTAGTCGAGTTTCTTAAATGTTTTGTCTTTTTGTTTTGTTTGTTTTTTAAAGAAAAGTTGTAAATCTCATTATAAATCTATTCTAATGATTTAAAGCCTGTTAATAATAAAGTAAATATGCAATTCTACAAGAACGAGTGATTTCCTTTCATTCCTGATGAAAAGCATCCAACAAGGAAGAAACCATATGGGTGATGGGCTCTAACGTGCCCCTGGGTACCTTTTAGCTCTGTGTCTTGTAGGCCAGGGGCATACACACAACATAGTAACCATCGAGCCCATGAGAAAAGAAGGGTCATGTACTAAAGAAAAGAGTGGATAATTGCTGCTAGTGCTGGAGACTTCTGTCCTAGGTTATGGTGCATACTCGCTAGCTTTGACCCTTGGCCACCTGCCCACACTCTCTCTTACAGGCCACACACCTTTCATGGCACCAGAAAGGGCAATTTGGCTCCAGGACTTCGTCTAATGACAGAGCGTCTTGATGTTTGTCACAAGAAACGTTCATAAACTGCTGGAACTTCAGCCCCAGGAGATTTGCTAACTTTTCTGGGAGGTATGGCAGACAATCCAGGATCCTCCCGAAAATGCCAGGAAAGTAGGAAAGCATGTTCCTGTGGCTTGCACCAACAACTTTTCATTAGGTTATTGGGGCCCTCTCTATTCTATGTACATCCCTGTTAGAATTGGGGGTAACATCGGAATTTCGAGGGAAGCGATCAAAGACGTGTGCGGCGCTGAACTAAGACGCTTCCATCCTTCAACCGGTCATTTACAGACATGGTGAACAAATCTTCATTATTCAATGTGTCTCCAAAAAATGACAGCTGGAATCTCAGATACATCAAGAGTACACAGGGATCGGGGTCCCCATGGGAAAGAATAAAAGAGCTTCCTTCTGATGCTGGGTCACACTATCACCCCTGAACTACCTGTTCACGTGTCCAGTCTTTTGAATTCTCTTCATCTGTTAGCATTTAGGGCTCCATTCACATGTCCATACTTTTAGGTTCACTTCATTTGTTTGTCTCTAGGGCTCTGTTGATATGTCCATTCTCAGGGACTGTGATCATATGTCAGTTCTCTTGTGCTCCCTTCACTTGTCTGTTCTATTGGACTCTGTTCACATGTCTGCTCTTTTCACAGGTCAGATATCTAGGGCTCCATTCACATGTTCATTCTCTGGGAGTCTGATAATATGGTCGTTCACGTGGGATCACTTCACTTGTCTGTCCTCTGGGGCTCGCTTCACTTGTTTGTCCTCTTGGGCTCGCTTCACTTGTCTGTCCTCTTGGGCTCACTTCACTTGTCTGTCCTCTTGTGCCTGCTTCACTTGTCTGTCCTCTTGGGCTCGCTTCACTTGTCTGTCTTCTTGGGCCTGCTTCACTTGTCTGTCCTCTTGGGCCTGCTTCACTTGTCTGTCCTCTTGGGCTCGCTTCACTTGTCCGTCCTCTTGGGCTCGCTTCACTTGTCTGTCCTCTTGGGCTCGCTTCACTTGTCTGTCCTCTTGGGCTCGCTTCACTTGTCCGTCCTCTTGGACTCGCTTCACTTGTCTGTTCTCTTGGGCTCGCTTCACTAGTCTGTTCTCTTGGGCTCGCTTCACTAGTCTGTTCTCTTGGGCTCGCTTCACTAGTCTGTTCTCTTGGACTCGCTTCATTTGTCCGTCCTCTTGGGCTCGCTTCACTTGTCCGTCCTCTTGGGCTCGCTTCACTTGTCTATTCTCTTGGGCTCGCTTCACTAGTCTGTTCTCTTGGACTCGCTTCATTTGTCCGGCCTCTTGGGCTCGCTTAACTTGTCTGTTCTCTTGGGCTCGCTTCACTTGTCCGTTCTCCTGAGCTCGCTTCACTTGTCCGTTCTCTTGGGATCGCTTCACTTGTCAGTCCTCTTGGGCTCGCTTCACTTGTCTGTCCTCTTGGACTCTCTTCACTTGTCCGTCCTCTTGGACTCTCTTCACTTGTCCGTCCTCTTGGGCTCGCTTCACTTGTCTGTTCTCTTGGGCTCGCTTCACTTGTCTGTCCTCTTGGGCTCGCTTCACTTGTCTGTCCTCTTGGGCTCGCTTCACTTGTCCGTCCTCTTGGACTCGCTTCACTTGTCTGTTCTCTTGGGCTCGCTTCACTAGTCTGTTCTCTTGGGCTCGCTTCACTAGTCTGTTCTCTTGGACTCGCTTCACTAGTCTGTTCTCTTGGGCTCGCTTCACTAGTCTGTTCTCTTGGACTCGCTTCATTTGTCCGTCCTCTTGGGCTCGCTTCACTTGTCCGTCCTCTTGGGCTCGCTTCACTTGTCTATTCTCTTGGGCTCGCTTCACTAGTCTGTTCTCTTGGACTCGCTTCATTTGTCCGTCCTCTTGGGCTCGCTTAACTTGTCTGTTCTCTTGGGCTCGCTTCACTTGTCCGTTCTCCTGAGCTCGCTTCACTTGTCCGTTCTCTTGGGCTCGCTTCACTTGTCCGTCCTCTTGGGCTCGCTTCACTTGTCTGTCCTCTTGGACTCTCTTCACTTGTCCGTCCTCTTGGACTCTCTTCACTTGTCCGTCCTCTTGGACTCTCTTCACTTGTCCGTCCTCTTGGCTCGCTTCACTTGTCCGTCCTCTTGGGCTCGCTTCACTTGTCCGTTCTCTTGGGCTCGCTTCACTTGTCCGTCCTCTTGGGCTCGCTTCACTTGTCCGTTCTCTTGGGCTCGCTACACTTGTCCGTCCTCTTGGGCTCGCTTCACTTGTCCGTCCTCTTGGGCTCGCTTCACTTGTCCGTCCTCTTGGGCTCGCTTCACTTGTCCGTCCTCTTGGGCTCGCTTCACTTGTCCGTCCTCTTGGGCTCGCTTCACTTGTCCGTCCTCTTGGGCTCGCTTCACTTGTCCGTCCTCTTGGGCTCGCTTCACTTGTCCGTCCCCTTGGGCTCGCTTCACTTGTCCGTCCTCTTGGGCTCGCTTCACTTGTCCGTCCTCTTGGGCTCGCTTCACTTGTCCGTCCTCTTGGGCTCGCTTCACTTGTCCGTCCTCTTGGGCTCGCTTCACTTGTCCGTCCTCTTGGGCTCGCTTCACTTGTCCGTCCTCTTGGGCTCGCTTCACTTGTCCGTCCTCTTGGGCTCGCTTCACTTGTCAATACTGATATTCTCTTTCATTTTAAGTAATCCCATGCATCAGTCATGCAAACAGAAGCAGAGGAGCCTTGGTTAATACCCAACACATTTTGCTGGAAGGACCTTTGGAGAAGACTTTCTCCACCCATTGAAATGAAAGACAAGCTGCAGCCCCCTATGATACATACACCTTGTAAGCTTCTAAAATAGTGAATTCCCCTGCATGTTCTTTTGGTCCACATCATATCCGAGAATAAGTCATAGACTTGTCTGTGACCCTGGAAGGTTTTGCACCAGGATCAAAATGCTTCAATCTTAGCCCTGAGCCCCTGAGTAACTTATCACACTACGGTGCCGCACAACATGATGGGATATTGTAATTTTACGGTCTTCTCCGCATTCCAGTGATGCACATTACGCCCAAGGATGCCTGTGGCCGTGTCCTGGATTGTACAATAGTTTATAGTGCGAGATCCAGTGATGCAAACAAATTCTTGGCACAGCGGACCGTCGCATTACTGTCTTGATGGTTACAGACCCTCCATGATAGGAAACAGGTCTACCATTAACTTAAAAAAGCGTTGTATGGAAACCTCACATGTATGAGCTTCCGGAGGCTAACTGGGTGAAGCAGTCTCTGCATAAGGTGACGATTCCTCCAGCTCCAGCACAAATATCCATTGGTCTTAGGGTATGAGCACACAGCGTCACTTAGACGCCAGAGCAGACGTCAAATTTTCCCAGACAAAGCTGTATATACAAAGAAAAACTGGACCCACAATACAGGAATAACCATGTCCCTACTGCAAGGAATTGTATTAGAAGAAGATCCGGGCAGGGCTGTACCTAGAAATCTATGACAAACTGCAGAAAACAGTGGCGCTTACCACCTAACTGACCTGTAACTAGTCACTGGATAGAGGATATTCTATAAAGAAACCTGGCACTTACGTCACCTGTATCAGGCTCTACCCTTAGTGAATTTTATTAGTATAAAAGGTTGGAAAGGGACCGGCATGCTCCGTTAGGCTTCTTTTACATTTACCGTGTTTTTGCGGTCCGTTTTTGCGTCCTCAGTAGATTTCTATGGGACCGCAAAATCGCCCCGCAAAAATTCCCCGGTGTGCCGTATGGCCGTGAGGGCCATATTTGAGGCCTTGAAAAAAGTTTGAGCCTGCTCGATCTTTTTCACGGCGTACGGACACAGCCCCCATTGAAAAGCAATGGGCCGCAAAACCAAACAGGAGTTTGGTTTTGCGGTGCACCGTCACTTCTGTTTTTTTTCCAATACTTCTTCCATAGTATTGGAAGAATGAAAAAAGGCGATGTGCAATTTCTTTGCAGCCTGTTAATTGCAGACCGCAAAAAAGTAGCCTTATACAGGTTTATGGAGGACGTGGCATCAATGTTCAGCACATAGACCTCTTGGGCTCCGTTCACATGTCCGCTCTCTTGGCCTCCGTTTACATGTCCGCTCTCTTGGCCTCCGTTCACATGTCCACCTCTTGGCCTCCATTCACATGTCTGCTCCCTTGGCCTCCATTCACACGTCCATTCTGTTTGTCTGTTCCGCAAATGGCATAAGTGATCTCATGCATCCAATATGTAAGTGGAAGCAGAAAACCTTTGCTAATAATTATGCGCTTTATTTGGATTCTGTCATTTAGAATAGAAGAAAAATACTTAATGTAGTTTTCATTTTAAAAATGTCAACCATTTTGCTGCTACACATCCAGCCTATAATACTGGGAGAGACACACAGATCTCACATCCAGCCTATATTACTGGGAGAGACACACAGATCTCACATCCAGCCTATATTACTGGGAGAGACACACAGATCTCACATCCAGCCTATATTACTGGGAGAGACACACAGAGCTCACATCCAGCCTATATTACTGGGAGAGACACACAGATCTCACATCCAGCCTATATTACTGGGAGAGACACACAGATCTCACATCCAGCCTATATTACTGGGAGAGACACACTGACCTCACATCCAGCCTATATTACTGGGAGTGACACACAGACCTCACATCCAGCCTATATTACTGGGAGAGACACACAGAGCTCACATCCAGCCTATATTACTGGAGAGACACACAGACCTCACATCCAACCTATATTACTGGGAGAGACACACTGACCTCACATCCAGCCTATATTACTGGGAGAGAGACACACTGACCTCACATCCAGCCTATATTACTGGGAGAGACACACAGACCTCACATCCAGTCTATATTACTGGGAGAGACACGCAGAGCTCACATCCAGCCTATATTACTGGGAGAGACACACAGAGCTCACATCCAACCTATATTACTGGGAGACGCACAGACCTCACATCCAGCCTATATTACTGGGAGAGACACACAGATCTCACATCCAGCCTATATTACTGGGAGAGACATGCAGAGCTCACATCCAGCCTATATGTCACGCTGTATAGCAGATATATATATATGTGATGTAAGTAATCTATATCAAATGGGCAACATACTATATAACATGCGCATAGATATATGATAACATAGAATTACCTGACAGAATGTCCAGTGGGTCAATACGGAATCCGTTATACGCTGTCTCCGGCTAGAGGGTGACCGGGGTCTATGCTGACCCTACACTGGGGTCCTAACTAATCCCTCTACCTGGAGGTACTGTTAAAGGTACAGAGGTCCAGGCCACCAGCGTAAACCCTGTCTCCTATCAATCCCTGCCAACTGTAATCTAGTCCTAAGAAGGACCCTGATTACCACCAAAGGGAATGAACAGGTAACGGTTAATGAACAGAAAGACATACAAGACAGACAAGAAATAAAGTAAATAAAGTCTTACATACAACACTCACACACAGTAGGAACACCTAAGGTCTCAGAGATAAACTATAAGCTGTAAGAGTAAAAACAACTAAGGAACTCTTAGCTTAAATATTCTCAGAACCGATCCAGTCTGCTAGACTACATGAATGCTTTCACCGGCATCTAACAAGCAGACTGGCAGGTATATGAAGGAATCTAATTAGAACATAATCAAAAGCAGCCGGGCGAGGCTGGACCTAGTCTTAGCAAAGAGCTAGGTAAAATTAACTCCCTCATTACCAAACACAAAGAAACAGCAACTCAGCTGTGAGAAGTCAGAGTGTGTAATCGCGACGATCCTCGTGGCGATACACCCATGACAGTACCCCCCCCTCTACGAGGGGACTCCGGACCCTCAGGGCCAGGTCTGCCCGGGTGAGTTGTGTGAAAGGTCCGAACCAATCGATCTGCGTTAACATCAGACGCAGGGACCCACGTCCTCTCCTCAGGACCATACCCCCTCCAATGAACCAAGTACTGAAGGGATCGGCGACTGAGACGTGAGTCAATGATTTTCGACCCATGAAATTCCACGTTATCATTGACCACCACTGAAGGAGGAGGTAGAGGTGACGGTATGACTGGTGCCACATACTTTTTAAGTAATGACTTGTGAAACACATTATGAATTTTAAACGTAGGAGGGAGGTCCAGACGAAATGCCACAGGATTAATTATGGAACTGATCCTGTACGGCCCGATGAATCTGGGACCCAACCTCCAGGAGGAAACTAAGTTTTATATTCCTGGTAGACAACCAAACCAGATCGTTCACCTTCAGATCTAGACCAGAAACTCTCCCCCTATCAGCCATCCGTTTGTAACGGTTCCCCGTAACCTTCAGTCTTAACCGATCTGGAACTATCAGTCTCCCTGGAAGTCCCACAGGGGCGTCCCCCTGAGCCCCCAATACCTCCCCCTCAAGCTCAGAGCATACAGCTGACACTACAACTCCCTCCTGAGGAATAGGAACCGGATCATCCGTCTTCCCGGCCCCTGGGAAAGTACGAGATAAAGCATCAGGAAGCAACTTTATTGAGCAGTCATATGCGCGATGAGGAGGTAACTCTTTACACCCCTCCTCTGAGAACATCTCCCCAAAGTCCTCCAGAAAAGGAGACAAAGTCCTAGGCACAACCGCACCGATGACCGTGCTCATGCAGTTATTCCTGCAAAATTCACCCCACTGGCTTATCTTTCTGGATTGCCAATCAATCACTGGGTTATGTTTAGCCAACCAAGGAAGTCCCAACACAATAGGAGTAGGTAGACCCTCCAACACATAACAAGACAATTGCTCTTTATGCATTGCCCCTACTCGAAGATCTATGTTATGAACAGCTTGTACCAAGCTACCTTGACCGAGAGGTCTAGAATCAATAGAGACTATAGGGACCGGTTTGGCCAATACACTCAGTTGCATACCATGCACCTGGGCAAACCGAGCGTCCACCAGATTAGCCCCGGACCCACTATCAAGAAAAACAGAAATCCTCTCAGTTCTAGTACCAATCACCACCTCCGCAGGCACGAGAAACTGAGAGGGATTTGGGGACGAAATACACACTCCCAGGTTAACTCCTTTGCTCAAAGAGGCCCGGGATGGACACCCCCCAACAAAATGTCCCTCTCTCCCGCAAAAGAAACACCTTCTAGTCTTGCGGCGCACCGCCGATTCCCTCCTACAAAAAGATGTCCCTCCCAACTGCATGGGTTCCTCAGAACAGACCAGGGGAACCTCAGTATAAGGGACTTTAGTAGTAGGTGGAGTCATCACGGGAGGCGGAGTTACCTCGCGTCTTCCCCGAATTCGTCTATCAATGCGAATAGCGAGGGCCATAGCAGCCTCCAGTGATGGAGGAGAATCATACTGAGCCAACACATCCTTTAATTTGTCAGACAACCCTTGACAAAACTGGCTCCTAAGAGCTGGGTCATTCCACTGAGTATCTGTTGCCCATCTACGGAACTCAGAAGAATATTCCTCCGCTGGACGATTTCCTTGCCGTATTTTACGTAACTTTGCTTCAGCAAGGGAAACTCGATCCGGATCATCATATACCAGACCCAGGGCAGTAAAAAATCGATCCACTGACTGGAGATCTGGGGAGCCTGGAGGAATGGAGAACGCCCAAGCTTGAGGGTCCCCTTGTAAGAGTGAGATAACAATTCCCACCCTCTGCTCTTCACTCCCAGATGACCGAGGCCGCAGCCGAAAGTACAATTTACATGCCTCCCGGAAAGTAAAAAATTTGTCCCGCCCACCAGTGAACCTGTCCGGGAAAGCAACCTTAGGTTCAGATCTGGTTTGCTCCGGGGGGGACAAAACCTTGGACTTAATGTCTGCAAACTCCATGGACAACCCCTGCAACTGCCGGGCCAGCTGGGCTACTGGATCCATGACAGCTGGGGAGAATCTTTAGTATGGGCCGGTGAAAATGTCACGCTGTATAGCAGATATATATATATATATATGTGATGTAAGTAATCTATATCAAATGGGCAACATACTATATAACATGCGCATAGATATATGATAACATAGAATTACCTGACAGAATGTCCAGTGGGTCAATACGGAATCCGTTATACGCTGTCTCCGGCTAGAGGGTGACCGGGGTCTATGCTGACCCTACACTGGGTCCTAACTAATCCCTCTACCTGGAGGTACTGTTAAAGGTACAGAGGTCCAGGCCACCAGCGTAAACCCTGTCTCCTATCAATCCCTGCCAACTGTAATCTAGTCCTAAGAAGGACCCTGATTACCACCAAAGGGAATGAACAGGTAACAGTTAATGAACAGAAAGACATACAAGACAGACAAGAAATAAAGTAAATAAAGTCTTACATACAACACTCACACACAGTAGGAACACCTAAGGTCTCAGAGATAAACTATAAGCTGTAAGAGTAAAAACAACTAAGGAACTCTTAGCTTAAATATTCTCAGAACCGATCCAGTCTGCTAGACTACATGAATGCTTTCACCGGCATCTAACAAGCAGACTGGCAGGTATATGAAGGAATCTAATTAGAACATAATCAAAAGCAGCCGGGCGAGGCTGGACCTAGTCTTAGCAAAGAGCTAGGTAAAATTAACTCCCTCATTACCAAACACAAAGAAACAGCAACTCAGCTGTGAGAAGTCAGAGTGTGTAATCGCGACGATCCTCGTGGCGATACACCCATGACACTATATTACTGGGAGAGACACACAGAGCTCACATCCAACCTATATTACTGGGAGACGCACAGACCTCACATCCAGCCTATATTACTGGGAGAGACACACAGATCTCACATCCAGCCTATATTACTGGGAGCGACACACAGACCTCACATCCAGCCTATATTACTGGGAGAGACACACAGAGCTCACATCCAACCTATATTACTGGGAGATGCACAGACCTCACATCCAGTCTATATTACTGGGAGAGACACACAGAGCTCACATCCAGCCTATATTACTGGGAGAGACACACATAGTTCACTTCCATCCTACATTACTGTGAGATATGAAAACTTGGCAGTGAAGAGAAGTAATTTTATTTTAATAAATGCAATCCAGAATGAGAAATTGTTTCAGTCCAATAACCAGACCTTCATCAGTTCACAGACTGCCCAGGAGAAAACCGCTTGGTTGTAAGTAGCGCTGTGGAGTATCTGCGGCGTCCATTGCAGTAAGGAGTGGGGGGACGCCGCAGATACTCCACAGCGCTACCTTACTTCTCTTCACTACAAGTGAGTGCCAAGTTTTCATATCTAAAAAAAACAAAAAGTAAGCAGCCCCAATAATCAGGTGATCAACGATGGGGGCTGAGTGTCTGACCGCAGCCAATCTGATATTCAAGATGGGGCGCCATATTAGCGGAGCTGGAGACCCCTTTACATCAGTGTTACTGAGACGAGTCAAAACTTTTCCTTGAATCTCTTCCTTTTCTCCCATCTTTCATAGTTCGTGTTGGAATTTCAGCCGAGCGCCCAGATTCTCTCATCTCCGCTCACTGCAGTTCGGAGACTCAACAGCTGAATCCTGGCCAGATATTCACGGCCCCGATGCCAACTCCAGTCTACGTGGAACCCAGGCCCATGATTAAACTTTTCTATATACCGGATGAAAGCATGAGTTGCCAAGAAGCTGACCTTAGGCAGCAGGCGCGCAGATCCGTCTTATTGCGCAGGCATCTTTGAAGTATCGCCGCTTATTTTGAGGACAAGACGGTGCAACATTTTCCCCTTGTCCTGAACGATTGTATACACGGCATCTCGCAGCGACCGGTGACATAAAGCAGGATGAGAAAGGATTTCCTGAGTCAGGAAGCAAACGACTCATAGTTAAGAGAAATGGAGCGAGAGGTCGGAGGAATCTCGCCATTATC
>JARQOD010000010.1:50845549-51035315 GCA_033576555.1 Oophaga sylvatica | reverse complement strand
AAACCCAATCACAGATGGCCGAACTTGCCGGGTCCTTTCAATAACAGATGGGGACAAAATGAATCCCAGAAATGAGATCTTCTGTACGCCAAAAGACACTTTGATCCCTTCACATACAGGCATTCTCTCTCAAAATCTGGAACACAGCTCGAAAATGTCTCACATGAGAGCCCCAGTCATTAGAAAAATCAAGATATCATCCAAATAAAAAAATCGAAATTTATCCACAAAATCCCTGAAAATGTCATTCATGAAGGACGGGGAAGACAGAAGGAGCATTAGTGAGCCCAAAGGGCATCACAAGGTACTCAAAATGCCCTTCAGGGGTGTTAAATCCCGTCTTCCATTCATCCCCGTGCTTAATGCGAATAAGTTATACCCCCCCTGAGGTCAAGCTTGGAAAACCCAAAAGTAGCGTTTTTCCCCCTGGAAAACAGGTCAGAAATCAAGGGTAAGGGGTATTGATATTTCAGTAATATTGTTCAAGAGACGTTAATCAATACACGGCCTTAATGAAACCATCTTTTTTGGCCAAAAAGGGAAAAATCCGGCACCTAAGGGTGAAGAGGATGGTTGATATGACCCTTCCCCAATGATTCCTTGATATAAGACCGCATAGTGTCATGTTCAGGTACAGACAATTTAAAAAAAGGCGACCTTTAGGGAATTTACTACCTGGCACTAATTCAATAGCGCAGTCATAGCTCCAAAGGGGGAGGTAAGGTTTGCAGATTACTTTCGCTAAACACATCAGAAAAATCAAACAAAAAGTCAGGAACATCCTCAGCCTGGGGGGAGGCAGAAAAACAGGAGTGTTGGGTATTAACACTTGGGCAGCCCCAACTGGTTACAGACACAGATTTCCAATCCAAAAAGGATTATGGACTGTAACCAAGGGAACCCAGCACTATAATGTCATGCAGTTTATATAGAACCAAAAATTTGCAGACTCCTGGTGATCAGGTTCAAACCCTCATTATCACCTGAGTAGAGAACTGGGGTTTATTCTCAGCCAAAGGGGTAGAATCGATCCCCAGTAGGGGAATAGACTTCTGTAGGGGTATCAAGGGAAACCCACAATGTTTAGCAAAATCATAATCCATCAGGTTAATAGCTGCTCCAGAATCAACGAAAGCCTGAGCAGAAAATGAGGACAGAGAGCATATCAGAGTGACAGTTAATAAAAACTTAGTCTGAACACTACCCAAGACAACTGAGCGTGCAAAACGTCTTCCCCGCTTAGGGCAGACTGAAATAGCATGAGAGGCATCACCACAGTAGAAACATAACCATTGCGCTTTCGAAAATCATGACGCTGTGCCCCAGACACCACTCCATCACACTGCATGGGCTCAGCAGCTGGCTCACAAGGCAACACCACTCCACGCATACTTCTCCGCTCACGCAAACGTCTGTCAATTTGAATCGCTAATGACATAGAATCATTGAGACCAGAGGGGACAGGGAACCCCACCATAACATCCTTTACATTATCCGACAGACCCTTCCGGAAAAGGGCCGCCAAAGCGTCGTCATTCCATTTGGTCAGGACTGCCCACCTACGGAATCTCTGACAGTATAACTCAGCGTCATCAAGCCCCTGATTTAATGCCAACAAGGCTTTTTCAGCTTGATCAGTGACATTAGGCTCATCGTACAATAACCCCAAAGCCTGAAAAAATGCATCAACATCACTCAAAACAGGATCCCCAGGTATCAGGGAAAAAGCCCAATCCTGAGGATCGCCGCGCAGGAGAGAGATGATAATTTGAACCTGCTGCGCTGCGTTTCCTGAGGACTTAGATTTTAAGGCAAGAAACAATTTACAATTATTTTTGAAATTCTGAAACTTAGCTCGATCCCTAAAAACAAATCTGGCATGGGGATCCTAGGTTCCACAACAGGCAACCCAGCAAGATAGATAGCAATACTCCGAACCTCAGTGGCAAGCTGATCCACACGGCCAGACAACTGTGCAAACTCCATTGGGAGAAAAGATCCTCCCCAGCACCCAGAGATACAGAGGGAAAAAAAAAAAATGCAACAAACAGAAAAATATCTCTGACAACTTTTCTTCCTTCAAAACATTCTTTCCCTTCTGTGAGTACCATACAACTTTTAGGGCCGGTGATACTGTTATGTTACGGTAGCTGAGGAGTGCAGGAAAAAAAGGAAATACACCAGAGCAGTTGGAATCTATGAGATTGCAGTACCCTGACTAACCACCGCAACTAGAGGCAGCCGTGGAGCGTTCCTACGTTGGTCCTAGACGCCTCGTCACAGCCTGAGAAACTAACTACACCTAAAGATAGAAATAGGAAAGCTATCTGCCCCGGAGCAGAACCCCAAAGATAATAGAAAGCCCCCAAACATGTAATGGCGGTTAGACAAGAGGAAATACTGACACAGAAAGAAAATAGTATGAGCAAACGCTGGGGCCCAAACTATCTAAATAGAAAAGGACAGGAAGGGTACTTACTGCAATCTCAGAAAACCCTGAAAAAACACCAACTCTACTAATTTCAAAATCACCTGAGATCACACGACCTCTACCACCTAAATTAGTTCTCTGGTGTAAAAAAATCAAAACAGCAGCCACTGAAAAAAAAACTGGAAAAGCAAAAGTACAAAACACAGTGGCTGGACTAAACTGAGAGGGCAAAAGCCCCCGGAGGGGACCTGAAGGCCCCCACAGAAGTGCAGGACAAAATGCAAAAATATAGTAAAAACACAAAATAAGAAATTGTCTTATCTGATAGCAGGAGATGCAGACACGACACAGCAGGCTACGAGGGAAACTGGAAAGAAGGATTCAGACCAGAACAATTGATCACCGGCAACCCTGATGGGAAAATGACTCCCTTATATAAGACCAATCAGTAACACCTGATTCCCAGTCCTCACAATCCTCACTAGTACCGCTTGTAACCACCAGAGGGGGCCTCTGCTCAGAACTCATCTCAAACCCATTCACAACAGTATCCCATCCGGGCTCGGGGATTTGTCAATTTTAGTGATTTTTAGACGCCGCCGTACTTCCTGCTGGGTTAAGCAGGTGACATTTAATGGAGAAATTTTTTTATCTCTGATCATGTTATCTGTCATGGGATTTTCTTGTGTAAATACATGTCATGTGTGCATTGCCACGAAGATCGTCGCGGTTGCACATTTTGACTTCTCACAGCTGAGCTGCTGTTTCTTTGTGTTTGGCAGCTAGGGAGTTAATTCTGTCTGTGCTCGGTGCTGGGACTGGGTGCAGTTTCTCCTGGCTGCAATTGATTATTTGTTGATTGGTTTCCTTTAAATTCCTGGTTGTCTGCTTGGGGAGTTGCCAGTGAAACATTCATGCAGACCACAGATAGGAATGAATCTGTATAGACTTTAGTTGTGAGCTCCTTAGTTGTTCTAAGCTCAACTTGGTTAGAGTTTATTTCCCAGACCATTTATGTTCCTTTGGTGTTTGAGTGTGTATGCAAGCGAGTGTTATCCTGTCTGTCTTATATGTCTAATCTGTGTATTTAGCTAAGATCAGCCCATATCCCTTTGGTGGTAGTCAGGATCCTTCTTAGGACTGATTACAGGGTTCAGGGTCTGATAGGAGACAGGGTTAGGTTGGAGACTTGGACCTCTGAACCATTATCAGTACCTCCAAGGTAAGGGATTAGTTAGGACCCCAGTGTAGGGTCAGGTTAGACCCCGGTCCACCTCTTTCCTGTTTCAGCTCATCAAGTCCTCAAGATTAACCCTGAGTTCAGCAGATATCGTGTCAGGTAAATCTATTCTATACTTACATGCTGATGTTGCTATACTAGTTGTTGTATAGAGTGTTGTTCCTGTATTAATAGTTTACTGACATTGTATACATATCATTAGACAGCGTGACATTTTCACTGGCCAAAAAAATTATCTCCAGTTACCATGGATCCAGTAGCCCAGCTGGCTCTGCAGTTGCAGGGATTATCCATGGAGCTGACGGACATTAAGTCCAAAGTTTTGTCTCCCCTGGAGCAAACCAGAGTTGAACCTAAGGTTGCTCTCCCGGACAGGTTCACTGGTGGGCGAGACAAATTTTTCACCTTCCGGGAGGCATGTAAATTGTATTTTCGGCTTCGGCCTCGATCATCAGGGAGTGAGGAGCAGAGAGTGGGAATTGTTATCTCACTTCTGCAAGGTTACCCTCAATCCTGGGCATTTTCCCTTCCTCCGGGATCCCCGGCTCTACTGTCTGTAGATCAATTTTTTACTGCCCTGGGATTGGTATATGATGACCCAGATCGGGTCTCTCTTGCTGAGACAAAATTACGTAAGATACAGCAGGGAGATCGTCCGGCAGAGGAATTTGCTTCTGAGTTTCGTAGATGGGCCACAGATACTCAGTGGAATGACCCAGCTCTTAGGAGCCAGTTTTGTCATGGGCTTTCTGATAAATTAAAAGACGTTTTGGCTCAGTATGAGTCTCCTCCTTCTCTGGAGGCTGCTATGGCCTTAGCTCTCCGTACTGATAGACGGCTTCGGGAGAGGGGTGAGGTAACCCCACTCCCTGTTGTTTCTCCACCTACCACTAAAATCCCTTATGTTGAGGTTCCCCTTGTCTGTTCGGATGAGCCTATGCAGTTGGGAGGGACATCATTTCGTAGGAGGGGATTGGCGGTACGCCGCAGGACTAGAAGATGTTTTTTCTGCGGGAAAGAGGGACATTTTGTTGGAGAATGTCCATCCCGTGCCTTGTTGAGCCAAAAGTCGCCGGAAAACTGTTAATCCCAGGTTGTGTGGTGGACGACAACCTGGGAGTATGTATTTCATCCGCCAGTTCTTCTCAGTTCCTTGTACCAGTGGAGGTGGTAGTTGGTACGAGAGTGGAGAGATTGTCTGTTCTTCTTGATAGTGGTTCCGGGGCTAATCTGGTTGACGCTCAGTTTGCTCAGGCTCAAGGTATGCATCTGAGTGTATTGGTCAAACCGATCCCTATATTCTCCATTGACGCCAGGCCTCTCGGCCAAGGTAGCTTTATTCATGAGGTTCATAACATTGACCTTCGGGTAGGGGCAATACATAGGGAACAATTATCTTGTTATGTGTTGGAGGGTCTACCTACTCCCATTGTGATTGGACTTCCTTGGTTGGTTAAACATAACCCTGTGTAAGGTTCTATGTATATATTCCTGAAACTCAGTTTGTTCGTCAGCCATTTTACTTTCTGTCTTGCTGCAGCTATCTTGCCCTCAGTCAAAATGGAGTTTCCAGCTTGCATGTTCCCGCCCTGATTCTCTCCTTTGCTTCTTAAGCAGCCACAGCTGAGCAATCAGTGCTTCAGAATCTAGCCTGCATTGAACCTGTGACTTGACTCCTGTAAGCCTTGGACCTTGTACTCCAGCTATTCCTACTGAGGAACTCTGAAGCACTTGTGGACTCTGAACCCTGCTCTTTGAAAGACCCACGTTTGCATGGACTTACGGTAACAGAGAAGAAGATCCTGAATCTGTATTGGAGAGTGATTGCTGAGCTTGGATTACTCTGGCCTGCTGTGTCTCCTGTTTCTGTGTCTGCAAACTGTGTGACTATTTCTGCCAACTTGTATGAAGTAATACAGGACTTTTCTATATCAAACCTGTGACTCCTGTGTTTTCATCGCACCCAAGCACAAGACGCTATGTGAACTGTACTACATACATTACAAGATTCTGAAGCCAAAACGTTAGTGTCTGCTGGGTCTGGAAGGCTGTGTCTGCTGTACTGTGGATATCAGACGTCCGGTTGTACTTTCTGTGATGACAGTGGTTGTGACTTCTCACAACCATTCCAGGTGAGCAATTCCCTTAAGTTTTTTCTTTTGCAGTGTTACCACAGGTAAACACTATTGTTTTTTTTTTTTTTTTCCTTTCTTTTCTCTTTTTTTGTCTGCTGTAACTCTGGATATCAGATGTCTGGTTGAAACTTTCTGTGATGATAGTGGTTGTGACTTCTCACAACCATTCCAGGTGAGCAGTTCCCTTAATTTTTTTTACTCTCTGCAGTGTTGCCACAGGTGAACACTATTGTTTTTTTTCTCTCATCTTCTTCCAGTAATCCTGTCTTAAAAGATCTGGAAAATGGAGGCCCGCATAAAGGAACTTTGCGGAGTGACTGATAATATCCTTGCAGATTTGCAGAATTATAAAGACCCGTTTTACAAATCTACAGGACCTCAATAATCACAATTTGCAAGTGGTTGGACAGACTACCCAGGATTTGCGAGCCAGGATTGAGGTTCTAGAGGGGCGAGTCCAGGCTCCTGCCGTAGCCCCGAGTGCTGGGATTCCCAAGTTGCCCCCTTTTCGTTTTGGCGGTGAACGTGAGAAATTCAGGGGATTTATTAATCAATGCAATCTTTTTTTTTCTGCACATGCTTCACAATTTCCCACTGAACGATCTAAGGTGCTTACTATAATTATGTTGCTTACCAACAAGGCTTTAATGTGGGCAAACCCTCTGATTGAGACTGAGGATGATTGTTTGAATCACCTTGATGATTTTATTTCAGCCATGGGGCAGGTGTTTGATGACCCCAATCGAGGTGCAACAGCTGAAGCAGCCATGTTAGCTTTGCGCCAAGGTAAGCACTCGGTAGCTGAATATGCCTTGGATTTCAGGAGATGGGCCCTTGATACCACCTGGGACAGTTCCGCCAAAAAATCTATTTTTCGAAAGGGGTTATCTCCACTGATTAAGGATGAACTTGCTCGTGCCGACCCTCCCACTGCGTTAGGTGACTTTATTAACTACTGCATCCGTATTGATACTCGTCTGACTGAACGCAGGCAAGAGAGATGGTTCGAAAGCAATCGTACTAACCTTTTCCTACCTTCCTCTCCAGCTAAGGAACCTTTGAGTAGGATTACACGGGAACCTGAACCTGAACCCATGCAGGTAGACTCTTTACAACGACGGGTTAGTGATGCACGCAAGGAACATCGTTTTAAGGAGAATCTATGTTTCTATTGTGGTAAGTCAGGGCACTTCATTATAAACTGCCCCAGCCGTTCTCGTAAGACTACTGCAGCACTCATTCATTGTGAGTGTTGCGAGAGGGGATCTGTCAGGTCCGAGCCTCAGGCTCCAGAGAGATCTGCAGCAACAGATCTTGATTTCTCGGACTTAAACTCCGTTACCTCTGAGGACGTTGACTGTGTAAACGCTGCCATTTTTCAAGTTTCCTCAGCGGTGTCCCAGCTGAGTTGTAAGAAAAACAATTCTCATTGCTTTCTTTCCATCAAACTCTGGGTTGACTCAGCTTGGGTGTCTAGCTCTGCTATGATCAACTCAGGGGCAAGTGGAAATTTTATGGATGTCTCCTTTGCTCTGAAACAGGGAATACGTTCAGTGAAGAAGGCTACTCCAGTACAGATGGAAACTGTGGATGGCTCCCTGCTGACCTCTGGACCAGTGGATCAGGAAACAGAGCCTTTGAGGGTTCTTATGGGTAAAGATCATCAAGAGAAACTGTCCTTTATGCTTATCTCTTCTCCCCACTTTCCCATTACTCTAGGGCTACCATGGCTGCAGGCTCAGAATCCTACCATTAACTGGGAGACCAAGGAATTACACTTTCCAGAGAAACAGATGAGTCCAAAAGTTTCAGCTTGCTCTGTTCCTAAAGGAATCATGTCAGTCCCTGAACTACCAGCTGTATACCAGGACTATGTGGATTTATGTGACAAGAAGAACGCTGACCAGCTTCCTCCTCACCGTCCATATGATTGTCCAATTGAATTATTGCCTGGAGCAGAGATACCTTTTGGTAAGATCTACCCCTGGCGGGGCCCGAGCTAAAGGCTTTAAAGGATTACATAGATGAAAATCTAGCCAAGGGCTTCATACGCCCCTCTTCATCTCCTGCAGGTGCACCCATCTTCTTTGTAAAGAAGAAAGATGGATCTCTGAGACCATGCGTAGACTATAGGGAACTCAATAAGGTTACTATTAGAAACCGTTATCCATTGCCTTTAATCCCTGAGTTATTGGAGAGAGTGCGACATGCCAAAATTTTTTCTAAACTAGATCTTCGTGGGGCCTATAACTTAGTCCGTATTAGACCTGGGGATGAATGGAAGACTGCATTCAGGTCACGCTATGGACACTTTGAATATCTAGTTATGCCTTTTGGTCTGAGTACCGCCCCAGCCACTTTCCAACACTTGGTGAATGACATCTTCAGGGATCTCCTAGATACATTCGTGGTAATTTATTTGGATGATATTCTAATTTTTTCTAACTCCACAGAGGAACATCATGGACATGTGAGAATGGTCTTGGAACGTCTAAGACAAAATCATCTTTACATCAAACTTGAAAAGTGTGAATTCCATAGGACCGAAATTCAATTTCTGGGGTATGTACTGTCTACACAAGGAATTAGTATGGATGGAAGCAAAACCCAAGCCATCAAGGATTGGCCAAGTCCTAGAAATGTGAAGGAGGTACAGCGCTTCATCGGGTTTGCCAACTTCTATAGACGTTTCATTAGAAATTTCTCTGAGATAGTGTCACCTATCACTCAACTTACCCGGAAAGACTCTAGGTTTTCCTGGACTCCCCAAGCCCAGGAAGCATTTTCCCGTCTAAAAGATAAATTTACCACTGCACCTATCCTAGTACATCCCAACCCCGAGCTTGCCTTCATAATAGAGGTGGATGCTTCAGACTGTGCCGTTGGAGCTATACTCTCTCAGAGAACAGGTGAGAAGAATGTCTTGCATCCCTGTGCCTTCTTTTCCCAGCAGTTGTCTTCGGCTGAGAGGAACTACGATGTGGGCAATAGAGAGTTGTTGGCCATTATTGCCGCCTTCAAAGAATGGAGACACCTTCTTCAGGGAGCTGCACAGCAAATAGTCGTCCTGACAGACCATCGTAACCTTGAGTTTATCAGGTCGGCTAAGTGCCTGACTCCTCGCCAGGCTCGCTGGAATCTTTTCTTAAACCAATTTAATTTTATCATCTCTTATAGACCAGGATCGCGCAATGGAAAGGCTGATGCACTCTCTAGGATTTACTCAGCAGAGACACGTCCAATTACTCCTCCTAAGACTATTCTTCCTGACTCTAGATTCCTAGGAGTAATTCATAATCAAGACCTACTTAAGGACATCAAGGAAGCATACCATGCGGATTCCTTTTTGGCACAACCCCCAAGGGACGTAAGTCTTGTCTTTAAGAATGGTGTGTGGATTCAGGGACAACGTCTGTATATTCCTGAAACAGTCAGATTAAGAGTATTGCAACTCATTCACGATTCCAAGATAGCTGGGCATAGAGGAATTCTAAAGACACAGGAATTTCTTTCTCGTTTCTTTTGGTGGCCCACTTGCAGGAAGGATGTTTTGAATTATGTCACTTCATGTGAGGTCTGTGCAAGATGCAAAACACCTCGCTCCTCACCAACTGGTCTGTTACAGCCTCTTCCCACCCGTCCCGCCCGTGGGGATCCATTTCTATGGACTTCATTGTGGAGTTACCAACCTCTCAGGGGAAGAACACCATTCTAGTGGTGGTTGACCGTCTAACAAAGGCAGCTCATTTTATCCCTTGTGTCGGCTTACCCACTGCAAAACAGACATCAGATTTGATGATTAAAGATGTGTTTCGCTTACATGGAGTACCGGATGAGGTTATTTCGGATCGAGGGGTGCAATTCACTTCTAGGTTTTGGCAAAATTTCTGTGCAGCATTGGACATTAAAGTAAACCTTTCTTCTGCTTTTCATCCCCAGACTAATGGACAGACCGAACGAACCAATCAAACCCTGGAGCAGTATCTCCGCTGCTTTATCTGCCACCTACAGGATGATTGGGTGGATCTACTTCCATTAGCTGAGTTCTCGTATAACAACTCTCAGAGTGCCTCCACTAAACAGTCTCCTTTTTACTCTAATCTAGGTTATCATCCTAACATTCTACCACGATTTCCCATAGAAACGCCTTTACCAGCAGTGGCTGAAAGAATCACGTCTTTACAGAAGAATATGGATCTTCTAAAGGAAAATCTGGAATCGGCTCAAGAAAGGTACAAGAAAGCAGCAGATAAATTTCGTAAACCTGCACCAGCTTTCAAGGTAGGAGACTTGGTCTGGCTGTCAACCAGAAATCTTAAGTTAAGGATTCCATCGTCTAAGTTGGGACATAAGTACATTGGACCCTATAAAATCAGTAAAATTATAAGTGCCGTTGCTTGTCGTCTTCAACTGCCCAGAACTATGAGAATCCACCCTGTCTTTCATGTATCCCTACTAAAGGCTGCGACACCAATACGTTTCCTGGACGTTCCTCTCCTTGCCCTGACCCAGTGCTAGTCGATGGTCAGGAAGAATTTGTGGTGGAAAGGATTTTAGATTCCAGGTTGTATAGAAATCAGTTACAATATCTGATTAAATGGCAGGGCTACCCAGTGGAGGACAACTCATGGGAACCGGTCAATAACGTTAATGCTCCTCGCTTGCTCCGTCAGTTTCATCAGAGGTACCCACACAAGCCTGGTCTGAGGTCATCCGGAGGTTGTCCTTAAGGGGGGAGTAATGTAAGGTTCTATGTATATATTCCTGAAACTCAGTTTGTTCGTCAGCCATTTTACTTTCTGTCTTGCTGCAGCTATCTTGCCCTCAGTCAAAATGGAGTTTCCAGCTTGCATGTTCCCGCCCTGATTCTCTCCTTTGCTTCTTAAGCAGCCACAGCTGAGCAATCAGTGCTTCAGAATCTAGCCTGCATTGAACCTGTGACTTGACTCCTGTAAGCCTTGGACCTTGTACTCCAGCTATTCCTACTGAGGAACTCTGAAGCACTTGTGGACTCTGAACCCTGCTCTTTGAAAGACCCACGTTTGCATGGACTTACGGTAACAGAGAAGAAGATCCTGAATCTGTATTGGAGAGTGATTGCTGAGCTTGGATTACTCTGGCCTGCTGTGTCTCCTGTTTCTGTGTCTGCAAACTGTGTGACTATTTCTGCCAACTTGTATGAAGTAATACAGGACTTTTCTATATCAAACCTGTGACTCCTGTGTTTTCATCGCACCCAAGCACAAGACGCTATATGAACTGTACTACATACATTACACCCTGTGATTAATTGGCAGTCCAGAGAAATAAGCCAATGGGGTGAGTTTTGCAAAAGCAACTGCATGAACACAGTCATCAGTGCGGTCGTGCCTAGTACATTGCCTCCTTTTTTGGAGGATTTTGGGGATGTTTTCTCTGAGGAGGGGTGTCAGGAGTTGCCTCCTCATCGCGTGTATGACTGCTCTATTAATCTCCTTCCTGATGCTAAGTTGCCTAAAGCTAGGTTGTATAATCTTTCTGGTCCTGAGAGGCAGGCTATGAAAGATTATATTTCTTAAAGTCTGGCCAAAGGGCATATTAGACCTTCATCTTCCCCAGTAGCCGCGGGGTTCTTCTTTGTGAAGAAGAAAGATGGAGGCCTACGCCCTTGCTTGGATTTCCGCGAACTTAATCGGATTACTGTTCGAGATCCGTATCCACTCCCTCTTATTCCTGATCTCTTCAATCAAATTGTTGGCGCCAAATGGTTTTCTAAATTGGATCTCAGGGGGGCGTATAATCTGATTAGGATAAAAGAGGGGGATGAGTGGAAAACGGCGTTTAACACGCCGGAGGGACATTATGAGAACCTAGTCATGCCTTTTGGTCTGACTACTGCACCAGCAGTATTCCAACATTTTGTTAATGACATTTTTCGTCACCTTGTGGGGCTGTTTGTGGTTGTAAATTTGGACGACATTTTAATTTACTCGCCAGATCTTGTGTCTCATCAGGAGCATGTGAGACAGGTGTTGCAGATCTTGCGAGACAATAAATTATACGCCAAACTGGAGAAGTGTGTATTTGCCGTACAGGAACTTCAGTTTTTGGGTTTTTTGGTGTCAGCCTCCGGTTTCCGTATGGACCCTGAAAAGGTGAGAGCAGTGCTTGAATGGGATCAGCCGGGGATCTTAAGGCTCTGCAGCGTTTTTTTGTGGTTTGCTAACTACTACCGGAAATTTATTTGTAATTTCTCATCTGTCGTCAAACCTCTCACTGACATGACAAGAAAAGGGACGGATTTTTCAAATGGTCGGACAAAGCTTGCCAAGCCTTTTCCTCTTTGAAGAAATGTTTTGCTTCGGCACCCGTTCTCATCCAACCAGATGCATCTCAGCCGTTCATTGTGGAGGTGGATGCGTCTGACGTAGGGGTGGGTGCTATATTGTCCCAGGGTCCGTCCCCTGGTAAATGGCATCCGTGCGCTTTCTTTTCTAAGAAATTGTCGTCCGCCGAAAGGAATTATGATATCGGCAATAGGGAACTTTTGGCCATTAAGTTAGCTTTTGAAGAATGGCGTCACTTTTTGGAGGGGGCAGTCCACCCGGTTACCGTTATTACTGATCACAAGAACCTGTTGTATTTGGAATCCGCTAAGCGTCTGAATTCCAGACAAGCTCGATGGTCGTTGTTTTTTACCAGGTTTAATTTTGTCGTCACTTATCGCCCGGGGTCTAAGAATGTAAAGGCTGATGCCTTGTCTCGCAGTTTCCCAGGGGCCGGGAAAACGGATGACCCGAGTCCTATCCTTCAGGAGGGGGTGGTAGTGTCGGCTGTATTTTCTGAGCTTGAGGAGGAGGTGTTAGAGGCTCAGGGGGACGCCCCTGCAGGACCTCCAGGGAGACTGTTTGTCCCAAATCTGTTGAGACAAAAGGTTATTGAGGCACATCATAATTCTGCTCTAGCAGGACATCCAGGGAGTAAGGCTACTTTAGATCTCCTTTCTCGCCGGTTTTGGTGGCCTAATGCTAATAAAGATGTTATAACTTTTGTCGCGTCATGTGGGGTGTGTGCTCGCTCTAAAACTCCTCATACCCGTCCGTCTGGGACCCTTTTACCCTTGAAACTTCCGGAGCGTCCATGGACTCATTTATCTATGGACTTCATTACGGACCTTCCTCCGTCTCAGGGAATACTGTCATACTGGTGGTTGTTGACAGGTTCAGTAAGATGGCACATTTCGTTGCTCTTCCTGCACTCCCTAATGCTAAAACTCTGGCGCAGGTGTTCATTAGGGAGATCGTTAGACTTCATGGGTTGCCTTCTGATGTGGTGTCAGATAGGGGGTCTCCGTTTGTGTCCAAATTTTGGAGGGCATTTTGTTTACGTCGGGGGATGCAATTGTCATTTTCCTCGGCTTTTCATCCGCAGACCAATGGTCAGACAGAGCGTCTGAATCAGAGCTTAGAGACATATCTCCGGTGTTTTGTCTCAGAGAACCAAGAGGACTGGTCTTCTTTCTTGCCTCTGGCAGAGTTCGCTCTTAACAACAGGCGGAGCGAGTCCACTGGTAAGTCCCCGTTTTTTGGGGCATATGGTTTTCATCCCCAGTTTTGTACTTTCAATGGGGAGGGCCCTTCTGGGGTTCCTGAGGAGGAGCGTTTCTCGTCGTCACTTGCTTCTGTGTGGAGAGGTGTATTGAATAATCTGAGTGCGATGGGGAACCGTTACAAACGTATGGCTGATAGGAGGAGAGTTTCTGGTCCAGATCTGAATGTGAACGATCTGGTATGGTTGTCTACCAGGAATATAAAACTTAAAGTGCTCTCCTGGAAACTGGGTCCCAGATTCATCGGGCCGTACAGGATCAGTTCCATAATTAATCCTGTGGCATTTCGTCTGGACCTCCCTCCTACGTTTAAAATTCATAATGTGTTCCACAAGTCATTACTTAAAAGGTATGTGGCACCAGTCATACCGTCACCTCTACCTCCTCCTCCTGTGTTGGTCAATGGTAACTTGGAATTTCAAGTATCAAAGATCATTGACTCATGTCTGAATCGTCGGTCCCTTCAGTACTTGGTGCATTAGAAGGGGTATGGTCCAGAGGAGAGGACGTGGGTCCCTGCGTCTGATGTTAACGCAGATCGTTTGGTTCGGACCTTCCACAGAACTCACCCGGGCAGGCCTGGCCCTGAGGGTCCGGAGGCCCCTCGTAGAAGGGGGGGTACTGTCATGTGTGCATTGCCACGAAGATCGTCGCGGTTGCACATTTTGACTTCTCACAGCTGAGTTGCTGTTTCTTTGTGTTTGGCAGCTAGGGAGTTAATTCTGTCTGTGCTCGGTGCTGGGACTGGGTGCAGTTTCTCCCGGCTGCAATTGATTATTTGTTGATTGGTTTCCTTTAAATTCCTGGTTGTCTGCTTGGGGAGTTGCCAGTGAAACCTTCATGCAGACCACAGATAGGAATGAATCTGTATAGACTTTAGTTGTGAGCTCCTTAGTTGTTCTAGCTCAACTTGGGTTAGAGTTTATTTCCCAGACCATTTATGTTCCTTTGGTGTTTGAGTGTGTATGCAAGCGAGTGTTATCCTGTCTGTCTTATATGTCTAATCTGTGTATTTAGCTAAGATCAGCTCATATCCCTTTGGTGGTAGTCAGGATCCTTCTTAGGACTGATTACAGGGTTCAGGGTCTGATAGGAGACAGGGTAAAGGGTATGCCACACTAAACAATATCGCTAACGGGATCGCTAAAAAACGTCACTATTTAGCGATCCTGTTAGCGATGTTGTTCAGTGCGGCAGCTTCCAGCGACGAGCTTCCTGCTGTGATCTCGCTCGTCGCTGGAATCGTTCCGGACCCTATTTTCTCGTCGGCGCTCCCGCTGGGTAAGTATCTAATCGCTGTGTGGCACCTTTTCTTAGCGATTTAGCGGTACTTTTGTACCGCTAAAGTCGTTAAGAAGATCGCTAACGGCGATAGCGTCGTTAACTATATCGCTAAATGTGGTTGCATTTAGCGATATAGAAACAATCCCGCTAGCGATCGCATTAGTATGCGTCGTTATTGTGATCGCTAGCGGGATTGTTTAGTGTGGCAGTACCTTTAGGTTGGAGACTTGGACCTCTGAACCATTATCAGTACCTCCAAGGTAAGGGATTAGTTAGGACCCCAGTGTAGGGTCAGGTTAGACCCCGGTCCACCTCTTTCCTGTTTCAGCTCATCAAGTCCTCAAGATTAACCCTGAGTTCAGCAGATATCGTGTCAGGTAAATCTATTCTATACTTACATGCTGATGTTGCTATACTAGTTGTTGTATAGAGTGTTGTTCCTGTATTAATAGTTTACTGACATTGTATACATATCATTAGACAGCGTGACAATACAGTTGAAAAAAAGTAATTTAGCATATTGGCTTTTTCCTCATCCTCATCCACCATTTCACCCAGACTATTTTTAAGGGGACCAACACTATCATTTTTTAGTTTCTTGCTATTTATGTAGTTAAAGAATATTTTGGGATTACTTTTACTTTCTCTGGCAATGAGTCTCTCTGCCTCAATCTTTGCTGTCTTGATTTGCTTTTTACAGAATTTATTCAGCCTTCTGTATTTATTTAATGCCTCTTCACTACCTACTTGCTTTAATTCCCTAAACGCTTTCTTTTTGTCCCTTACTGCGCCCCTTACAGCTCTATTTAGCCATAGTGGTTTCCTCCTAATTCTAGCATGTTCACTCCCATAGGGTATATACTGTGCACAGGTCCTATTCAGGATACTAATAAACGTCTCCCATTTTCTTTGTGTATTTTTATGTCTCAGGATATCGTCCCAGTTTATTGCACCAAGATCATCTCTCATCCGTTGGAAATTTGCCTTCCTGAAGTTTAGTGTCCTTGTAACCCCTCGACTACACATCTTTTAAAGGATACATGAAAGCTTATTATTTTGTGATCACTATTACCCAAGTGACCCCCAACCCTTATATTTGATATGCGGTCTGGCCTGTTGGATAATATTAGGTCTAGCAGTGCCCCCCTCTTGTTGGGTCCTGAACTAGTTGTGAAAGGTAATTGTCTCTCATAGTTTCCAAAAACTTATTACCTTTGCTGGAACTGCAGGTTTCTGTTCCCCAATGTATTTCAGGGTAGTTGAAGTCCCCCATAATAATGACTTCTCCTTGAGTTGCTGCTTCATCTATTTGCTTTACGAGGATATTCTCTGTTGCTTCCATTATTTTAGGAGACTTATAACAAACCCCTATCAGTAATTTATTATTTTTCCCCCTCCCCTAATCTCCACCCACAGAGACTCTACATCTTCATTAGATTCATAGATATCACGCAGGATGGGTTTTAAGGATGATTTTACATATAAACACACACCCCCACCTCGCTTATTTTTACGGTCATTTCTAAACAGACTATAGCCCTGTAAATTAACCGCCCAGTCGTGGCTCTCATCCAGCCAAGTCTCAGATATCCCCACCATGTCATAATTATGTTCCAACAAAATTAATTCTAATTCCGCCATTTTGTTGGTGAGGCTTCTGGCATTAGTATACATGCACTTTATGTGAACCCCTTAAAAAAAAAAAAAAAAAAAACGAAGCAAAAAATCAATGATTTATCATCATACTGCCGAACAAAAAGAGGAATAACACGCGATCAAAAAGACGATATAAATAAACATGGTACCACTGAAAACGTCATCTTGTCCCGCAAAAAACGAGCCTCATACAGCATCATCAGCGAAAAAATAAAAAAGTTATAGCTCGCAGAATAAAGCGATGCAAAAATAATGATTTTTTATATAAAATTGCTTTTATTCTATAAAAGCGCCAAAACATAAAAAAAATGATATAAATGAGGTATCACCGTAATCGTACTGACCCGAAGAATAAAATGATTTATCAATTTTACCACACGCGCAACGGTATAAACGCCTCCCCCAAAATAAATTCATGAATTGCTGATTTTTGTTCATTCTAACCTCCCAAAAATCGAAATAAAAAGCGATCAAAAAATGTCACATGCTCAAAAATGGTACCAATAAAAACGTCAACTCGTACGCAAAAAATAAGACTCACATGACTCTGTGGGCCAAAATATGCAAAAATTATAGCTCTCAAAATGTGGTGATGCAAAAAACTATTTTTTGCAATAAAAAGCGTCTTTTAGCGTGACAGCTGCCAATCATAAAAACCCGCTATAAATAGTAAATCAAGCCCCCCTTTATCACCCCCTTAGTTAGGGAAAAATAATAAAATTAAAAAAATGTATTTATTTCCATTTTCCCGTTAGGGTTAGGGTTGGCGCTAACGTTAGGATTAGGGTTGGGATTACGGTTAGGGGTGTGTTAGGGTTAGGTTTGTGGTTAGGGTTGGGACTAGGGTTAGGGGTGTGTTGGGGTTAGGGTTGGAGTTAGAATTGGGGGGTTTCTGCTGTTTAGGCACATCAGGGGCTCTCCAAATGTGACATGGCGTCTGATCTCAATTCCAGCCAATTCTACGTTGAAAAAGTCAAATGGTGCTCCTTCACTTCTGAGCTCTGCCATGCGCCCAAACAGTAGTTTACCCCCGCATATGGGGTATCAGCGTACTCTGGACCACAAGAGTTATTGTGCAATTTGGCCTATTTCTCCTGTTACCCTTGGGAAAATAAAAAACTGGGGGCGACAAAATCATTTTTGTAAAAAAAAAATGATTTTTTTGTTTTTACGGCTGTATGTTATAAAACTTCTGTGAAGTACTTGGGGCTTCATAGCGCTCACCACACTTCTAGATAAGTTCCTTGTGGGGTCTATTTTCCAAAATGGGGTCACTTGTGGGGGGTTTCCACTGTTTAGGCGCATCAGGGGCTCTCCAAATGCGATCATGACGCCCCCAGACCATTCCATCAAAGTCTGCAATCCAAAACGTCACTACTTCCCTTACCGAGCCCGACGTGCGCCCATACAGTAGTTTACTCCCACATATTGGGTATCACGCGTACTCAGGACAAATTGGACAACAACTTTTGGGGTCCAATTTCTCCTGTTACCCTTGTGAAAATAAAATATTGGGGACGAAAAAATCATTTTTGTAAAAAAAAAAAAAGGATTTTTATTTTTACGGCTGTACGTTATAAACTTCGTGAAGCACTTCGGGGTTCAAAGTGCTCACCACACATCTAGATAAGTTCCTTGTGGGGTCTATTTTCCAAAATGGGGTCACTTGTGGGGGGTTTCCACTGTTTAGGTGCATCAGGGGCTCTCCAAATGCGACATGACTCCCCCAGACCATTCCATCAAAGTCTGCAATCCAAAACGTCACTACTTCCCTACCGAGCCCCGACGTGCGCCCATACAGTAGTTTACTCCCACATATTGGGTATCAGCATACTCATGACAAATTGGACAACAACTTTTGGGGTCCAATTTCTCCTGTTACCCTTGTGAAAATAAAATATTGGGGGCGAAAAAATCATTTTTGAAAAAAAAAAAAGATTTTTTATTTTACGGCTGTAGTTATAAACTTCTGTGAAGCACTTTGGGCTTCAAAGTGCTCACTGTTATGATTTGGTAGCTGAGGAGTGCAGGTAAAAAAGGCAATACACCAGAGCAGTTGGAATCTATGAGATTGCAGTACCCTGACTAACCACCACAACTAGAGGCAGCCGTGGAGCGTTCCTACGTTGGTCCTAGACGCCTCGTCACAGCCTGAGAAACTAACTATACCTAAAGATAGAAAGAGGAAAGCTATCTGCCCCGGAGCAGATCCCCAAAGAACATAGAAAGCCCCCAAACATGTAATGGCGGTTAGACAAGAAGAAATACTGACACAGACAGAAAATAGTATGAGCAAACGTTGGGGCCCAAACTATCTAAATAGAAACGGATAGGAAGGGCACTTACTGCAATCCCAAAAAACCCTGAAAAGCACCAACTCTACTAATTTCAAAAACACCTGAGATCACATGACCTCTACCACCTAAATTAGTTCTATGGTTAACAAAATCAAAACAGCAGCCACTGAAAAAACTGGAAAAAGCAAATGTACAAAACATCAGTGGCTGAACTAAACTGAGAGGGCAAAAGCCCCGGAGGGGACCCTGAAGGCCCCCACAGAAGTGCAGGACAAAATGCAAAAATAAAGCACAAAAACAAAAAGAAGAAAATGTCTTATCTGTTAGCAGCAGATGCAGATACGACACAGCAGGCTACAAAGGAAACAGGAATCAAGGATTGAGACCAGAACAATTGATCACCGGCAACCCTGATGGGAAGGCGACTCCCTTAAATAAGACCAGTCAGTAACACCTGATTCCCAATCCTCACAATCTTCACTGGACAGTCCAGTACCGCTTGTAACCACCAGAGGGAGCCTCTGCTCAGAACTCAATTCAAGTCCATTCACAACAGTACCCCCCCTTGAGGAGGGGTCACCGAACCCTCACTTGAGCAACCAGGTCGGTCAGGATGAGTTCTATGATACGCACGGATGAGTCTCCTAGCATGGATGTCCGAAGCAAACACCCAAGAATTGTCTTCCTGACCATAACCTCTCCACTTAACCAAATACTGGAGTTTCCGTCTAGAAAAACGAGAATTCAATATTTTCTCAACCACAAACTCCATATTGCCCTCAACCAGAACAGGGTCAGGAGGCAAAGCAGTAGGAACCACTGGCTCAACAAACCTCTTCAACAAGGACTTGTGGAACACGTTATGGATCTTAAATGTCCCTGGAAGAAGCAAACGAAAAGAAACAGGATTAAGAATCTCCATGATCTTATAAGGTCCAATGAACCTAGGCTTAAATTTAGGAGATGCCACTCTCATAGGAATATTTTTTGAGGACAACCAGACCAAGTCCCCCACTTTAAACCGAGGACCATCAGTCCTATGCCGGTTAGCAAACCGCTGGGCCCTCTCCTGAGAGAGGGACAACCTCTCCACTACCTGGTCCCAAATCTGTGCATACGCTCAACAACAGAGTCAACACCTGGACAGGCAGAAGCCTCCGTCTGTCCTGAAGAAAATCGAGGGTGAAACCCAGAATTACAGAAAAATGGAGACATCAAAGTGGCAGAGCTAGCCCTATTATTAAGAGCAAACTCAGCCAAAGGCAAAAAAGAGACCCAGTCATCCTGATCAGCAGACACAAAGCATCTTAGATAAGTCTCCAATGTCTGGTTTGTTCTCTCAGTTTGACCATTGGTCTGAGGATGAAACGCCGAGGAGAAAGACAACTGAACACCAAGCTTAGAACAAAAGGTCCTCCAAAATCTGGAAACAAACTGGACTCCTCTGTCAGACACAATGTTCTCAGGAATGCCGTGTAAACGAACCACATGCTGAAGGAACAAAGGCACCAATTCAGAGGAGGAAGGCAACTTAGGTAATGGCACAAGATGTATCATCTTGGAAAACCTATCACAAATCACCCAGATGACGGTCATTCTCTGAGAAACAGGGAGGTCGGAAATTAAATCCATAGAGATATGGGTCCATGGTCTCTTGGGCACAGGCAATGGCATCAACAAACCACTAGAGCGAGAGCAAGGCTTGGAGCGAGAGCAAGTCCCGCAGGACTGCACAAATTCCCTGACATCACGAGACAAGGTAGGCCACCAAAAGGACCGACTAACCAAGTCTCTGGTACCAAAAATTCCGGGATGACCGGCCAACGCGGAACAATGAATCTCAGACATCACACTCTTTTTCCACTGGTCCGGGACAAACAATTTCCCAACAGGGCAGCGCTCGGGCCTATCCTCCTGACACCCTCCAGAGCCAGTCTCAAATTGGGCGAGATGGCGGAAAGAACTACACCTTCTTTCAAAATAACAGAAGGATCAGATACCTCAGAAGAGTCCGCAAGGAAACTCCTCGAGAGGGCATCCGCCTTAAAATTCTTAGTGCCAGGAAGAAAGGAAACCACAAAATTAAAACGTGTGAAAAACAAGGCCCACCTGGCCTGTCTAGGATTAAGTCGCTTGGCAGATTCCAGATAAACCAGATTCTTATGGTCAGTAAGGACCACCACCTGATGTTTGGCTCCCTCCAGCCAATGTCTCCACTCTTCAAAAGCCCACTTCATGGCCATTAACTCCCGATTACCCACGTCATAATTACGTTCAGTAGGAGAAAATTTTCGAGAGAAAAAGGCACAAGGGTTACTTTTAGAGGTCTCTGGATCTCTTTGGGACAAAACGGCACCTGCCCCAATTTCAGAGGCATCAACCTCCACCTGAAATGGCAGAGAAACATCAGGCTGCCGTAGAACAGGAGCAGAAGTGAATCTCTGCTTAAGTTCCTGAAATGCAGAGACTGCCTCAGGAGGCCAATTCACCACATCAGAACCCTTTTTGGTCAAATCAGTTAATGGTTTAACAATAACCGAGAAATTACCAATAAATTTACGATAAAAATTGGCAAAACCCAAAAATCTTTGAAGAGCCTTTAATGAAGTAGGTTGGACCCAATCACAGATGGCCTGAACCTTGACCGGGTCCATTTCAATAACAGATGGGGACAAAATGAATCCCAAAAATGAGATCCTCTGTACGCCAAAAAGACACTTTGATCCCTTCACATACAGAGCATTCTCTCTCAAAATCTGGAATACAGTTCGAACATGTTTCACATGAGAGTCCCAGTCATTAGAAAAAATCAAGATATCATCCAAATAAACAATCAGAAATTTATCCACAAAATCCCTGAAAATGTCATTCATGAAGGACTGGAAGACAGAAGGAGCATTAGTGAGCCCAAAGGGCATCACAAGGTACTCAAAATGCCCCTCAGGGGTGTTAAATGCCGTCTTCCATTCATCCCCGTGCTTAATGCGAATAAGGTTATATGCCCCCCTGAGGTCAAGCTTGGTAAACCAAGTAGCGTTTTTCACCCTGGAAAACAGGTCAGAATCAAGGGTAACGGATATTGATATTTCACAGTAATATTGTTCAAAAGACGATAATCAATACACGGCCTTAATGAACCATCCTTTTTGGCCACAAAGAAAAAACCGGCACCTAAGGGTGAAGAGGATGGTCTGATATGACCCTTCTCCAATGACTCCTTGATATAAGACCGCATAGCGTCATGTTCAGGTACAGACAAGTTAAAAAGGCGACCTTTAGGGAATTTACTACCAGGCACTAATTCAATAGCGCAGTCATAGCTCCTATGGGGAGGCAAAGATGCAGATTTACTTTCGCTAAACACATCAGAAAAATCAATCAAAAAGTCAGGAACATCCTGAGCCTGGGGGGAGGCAGAAAAAACAGGAGTGTTGGTATTAACACATTGGCAGCCCCAACTGGTTACAGACACAGATTTCCAATCCAAAACAGGATTATGAGACTGTAACCAAGGGAAACCCAGCACGATAATGTCATGCAGATTATACAGAACCAAAAATTTGCAGCTCTCCTGATGATCAGGTTCAACCCTCATTATCACCTGAGTAGAGAACTGAGGTTTATTCTCAGCCAAAGGGGTAGAATCGATCCCCAGTAGGGGAATAGACTTCTGTAGGGGTATCAAGGGAAACCCGCAACGTTTAGCAAAATCAAAATCCATCAGGTTAATAGCTGCTCCCGAATCAACGAAAGCCTGAGCAGAAAATGAGGACAGAGAGCATATCAGAGTAACAGTTAATAAAAACTTAGTCTGAACACTACCCAAGACAACTGAGCGTGCAAAACGTCTTCCCCGCTTAGGGCAGACTGAAATAGCATGAGAGGCATCACCACAGTAGAAACATAACCCATTGCGCTTTCGAAACTCATGACGCTGTGCCCCAGAAACCACTCTATCACACTGCATGGGTTCAGAAGCAGGTTCACAAGGCAACACTATTCCACGCATACTTCTCCGCTCACGCAAACGTCTGTCAATTTGAATCGCTAATGACATAGAATCATTGAGACCAGAGGGGACAGGGAATCCCACCATAACATCCTTTACATTATCTGACAGACCCTTCCGAAAAAGGGCTGCCAAAGCGTCGTCATTCCATTTGGTCAGGACTGCCCACCTGCGGAATCTCTGACAGTATAACTCAGCGTCATCAAGCCCCTGATTTAATGCCAACAAGGCTTTTTCAGCTTGATCAGTGACATTAGGCTCATCGTACAATAACCCAAAGCCTGAAAAAATGCATCAACATCACTCAAAACAGGATCCCCAGGTGTCAGGGAAAAAGCCAATCCTGAGGATCGCCGCGCAGGAGAGAGATGACAATTTGAACCTGCTGCGCTGCGTTCCCTGAGGACTTAGATTTTAAGGCAAAAAACAATTTACAATTATTTTTGAAATTCAGAAACTTGGTGTCATGTGTGCATCGCCACGAAGATCGTCGCGGTTGCACATTCTGACTTCTCACAGCTGAGTTGCTGTTTCTTTGTGTTTGGCAGTTAGGGAGTTAATTCTGTCTGTGTTCAGTTCTGGGAATGGGTGCAGTCTCTCCCGGCTGCAATTAATTATTTGTTGATTGGTTTCCTTTAAATCTCTGGTTGTCTGTTTGGGAGTTGCCAGTGAAATTCTTCATGCAGACCACAGATAGGATTGTATCTGTATAGACTTAAAGTTAAAGAGCTCCTTAGTTGTTTTAAGCTCACCTTTCTTAGAGTTTAATATCCCAGATCATTTATGTTCCTTCTGTGTTTGAGTGTGTATGCAAGTCTGTGTTTTCTCCAGTCTGTCTTATATTTCTAATCTGTGTATTTAGCAGAGATCAGCCCATATCCCTTTGGTGGTAATCAGAATCCTTCTTAGGACTGATTACAGGGTTCAGGGACTGATAGGAGACAGGGTTAGGCTGGAGACTTGGACCTCTGAACCATTATCAGTACCTCCAAGGTGAGGGATTAGTTAGGACCCCAGTTTAGGGTCAGGTTAGACCCCCGGTCCTCTTCTTTCCTGTGACAGTGTATCAAGTCCTCAAGATTAACCCTGAGTTCAACGGATATCGTGTCAGGTAAATCTATTCTATATTTACATGCTTATGTTGCTAATCTATATGTTGTATAGAGTGTTGTTCTTTTAAGAATAGTTTACTGACATCGTACACATATCATAAGACCGCGTGACACTTGGCTCGATCCCCCAAAAATAAATCTGGCATGGGAATCCTAGGTTCCACAACAGGCAACCTAGCAAGATAGGTAGCAATACTCCGAACCTCAGTGGCAAGCTGATCCACACGGCCAGACAACTGTGCAAACTCCATTGAGAGAAAAAAAAATCCTCCCCAGCACCCAGAGATACAGAGGGAAAAAAAAAAATGCAACAAACAGAAAAATATCTCTGACAACTCTGACAACCTTTTTTTTTTCTTTCACAATATTTTTCCCTTCTGTGAGTACCATATAAATTTCAGTTTTAGCCGGTGATACTGTTATGATTTGGTAGCTGAGGAGTGCAGGTAAAAAAGGCAATACACCAGAGCAGTTGGAATCTATGAGATTGCAGTACCCTGACTAACCACCACAACTAGAGGCAGCCGTGGAGCATTCCTACGTTGGTCCTAGACGCCTCGTCACAGCCTGAGAAACTAACTATACCTAAAGATAGAAAGAGGAAAGCTATCTGCCCCGGAGCAGATCCCCAAAGAACATAGAAAGCCCCCAAACATGTAATGGCGGTTAGACAAGAAGAAATACTGACACAGACAGAAAATAGTATGAACAAACGTTGGGGCCCAAACTATCTAAATAGAAAAGGATAGGAAGGGCACTTACTGCAATCCCAAAAAACCCTGAAAAGCACCAACTCTACTAATTTCAAAAACACCTGAGATCACACGACCTCTACCACCTAAATTAGTTCTCTGGTGTAACAAAATCAAAACAGCAGCCACTGAAAAAACTGGAAAAAGCAAATGTACAAAACATCAGTGGCTGAACTAAACTGAGAGGGCAAAAGCCCCCGGAGGGGACCCTGAAGGCCCCCACAGAAGTGCAGGACAAAATGCAAAAATAAAGCACAAAAACAAAAGAAGAAAATGTCTTATCTGTTAGCAGGAGATGCAGACACGACACAGCAGGCTACAAAGGAAACAGGAATCAAGGATTGAGACCAGAACAATTGATCACCGGCAACCCTGATGGGAAGGCGACTCCCTTAAATAAGACCAGTCAGTAACACCTGATTCCCAATCCTCACAATCTTCACTGGACAGTCCAGTACCGCTTGTAACCACCAGAGGGATCCTCTGCTCAGAACTCAATTCAAGTCCATTCACAACAGCTCACCACACATCTAAATAAGTTCCTTGAGGGGTCTAGTTTCCAAAATGGTGTCATTTGTGGGGGGTTTCCACTGTTTAGGCAGATCAGGAGCTTTCCAAACACGACATGGCATCCAGCCAATTCTGCGTTGAAAAAGTCAAACGGCGCTCCTTCCCTTCCAAACTCTGCCATGCACCAAAACAGTGGTTTACCCCCACATATGGGGTATCAGCGCACTCAGGACAAATTGCACAATAACTTTTGGAGTCTTGTTTCCCTTGGGAAAATAAAAATTGGGGTGAAAAGATCAATTTTGTGGAAAAAATATGATTTTTTAATTTTACGGCTCTACGTTATAAACTTGTGTGAAGCACTTGGGGGTTCAAATTGCTCACCAAAGATCTAGATAAGTTCCTTAGGGGGTCTAGTTTCCCAAATGGGGTCACTTGTGGGGGTTTCCACTGTTTAGGCACATCAGGGGCTCTCCAAATGCAACATAGCGTCCAATCTTAATTCCAGCCAATTTTGGTTGGAAAAAGTCAAATGGTGCTCCTTCCATTCCGAGCTCTGCCATGCGCCCAAACAGTGGTTCCCCCTCACATATGGGATATCAGCGTACTCAGGACAAATTGGACAACAAATTTTGTGGTCCAATTTCTCCTTTTACCTATGGGAAAATAAAAAATTAGTGACTAAGAGATAATTTTTGTGGGAAAAAAATAGGATTTTTTATTTTCATGCCGGGCATTATAAACTTGTGTGAAGCACTTGGGGTTCAAAGTGCTCACCAAAGATCTAGATAAGTTCCTTACGGGGTCTAGCTTCCAAAATGGGGTCACTTGTGGGGGGTTTCCACTGTTTAGGCTCATCTGGGGCACTACAAACGGAACATGACCCCCATCAATGTTTGCATTCCAAAACGTTACTGCTTCCTTTCCAAGCCCTGCCGTGCGACCAAACAGTTCCCCCCCCCCACATATGGGGTATCAGCGTACTCAGGACAAATTGGACAACAAGTTTTGGGGTCCAATTTCCTTGTGAAAAATTTAAAAATTTGGGACTAAAAAATCATTTTTGTGGAAAATTGTTTTTTTTTTTTTTTTCACACCCAGGCATTATAAACTTTTGTGAAACACTTTGGGGTTCAAAGTGCTCACAACAGATCTAGATAAGTTCCTTAGGGGGTCTAGTTTCCAAAATGGTGTCACTTGTGGGGGGTTTCCACTGTTTAGGCGTATCAGGGGCTCTCCAAACACGACATGGCGTCCAATCTCAACTCCAGCCAATTTTAGTTTGAAAAAGTCAAACGGCGCTCCTTCCCTTACGAGCTCTGCCGTGTGCCCAAACAGTGGTTTTCCCCACATATGGGGTATTGGCGTACTCAGGAGAAATTGCACAACAACTTTATCTGCCCATTTTCTCCTTTTACCCTTGTGAAAATAAAAAAAAGTTTGTAAAAGATAATTTTTGTGGCTAAAAAGTTAAATATTAATTTTTTCCATCCACGTTACTTCAGCTCCTGTGAAGCACCTGAAGGGTTATTAAACTTCTTGAATGTAGTTTTGAGTAGCTTGAGGGGTGCAGTTTTTATAATGGTGTCACTTTTGGGTATTTTCTGCTATATAGACCCGTCAAAGTGACTTCAAATGTGAGGTGGTCCCTAAAAAAAATGGCTTTGTAAATTTTGTTGTAAAAATGAGAAATCACTGGTCAACTTTTAACCCTTATAATTTCCTAACAAAGAAAAATTTTGGTTCCAAAATTGTGCTGATGTAAAGTAGACATGTGGGAAATGTTATTTATTAACTATTTTGTGTGACATATTTCTCTGTTTTAAGGGAAAAAAAATTCAAAGTTTGAAAATTGCAAAATTTTCAAAATTTTCGCCATATTTGCGTTTTTTTCAAAAATAAACGCAAGGTTATCAAAGAATTTTACCACTAACATGAAGTACAATATGTCACGAGAAAACAGTCTCAGAATCGCGAAGATCCGTTGAAGCGTTCCAGAGTTATAACCTCATAAAGAGACAGTGGTCAGAATTGTAAAAATTGGCCCGGTCATTAACGTGCAAACCACCCTTGGGGGTGAAGGAGTTAAGAAGCACTCCCATCAATGTTTTTATACTTTTAATATACTGCAACCATCATATTATACAGCACTGTGTACTTACAATTACTCATTTTGCCTTTCTACCCAGTTAATTCTTCTCTTTTCTCTGCTCTATGTAGAAACAAGAAGTCTCTTTTCCCTGCTTGAGTCATCCCCCTCTTCAATTCCTGACCCAGCTGCAAAACAGACTTCCTGTTTCTCCATAGACTTTGGAAGGATTCAGCTCCTCAGATTTTAATCATATGATGTCATAGACCTAATAGAAAAGAGAATAATTATCTGGGTAGAAAGTGAAAATGAGCAATTTTAAGTACACAATGCTGTATAATACGATGACTGTGATGTATTAAGAGGATAAAGACTGTGATCGGAGTGCTTCTTTAAGACATAAGGACATTACTACAAGAGCTTCACCTCTTATGACCCAGAATGAGGAACCGATCTGTTCGTGAAGTCCCTAAAGTATCACCTTGATTGTGTCAGGAGCAGAACCCAGTGCAATCTGCTGATTGAAAATGCAACCATCTCTGGCCGCAGGTCAGCCTTTCTGATAGAAGAGTCCCCACTCCCCTGATTATAAGTTGATCACAGATTATCCTGGGGTTGGGGCCTCATTATATCATTTGTAAACTGTGTGAAAACCTGGCAGCAAGTATTAATTTCCCTTACATTAATTATAAAACCAAAATTGCTCAATTATTTCATGGTTTAGATTTTGGTTGTTCTTTAACCTTGTTGTAAACAGCAATGAAGGGTCTGACTGTTTCTTAAAAGTTTGGTGCAAGGTTTCAGTTTAGAGTTGTGACACCCCACAAGTGCTGAGGTCCATATAAGCGATCCCCTTAGATCAGCTGAAATTTGCAGGAGAGCAACGGTAAATTCTCCTGCAGCACCTGTGCTGGAAAAATTAAGCTTTATTGCACAGACAAGAAAAAAAGAAATGGAGCACTCACTCGGTCTTTCTTGTTGAATTCCTTTAATCCATATTAGATGATGTCACCATCTCAATAAAGTGCATGGTGCGATGTGCTGGAGACAGGGTAGTGGAGCAGGTGAACAAGCTGACGGATGACGGCTGTTTCGCGCTGTTGCTGCGCTTCTACGGGTCCATGGAAGGTAGACAAAAAAGTGTGGAAAGATTCCGGCACAACCATCCAGGGATAAAACGGATTATTTATTCAAACGTAGTTAAAACATTAAAAGGTGAGGCCTCGTACCTGACGCGTTTCAGGTGCATACACACCCTTAGTCATAGCGAAACGCGTTTTATCCCTGGATGGTTGTGCCAGAATCTTTCCCCAATTTTTCGTCTAATGTAATGTATGTACACCGTGAGTACACCAACTGAATAGTGAGTGCAGCTCTGGAGTATAATACAGCATGTTCCCCAAGATTAGTACAAGATAAGTAGTGTTATGAATTTCATTTTACTTCATAGTGCTACATCTGTAGCAATAATCTGCAGGGGTGACCTTTTGGTAACGGACTGTTCACTTTCCTATCGAGCCCCTCAGAAATATTTAGGATGGCGTAACGCTTGACCTTATAAAAATTAAACATCTAAAACTACATTAATTTGACACGCTGTCTCATACTATGTGTGAAATATTTGCAAGGCAAGACCGAGAAGCTGAGTCATTACCTGGTTACTCATGCTGCACGTTGAACATTTTCATACCTTGTACTGAATATTATCTAGGAAAATTAGTTCTTGATGTATATCAGTGAAACTCATAATTGAGTAGTTCTTGAAATTTTTCTGTCACTTACGGTAAGTGCCTCCATTAATAATGCCAGATAGAGACTCTTAGTGCCCGTCCTGAAATAATACTCCATTAATATTGCCATTAGAGCGCCCACCACTTTAAACCTCAATCATACAAGTTGCCAAGGCCAAAATCTGAAAGCTCAGATGTCTGCTTCAGATAGTGTGAAGAGCAGGAGCTGATATGGATGGAGACTGAGTGCCGTGCCGATGGAAGGTGGCTGAGTGGTCTCCCATCTACTATCCATGACATTCTTTAAGTCTTTCTTGCCAATATCAGGGTGATAATCCTCGGCTGATGTGTTACCCAAAGACCGCTAAGTGACCGACTGTGCAATGTCTCTACAATGTCTCAATATTCTCTGGTCTCCACCAGTCCTGTGGAGTCGGTAAGCCAAACCTCTGACTCCGACTCCCCATCACTGGTCACTGCTGAGCATGTACATAAAGTGCAGCACGGATTCATCTCAACTAAAAACCAAGATCCTTAGATAAGTGACAGAACAGACATTTATAGCACATTTCATAACTTTCCCAAATTATTCTGAAAACATTTACAGAACATCCTGCATTGCACTGCTGAACCCAATGTATTATATATTTTAGTAGTGAGTCGGTCCATTTTATACCGACTCCAACTTCTACTCCACCAAATTGAACACCGACTCCACAGTTCCAACTCCACCGCCCTGATCACTACTGAACATGGACCTAAAGTGCAGCACAGATTAGTTTCAACTAAAAGTCGAGATGTTTACATCAGGAACAGAACAGGCATTTATAGGACATTTCATAACTTTCCCAAATTTTTATGAAAAGTTTTACAGCACATCCTGCACTGAACTACTGTACCCAATTTATTATATATTTTAGGAGTTGGAGTCAGTCCATTTTATACCGACTCCAACTCCGACTTCAACTCAACCAAAATGAACACAGACTCCGACTCCACAGCCCTGGCCTCCAGCCCACCTCCTCTTCTGCAATGGACAAGCTTCTCCAGCCACTGGAATTCCCCCAGTGAGAAACCCTACTCTGGCCTGAAGTTCAGGGTCCACTGATCAACAGGCCAAAAACAAGTTCGCTTGACACCACAGGTGTATGTGAATATTATCCCTGTACTGTGACAACACTGTTTATTGTCCCTGTACCGTGACATCTCTATGCGTACTATCCCTGTACTGTGACATCACTGTGCATATGTGTCGACCCGCCACCACAATTGTGGATTACCAGGGCAATGGGGTACTCAGAGCCGAGCCCATGGAAGTCTATGGGGTTTGTCACAGGTAGCGGTGGCTCGGTCTGTGGCCCTGGCGGTCTGGCGTATGTTGGGGGAATATTTACAGGGGATAGATATATTTACAGTTCGTGACGCCACCTGTAGTCTCTGGTAATTTGTACCAGCGCTGCTGTAGATCTCTGAGGGGATGGTGAGGCAGCTAGATGTCGGGTCCCCTACAGGTGGGACTCTTCCCTCAGGTCGATGGTTATGGTGGGGTTGTGCAGGCATGCAATTAAATAACTCAGTCTCACACCGTCAGCGTCTTTCCATACCTTTTACTTGTAAGATGGTAAGGCAGGTCCCAGGGAGGCTGATGGGGTTGATGGAGGATGAGTTTTGAGGCAACGGCTGAGCAAGGCAGGGGCCTCCTTTACTTTCCAATGATGATGAGTCCAACCAGCATAAAGCGTAGTTCACTCCTGAAACTTCAGCTATTTCAAAGCTGTACTGCCCGGTCAGTTTTGTGGTGGAGCCTTCCAGTGATGAAACTAGGTTCTTCTATGCTTGGCCTAGCTCAAAGTTCCTATTCCACCTGACCCCTGTTACGTACTGACACTTCAAGGGCTGCTTTCTGTTACCTAAGGTCCAGTAAGCCTCTGGTTTTTCTACCACTATGCGTGAAGCTATAGTGATGCTTCGGTCTCCAGTGACCGGTGACAATGTGCAGGATACTTCAATCCTAAAGCACTTCTGATTTCCTTCCACTGTGCCTTTCGACTTGCTCAAACTCTCAATCTCAGCACTGACTAGGCTAAGCTGAACTGGCTCACCTGTACTAGCCTCCACTACTGTACTGTCTCTCTGAATCGACAGGAATCTTGGTGCTCCAGACAGGCACTCCTTCTCCCTCCCTTCACCTCAGGAGACACTACTAGACTCTCTTGTGCTAAAAACCACACCCCTCTACACCCCTGCTGGGTGTGTCCGAAGTATATGTGATGTCATGTAGAGCCCTTAACCGTTACCTCTCCACTCATCCTCCTGGTATTGTGTACCTTAAATACCAGGGCTACACATTCCCCCATGGTAAACGACAGCACTCCCGGCTGTGAAATACAAAGAGACAATTTTGTTTATGCATTAAACATTAACATTAACTCGTCCCATCCGGGAGGTAAGGATTTCTTGAACGTTGCAAACAAAACATTAAATATAGAAAAATACAAAATATTAAATAGACATGTTCATATAAATAAACGGCAAGATTCTTGTGAAGGACCCGCACCAAACCTTCAACGTGGGTCCTGGGTGGGCTGCAGGACATATGAATGCAGACCTCACTCAGTGCCACACCACACGGGTTTTATTATTCAGAGGTAAGTCAAGGCTTCGTGTGAAACCATTATAAGGCACCTTAGTGCAACTATTTACAAGATAAGTTCTGGGCTGGCACAGTCCTCAGCCTCTCAGTCCATTATAAGACACCATAAGGAAAAGACACATATATATATATACTTTTTACAATATTCACATTAATTTGTTATAATTACTGCTGGTATCGAATGGGTATCTTCCCTTTTGTGATTCGCTCTGATCTACGTGGAGTAGCTTCAGGTATATTAAGTTGTGATCTGTCTGCACTGCGTAATGGCAAACTATAGAACTGCCTCAATCTTTCTATGGATCTGGCAAGCGTACTGATGGCTGGGCGGTGTGAGTCAGCTTCACCAGGGGATCCCATAGTATGGGGCGCTGCTTCTGATGATCCTTCTTGAGATTCCGTAGGTTGAGGTGTTGCTGAGATGGGTAACTCCTGAACGGACTCAACTGGCACCACGGACACAACTGGAGGTAGAACTTCCTCTTGTGGCTGATAAAACTGCAACACCGGAACTATTACAGCATCTCCCAGTCGGGGCCAATCCGCAGGAAAATCTCCCAGATCCGTGTGTATGACCTCTTCCTTTCCTTCCTCTTGATTGATGACAGGGTTCTTTTCACAAAGCTTTAAGGGTTCTGGACACAATTTCAAATGGTCTCTGGACACAGTGGTTATTGTTCTTCCTCCGTCCTTACTGATGATACAAACTTTTCTGTTGTCATATTTAGAATCTTGTACAACGTAGGGTTCTTGTTCCCACTGGTTATCCAATTTGTGCATTTTCCTTTTCCTTTTTAATACCACTTCTCCAGGCATCAAAGGCTTGGCAGGAGCATTTCTGTTGTAAATATCTTCCTGTTTCTCCCGTGCCTTGTTGAGACTTTCCTCTACACAGATTTGCACTCGTCTGTACTGCTCTTGCCGATTGATGTCCCAGTTTTCAATGGCGTCGTCTGCCTCCGGTTCTACCACTCCAAGTTCTAAATCCATTGGTAGTCTTCCGGGCCTTGCTCTCATAAGATAGGCTGGAGTGCAGTTAGTGGAACTTACAGGTATATGGTTATACAAGTCAACCAAATCAGGTAGTAAGTCCGGCCATCGATTTCTGTCTTCCAACGGTATGGATCTCAACAAGTCAAGGACAATATGGTTCATTTTTTCGCAAAGACCGTTGGTTTGAGGGTGGTATGGCGTTGTTCTAATTTTCTTGCACCCGTACATGTGACAGAATTCCTTGAATAAATCAGCTTCGAAAGCAGGTCCTTGATCGGTTAATACTTGCTCCGGATACCCATGCGGTCTGCAGAAGCTTGCTTGAAAGGTTTTCGCGGCCGTCACTGCGGTCTGATCCTTAACTGGAACAACCACCAGAAATCTGGAGTAATGGTCCACCATGGTCAGGGCGTATGAGTATCCAGATCTACTTGGCGACAGTTTGACGTGGTCCAGGGCCACAATCTCCAGGGGGCGAGTCGTCCGGATAGGTTGCAGGGGTGCCTTCTGACTACCGTAGTCCTTCCTTCTGAGACCACAGGGTCCACAGTTCCGACACCACCTCTCAATGGAGCTGCGCATCCCTACCCAGTAGAACCGGCATCTCAACAGGGTCTCCAGCTTTCTCCAGCCAAAGTGTCCTGCTTGATCGTGGTATGCTTCCAACACCATTGGGACGTCTGCCTTGGGACCACGATTTGCCAGACCATCTCATGGGTTCTGGGGTTGACGTATCTCCTGCACAACTTCTCACGGTATAGGAACAACCTGCTTTTCTCGTTCCACAGGAGCTTGGCTGACATAGGTGCATCCTTTTCCAAAGAGGAGCCTTCCTGTCTTAACAACTCCTTGATGCGGCTGACCACTGGATCACTGTCCTGAGTCTCTTTCCAGCTGTGATGGGGTAAAGGATTTAATGTTGCACCATACTGCTTTCTGTTGACTCGATGCTCGTGGACTACCCCATTTCGATGGAACGCAGGTAGCTCAATTTCTTCCAGGTCGTCCGATTCTTCTTCCGTATCAGAGTCATGCGGCATTCGGGACAATGCGTCAGCATTAGCATTCTTTCGACCTGCCCGGTACTTGATAGTAAACTGGTAATTGGACAACCGAGCCATCCATCGCTGCTCCATGGCACCCAGCTTGGCGGTTTCCAGGTGCGTTAAGGGGTTGTTATCTGTAAACGCAGTGAACCGATTGGAGGCCAGATAATGCTTAAATCTTTCAGTAATGGCCCAGACCAGCGCCAGAAACTCCAGCTTGAAGCTGCTATAATTTTCCGGATTCCTTTCAGTTGGCCTGAGTTTTCTGCTGGCATATGCGATGACTTTTTCTTGGCCATTCTGCTTCTGACTGAGAACTGCTCCCAACCCTTCATTACTGGCGTCGGTGTACAACAGGAACGGTTGGCTGTAATCAGGATAGGTTAAAATCTCATCACCTGTAAGGATCTCTTTCATCTTTTGGAATGCTTCAGCCTGTTCCTTACCCCAATTAAAGGGAGGGTTTCTGCTCTTTAGGGATTGTCCTACTAGGAGGTCCTGTAAAGGAGCTGCCTTCTTCGTGTAATCTTTCACGAATCTCCTGTAGTAACCCGTTAGTCCCAGGAACTGTCGCACTTCCTTAAGGTTCTTCGGCTCCGGCCACTTCTGGATGGCAGTGACTTTCTCTGGGTCCGGCGCTACTCCTTCCGAACTGACGATGTGCCCCAAGTATTGTACCTTCTGTTTGAGTAGATGGCATTTTGAGGGTTTTAATTTCATCCCGTACCTGGACAGGGACTCGAATACTTCTGCCAGGTGCTTCAGATGATCCTCATAAGTCTTGGAATACACGATGACGTCGTCTAGGTATAGCAGCACGGTTTCAAAATTGAGATGTCCCAGGCAGTTCTCCATCACTCTCTGAAATGTTCCTGGGGCACTACTGAGCCCAAACGGCATTCTGTCGAACTCACAGAGCCCCATTGGGGTGGTGAAAGCCGTTTTCCTCACGATCCTCCTCAGCCACAGCCACTTGCCAGTAACCACTAGTCAGATCAAGGGTAGAAAAGTAGTTAGCCGTTTTCAGAGCAGCTAATGATTCCTCTATGCGTGGTAACGGGTATGCATCCTTGTGTGTTATGCGGTTCACCTGCCTGTAATCCACACACATTCTCATACTACCATCTTTCTTTTTAACCAGAACTAGAGGGGCTGCCCAGGGGCTACAACTATCCCTTATCACCCCGGCCTTCTTCATATCATGCAACATTTCTTTAGCCTTCTGATAATGGGCTGGGGGTATAGGCCTATACCGCTCCTTGATGGGAGGATGACTGCCTGTAGGGATATGATGTTGGACTCCCTTAATTACCCCAAAATCAAGTGGGTGCTTGCTAAACACTTGGGCATACTCTTGCACCACCCGTAATACCCCTTGCTTCTGGTGAGCGGGAGTGGTGTCCGTCCCAACATGGAGTTGCTGACACCATTCCGCCACCTGAGTTGCTGGGTCATTGTCCTCCGCTATTTGACAGGAGTCTAAGGACTCAGCCGGAAGAATAGAATTATTGTCGACAGCATGTAGTTTAGCAATGGTTGCATAACGGGGTAAGTTTACCTCATCATCTCCCCAATTGAGAAGCCGTACCGGTACTCTTCCATTCACCACTTCTACTACTCCCCTAGCAGTCATAAGTGTAGGTCTATGTTCTGAATGGTGGGGTTCTACTACAGCTTGGTAATTCTGTCCTCTCAGACCTATGGCTGCCCTGCACCAGATAATCATTTCACTCATTGGGGGTATCACAATAGGATCCGAGTCAGTGACCCGTACATTACCAATTTCGCCGTCTGTAAGCTTCGCTTGCTGCTGACACACCAGGGCCCGGATCTCTCTTTGGATTACTCCTTTCTGCCTTGGTCGGGCAATCTCAGCGAGCTGTTGGAGCAAGAACACAACTTCTCCCAAACAATTACCGATAATGTTAGTGCCCAAAATTATATTTAAACCGTTCTCCTCATTTGTAGTCTTTACTACCAGAAGCCCCTGGTCTTTCAACTCCTCTCTGCCCACCTTTACATCTACACATTTTGTCCCGAGTACTTCTACAGGAAGACCATTAGAAGCATATACGGTAAAGTCAGGGCTCGGGGGATTAAGACTGTCCATTGACCAGTACTTAGTATATAGGGCATCAGGTATTAGGGTCACTTGGGACCCAGTGTCTAACAATGCCGGAACTGCAATACCATCTAAGATGATGGACAGGTAGGGTCGCCCACCCACATACCTGCGGTTCCAGTCTAAGGGGCCTGACGGGTATTCTCCTGGGTGTTGGCCCTTGGACCCAGGTTCTGCCCGTTTAAAGGACACTGTGGAGACATATGACCTTTCCGGTTGCATCGATAACAGATGATCTCTCGACGAGGAGGGTGTTGATCAGAGGTCGCTCCTGGGGGTGGCGTTGTCCTCCTCCGGGGGGGCGACGTCTTCTTTCTTCTCCGGTGCATCCACGGGACGTCTTCTGGGCAGTCAGCTAACAAGATCTTCCCTTCCTCCTCTTTCCGCAGCTGCAGGGCACTCATTACAGCAGCCAGATTTTTAGTCAGCTGGCGCACCTCTGAGCGCAGACAATCCAATTCACTGGGAGGTGTCACCTGCGTTTTGGTTTCGGCCACTAACGGGGAACAGGGGGTTACTGCCGGTTCCAGAGTGACTTCACCCTGATGATGTTGGGTTGCCACCTCAGGTTTGCCCAGGGGCCGCAGCCCTTTTATTGCCATGTCTTTTAGGGCATCAAAGGTAGCATCCGGATGATCTAAGGACCACCAGTTTACAGTTCTGCGTTCCTCTTGGGATCTCAATCCCTGGATAAATTGTTCTTTCAGCATTTTATCCTCATCGATAGCATTTAAATTATTAATCTGCTTAAGAGCTCTCAGGGCTCCTTGTAGTCGGCAAGCGTAGTCCCGGATGCTGTCACCTGGCTGTTGTGAACAGTGATAGAAGGCCATCCGGAGATCCGTTTCTGTGCGGTCTTCAAATATGGCATGCAGCTTAAGGAAGATCGCAGGTACCGACTCCTGATCAACGGTATCCCAAGTCTCCACTTCCCTCTCAGCAGCGCCAGTTAGCTGCCCTATTAGCACAGCAGCTTTTTGTCTCTCAGGCATGGAGTACATTTCTAGGATGCTGCATAACTTCCGCTTGAAGCCTGCTAATGTGCCTGGCTCACCGCTGTACTGGGGAAGCCATTTCGCCCCAGGCATATATGGGAGCGTTAGTGGCATGATCGGGACTACCGGACTGGGTGCTGGACCTGCACCCCCATCTGGCGCTACAATACCAGGCGGTGCGGGATTGGGGCCTCCGGCCGGGGCCGCACTGTCAGCCGGTTGTTGTGACATCTTAGCGCCCCCTTGGTTAAACGGAGCCTACCGGTTTCAGATGCTGCTACTTCACAGGCACAGCAGTGGGAACAGGACCTTCGTCGCAGGCGCTCTGATGTCAGAGCGTTCACTTCCTGTTGCAGGACCTGCCGCTGAGTCAGAGCCGGGGGCGTGTCCAAGACTTTGCGCGCTCTTTCAGGTACGCCCACCTTCTTCTCCAGCGCCTTAGGGCGCGAATCTGGCGGCAAATATGGCGGTATTTGGCGCCAAACAATAGCAACAGTCTTTTTCACCAAAACACTCCACAGGCACACAGGGCTCGCAATGCTGCAAGTTTCGTATCCTGTTCGTGACGCCAAAGTTTTGTGTCGACCCGCCACCACAATTGTGGATTACCAGGGCAATGGGGTACTCAGAGCCGAGCCCATGGAAGTCTATGGGGTTTGTCACAGGTAGCGGTGGCTCGGTCTGTGGCCCTGGCGGTCTGGCGTATGTTGGGGGAATATTTACAGGGGATAGATATATTTACAGTTCGTGACGCCACCTGTAGTCTCTGGTAACCTGTACCAGCGCTGCTGTAGATCTCTGAGGGGATGGTGAGGCAGCTAGATGTCGGGTCCCCTACAGGTGGGACTCTTCCCTCAGGTCGATGGTTATGGTGGGGTTGTGCAGGCATGCAATTAAATAACTCAGTCTCACACCGTCAGCGTCTTTCCATACCTTTTACTTGTAAGATGGTAAGGCAGGTCCCAGGGAGGCTGATGGGGTTGATGGAGGATGAGTTTTGAGGCAACGGCTGAGCAAGGCAGGGGCCTCCTTTACTTTCCAATGATGATGAGTCCAACCAGCATAAAGCGTAGTTCACTCCTGAAACTTCAGCTATTTCAAAGCTGTACTGCCCGGTCAGTTTTGTGGTGGAGCCTTCCAGTGATGAAACTAGGTTCTTCTATGCTTGGCCTAGCTCAAAGTTCCTATTCCACCTGACCCCTGTTACGTACTGACACTTCAAGGGCTGCTTTCTGTTACCTAAGGTCCAGTAAGCCTCTGGTTTTTCTACCACTATGCGTGAAGCTATAGTGATGCTTCGGTCTCCAGTGACCGGTGACAATGTGCAGGATACTTCAATCCTAAAGCACTTCTGATTTCCTTCCACTGTGCCTTTCGACTTGCTCAAACTCTCAATCTCAGCACTGACTAGGCTAAGGTGAACTGGCTCACCTGTACTAGCCTCCACTACTGTACTGTCTCTCTGAATCGACAGGAATCTTGGTGCTCCAGACAGGCACTCCTTCTCCCTCCCTTCACCTCAGGAGACACTACTAGACTCTCTTGTGCTAAAAACCACACCCCTCTACACCCCTGCTGGGTGTGTCCGAAGTATATGTGATGTCATGTAGAGCCCTTAACCGTTACCTCTCCACTCATCCTCCTGGTATTGTGTACCTTAAATACCAGGGCTACACACATATGATCCATGTATTATGACATCACTGTGTGTATTATCCATGTATTGTGACATCACTGTGTGCATTATCCCTGTACTATGACATCACTGTGTCTTATCCCTGTACTGTGACATCACTGTGTGTATTATCCATGTATTGTGACATCACTGTGTGCATTATCCCTATGCTGTGACATCACTGGGTGCATTATCCTTGTACTGTGACATCATTGTGTGTATTATCCTGTACTGTGACATCACTGTGTGTATTTTCTCTGTACTGTGACATCACTGTATATATTATCCCTGCACTGTGACATCACTGTGTGTATTATCCCTGTACTGTGACATCACTGTGTGTACGATCCATGTACAGTGACATCATTATGTGCATTATCCCTGTACTGTGACATCACTGTGTGCATTATCCCTGTACTGTGACATTACTGTGTGTATTATCCCTGCACTGTGACATCACTGTGTGTATGATCTCTGTACTGTGACATCTCTGTGTGTAGTAGCCCTGTACTATGACATCACTGTGTGTATTATCCATCTACTGTGACATCACTGTGTGTATTATCCCTGTACTGTGACATCACTGTGTATTATCCCTGTACTGTGACATCACTGTGTGTATTATCCCTGTACTGTGACATCACTGTGTGTATTATCCCTGTACTGTGACATCACTGTGTGCATTGTCCCTGTACTGTGACATTACTGTGTGTATTATCCCTGTACTGTGACATCACTGTGTGTATGATCTCTGTACTGTGACATCACTGTGTGTAGTAGCCCTGTACTATGACATCACTGTGTGTATTATCCATGTACTGTGACATCTCTTGTGTATTATCCCTGTACTGTGACATCACTGTGTGCATTGTCCCTGTATTGTGTCATCACTGTGTGTATCATCCCTGTACTGTGACATCACTGTGTGCATTAACCCTGTAATGTGACATCACTGTGTGTATGATCCCTGTACTGTGACTTTACTGTGTGTATTTTCCCTGTGTGCCATATGGTCTGATCATTCAGCAGAGCCGCGTGACGTGGGCGTCCCTAACGTGAGTAGAGGCAGAGGATAGCACAATCCTGAGTAGAGAGAGAAGAGTGAATGAAAGACAAATTGACCGACCGGGGAAGGGTCCTAGAATAGGATGCCTAGAAGTACGGCTCTGAGTTTATTACTCGAAGAGGTAACGGGCCAGGATGTAACAGGAAGCATGAGATGAAGAGAGTGACCCGGGTGGGAGTTCCCAGTCATCAGAAGTAGAGAAGTTAAGTACCCGCCATAGTGGCAAACTAGTTCATTTAAGAGAGAAGAGGACTCATAACCGCGGGTTGAGAATAGGACTCGCATTAACTGGACTGTAGTACTGAGCTGGGTTGTGGTGAAGGCAGGTGAACCAGTGGAGAGAGAGGTCAAGCAAGTTGAACTGAGACTATGTGAAAATGAACCTAATTGTGAAGGAAACTTTCATCAAGCTGTGTACCCGCTATCTTTTGTAAATAATCCCCACCAAGTTACAGTGCAGTAAAAAGTTTATTTTTGAGTGGTGGTCTCCCTCATCGAACTGTCCAGCCGAAGTCACTGGCATCATATGGCCTGCAAGGCCGTAGCGCCCCCATAGCACAAATCCCACACACCCAGCCAGTACCCCATCTTCATGTAATGAGCCACGCTGGGTTGAAAACTTCCAGTGAAAGGTTTTAGTAGTGGTCAAGAGGAGATCCAAGGTCGTGGTCCAAAACGCCTCTGATCATGAAGATGCTTTCTTGTTTCCGTATTTTTCAGATTATAAGACTCCCTTTTTTTCCCTAAACTTGGGAAGAAAATGGCGGTGCGTTTTATATTCCAAAGGTAGCTTCCCGGGGGGTCAGCAGCAGTGGAGACAATCACAGGAGCCAGGTTCGCTGCTGCAGTCTTCCGAGATCTCAAGCTGCGCATGTGCCATTTCCGGTGGCCATTTTCCCATAGCCCACAGCAGGGAAATCAATGGGAAGGGGACTCTCCGCTCACCGCCGACATCTTATCAAAGCCTAGGGCCTGCAGCATTGCACTGCTGAGACACCCACTCCTCTTAGCCCGGGGCCCACAGCATCATGCCACTCCTGCCGCTTCCACCGGCCTCCTGCAGCAGCGACCCTGTTTCCTGTGACCCCGCCCCACCACCGCCCCAAGCTACAGTAAAATCAGACTCTAAGACTCACCACCATTTTATTTTAACATTTTTTTTCCCTATTTTCCTCCCCAAAATTTGAGATGCGTCTTATGGTCCGGTGCGTCTTATAGTTTGCAAAATACGGTACTTGTTCCTGATCTGCACACAGTCATGGCATGAATCCTGCCCATAGAGTCAACACCACAGATGTCTTCTTGACCATTATAACATCTCTCAATATCAGGCTAATATGAGGACAGATGGCATCATGTTGCAAGTTCTAAGTCACATGTATGAATCCCACAGTAGTGGGGGGTATTACAGAGCAGGCTCCAAATACACCCAAAGCCTTAATTTCACCTTCACTGATTTCTTGCATTTGGCTGTAATCACGAGTCTTAAGCTTTTCATCTGAGAAGAGGATGTAATTTATCCAGTATGTGAACATACCCTGAATGCAGCCAGGCTTACATACCTTGTAGCAATCATTTGGTGCCCTGACTGGCACTATATTCCCCTGTGCAAGCATCTAGAAGCTATCTTGATCACTGGCAGTTTTCGGTACGTTATATTAAAGGGAAAATCCAAATATTTTATATAGAGCAGTGTTTCTCAACTCCAGTCCTCCAGACCCATCAACAGGTCAAGTTTTCAGGATATCATAAGTATTGCACAGGTGATAATTCATCACCTGCTCAAGCATTAATTCCATTGCCTATACAATACTAAGGACATCCTGAAAACATGACCTGTTAGCTGGTCTTAAAGAATGGAGTTGAGAAACACTGAGATAGAGAGACCATATATTTCTCCAAAATCAAGGCTGGGGTAAACCGCAGGCAAACATGGGCAGATGCCAAGGACCAATAAGCTCATGGCTTGTCATGGCTAATCATCCCTTTTGCTAAAAGTGCCAACTTTGATGGGATTGTCCCACATTTTGCGAAACCTGTGGATATTCCATTAATGTCTGTCATGAGACAACCCTTTTAAAACATGGTGCAAGTCTGAGACCCCCATTCTGCAATTCTGTGCAGCCGCTGTCCCAAGAAAATGCAATAATGATGCTGCCGCTCTGGAGTTACAGGACTTTTTGTGCCCGTACATTGCAATTCTTGCTATAGTGTAAATGGACAGGGATGAGTGAGGGGCAATAGATGAGCATTTTGTGCCGGCGGAAAGTTTCGGGATTCTATTCTGACCTGTTATGTGCAAACTTACACTTGTACATCTAACCCTATCCCTTGTTCAATTTGTAACCCTAATGCATTTCGACAGAAAAAAAATGACTGCCCACCTCCGATGGCAATCTCCGCACCCCAGATGTAGTTTGGCCCCAAGCAAAAGTGTTAATCAATGTTTTTTTTTCTTATTGTTTCCTCATCACTGCATGCTCCATTGCATGGCAGGTATTGGTGATATTCTAACGCAAGGGCACTATAGAAGAATGCAATGCTTTATGGAGGCATGCCGAATGACTAGTGGTCAGTAAAGCAGACGTGTAGAGGCTCTCCTTGCTGATGTACAGGTTGCATGTATACAGCATTGCTATGTTCAGGATCTTGATTCCATCTGTAGTATCTGCTTACATGTGGCCCATCATCTCTGCCCTGGATGTCACTCCAAAAAAAGGAGTCTCCTTTGTGTCATTTTCCCAACTGGTTTACAGACAAGATTGAAAATCCATATAAGACTTTAGGTAGAAAATTTTTAGTAGTTGTCGAGAAGCAATCCAAGGACAGGTTGAAGGAGAAACACTAACTGAAGAATACAATCCGAGAACTCGCCAAAAAGAAGACAAAAAATAAAACCACCCAAACTACCAAAGACCCCCACAAGATGACCACCAATGAGACAATTAACAATATATCTTACTGGATTCAGACCCAATAAGAAAACATAATATTCTCGAGAACCAATTCTTATATGGTTTCCATAAGTTGAAAACTCTACAAGATGCAAAAAACTACTAAAAATATAATAATAAGCCAAATTTTCTTTGCTGTCCTAAACTATTTTGATGCCCCCTATTTACCAGCAGCCATTTCAAATCCTATAATTGTATTTTAGCGTCATTGAGGTCTTTATTGGATCCAATTTATTGGCTAGTATCTTGAGTATATACATATTTAATTTGGTCCATTAAAATTTGGAAATCCTCAGAGATTAGCTTCGGCGTGCAATCATGACAAGAAGAATTATGACTGGTACTGCAATGACAGCCAAATGTGTCTTCCAGGTTTCCAATTCCCTCACGCCACATAGAAGCTGTTGAGCTGGATCATTTTTTCATACATGTGATAATTACAGCTCAGTGCGTTCAGCTAGAAAACATTCATATGTAAAGCATGTGGATTGCCACTAGGTATTGGATACTCCGCTTCACTCATCGGGTTTCCTAGAGATAAGCCTTAGCTACGCTGTAATAAGGGACATGGTAGTTTCCTGGTCAGAGCTGAATTCATACATTACACATGTAGATTACAAGAAGTTCCTGGGACTCGTTTATAGAATTACTGACTCGCATCATCGGGGTCAATTAAGTAAAATAACAGATAATTAAAAATGTAGTATAAAGAACATGCACATTAAGCAATGTTAACTGATACAGGGAAGAAAACAGGAAAAATATGGAAAATATATTTCGTATTAAAAAAGGACAAAAACACAAAAAAGAATCAAATGTACATAAAAAGACTAACACTGCATAAAAAAGGGCATAAACGTAAAAGGATCAAATGTACATAAAAAGACCCAAAATACATAAAAAAAGGACATAAACGTAAAAGAATCAAATGTACATAAAAAGACTAACACTGCATAAAAAAGGGCATAAACGTAAAAGGATCAAATGTACATAAAAAGACCCAAAATACATAAAAAAGGACATAAACGTAAAAGAATCAAATGTACATAAAAAGACTAACACTGCATAAAAAAGGGCATAAACGTAAAAGGATCAAATGTACATAAAAAGACCCAAAATACATAAAAAAGGACATAAACGTAAAAGAATCAAATGTACATAAAAAGACTAACACTGCATAAAAAAGGGCATAAACGTAAAAGGATCAAATGTACATAAAAAGACCCAAAATACATAAAAAAGGACATAAACGTAAAAGAATCAAATGTACATAAAAAGACTAACACTGCATAAAAAAGGGCATAAACGTAAAAGGATCAAATGTACATAAAAAGACCCAAAATACATAAATAAAAAGGATCATAAATAAAAAAGATATAAAAGATACTTAAAAATGCACACAAAAATGGAACAAATAAACACAGATAAATATAAAACATAATGAATAACAAAATTGCCAAAAAACAATATCTATAAAAAAAGCAAACAATTTTTTTTAAAAAAGCACCAAAATGTTGAAGAAAAGTAAAAACATAATTGATTTTTCATCTATCTTTGTTATAAAGCTTATTATGCTGTTAGTAGAAATTTGTAAAACGATTTGTGAAGTTTTTTTTAATTAGTTTGAATAAATAAAATAAATCTGGCCTTTCCTGTTAGATTTTTCGCAGCGTCATATATCATGGCATTAAATCACAGGTATAATTACCTGTATTATGTTTATGGCAGAGCCCTGAAGGCCACACCGGATCTGGTTCTGACCACATATAGGCAGATCCAAATGGATCCCATTGACTGATATTGAGCTCTGTCAGGTTTATGTTGAGGAACCAGTATTTTTACACTGTAGATGTAAATTGCACCAGTATTTATATCAAGGACCGCTCAATTGTAAAGTGTTACGGTCAATGTTTGGGTTGCAATGCCTGGTCCGACCATGGGTCTACTGACCTAAGCTATCAGCCTTACATATGACAGATCAAGAAACCCGCAGTCGGCCCAGACATTGTGGCCTCTTTATGGACCGTAAAACATTGCACCCTTACCCTAAGTCATGCTTGGAAACATTCAGTGGTGGCCAAAAGTTTTGATCAAGACACAAGTTTTGATTTCCACAAACTTTGCTGCTCTTTAACCTCCTAGTCACAAGTCTGTATGGTTACTAAAGTACAATTATAAACATTTCATAAGTTTGTAAACTTTTATTAACAAACACATGCAGTTTCTGTGACGCCCCAATAGTCCCAACGCTGCCCCTTATTTCTCCAGACTTCTGCTCTTCACCTTGGCAGCTGGAAATCGACTTCTTGGCAGATCCTGACTGATGGCCGCCGTTCTTCTCGAATCAGTGCTTGGAGTTTATTACAGTTTCTGTGTTTTGTTAGTCCACCCACTTTTTGAGGATTCTCAATGGGATTGAAATCTGCATCATTTACCAGCCACGGACCAGAATGTCAATCTTTTGTTCTCCCAGCCACTTGATTATCACTTTGACCTTGTGACCTGGTGCTCAATCAAAGCGGGAAAAATCATTGAACAGCACCAAATTGCTCCTGGATCATTGGGAGAAGTTGCTCCTGGAGGAAGTTTAGATCCCATTCTTTATTCATGGCTGTGTTCTCAGGTAAAATTGTGAGTGAGCCCCCTCCATGGATGAGAAGCCCCCAAACACAAGTGGTCTCGGGATACTGTACTGTTTGCTTGACACAGAACTCATGCAGTGCTTGCCTTTTCTTCACCAGACTATCATTATTCTAGATGTCCCAAACAGTCTGAAGGGGCTTCATCAAAGGAAATAACTTTACCCCTATCCCCTGCGGTCTCGTCCTTGCACTGCCTGCAAAATTATTTCCTCTGATGAAGCCCCATCGCACATATGGAAGAATGATTGGAGACGAATAGGTGATGCTGCCATAAGTCCTGTTTCCTGATCATAGTTAAGGTTCCTGAGACCATTCATGTGTGGGGGGCTTCTCATCAATGGAGGGTCCTCACTCCCAATTTTTGACTAAGCTCACTGCTATGAATAAAGAATGAGAGCTATACCTCCTCCAAGAGCAACTTTTCACATCATCCAGGACAATGTGGCGATGATGCTTTTTCCAGCATGATGGAGACCATATCAAAAGGCGAAAGTGATAACTAAATGGCTCGGTGAGCAAAATATTGAAATTTTGGGTCAATGGCCAGAAAATTCTCCAAGTCTATTGAGAACCAGTGGCCAATCCTCAAAAAGTTGGTGGGCATAAAAAACACAAATTGTGATAAGCTCCGAACACTGATTAGGCAAGAACAGGCAGGGATCGGTCAGAATTTGGCCCATAAACCAATATCCAGCTGCCGGGGCAAAGGGGCAGCGCTGGAAATATTGAGGCTCTGCTAAAACTTAATGTATTTGTCAATAAAAGTTTAAAAACTCATGAAATGCTGATCTAAAGCCACCAAAACAGTAAACTTTGTGAAAATCAAAACTTTGATCAGTCTCAAAACTTTTGTCCACAACTGTATATGTGGGGAATATTTTTTTAAAGTGAAGACAAGTGTCTAAAAAAATCAATTTGTTCCATGTCTACCATTTTTGGTGCAATTTTTGATAGATTTTGTGCATTTTAATTTGTAAAGGTAAAAAGCACATTTAATGGAAATGCTGCAGATTTACCATGCAGATTTGTGCGCAATAATTTACTTGCATGAGATAAACACTACAGAAACTTTTTGCATAAATTACCGTAATCTGTGGGTTGGTTATTAAATATCCAACAAGTTAATTTATGTTGCAAATTTGTTGTATTTTTTTTTCAAAATCTGCAATAAATCCACAGTTAAATATTTTGTTGAGATTTTTTACTGAAGATCCAAACAATAGCCACCATTGTGGATTTCCAAACCCATTGGGAGGAATTTATCACATTTTGCTTCAGAATTTTGAAACATTTTTAAGGAGAATTTATTATATTGTATGCCAATTTTCAGGTGCAATTTGTGTTATTTTTACTTTTTAGGCACAATTATAAAATGTGTGCAACATTTTTATAGAATTTCATGCCAAGTTTGAAATTTTTATTTTAAGGCTAAGTGCAGACGGTGCGGATTCTGCTGAGGAATTTTCCGCGCAGATTTTGGTAAATCCGCAGGTAAAATGACCTGGGTTTTACCTGCGGATTTACTGCGGATTTGATGCGGATTTCCCCTGCGTTTTCAGACCTGCGGATTTCTATTTAGAGCAGGTCTGACAACGCTGCAGAACTGCACAAAAAAAGTGACATGCTGCGGATTTAAATCCGCACCAAATCCGCGCGGAAAAATCCGCAGCATGTGCACTGCGGTTTTTTTTTTTCCATTGAATCTAATGCTACTGTATATCACTTGCAGTTCTGCTGCGGATCTGCAGCGGAAAATCCGCTGCGGATCTGCAGCAGAATCCGCAACGTGTGCACATACCCTTAACCCTTTAAACAAGGCACATCCTCTGCATTTTCCCCATTTTAGCCTTATTTATTATTTGTGACTTTTTTTAAATGTGAAAAAGCTGCACATACATTCTAGCAAAGGGGTGTCCTAAAAAGAGCAGTTACAAAAGTTTTATATCTTAAGGTGCGCCAAATTTCTTGAACATTGCTGGACACTTAGATCGATCGATGCCAAAAACCCACGTCACTGCGGCCACAAGCAAAACTGACTTAAACGTTAATGGAGGAAATTTATCTTGCGGGGAATATTTGATTATTCTATTTTTCAGAAACCACAGGAAAATATGGGGCAACAAATCTCCAGCAAAATCCATACTATTTGGCGCTGATTTTATCGCTACAGCAGATTTTTGTGTAGAAATTTTTACTCTGCAAATTTGGCCAGAATTCATTTATCCTAATAGATCCTTTTTTTTTCTGCATAATTTGTATATCAATAATATTAAAAATAACAATTTCATTCTTTTACTGAAACCTAAAAAATTGTGAAAAGTGACAAAATTTGTGATGAGCCGCACAAAAGGGCTGCTTTACTTCTTACACATCGTAAGCCCCTAAGCATCAGATATACATCATCTCTAAAGGACAGTGATACAATGTAATGTTATACACTAATATTAGTGACAACTCAGAATCACATGGACTATTTTTTTTTGAGCCCCCGGAATACAAGCATCATGTAGACCGACTAATCAAAAATTGTTACATTATAGTCACTTAATGACTCACGTCAATGAATATAAAGTATGAGACAAAGTTCACCAAGTCCTGTCCACTGACCTGCACTTGACCACACGTCCATGGTAGGAGGTACTTCATGGTCAACAGGCTCCTTCTCATCCATCCTGAGACTTCGGCAGATCGAGTCACAGCTGGTGATCAGAGTTTCCTTTTTTAGGGCTTTTATAAAAAGTAAACAAATGTCACACTTTCACGTGTCTTCATCCCTAGTCGAGTTCCCACCCTCTTGTGCACCTCTACAAATCACAAGTAGGACACTGAGGAGCAGGAGATCAGAAAGTGCCTGGGTGAGAAGTGTCCTTACTCAGATCATATATGAGAGGCACAGTCAGGGCTGTCATAGGGCAGCACCCAGCAAGTGACACAGCAGAGTCCCACACTAGGAACATCACCATGGTCTGTGACTAATATTCAGATTCCTCATGCACCAGCTGAGTCAATCACACTTTCCCTGGTGCTTTTCATGTCCCCTCAGGGTACTTTGCAGGTCTTCTTTCCTCCAGGTCTATTGCATCCTGTTGCTCTGCAGTTGTTTGCCCCCCTTTCCCTTGCTTGCCAGTCCTCTGTCTCCCTAGCCTTCACATTCTCTGTGCACTTTTCTAAGTACTCAGCAGAATCTTTATGGCCGGGAGGGGGAGAGGGCGACGCTATGTGTCTGTGGCAATGAGATACACAGCCTTTACTGCCACTACTCTGATAAATATTTAGACAGGTCCCCAGCGAGAGGATCTTTTCTAAACATTTGTCTCTTGGATGACTCTCTATAAGCTCCTCTAAGGTCTTCTGTAGGAACATCTTTACTATAAGACGGTTCCATATGTATGTATTTTGTAATGTTTTGAGATATTTAGGATTTTTTTTTGCAACTTACTTGATCTATTGAATTTACAGATAGATTGTAATTCAGATTCAGCACAGATGAGATTGTTATAAGGCACAATGTATCAATATATCTGTAGTTTTTGGATAGTAGTGAGATATCACATCTATACACTGTACATCTACAGGCGCTTCTCACAAAATTAGAATATCATCAAAAAGTTAATTTATTTCAGTTCTTTAATACAAAAAGTGAATCTCATCCTATAGAGTCATTACACACAGAGTGATTATTTATCATTACACACAGATGATCTATAGAGTCATTACACACAGAGTGATCTATTCTATAGTCATTACACACAGAGTGATATCTATAGAGTCATTACACACAGAGTGATCTATTCTATAGTCATTACACACAGAGATGATCTATAGAGTCATTACACACAGAGTGATCTATTCTATAGAGTCATTACACACACAGTGATCTATTCTATAGAGACATTACACACAGAGTGATCTATTCTATAGAGTCATTACACACAGAGTGATCTATTCTATAGAGACATTACACACAGAGTGATCTATTCTATAGAGTCATTACACACAGAGTGATCTATTCTATAGAGACATTACACAATGACTATCTATAGTGTCACACACAGTGACTATTCTATAGAGTCATTACACACAGAGTGATCTATTCTATAGAGACATTACACACAGAGTGATCTATTCTATAGAGTCATTACACACAGAGTGATCTATTCTATAGAGTCATTACACACAGTGATCTATTCTATAGAGTCATTACACACAGAGTGATCTATTCTATAGAGTCATTACACACAGCGTGATCTATTCTATAGAGTCATTACACACAGAGTGATCTATTCTATAGAGTAATTACACACAGCGTGATCTATTCTATAGAGTCATTACACACAGAGTGATCTATTCTATAGAGTCATTACACACAGTGATCTATTCTATAGAGTCATTACACACAGAGTGATCTATTCTATAGAGTCATTACACACAGCGTGATCTATTCTATAGAGTCATTACACAGAGTGATCTATTCTATAGAGTCATTACACACAGAGTGATCTATTCTATAGAGTCATTACACACAGTGATCTATTCTATAGTCATTACACACAGAGTGATCTATTCTATAGAGACATTACACACAGAGTGATCTATTCTATAGAGTCATTACACACAGCGTGATCTATTCTATAGAGTCATTACACACAGAGTGATCTATTCTATAGAGTCATTACACACAGAGTGATCTATTCTATATAGTCATTACACACAGAGTGATCTATTCTATAGAGTCATTACACACAGAGTGATCTATTCTATATAGTCATTACACACAGAGTGATCTATTCTATAGAGTCATTACACAGAGTGATCTATTCTATAGAGTCATTACACACAGAGTGATCTATTTCACGTGTTTATTTCTGTTAATGTTGATGATTATGGCTTACAGACAATGAAAACCCAAAAGTCATTATCTCAGTAAACTAGAATACTTTATAACACCAGCTTGAAAAATTATTTTAAAATCCGAAATGTTGTCCTACTGAAATGTATGTTCAGTAAATGCACTAATACTTGGTCGCGGCTCCTTTGGCATCAATTACTGCATCAATGCGGCGTGGCATGGAGGCGTTCAGCCTGTGGCACTGCTGAGGGGTTATGGAAGCCCAGGTTGCTTTGATAGCAGCCTTCAGCTCATCTGCATTGTTGGGTCTGGTGTCTCTAGTATCTATCTATATATTATCAATTATCTATCTATCTTTCTATTATCTATCCATTTACCTATTTATCTATTTTCAAAATAAACTAAAACTCGGTAGTTGAAGTCTATTAGTGCAGTTTCTGTAGTGATGGACGTGTCCTGTATCTCCGGATTTTTCTGGCTTTCCTCTCCTGCGGCGGCTGCTTGTGATTTTAGGCAGACAGAAGACTGTTGTCTATTGTTTGGGCAGGTGGATATAGGAAGAAATAAAAGCTGTGAGCATAAAGCGTGACCACAACATCTCAGTCTGAAATATCTGGACGTCATAACATGAGCAAATACATGAACGTCTCCGATGTCCTTGTATACATGTGATGTTCTGTGTACAGAAGAGAAGTCTATAGGTGGCAGGAGGCTTTTGTTTTTGAACCCTCTGTGTTTCTCATGCGTCAATCAGACAGAAATACCTGTCTCTGTTGACTGGAGCGAGGGCCGCCTGTCTCGCTTATAAACGCAGAGCACAAGGCGCCGGTGTGTATACCATTAAACTCTATCACAGATGCTGCCACGTCCATAGGGTAAGCACAATAAATCCCACTGCGCTGCTTCCTGAAGGTTTCCCCAAATGATGACCTTGTGAGAGCGCTCTGGGACTGTGAGGGACAGCAGCAGCTGACGGGGCCGAGCTCGGCACAGATCTGAGATTTAAAGGTCACTATGAGATGTTTATCATACTATCTAATACACATATAGAGGACGCCTCTCTACCGCCACATACACTGTATGGAGAAAAGCATTAGGACACCTCCACATTCACCTCCAGGAGCTTTTACGGCATAGACATTAATATGGGGTCGCTCCTCTGCAGATATAACAGCTCCCGCTCTTCTGTGAAGGATTTCTACAAGATTTTGGAGGCATCTGTGGGAATTTTTGCCCCTTCATCCAGAAGAGCATTTCATTTGGTCTGGGCTCTCTGCGACCGCTCATGTCCCCTCCATGTCTGTATGGAGCTGTGCACTGAGCACAGTAATGGGGGGCAGATAAGGGTCTTCCACCAAACTGTTCCCACAAAGCTGAAGCTACAATTGTCCACAATGTCTTGTGCTGAAGATGAACATTTCCCATCACTGGAGCTGAGGGTCCGAGGCCGCCCCCTAATAACAGCCCATAGCATTATCCTCCATCTGTACAAGGGGCAGAATGCAGTCAGGGGGTAACGTCCTCCTGGAATCACCAAACCCAGACTCCTCCATCAGACGCAGATAGAGAAGTGCGATCCGTCACTGCACAGAGCACGTCTCCTCCAGACTCCAGTGGTGGCGGCTTTACACCACTCCATCCGACGCTCGGCATTGTGCTTGGTGATGTACGGCTGCAGTGCAGCTGCTCGCCATGAAGCTCCCGGGGGGGCGCAGTGCTTGTGCTGATACCAGAGGAGGTCTGAACTCTGTAGTTATGGGGTCAGCAGAGCGGTGGTGACCTTTCTGTTCTCTGCTCCTTAGCACTCAACCTCACTCTTCGTGGCTGAGTTGCTGCGGTTCCTTCTTCGTCTCAATAATATCACTATTACAGATGATGGAGCAAGAAATGTAATGAACGGACTTGTTACCCCCAGTGGCTCCTATTACAGGACCACGCTGGTATCAGTGAGTTCTGCACCACCAGCCAAACTAACATGTTAATAAAGGCAGACGGCATGACGGAGACCTGAGGTTATACACGGTGGACCATACGTTATTCACTGGGGTCAAGGGTTTGGATATTATTCACTGGGGAAGGGGGGGCGGATATTATTCAGGGGGGGCGAGAGGGGCCGGCTGTTATTCACCGGAGGGAGGCAGACGTTATACACCTGGACAATACTTCGGTCTTATGGCATTTCTGTATCCTCACAACCTGGCCCAATTGTTGCCTGTTCTCTCTAGTAGATGGCGTTCTATCATCCTCGCTTTATATGGCATTACTTTGTAGCTACTAAGTTGATTCCTGATGGCTCGCTGCCATGGGAGTGTAGAAACACAGATGGTCCAGCAGGTGCATGAGCTAGGGCCCCTGACCCCATAAACAGAGAACAGTGGGATTGAATCTAATCCAAGTGTCATACCACATTCCACATTTTCCAGTGTCTTCTAGAATCTAGATCACCCCATACCCAAAAATTGTACTCTATGTTTAAAATAGAAAAAATAATTAACCTCTCTTAAATGTAACCCACCTCAGCTCATCATTCATCTGAAGAATGCTCAAATCTGTCTTGGTAAAAAAAAAGATGGAGTGTCATCTCACTGAGAGATCAGAAAGAGTGGGAGACAGAGGCAGGAAATGCAGGTGAGACTTAAAGGCAGAGATACCAGATGCTACTGCTGCTTTCAGTAAGTGTTTTGTTTCATCCCAGAGCTGTATTCACAGATACACTTCTCAATAATAATCTCAATGAGGTTGCTGTTTCCTAGTACGTGTTTCTCAAATTAGTGTTGGTTTCAAAGGTACACTGCTTAGTACTGAATAATATCTTCCATGCTGTTACTGATTTCAAGTAAGTAAATTATCTCACCCCAGAACTGGATTCACACCTACACTGTACAGTACTGCAGTATAATGTCATCCATGAGCTTGATGCTTTCTTATACCATAGGGTTCCAGAGATATTTATTTAATTTTTATGGTCTTCACCAAGGTATTTAATGCAAAATCGCCTAAAGACGCACCTGCAGGGAATCCTGGTAGCACAACCTGCTTGGTAAAGACCATAAAAAATAACACTAAATAAAAAGACCCATATCTCTTGAACCGTATAGCACTCAGAAGACGGTTTGTGCGCTGAATGGCAGGAGTGCGGTACATTAACGAGTGTCTTCAGGTAACAGTGACGCACGATGGAGGTTCTCTGCAGGTTTGTGGCTGCATTTCTGCAAACAGAGTTGTGGATTTGGACATGATTAATGGTGTCCTCAATGCTAAGTAATCCCGACAGATACTGACCGATCATGTGATACCATCACAAGGCATCTGATTGGCTGCAGGCAGACAATGACCCCAAACATCGAGCCCATATATATCCATGTTTGGTAATGTGTAAAGCCGTAGCCCCTCTACTCCTCAGCTCAGCTTCTTTCTAATCTTATATAAATTACTTCTATGTCTGTCTGTTTAATAAATTGAATAAACTGTAAAATTAAGCAAAAAAAAAAAGCAATTAAGGGATAAAACAGAAAATAATCCTGTAGTACTGCTAAAGACCACTGGGTGGTGTCATACTGACCAGCGGGTATAGAGACTGGCGGTCATGCATGCGCAGATATGCGTATCGCTGTGCAAAGCTGCTTTTCTGAGTGTGCATGTGACAAATAGGTCCTATTTTGGGGAATTTGCACTTTAACGTTTGATCACTGCCTGCACATTGGTCATCCTTGGCGCACATAGGGCTCCGCTGGAGAATCCATAGTAGTGGTTTTGAATTCACCAGTATGAGAGATATTGCAGTACCACTTACGACCACTATACGGTGCACTGAGCTCTGCTACATCCATTTTGCCACAGTCCCTTCGATTAGTGAGGGTGGAAGGAGTTGAACAGGTCATCAAAGTCCTGGAAAACCCCTTTAATGCTTGTGGGATAACCCCTTTAGGAGACTATTAGGAGACTATTATTGGATTGGTTTTATGATTAAGTAATAGCGCTGACAGACGACTTCCATGAATGATATTTACTGATTAATCTGACTGTGTAATTACTAATTCCAGATTAAATATTTGTGGCAGTGACTTTCATATAAACGCATGAATGTACATAATGCTGGAAATCTCAGTAATTCACCCGTGTAATCTCAGACATCCTCTGTAGGCTGAATGACATTCAAGGTACTTATTGTGCTTTGATTTAGCCAGATGCATGGATCTTCCTGAAATAGGGGGAGCATATCCGGAGGGGAATGGACCCCCAGCGCTCAGTGAGGATGGGTGGCAATGACACTTGATCAGATACGGTGCTAGGGCTACGAATTGTATGTTTGCCCTTGTTGATGGAAAACCAATTTCTGTTCAATTCTGCTCTGTGAGAGTCGGGATCTGTGCACACATGACCTCTATCATACAGATGCAGCATCCTTTCCTACAGCTTTACACTTACTCGTCAGAGATTCAAATTATAAAACCTATACTTTACGTGCATAGATTTGTATACAGTACCAGTACCAGTATCTTTGGATACACTTGTTCATTCTGTGGTTTTTCTTGTGGTTTATTTTTTTGTTTTTTAGAATGTGCATATAGCGGTTTCAGACTGAAAGCAGCAAAACCACAAACACATGGAAACAAGAAGCAAGAAAACACGTGTGAAACAAATTGGAATATGCATTAAACCTTAGATTTCTCCAAGTACACCCCTCCTACTCTGATGACAGTTTTACACCACTTGACATGAAAGTCAATCTGAAAAATTTCTAAAACCTTGAAGATATTCTCAAGTGCGAGTCATGAAAACCATTTATCTCTATGACAAAACTTTCTCTCATGAGGACCACCTCAGGAAAGGAAGAACAAGAACTACCTCTGCAGCAGAGGATAAGTTCATCAGAGTTACCAACCTCAGAAACTGCAAATTGACAGCAACTCAGATAACAGCCCTCATAAATGATGCAAAGGGACAGATTTGATGGTGTGGGGTGCTTTGTTGGTGACAGTGTTTATTTATTCCAAATTCAAGACACATTACCCAGCACGGCTACCACAGCACTCTGCAGCAACCACCATAGGGATGGAGTGTTGCATCTGATGACACAGCCTCCACAATCTGCTGACCTCAATGCAATAGAGAGAGGTTTTGAAATGTGTTTTGCATAGAGTGAAGTCAAAGGAGTCAACAATTGGGAATGCCTTCAAGACTGTTGGAAGCCATTCCAGGTGATGACCTGATGAAGCTGCTTGATAAAATGCCAAGGGGTATAAAGCCATCATCAGAGTAAGCAGTGTAACACATTTTCTGTTTTGTTTCACACATCTTTACTCTGTTTCTATATGTTTTCCTTTGTGGTTTTGCTGCTTTCAGTCTGATTCTAAAATATGCACATTCCAATAAGAATACGGGAAAACATTTCATGAACAGGCGAGTCCCAACTTTTGTCTGGTACTGTAGACATAACCACGAATCCTAGACTTCAGAGGCCTACATTTTAAACCTTACGAACGGCCGCCCTCCCGCTGCTCTTAGCCCAATAATACACAACACACATGAATTATTAGCTTTTATTTCAAATTCAACCATTAAACCAGTTAACGTGCCATGGTACTGTAGATATAATGATAATTGCTATTCTGCTGACCATCTAAACTGGACTGTAGACAAACTGGTTGACTACTGTTGTGGCTTTATCGGCAACCAATGTCTATGCCCTTAGGAGATTTTTCCTATGACACATATCCACAGTACTCATCTGCAGTAATAATGAGGCACCAGGTCGATTTTATCTCCGGTAAAGAGGAGCTGCAGATAGGATATATGAAAACGGACAAGTTTGCTCCGATAGGATAGTATGGGCTACGAGTGCCCTATATGACTCTTCCTCATTGAAGCCATCTCAGAAAGGCAGGTTCATTTGCCTCCATTGTAGTAATCAATGTACACTTGACTTCAGTAATTTATAGAGACAAGTAGAAAAAATTCCAGCTTCTGGCAACAATCCATAAAAATAAGAAAATCCTTTATTAAAGACACTTTAAAATTCCAACAATTCCATGGCACATTGCTGAGGACAGGAAACAACATGGTGACGCATTTCGATCGCAAACAGCGTTCTTCTTCAAGGCCTTTAGATTGATAAAGAATGACCATATCTGTTTTGACCTAGAGATAGGGCTTGTGGGTACCGTAAAAGAGCAATTTACATTTTACTCAAAAATATACCTATAAAGAGAAAAATCAGACAAACTGAAAATTTTGCAGTGGTCTCTTAATTTTTCCAGAGCTGTATATTTTTGGCTTCTCGCCACATGACCTGGTAAGGGCATTAGGTTGGCCTGCTGTCTAGAGGATTACCTGCATTCTGCTGACCTCAATCTGAGTTTAGTAACAATGCTGATAATATACAATAATCCGACCCTAATACATCATACCTAGTCTGGGTACGAGCTTCTAGCTAAACTATTCTTTACTTGGGTCAAAGATTTAAAGTGCTCTCCCTAGATCTGTATCCAAATTCCCTGGGCTACGAAGAGTGACTTGTTGGTGACATCTAGCATAAGGTGCACATGTCCCACTAGGTCATCGTCTTGATCTTTGCCCATGTAATACGAGCTAAATTTGATATTGAACATCCTTTAGAAGGCAGTACCCGTATATTCCAATTGTAGCACTAAAGCATTGGGTGTGCATTATGTTGGCTTCTGGCTACAGAAAAGCGAGGGGGCTTATAGCAAATCTCAGAATAGGATTAGCCTCTCAAACTTTATTTCTAAATTACAAGACCTTTGGGTAAATTTACCACCCCAATGTTTGCTTACTGTGCAGTTTTTCTGGACATAGAAATTCAGGACTGATTTTTGCCACATACTCGAAAACAAGTCTCAACTGTCCAAGAGCCCCATTGTAGCAGTCTTCCTCAGTCTACAGTATATATACTATTAACATTGGTCAACAATATGTATATTTAGTCCACAGTTAATATGATATTTCACTTGAGACCTACCTGGAAGATGTAGACCCCTTTTGTTGCAATGGATTTGACTTAGACTTCACTACCTAGTTTAGCTCTAAAGGATTTCCAAGCTTTTACCCTTTAACCACTATATAGGGATCTGGACTAAGCTGCTGGAGATCCCCGGAAATATATCCCCATACTAGTCTCCTTTATCAATGACTGGCAATTGGTAGATCACACATTTTGGAACCAAAGCGAAAGACATGAGGTTTAGTCAGACAGGCTGAGGTCAGAGCAGGCAGTAGGTCTAGACCAAAGTTTCACAAACTCCAGTCCTCAGGGCCCCCAACACATCATGTTTTCCAAATTTTCTTAGTATTGTACAGGTGATGGGATTATTATCAAAGCATCAGAAATGGCCACATGTTACACTTGTCCAATGCTAAGGAAATCCTGAAAACATGATCTGTGGGGGTCCCTAGAGTTTTGGAAACATTGGTCTAGGCAGACTGAGATCTGTAATAATAGTCAACCGGTAGAAAGTCAATATAGGCAGAGGTTTTCCACAAAGGTTGACAAAAAGTCAGGGCAGGTGGAGTTCTATCCCAAAGGTAAATGGGAATATGGTCATGGCAAGTAGAGCTGTTACACAATGGAGAACATGAAGAAGGTCAGAGCAGGCAGACTTCTTTCACACCAGTGCACGAGCAGAAGGACAGGGCTGTCAGAGTTCTTTCACCATTGTGGATAGACAGAAAGTCAGGGCTGGTAGACTTCTATTCAAAATGTTGGACAGGCAGAAGGTGAGAGTAGGTGGAGGTCTCTCACAATGGTGGACAGGCAGAAGGTGAGAGTAGGTGGAGGTCTCTCACAATGGTGGACAGGCAGAAGGTGAGAGTAGGTGGAGGTCTCTCACAATGGTGGACAGGCAGAAGGTGAGAGTAGGTGGAGGTCTCTCACAATGGTGGACAGGCAGAAGGTGGGGGGTAAGCAGTAGACAACCATATGTGATCAGAAAACAACTCTGGTCACGGCCAAGACATATGGCGATAACAAAATACTTTTGCACAATTCAACCACCAAATGAACCTTATTCCTCAGTTTGTATTCAACTATAATGCACCCTGATATGGAGTAGACCACTGGGTACAATGAATATGACAGAAAACTTTATTTTGCAACCAGATGGTCAGAGCCATCATCAATACCGATCAGACTCCATCTCATATCTACATTACCTCCAGGCATTGGGTCATCATATGACCATTACCCATTAGTTAGTTGGCTTCTTTGCTTAATGAATTGTGTTGGTATTGAATTGGCTTCTTTCTACTATCTTCACACAAATAGCATGTCAGCACGCATTTCTCACACCTGTCTACGACATTGTCACCTTCTGAAATTTTACATAGTATTTTGCATTGGGGAAAACCAGCCAGATGACTTTCATGGAAAGTGGAAAAAGAGGGAGAGGCTTCACAAATGGTGTAAAAATGAGCGTATATCTGCTAACATCATTTGCGCGACTTAGGTGTGCATTATGTGGACGGGACAGAATTGACACTTTAAAAAAAAAACCATAAGCAAACAAATATGAGGTATTGAGGAATCTATCAGTGAAAAACCTGATGTCATGTGTGCATTGCCACGAAGATCGTCGCGGTTGCACATTTTGACTTCTCACAGCTGAGTTGCTGTTTCTTTGTGTTTGGCAGCTAGGGAGTTAATTCTGTCTGTGCTCGGTGTTGGGACTGGGTGCAGTTTCTCCCGGCTGCAATTGATTATTTGTTGATTGGTTTCCTTTAAATTCCTGGTTGTCTGCTTTGGGAGTTGCCAGTGAAATCCTTCATTCAGTCCACAGATAGGAATGAATCTGTATTGACTTAAGTTGAGAGCTCCTTAGTTGTTTTAAGCTCAACTTGCTTAGAGTTTATTTCCCAGACCATTTATGTTCCTTCGGTGTTTGAGTGTGTATGCAAGTGAGTGCTATCCTGTCTGTCTTATCTGTGTATTTAGCTGAGATCAGCCAATATACCTTTGGTGGTAATCAGGATCCTTCTTAGGACTGATTACAGGGTTCAGGGTCTGATAGGAGACAGGGTTAGGCTGGAGACTTGGACCTCTGAACCATTATCAGTACCTCCAAGGTGAGGGATTAGTTAGGACCCCAGTGTAGGGTCAGGTTAGACCCCGGTCCTCCTCTTTCCTTTTACAGCTCATCAAGTCCTCAAGATTAACCCTGAGTTAAACAGAAATCGTTTCTGCACATCTAGTCCTCAAGATTAACCCTAAGTTCTGCAGATATCGTGTCAGGTAAATCTATTTTATACTTACATTCTGATGTTGCTAAACTATATGTTGTATAGAGTGTGGTTCCTGTATAAATAGTTTACTGACATTGTATTCTTATCATTAGACAGCATGACTTTTTCACTGGCCATAAAAATTATCTCTAGTTACCATGGATCCAGTAGCCCAGCTGGCTCTGCAGTTGCAGGGATTATCCATGGAGCTGACGGACATTAAGTCCAAAGTTTTGTCTCCCCTGGAGCAAACCAGAGTTGAACCTAAAGTAGCTCTCCCAGATAGGTTCACTGGTGGGCGAGACAAATTTTTTACCTTCCGGGAGGCATGTAAATTGTATTTTCGGCTTCGGCCGCGATCATCAGGGAGTGATGAGCAGAGAGTGGGAATTGTTATCTCACTTCTTCAAGGGGACCCTCAATCCTGGGCATTTTCCCTTCCTCCGGGATCCCCGGCTCTACAGTCTGTAGATCAATTTTTTACTGCCCTGGGATTGGTATATGATGACCCAGATCGGGTCTCTCTTGCTGAGACAAAATTACGTAAGATACAGCAGGGAGATCGTCCTGCAGAGGAATTTGCTTCTGAGTTTCGTAGATGGGCCACGGATACTCAGTGGAATGACCCAGCTCTTAGGAGCCAGTTTTGTCATGGGTTTTCTGACAAATTAAAAGACGTTTTGGCTCAGTATGAGTCTCCTCCTTCTCTGGAGGCTGCTATGGCCCTAGCTATCCGTACTGATAGACAGCTTCGGGAGAAGGGTGAGGTAACTCCACTCCCTGTTGTTACTCCACCTACTACTAAAGTCCCTTATGTTGAGGTTCCCCTTGTCTGTTCGGATGAACCTATGCAGTTGGGAGGGACATCTTTTCGTAGGAGGGGATTGGCGGTACGCCGCAGGACTAGAAGATGTTTTTTCTGCGGGAAAGAGGGACATTTTGTTGGAGAATGTCCATCCCATGCCTTGTTGAGCCAAAAGTCGCCGGAAAACTGTTAATCCCAGGTTGTGTGGTGGACGACAACCTGGGAGTATGTATTTCGTCGCTAGTTCTTCTCAGTTCCTTGTACCAGTGGAGGTGGTGGTTGGTACGAGAGTGGAGAGATTTTCTGTTCTTCTTGATAGTGGGTCCGGGGCTAATCTGGTTGACGCTCAGTTTGCTCAGGCTCAAGGTATGCATCTGAGTGTATTGGTCAAACCGATCCCTATTTTCTCCATTGACGCCAGGCCTCTCGGCCAAGGTAGCTTTGTTCATGAGGTTCATAACATTGACCTTCGGGTAGGGGCAATACATAGGGAACAATTATCTTGTTATGTGTTGGAGGGTCTACCTACTCCCATTGTGTTGGGACTTCCTTGGCTGGTTAAACATAACCCTGTGATTAATTGGCAGTCCAGAGAGATAAGCCAATGGGGTGAGTTTTGCAAAAGCAACTGCATGAACACAGTCATCAGTGCGGTCGTGCCTAGTACATTGCCTCTTTTTTGGAGGATTTTGGGGATGTTTTCTCTGAGGAGGGGTGTCAGGAGTTGCCTCCTCATCGTGTGTATGACTGCTCTATTAATCTACTTCCTGATGCTAAGTTGCCTAAAGCTAGGTTGTATAATCTTTCTGGTCCTGAAAGGCAGGCTATGAAAGATTATATTTCTGAAAGTCTGGCCAAAGGGCATATTAGACCTTCATCTTCCCCAGTAGCCGCGGGGTTCTTCTTTGTGAAGAAAAAAGATGGAGGCCTACGCCTTGCTTGGATTTCCGCGAACTTAATCGGATTACTGTTCGAGATCCGTATCCACTCCCTCTTATTCCTGATCTCTTCAATCAAATTGTTGGCGCCAAATGGTTCTCTAAATTGGATCTCAGGAGGGCGTATAATCTGATTAGGATAAAAGAGGGGGATGAGTGGAAAAGTCTAAGTTACTTACCGTTAACGGTATTTTTCGAAGTCCATGACAGCACTACAGAGAGAGGGGATCCGCCCCTTAGGAACAGGAAACCTACAGATATAAAAAGGGCGGCACCTCTCCCACACATCAGTTGGGTTACAGAGCATAAGAGGACATCAAGGTTAATTGGTATACAGCAAAAAATTTTATGCATCACACAGTAACATTAATCAATTGTTTATTACATGTGGACTACATAAGAGGAAGAAGTGCACATAGAACCCGGGTGGGAATGTAAGGGTGCTGTCATGGACTTAGAAAAATACCGTTAACGGTAAGTAACTTAGACTTTATTCGAACGTCCATGACAGCACTACAGAGAGAATTACAGAGAGTGATAACTATTTAGGGAGGGACTACAGCCTGCAGCACCCTTAATCCGAAAGAAAGGTCTGAGGAAGCACCCAAATCGAATCTATAATGAGTGTAAAACGTATGTGGAGAAGACCACGTAGCTGCCTTACATATCTGGTCAATCGAGACTTCTGCCCTCTCTGCCCATGAAGTCGCCACAGCTCGGGTGGAATGAACCCTTAGCCTCTCAGGTGGCTGCTTGCCCCTCGAGGTGTATGCCAGAGAAAATGCTTCCCTAATCCATCTGGCCAATGAGCTCTTCGTTAATCTACGGCCTTTGTTAATTCCTTGAAAAGAGACAAACAATGCATTGTCCCGTTTCCAGGGATCAGTGACTGCCAAATATTGCAGTAGACATCTTCTAACATCTAAAGTATGGAGTTTTATCTCTTTTTGATTAGATGGATTAGGGATGAACGAAGGGAGAACAATTTCCTGTGTTCTGTGGAAAGCGGAAGACACCTTAGGTAAGTATGCCGGATCAGGTCTAAGAATTATCCTGTCATTCAGGACCTGAGTGTAAGGAGGCAATCTAGATAGTGCCTGGATGTCACTTACCCTCCTAGCCGAGGTTATTGCTACCAGGAAAACGGTTTTAAGGGAAAGAATTTTTATTGATGCTGCTGATATAGGTTCAAAAGGGGGCTCTGTTAAAGCAGTGAGAACAAGGTTCAAGTCCCATGGCATGATTCTCACCTTCACTATGGGTCTCGACCTACCCGCAGCTTTAATGAATCTACTGACCCAGTAATTATTTGCAATGTTGCTACTAAAGAGTGCCCCCAAAGCTGAAACTTGTACCTTAAGGGTGCTTGTGGAGAGACCTAAGTCCAGACCCTTTTGTAGGAATTCTAGAATCTGGGTTATCGGTGTTGGGTCCCCTGCTATCACCCCCAAGCTCTGGAGAAATTTCTTCCAAGTCCTAGCGTAGATTCTAGTTGTAACCTCCTTCCTGCTTTTAAGGAGAGTATTAATTACATTAGTAGAAAACCCCTTATCTCTCAGCAGCGACCGTTCAAAATCCACGCCGTCAGGTGGAGGCCCGCTACTCGAGGATGGTAGACTGGACCCTGGGAGAGCAGATCGGGAATATCCGGCAGGACCCACGGGTCGGCTATCGACATGTTTCTGAGACATGAAAACCATGCCCTCCTGGGCCAAAAAGGAGCGATTACTATTATCCTTGCCCTGTCCTTCCTGACCTTCCTCAATACTAGGGGGAGTAAGGACAGGGGAGGAAAAGCGTAGGCTAGATTGAAATCCCATTGTAATAGAAGAGCGTCCACTGCCAGAGGGCGTTCTTTGGGATTTAGAGAGCAGAACTGTCTCACTTTCCTGTTGCTTTTGGTAGCAAAGAGATCTACCTCCGGTTGACCCCATTTCCGCACAATTAGGTCGAAGATGGAAGTCTTTAATGACCACTCTCCTTGACTCAGGAGATTGCGGCTTAAGAAGTCCGCCTTGGTATTTTCTTCTCCCCTTATATGTAGAGCCGTTAGAGAAAGAAAGTGTCGTTCTGCTATCTGAAGTAGGCGCCTTGCCACTTCCATGAGAGGACCGGAACGAGTACCACCCTGGTGGTTGATGTAAGCGACTGTGACCCGATTGTCGGAGAGCATTCGAACGTGGTGACCCTGTAGATATAGAAGGAGCTTTTTAATTGCTAGCTCTACCGCTGTTAATTCCTTCATATTAGAAGACATATGAATTTGATCCTGCTCCCATAAGCCCTGAACCATAACGCCCAGAGGGGCTAGCATCTGTTGTGACTATTCGGGATATCTCATATTCCCAGGGAACCCCCTTAAGACAGGTTTGTCTCATTCTTCCACCAATCCAGGGATTTTATAGCAGCCTGGGACAAGGATAGCTGGCCTTCCAGGTAACCACCTAGCAAATTTTGATACAGCAAGACCTCAGCTTGCAGCGCCCTTGTGTGAAATTGAGCCCACCGGACCGCAGGAATGCAGGACGAGAGGGAGCCCAAAAGAGACATGGCCTTCCTAAGCGACATGGAGGGGTTTTTGGAAGCGTTTAGGACCTGGTACCGTAAAGTGAATTAACTTATCTGACGGTAAACTACAGTTCTGATTCTGTGAATCCAGAATTAGCCCTAGAAATTGCTGGACCCTCATCGGATTCAAACGAGACTTTTTGGTATTTATTAGCCATCCCAGCCGCTCTAAGGTAGATATTGCTCTTTGCAGTTGCTCTAGGCAATGTTCTGCCGTCTTTCCAATGATAAGAAAGTCGTCGAGGTAGGGAACTATGAGCATATTTGATTCACGTAAGTGGGCCATGACCTCCGACATAACCTTAGTGAACACTCGTGGAGCAACCGCCAAGCCAAAAGGAAGGGCGCTATATTGAAAATGTCGCAGCGATTCCCCATCTGGATTGCTACTCTGAGGAAACGCTGATGCTCCATATGGATCGGTATGTGGTAATAAGCGTCTTTCAGATCTAACACCACCATAAAGCAATTTTCAAACAGAAGCTTTATTGCTGAGCTGACCGTTTCCATTTTAAATGGGTGAATAATCAGGAACTTATTGAGGGCTTTCAAATTAATAATTGTTCTAAAAGACCCGTCCGGTTTACAGATCAAAAACAGAGGGGAGTAAAACCCCTTACCCCGCTCTGCTTCTGGTACCTCCACTAAGACTTTCTTAGCGCAAAGCTCCTGAGCCTCCAACTCTAAAGCGGCCTGCTCCGATGGGGATGATCTGAGTGGGGTAATTTTAAAGTTATCCCAAGGTACCGAGGAGAATTCTAACCGCAGCCCTGTAGCTATGATGTTAAGGATCCAGCTACTGTTTGAGATTTCCGACCAGGCCGGGTAGAAGGCCCTCAATCTGCCTCCTACCGGCATTGCTAGTCATTGCGAGGGTTTTTTTGTTTCCTTAGGTGGACCCCTAAACATAAACCCTGTACCTCTTCGCCTCTTTTCATCCCATTTGGCTCGTTCTCTGGACGACCTTCTGTAGCTGAACCTCCTTCTGCTGAAAGGTCTTTTATAGGAAGGGGTTGATAGACTGGGAAACTTTTTCTTGTCGTCCCCTGCCTTTTCTAAAAGTTCGTCCAGGACCGGGCCAAAAAGATATTCGCCGTCACACGGAATGGAGCAGAGGCGAGATCTGGCTTGAATATCGCCCGGCCAACATTTGAGCCATAATGCCCTTCGTGCTGCATTAGACAGCCCTGCCGCTCTGGCAGCCATTCTCACTGAGTCCGCTGAGGAATCAGCCAGGAAAGCCGCTGCGTTCTGAATTATTGGCAAGGTCTTCCGAATTGACCCCCTGGAGGTTCCATCTGCTAACTGGGATGCTAACTGGTCTAGCCAGACCATCAATGACCTGGCTGCACAAGTGGCTGCAACCGCCGGTCTCAGGGCACCTGCCGACATTTCCCATGTGCCTTTCAAGAAGAAGTCTGCCTTCTTGTCTAGTGGATCTTTCAAAGACCCCATATCATCGAATGGGATGGAGGATTTTTTAGAAGCCTTCGCCACTACTGCATCCAGCTTCGGGGCCTTATCCCATCTACCTGTTAAGGGATCTTCAAAGGGATATCTTTGCTTAAACGCTTGGGGTAAGGAGCCTCTTTTTTCAGGCTTCTTCCACACTCTGTCTATAAGGCCTTGGATGCTACTATTTAGTGGAAAGGATCTCCGTTTTTTTGGATCTAGACCACCGAACATCAGATCCTGTACTGAGAGCTCTGGTTTCGCCTCTTCTACCCCCATGGTGGACCTAACTGATTTGACAAATTTGTCCATCTGGTCCAAGGGAAAACAAAAACGGGTAGCGTCTTCCGTAGAAGACGAGGAGGAAGCCGAAGAGGAAGGCGAGGAGGGTCCTGCTTCAGGCTTTCGGTGAAATCCGGAGTCTCCTCCGCTATCGTCTGCTACATGCATGGCTGGCACAACCTTTTAGGGCAAGCGTCAGGCAGAGGGCAAGCACAAAAGGCACATTCCCTGTGCTTGCTTTTCACCGAACACTTCTTCCCCTAGTAACAGACACAGAATGGGGAAAAAACTGCATTACTGGGTATTCTAAGTCTGACGATCTCTTACCCAGATTATACAGCAGTAGGTACCGGATCACGGGGAGGGGCCTTTTTCCCAGCTGCGGAACTTCTGCGGCTGGTCATTGAAGAGGAGCGCTCTGCTGCTGCTGCTGGCTCTCCTGTTGCACCGAGGGAGCTTCTGCAGTGTCCATCATGAAAATGGGGCCGAAGCGCTTTACCTCTTTCCTAGGCTCCTTATATCCTCCCCCGGATATCCGGGTCAGCAGGTCTGGCCAGGGGTCCACCCCCTCCTATTCTCCGCTCCACGGCCCCCCCCGCACCTCCCTGCCGTCCCCACAGCAGGCGCCGTCCAATGATGCAGCCGCCAAAAATTTCAAAAAACGCCGGCCGGCGTCTCACTTCCGGTTCCGGCGGTGAGGACTCCGCCCCCTTTTTTCCCCCGCTCGCACGGACCCCACCGTACCGATGGAGGTAAGTATAATCCCCCGCTGCATCGCCCCTCCAGCCGGGACACGAGCGGAGATCTCCCCCAAACCCAGCCGCGCTGCTGCAGCAGCGGCGCGCGACTAAATTTTCAAAAACCCCGCCGCGCCGTCCATAGCAGTGACGCGCGGCGGGAAATTCAAAACCGCCCGCCGCGCCGTCCATAGCAGCGACGCGCGTCGGGAAATTCAAAACCGCCCGCCGCGCCGTCCATAGCAGCGACGCGCGGCGGGAAATTCAAAACCGCCCGCCGCGCCGTCCATAGCAGCGACGCGCGGCGGGAAATTCAAAAAAACCCCCGCCGCGCCGTTCACAGCAGTGACGCGGCGGGAAATTCAAATTTAAATTTTTTTTTTTTTTTTTTTTTTAAAAAAAAAATCACGGCTGCATTCCTTAAGAGGCCCCCACCATGACAGGACCACAGGAGAGGACAGGGAGAAGGCATCGGGACCAGGGAGAGGGGGGGAATACTTACCTACCGGCGCTGGCTGGGAGACAGGGATCCTCTGGATACTGCTCCACCTGCTCCGCACACTGTCGTGGAATCCTACCCGGACCCACCGTGGCGCTTCCAGGGGCTCCGCACCGGCCGAGGTAGGAGATCCCCCCCCGCTACCTGGGTCGACCGGCCGGCCTGGGTCCTCCTGAAGATCTTCATCTGTAGGAAACCCGTCCTTTAGGAACAGGAAACCAACTGATGTGTGGGAGAGGTGCCGCCCTTTTATATCTGTAGGTTTCCTGTTCCTAAGGGGCGGATCCCCTCTCTCTGTAGTGCTGTCATGGACGTTCGAATAAACGGCGTTTAACACGCCGGAGGGACATTATGAAAACCTGGTCATGCCTTTTGGTCTGACTACTGCACCAGCAGTATTCCCAAACATTTTGTTTTTAATGACATTTTAATTTACTCGCCAGATCTTGTGTCTCACCAGGAGCATGTGAGACAGGTGTTGCAGATCTTGCGAGACAATAAACTATACGCCAAACTGGAGAAGTGTGTTTTTGCCGTACAGGAACTTCAGTTTTTGGGTTTTTTGGTGTCAGCCTCCGGTTTCCGTATGGACCCTGAAAAGGTGAGAGCAGTGCTTGAATGGGATCAGCCAGGGGATCTTAAGGCTCTGCAGCGTTTTTTGGGGTTTGCTAATTACTACCGGAAATTTATTTGTAATTTCTCGTCTGTCGTCAAACCTCTCACTGACATGACGAGAAAAGGGATGGATTTTTCTAGGTGGTCGGACAAGGCTTGCCAAGCCTTTTCCTCTTTGAAGAGATGTTTTGCTTCGGCACCCGTTCTCATCCAACCAGATGTATCTCAGCCTTTCATTGTTGAGGTGGACGCGTCTGACGTAGGGGTGGGTGCTATATTGTCCCAGGGTCCGTCCCCTGGTAAATGGCATCCGTGCGCTTTCTTTTCTAAGAAATTGTCGTCCGCCGAAAGGAATTATGATATCGGCAATAGGGAACTTTTGGCCATTAAATTGGCTTTTGAAGAATGGCGTCACTTTTTGGAGGGGGCAGTCCACCCGGTCACCGTTATTACTGATCACAAGAACCTGCTGTATTTAGAATCCGCTAAGCGTCTGAATTCCAGACAAGCTCGATGGTCGTTGTTTTTTACCAGGTTTAATTTTGTCGTCACTTATCGCCCGGGGTCTAAGAATGTAAAGGCTGATGCCTTGTCTCGCAGTTTCCCAGGGGCCGGGAAAACGGATGACCCGATTCCTATCCTTCAGGAGGGGGTGGTAGTGTCGGCTGTATGTTCTGAGCTTGAGGAGGAGGTGTTAGAGGCTCAAGGGGACGCCCCTGCAGGACCTCCAGGGAGACTGTTTGTCCCGAATCAGTTGAGACAAAAGGTTATTGAGGCACATCATAATTCTGCTTTAGCAGGACATCCAGGGAGTAAGGCTACTTTAGATCTCCTTTCTCGCCGATTTTGGTGGCCTAACGCTAATAAAGATGTTATAACTTTTGTCGCGTCCTGTGGGGTTTGTGCTCACTCTAAAACCCCTCATACCCATCCGTCTGGGACCCTTTTACCCTTGAAACTTCCGGAGCGTCCATGGACTCATTTGTCTATGGACTTCATTACGGACCTTCCTCCGTCGTCAGGGAATACTGTCATACTGGTGGTTGTTGACAGGTTCAGTAAGATGGCACATTTCGTTGCTCTTCCTGCACTCCCTAATGCTAAAACTCTGGCGCAGGTGTTCATTAGGGAGATCGTTAGACTTCATGGGTTGCCTTCTGATGTGGTGTCAGATAGGGGGTCTCAGTTTGTGTCCAAATTTTGGAGGGCATTTTGTTTACGTCGGGGGATGCAATTGTCGTTTTCCTCGGCTTTTCATCCGCAGACCAATGGTCAGACAGAGCGTCTGAATCAGAGTTTAGAGACATATCTCCGGTGTTTTGCTCGGAGAACCAAGAGGACTGGTCTTCTTTCTTGCCTCTGGCAGAGTTCGCTCTTAACAACAGGCGGAGCGAGTCCACTGGTAAGTCCCCGTTTTTTGGGGCATATGGTTTTCATCCTCAGTTTTGTACTTTCTATGGGGGGGGTCCTTCTGGGGTTCCTGAGGAGGAGCGGTTCTCGTCGTCACTTGCTTCTGTGTGGAGAGGTGTATTGAATAATCTGAGTGCGATGGGGAACCGTTACAAATGTATGGCTGATAGGAGGAGAGTTTCTGGTCCAGATCTGAATGTGAACGATCTGGTATGGTTGTCTACCAGGAATATAAAACTTAAGGTGCCCTCCTGGAAACTGGGTCCCAGATTCATCGGGCCGTACAGGATCAGTTCCATAATTAATCCTGTGGCATTTCGTCTGGAACTCCCTCCTACATTTAAAATTCATAATGTGTTCCACAAGTCTTTACTTAAAAGGTATGTGGCACCAGTCATATCGTCACCTCTACCTCCTCCAGTGTTGGTCAATGGCAACTTGGAATTTCAAGTATCAAAAATCATTGACTCACGTCTGAATCGCCGGTCCCTTCAGTACTTGGTGCATTGGAAGGGGTATGGTCCGGAGGAGAGGACGTGGGTCCCTGCGTCTGATGTTAACGCAGATCGTTTGGTTCGGACCTTCCACAGAACTCACCCGGGCAGGCCTGGCCCTGAGGGTCCGGAGGCCCCTCGTAGAAGGGGGGGTACTGTCATGTGTGCATTGCCACGAAGATCGTCGCGGTTGCACATTTTGACTTCTCACAGCTGAGTTGCTGTTTCTTTGTGTTTGGCAGCTAGGGAGTTAATTCTGTCTGTGCTCGGTGCTGGGACTGGGTGCAGTTTCTCCCGGCTGCAATTGATTATTTGTTGATTGGTTTCCTTTAAATTCCTGGTTGTCTGCTTTGGGAGTTGCCAGTGAAATCCTTCATTCAGTCCACAGATAGGAATGAATCTGTATTGACTTAAGTTGAGAGCTCCTTAGTTGTTTTAAGCTCAACTTGCTTAGAGTTTATTTCCCAGACCATTTATGTTCCTTCGGTGTTTGAGTGTGTATGCAAGTGAGTGCTATCCTGTCTGTCTTATCTGTGTATTTAGCTGAGATCAGCCCATATCCCTTTGGTGGTAATCAGGATCCTTCTTAGGACTGATTACAGGGTTCAGGGTCTGATAGGAGACAGGGTTAGGCTGGAGACTTGGACCTCTGAACCATTATCAGTACCTCCAAGGTGAGGGATTAGTTAGGACCCCAGTGTAGGGTCAGGTTAGACCCCGGTCCTCCTCTTTCCTTTTACAGCTCATCAAGTCCTCAAGATTAACCCTGAGTTAAACAGAAATCGTTTGCACTCTGCACATCTAGTCCTCAAGATTAACCCTAAGTTCTGCAGATATCGTGTCAGGTAAATCTATTTTATACTTACATTCTGATGTTGCTAAACTATATGTTGTATAGAGTGTGGTTCCTGTATAAATAGTTTACTGACATTGTATTCTTATCATTAGACAGCGTGACACCTGAATGTTGAAGGTACTCATTGGGCTGGTCGTAGGCAACCACTGAAGAACTTTCCGTCTGCTTACAGACTGGTCCTACAATCCCATAACATTTGTATTGAACCATTAATAAGGATTAACGCATCCACTGTAAGGACCATGTTGGGTTTTGTTATGGTGTATGTCATCATAGGTTGGACAATGGACTATTGCTGTGAAGTCAGGAAGGGTGAATGATACTTAGTGCTCATGCGCCGTTGATAACGTTGAAAGCGCAATATTTCATTCGCCAGTCGTGTCTCTTCTGGGTGTCAATCAAATTTGGACCGGTGGACCATCACTGTGAGGTCAAGAAAGGTTAAGAATACTTTGTGCGCATGCGCCGCTGATAGCGTTGAATGTGCAGGCGCCGGATTTCAGTCACCAGTTTTGTGTATTTGTCAATCAAATTTGAAAGGGTGCTGTTCGCTCGTAAGGGAAGCGGAACGCTGGACCATCACTGTGAAGTTAGGAAGGGTCATAGATACTTTGCACGCATGTACCGCCGACAATGCTGAAGACACAGGCGCGGGATTTCATTTAGTTTTTGGATGTTATTCCAACCTGATGAACTTTTTAGTCGTCGGCGTTTTGGTGTGGTCACAATGCTTAAGTTTACGGTCATTCACATAATGTCATGGTTACCAGAAAGGAACCCTTCACATAGTGCCTCCTGGTTATACCACCTGTGTGGCCTTCATCTCCGTGGTGTGACTTCTCTCTCAGGACACATATCTGAATGCCAACCTTCCTTCGGTCTGTCTCCCATCATCTCTCCCTCCCTGTGTCCCACTTGGGTTGTTTATACCCCATTTTGGGACCTCAGCTATAGGTCTCCCCACCAACTTTTATTGTGCTGGTTGCTATTTTTCTAGACAAATCCTCATTTTACAACATATCCCGATCCTGCACAGTGCAGAAGCCATGGCACACAGTAAATGTTACCGTTGGGGTCTGACGAGCTCCGAGCTATGCCTATGTGGAGTGTCACATATTGTAAGCACCCGAATATATGGACAGTCCTGAAGCCATAGAAATGAAAGCAGAGGTCACTAAAGGCTCAAGGCTTCGTTTTAAGGCTTACATTTTTTTTATTTTTCTTTTTGATCTAATAGGCTCCTTAGGGAATAAAAAAATGGGACAGATTAACCGTTTTAACTTATTTATTTTTGAGAATTTGTGAATTTCATATAAATGGCACAACTTGAACAGCATGATAGAAAAACACAAAGCATACCATATTATAGGTCGCTCATGTACCCAGTAAAGTCTGCACAGGGGCACACATTATCCCTTGTATTCATTACTAAGGATTGCAGGTATGTGTGCCGCCATATGATGCCCAGTATAGTGCTGGATTACAGAGGTATTCTCCCTTAGGCTATGTTCACATTGTGTTTTACCCTTTTGGCAGTGGCTCCTTCGCAGCTTTCATAAGAAACCCTGGAAAATAGGATTGAGGTATATGCGCTGGCTGTAATGACGCAGACGGAGTCACTGTCTCTCAAACATAACTTTCGTCCATTTCCGCCTATTTGAGGTGGGCACTAGTGATGGGCGACCATGCTTGGATAAGGTGTTATCAGAGCACGCTCGTGTCTTAATGAAGTGTTTTCAGCATGCTCGAAAAATATGCTACAGTCGTCGCAGCTCCATGTCTCGTTCTGATCGACAGCCACAACACATGCAGAGATTCCCTGTTTGTTAAGTTTGTCGAACAGCCACGACACGTGGAGCAGCGGCGACTTGAGCATATTTTTCGAGCGTGCTGAAAATACTCCATTAAGACACGAGCATGCTCAGATAACACCTTAATGGAGTATGCTCGCTCATCACTAGTAACCATCCAAAGTGAGTGGGAATGCCAACAATTGGGCAGGGTTTACGTAAAGAAGCCCCCTTTTTCCACTGGGATATGCTCTAAATTTGTGTACAGCTGGCGACTATGGGCAGCGATTACCGTAACAATCAAAATGCTCCTTGATTGTGTTTTGGACTTTTCTGTGACAATACAAACAATACATAGAAATATCACATAGTGGAAATATCCATTGTAATAAGAAACTATGCTATAAAATGTACAGTCATTTCCCCACTGGTCCATTACATTTTGAAGCAAAGTTTCTATGTAAAGTTATAAAGTTAAAAAATACTTTTCTCAGCAAAAAGGAAAAAAAAAATAAAACAGGAAGGACGTTCTATTAACTTTATTGGTATCATAACAGAATATGCAAAAGTTGTTAGGCAGGTGATGAAAAAAATGCTGCAATGTAGGAATGCGTTAAAATAAGAAAGCATTAATTAATAGTTTATTTTTATCAATTAACCAAATGCAAAGAGAATGAACGAAAGTGAATGAACAGAAGAGAAATGTAAATCCCATCAGTATTTGGCGTGTTACCGTTTTCTCTTCAAAACATCAGTTCTTCTATACACATTTGCACACAATATTTGCAGGAGGTTGTTCCAAAGAGGAAAATTGGTCAAATATAATGTACGGTAATTAAAAACCCATCACTCATCTGATAAATCCCCTGAACAGGAATTAAGTCCTTGTCTACCACATGATCGCTGCCGCTGACTACAGCTGAAGCCAGTGATTGGCTGCAGAGGTCTTCTGGGTAGTCGGGAACATCATCATTGCAACAACAGTGCAGGATGGCAGGTGATTTTTTTTTTACATTTTTTTTTATTTTATTTTATGCCATTTCCTTTTATGGCCATTTTTTTCTGAACTTAGAAAACCCCTTTACTGGGAATCTATCACCAAACTTTCGCTACCACGTCTGAGAGCAGTAAGATGTAAGGGCAGAGACCCTGATTCCAGTGATATATCATTTAATTTGCTACTTGCTGCAGTTTTGATAAAATCACCGTTTTATCTGCTGCAGATCTAGCAGTTCTCTGAATGCTGAGCTCTGTATAACTCCACCCACATCACTGATTGACAGCTTTCTGCCTATACACAGTGTACACAGAAAGCTGTCAATCAGCAGTGTGGGCTGGTTATACAGAGCTCGTGAATATGGAGGATGACATGGCAGCAGGTTTACTAGTCCTCTTGTGATAATCTCCTGATTTATCAAAACTACATCAAGCTGCCCAGTAATTGATGCATTGCTGGAATCATGGTATCTGCCCCTACATTATGCTGCTCTGCTCAAATTAGGTGGCAAAATCCGGATGAGAGATTCCCTATAATAGTTCACAGTTACCTACAGTAGCACATAATACCTTAGTGGTGCCCAAATATCCACCTAATGTCCTCAAACCTATTAGAACACGTTGATCCAGATCAATCCAGCTAAGCATATGATAAAATTATGGGATGGCAGATAATCAGGTGTCATGTAATTTCCAAAAAAACCCAACCTGAATAGATCTAGAGAAGCAAAGATGTTTCACTTTGGGAGGTCTTAGTGCAACTATTCGCAGAGGCATCAACAGAGAGACCAGGGGAAAAGTTCAGCAGCACCGCCACTTCTAAATAAAACTGTATTAAAGTCTTAAAAAAGAACAAGAATCCAGGGAGACTATTATGTGTCAGGGACCAGTAACAATAAACTACAATAAATGATAATTGCTGGAAAATAAGATCACGCAGCGGCGCTAATGTCACACAGTAGAGACATTCCACCGACCAGGACAGATGGCTGTGCGCCGCGCTAGGAAACACTAACCTGTACCAACAGCAGAAATGATGGGGGTTGTGATTGTTTGGGGAACGTAAGTACCATCAAGGTATCCAATGAACTTCTTCTTTGCACACTCGCTCAGTGACATTGGATGGAGACGTCTGTGAACAGCAATTTTCAAGTCTTGTCGCAGATTCTCTGGGATTTGGGTCTGGACTGTGACTGGGCCATTCACACACAGGAATGTGCTCTGATCTAAACCCTCCATCGTAGCTCTGGCAGGATTTTTAGCATCATTGTTCTGCGGAAAGGTGAACCTATGCCCCAGTGTCAAAGCTTCTGCAGGATCTAACAAGTTTTCTTCCAGAATTGGCCTGTATTTAGCTCCATCCATCTTCCCATCAGCTCTGACCAGCTTCTCCGCCCCTGCTGAAGAAAAGCCTCCCCCCAACAGGATACTGCCACCACCATGTGTGATGGTGGGGATGGTGTTTTCAGGGTTGTTTTCTGCCACACATAACATTTTGAATTTAACTCAAAAAGTTCTACTTTGGTATCATCTGACCAGTGCACATTCTCCTACATGCTCGCTGTGTCCCCTTCATGGCATGTGGAAGAAGGTGCTCTGTCCAGATGAGACCAAAGTATAACTTTTTGTTCCACTATGTACAGTATATAAATTAGAGACTTCTGATGAGCTCAGAGCTAGCTATATACCTACCATATAACGTTTAGGCTTTTGTCTTTTCCCATTCTAATTAATTAATAGTGTAATTGTAGCTTGGCTTGATCCTCAGGTCGTTCTCTGTAGTGGGCATGCACTGTGGACTCATGAGTGGGGTTACTGTGGTGTAAAATCTCATAGGTTCAAAATATGTAGGCTCAAGAAAACCACAGCAATGTGGGATAAACTGATTATAGCTGAAACACACAGTTCCCGACACCTGATAAGTACATATATTTAGTAATGTTTATCTATAATGTATTCATTTATGTCATTACTAAACACATTACATTGTATCAGACCCAACATTTATTTATTTTCTGAAGTATTAGTAAATAAACCCAGGTCCCTCACAATATAAATATTTCTGTATACACGCAGTGGTAAATAAGACACAATCAGACTGATTATATGTTCCGACACGCACCACAATTGTGGATACCAGGGCTATGGGGTACTCGGAGCCGAGCCCATGGAAATCTATGGGAGTTGTCACTGGTAGCGGTGGCTCGGTCCGTGGCCCTGGCGGTCGTGCAATGGGGAATATTTACAGGGGATTATTAGGATAGGTAGTTCGTGACGCCACCTGTGGTATCTGGTTAATTGGACCAGCGCTGCTATAAGGACTTTCACAGGGGATGTTATGGGGCAGCTGGGTGGTAAGTCTCCCACAGTTGAGACTGGTCCCTGGAAGTCTATGGTGATGATGCAGGGTGTAGCTAATAATTCAGTCACACACAATGCAGCTTCTTTTCATACCTTTTACTGTTCGATGGTTCAAGCAGATCCCGGGGAGCTGGTCGGGGTGGAGAATGCACATTCGGATAACCGCGGAGCAGGTTAGAGGCCTCCTTTACTTCGTATATCTCAGAGTCCAAACTTGCATGAAGCGAAGTTAACTCTACAATCTCCAGCTTTCTCAATAGCTGACAAGCCCGGCCGACATTGTGGTGGAGACTTCTATGGCTCTGACTAGCAGATGTTGGGAGAACTAAGTCTATATTTGCTGATCAGGCTAGACTCCTGTTTTCCCTGTCTCCGGTTACGTATCGACACATTGAGCTGCCTTCTGCGACCTGTAGTCCAGAAAGCCTCCGGGTATCTTGTTACTATGCTTGAAACTCTAGCAACGCGTCGGACCCCGGTGTCCGGTGATTTAGTGCAGGCAATCCAATACCTAAAGCACTTCTCTAAGTCTTCTCCACTGCGCCCTTCGCCCTGCTTCTGCTCTTTGCATAAGCACTTGTAGCTTTCGATGGAAATGTCAGCTTTCTCCAGAGCTCGCTGAGCAGCTCTCAGTATCCTCCTTGTTTCAGCTTCTGTTGAGGTACTGATTAAGGGTAGCTCTGACTAGGCTAGGATGATTCACTTCACCCGTACTAGCCTCCACTTCCTTGTTAGGTGAGCTACGCTAGCTCTGCGAGGATTCAGTCCTCTCTCCTAGTCCAGACTGAACTGGCACTGAACTGCACTGTCCTAAGACAGGAAACTTGACTGGTCTGCACTGTCCTGAGACAGGAAACTATCTGACTCTGCTACGTGTCACTACCTCCTATACCCCTGGTGGGTGTGTCTGAAAGTGTGAGTGGCATGAATGATAACAAGCTTTTGTGGTTACCTTCCTGTGCATTCTCCTGGATTTTATGTGTGCCTTACATAGCTGGGCCACACATCTACATTTGTTGTGCAGGGTCGGCCACAGCTTTATTGTATGGTAGTGTGTAGCCCTGGTGGTAGGCACACGCAGTACCCTGGAGAGTGTATGGCGAGACAGCGGCTTAATGCTCAATATGCATTCACTCTACACACACTAGACACACCCTTAGGGTAGTGGAGTATACTCTAGGGAGTGGTCAAGAAGGTATGTGTAGGAGTGATTTTAGTCAGTCAGTCTAGTTCCTGTCTTCGGGCAGTAAGGACGTGGAGAGTCTGCGTCTGGACTACAGTGAGAGAGTCTGTATCTGGAGGGAGGAAGGAGTCTAGATTGCTATCTCATCAGCTTTGAAAGTGGAGTCTGGTATAGGTGTTGGAATACACCTTAGTCTGGTCAGAGCTGTGTCATCTCCTCAGCATACATTGAAGGAAAGAACAAGTTGTAACCCAGAAAGTCTTCAGCATTCCTGTCTAGAGGACGGTATCAGGTACAGTGACGTGCTCCTGCCTGTGATAACTGAGCATCTGTGGCTAACTTGATTGGAAGGAAAAGGAAAGAAGTGACTGCTCGACCCTTGGCTAGTAAGAGTGCTTATGTTACCAGCGTGGACAAGGCGAAAGGCAAGTGGATTTATAAGATTTGTGCTTAACGGATTGCAGAAGTCCAGCACGTTACTACCGGTCACTGGGGACCGAAGAGTCACTGTTGTTTCAGGCACAGAGACAGGAAAACCAGGAATCTACCGGACCCTAGGTCGCGGCAGACAAGCCCCTTATAGTCAGTACGTAGCTGGGGTCAGGGGGAGTGAAGACTTTGGAGTTCTGCAGGACCACGTAAGGATTCAGCTCCTTCACAGGAAGGCCCCTAACACAAAGCTGACTGGGCAGGTACAGCAAGCATTGCTGAAGATTAGAGGGAACTACGCTTCAGGCTGGTTGTCCTCGTTATATTGGAGTTAAAGGAGGCCCCTAACTTGTCCAGCCGCTGCCTCAAAATACACTCTCCGTGGATCAGCCTCCCTGGGACCTGCCTTATCATCTTGCAAGTAAAGGTATGGAAAGACGCTGACCGTGTGAGACTGTGTTCTTTAACCGCACTCGACTTCACTACTCACATAGACTTTGAGGGACCAGTCCCACCTGTAGGGGACCCGACATCTAGCTGCCTCACCATCCCCTCAGAGATCTACAGCAGCGCTGGTACTAATTACCAGAACACTACAGGTGGCGTCACGAACTGTACATAATCAATCCCCTGTAAATATATCCCCAACATACGCCAGACCGCCAGGGCCACAGACCGAGCCACAGCTACCTGTGACAACAAACCCCATAGACTTCCATGGGCTCGGCTCTGAGTACCCCATTGCCCTGGTAACCCACAATTGTGGTGGCGGGTCGACACAACAAATTTGGCGTCACGAACAGGATACGAAACTCGCGAAATTGCGAGCCCTGCGTGCCTAAGGACTTGTTTTTGTAAAAAGGACTGTTTGCACTTTTGGCGCCAAAATCGCCATTTTTGTCGCCATATTCGCGCCCTCAGGCGCTGGAGAAGAAGGTGGGCGTACCTTCGTGGGCGTCTACCCCCCTGTGGCGCGAAGAAAATGCCTGCCCTCTCAAAGTGCTACTACAACATGCGGTCCTGCCCTACAGCAAAGGAGGTCCGCCTCCTCTTCACCTTCCCTGCGAGGAGGAGGAGACGCAAACCCCACCTCCATGGAGGAGACCGGATGTCTCCGCAGAAAGAAGAAAGAATCTTCTGGAACATGATGGAGGCAGGACGTGCGCAGCTGAGTGGGGCAGCGGAGGAAGGCAGGCCCCGGGCCCCCGCCAAGCTGCCATCGGCATCGGACACTTATGCCATCCTGCACCTGCAACAGGCGTTGTTGGAGCTTCAGGAGGAGAACGCACGCCTAAAGATGTTCCAACCTGGCCTGGAGGAGATAGAGAGACGCCGCTGTAACCTGCTGAAGTGGCAATTGACAAACACGGCGTCCCCTCCCCTCAATGAACCCCCACGATTCCAAAAACCGAAGAGTCTGCTGCCCAAGGCGAAGGAGCAACCGGAGGCTGCCCCCGAAAGTACCGTTCCCGATCCCACTGGTGAAGCGGTGGATGCGGAGGAGGTTGAGGAGGTACAGCCAATCCCGGAACGCCCGCCCGGCCAAGAGGCCGCAGCAGATGATCGGTCCCCGGCAGGGACACCGGAGGGGTCCTGTCCGTCACTACCAGATGTGGACTGGGACGAAATGGCGCGCCTGGATGACGTCGCCTACACCGCCCAGTGGGAGCAAGAATGGCGGAGTCGTGAAAAGAAGAGGCGTCAGCAGGAAGAAGAGCGGGAAATCCAGAGGAACCGCCAGCGACAGTATGCCGAGCTGATTGCTGACAAGGAGACTGTCCGTCGCGACAAAGGTACCTTACGGGAACCGCGGCGGCGGGGGTGTGTGGCTGAGTTCCAGCTCCGGAAGGGCTGGGGCTTTATTCGTGAACCGGGCCTCTACCCAGCGGTCTTCGTCAGCAGGCGTGACGTGGAATCTCACCTGCCACAAGGCCATCCCGGGAGGGACTTAGTAAACGGCGACATAGTCACCTATACGCGGCATTGGGGAATGAAGGGGTGGTATGCCCTGAACGTCGCCATCGTCCGCGTCCCCGTCCCAGACGCCGGTACCGTCACCATTGCCGCAGCGTCCCCGGTTCCAGCTCAAGCAGCATCCGGCCGTGCCCCAGCATCGCCCCCTTTAAAGTCATCGCAACTAGCGACCCAGAGTGCATCACGAATTAAAGTCACCTCTACATCGCCACATGCGACCCAGTCTAGATCGCACTCCCTAACGCGGTCTATATCATTAACCGTAATTGAGACGCAATCGGTGTCATGTGGAGAGACTGAACCAGTTGCGCCCCTGGAGGTTCGCACCAGAACTGTCGCAACCCAGACCCTGATCGCAGCACATGATTTGCTGGTCTTGGGATCAAGGGCTCATTGCATCGTTCCAGCCCCCGGGGTGGAAAATGTAGTGGAAAAAGTATTTGCAGAAAATGAATAAATAAGTAAAGAGTTGGTGAGATCCATATCGGGTCTACCATCAGTACTATAGCAGAAAGTTTAAAATGTTTTTGAAAAAGTTTTGCACAAGTATTATATATAGTGAATATATATTTCTAATTATAGAATGCCCGGCTGGGTAATTGGTAAATGATAGATGATAATTGATAATTGATAGATGATAAGCAGTTGCACTTTGATAATGTGATTTATTATGTCTTTCTTTACAAATGGACTTTTGAGGTTAAGGACTATGCTAACCCGGAACTTTCTTGTACATAGTTGCGCTTCGGTGCCCTATCTTGGTTTTACAAAAACCATCCATAACTACCTCTGAAAAACAAAACCCGTATGGTGTGGCACTGAGTGAGGTCTGCAATCGGACGTCCTGCAGCCCACCCAGGACCCACGTTGAAGGTTTGGTGCGGGTCCTTCACAAGTATATTGTAAATTTATTTATTGAATGCTGATTGATATTTGTATTTTTGTATTAAAGTTTGTAACGTTCAAAGTATTCTTACCTCCCGGATGGGAAGATGTTATTGTTAAATGTTATTGCATAAACAAAATGTCTTTTGTATTTCACAGCCCGGGAGTGCTGTCGTTTACCATGGGGGAATGTGTAGCCCTGGTGGTAGGCACACGCAGTACCCTGGAGAGTGTATGGCGAGACAGCGGCTTAATGCTCAATATGCATTCACTCTACACACACTAGACACACCCTTAGGGTAGTGGAGTATACTCTAGGGAGTGGTCAAGAAGGTATGTGTAGGAGTGATTTTAGTCAGTCAGTCTAGTTCCTGTCTTCGGGCAGTAAGGACGTGGAGAGTCTGCGTCTGGACTACAGTGAGAGAGTCTGTATCTGGAGGGAGGAAGGAGTCTAGATTGCTATCTCATCAGCTTTGAAAGTGGAGTCTGGTATAGGTGTTGGAATACACCTTAGTCTGGTCAGAGCTGTGTCATCTCCTCAGCATACATTGAAGGAAAGAACAAGTTGTAACCCAGAAAGTCTTCAGCATTCCTGTCTAGAGGACGGTATCAGGTACAGTGACGTGCTCCTGCCTGTGATAACTGAGCATCTGTGGCTAACTTGATTGGAAGGAAAAGGAAAGAAGTGACTGCTCGACCCTTGGCTAGTAAGAGTGCTTATGTTACCAGCGTGGACAAGGCGAAAGGCAAGTGGATTTATAAGATTTGTGCTTAACGGATTGCAGAAGTCCAGCACGTTACTACCGGTCACTGGGGACCGAAGAGTCACTGTTGTTTCAGGCACAGAGACAGGAAAACCAGGAATCTACCGGACCCTAGGTCGCGGCAGACAAGCCCCTTATAGTCAGTACGTAGCTGGGGTCAGGGGGAGTGAAGACTTTGGAGTTCTGCAGGACCACGTAAGGATTCAGCTCCTTCACAGGAAGGCCCCTAACACAAAGCTGACTGGGCAGGTACAGCAAGCATTGCTGAAGATTAGAGGGAACTACGCTTCAGGCTGGTTGTCCTCGTTATATTGGAGTTAAAGGAGGCCCCTAACTTGTCCAGCCGCTGCCTCAAAATACACTCTCCGTGGATCAGCCTCCCTGGGACCTGCCTTATCATCTTGCAAGTAAAGGTATGGAAAGACGCTGACCGTGTGAGACTGTGTTCTTTAACCGCACTCGACTTCACTACTCACATAGACTTTGAGGGACCAGTCCCACCTGTAGGGGACCCGACATCTAGCTGCCTCACCATCCCCTCAGAGATCTACAGCAGCGCTGGTACTAATTACCAGAACACTACAGGTGGCGTCACGAACTGTACATAATCAATCCCCTGTAAATATATCCCTAACATACGCCAGACCGCCCGGGCCACAGACCGAGCCACAGCTACCTGTGACAACAAACCCCATAGACTTCCATGGGCTCGGCTCTGAGTACCCCATTGCCCTGGTAACCCACAATTGTGGTGGCGGGTCGACACAGTAGGACACCCTTAGAAGCACATCACATTAAGCCTCTTATTAACCTAAGTGGATTGATAAACGTGCGCCGCACTCCTTGAAGAAAAGTCCACCTTCAGGTTGACCACTTGCAATTCTTGCTTCCCAAACACCAACCGCCAGCAGTGAATTAGTAAGATGAAAACCTGGAACAAATAACAAGTATCCGCATTTCAGAATATTAAAGCATAAAACACATACCGGTAATTCTCTCCCATCATTTTTTACCTCCATCATTTTATTGAATATTTTTTTAAATATATAGGTGAAAGGGTGAGAACCCCCCATATAAGATAATCCGGATAGTGGGTGGCCTCATATAACGCAATGGGGGTGTGAACCCCCATATAAAGCAATCTATCTATTATCTGTAATCTATCTATTATTTATGTGTTCTCTATCTATCTACAGTTGTGCTCAAAAGTTTACATACCCCGGCAGAATTTTTTGCTTTCTTGGCCTTTTTTTCAGAGAATATGAATGATAACACCAAAACTTTTTCTCCGCTCATGGTTAGTGGTCGGGTGAAGCCATTTATTGTCACTACTGTTTTCTCTTTATAAATCATAATGACAACCCAAAACATCCAAATGACCCTGATCAAAAGTTTACATACCCTGGTCATTCATATTCTCTGAAATAAGGCCAAGAAAGCAAAAATTCTGCAGGGGTATTTTTGAGCACAACTTTGTCTATCTATTTATCTAATAGATATATATTTGTTTGCTGTGATATTTTTCTATTTTCCTCTCTGACTTTCTTGAAAGATCTATTTTATCTAGATAAAATCACCCACTTTGAGATATTTTCAGATTGATTTTACAAGTGTCTGGGAACTAAACAAGTGAAATACAAGAAAGTCTGTTGCAAAAGTAGAACAATTCAGTGCTCCATTAACCGGTCTTCGCTGAATTATGTTTATACAGACAGTATAATCCAGACAGATTTCATTATAAAAAAAGAACCTACAGAAAGAAAATAACAATTCCACACATTTTCTATGTTCTATTTTAGTTGTTTTATCTCTGCTGATAAGTAAAACTATGAAGAAACTGCAGTCAGGAAAATGAGATGTTAGCTTGTGGAAGGGTGGGATAAGTCTGGTGCATAACATTACTGTATAGGGTCATTACACGAATCATACTTACTGTATATTGATCTGTAAAAAAGAATATCTCCAGTATTTTATGTGTTAAATGTAAGACTGTAAAAGAGAAATCATGGTGTTGCAACTCCAGGGGAGGGTATGTATATATTTTCTTTATGAAGTGGGGTGTGGGGGGGGATGTTGTGGAATGACATATCATTTGGGGTTTGGGCCCCTACTCACACTGCAGAGCTGTGACTACTCACTGGTCCCTGTTGTAAGTCCAGATCTTTGTGCTAAAGGGTGAAGCTAGGGTACCTCTGGGACGTGCTGAGTGGAGTGGCTTAGCAGAGTCTGTCTGTGGAAGTCCTATTAAATACTGCCAGGTTTTCATGAACAGTTCTCCTCCACACTGTGACATGACCTCAAATTTTCACACACTGCAGCAGGGATTTGGGCCCACTCCTCCATACAGATATTTTCTAGGTCTTTCAGGGTTTGGGGTTGTCTCTGAACAACATTGAACTTCACTTCCTCCAGAGATTTCCAGTTCGGTTCAGGTCTGGAGACTGGCTAGGTCACTCCAGGACCTTGAAATGCTTCTTACGGAGCCACTCCTTAGTTTCCTGGCTGTGTGTTTCAGGTCATTGTCAAGCTGGAACACCCAGTCACGACCCATCTTAAATGCTTACTGAGGGAAGTAGATTGTTGGCCAAAATCTTGTGATACATGACCCCATCTATCCTCCCTTCACTGCACCTGTCCTGTCCGCTTTGCAGAAAAGCACCCCCAAAGTATGATGTTTCCCCCACCATGCCTCATGGTGGGGACAGTATTCTTGGGGTTGCATTCTTTATCTTCCTCCAAACACGGCGAGTGGAGTTGATACCAAAAAGTTCTATTTTGGTCTCATCTGACCACATGACCTTCTCTCATGCCTTCTCTAATCATCCAGATAATCATTGGTGAACTTCAAACGGGCCTGGACATGTGCCGGCGAGATCAGGGGGACCTTGCGTGTCCTGCAGGATTTTAATCCATGACGGCGTAGTCTGTTACTAATGGTAATGTTTTAGACTGTGTTCCCAGCTCTCTTCAGGTCATTGACCAGGTCCTCTCGTGTAGTTCTGGGCTGATTCCTGACCTTTCTCAGAATCCTCCTTACCCCACAAGGTGAGATCTTGCATGGAGCCCCAGACCGAGGAAGATTGACCGTCATCTTGTGTTTCTTCCATTTTCTAATAATTGTGCCAACAGTTGTTGCCTTCTCATCAGGCTGCTTGTCTATTGTCCTGTAACCCATCCCAGCCTTGTGCAGGGCTACAATTCTGTCCCTGGTGTCCTTAGACAGCTGTTTGGTCTTGGCCATGGTGGAAAGGTTGGAGTATGATTGAATGATTGTGTGGACGGGTGTCATTTATACAGGTAACAAGTACAAACTGGTGCAATTAATCCAGGTAATAAATGCAAAGTAGGAGGCTTCTTACAGGAAAACTAACAGGTCTGAGAGAGGCAGAATTCTTGCTGGTTGGTCGGTGATCAATACTTATTTCATGTAATAAAATGCAATTTACTTATGTAAAAATCACACAATTTGATTTTCTGGATTTTTTTTTAAAAATTTTGTCTCACAGGTGAAGTGTACTTGTGATAAAAAATACAGACCTCTCCATTCTTTGTAGGTGGGAAAAGTTGCAAAATTGGCAGTGTATCACTTATTTTCCCCTCTGTGTATGTATGTGTGACCCCCCGTAGAGCCTCTACGGAGCTGGCACCATTGGCGGTACATGGAGCAAGACTGTAACCTCGTATCAGCACTGTAACCAGATTAAATCCGCAATATCCTTGAATGAGGAGGATTTACAGACGGCGCACTGGGGATTATACAGAGAATATAGACAAGGACTTTGTCTCATCTCTTTGTCTAGAAATCCACAATGTTCATCAATGAATACAAACTGGGGAAAAGGAAGATCGTGTGAAATGGTTACAAATATCTTATTATATAATTGCCAGTTGGGACTTCAGGCCGCTCTCCCCGAATCCCATAAGGCACCGCGGCAGTGTCACTTGCGCAGGCGCAGTTCGTGGCCGCAAGGTTCCTGCGTGAGTTTCCAAGCACAGCAGCCCGCGCGGGGTCCATAAACAGCGCAAGCAGGAGCGTCAGTCCGCCCCGCTTCCAGAAGAGCTCTGCACCCCCTGAGACACATGGCAGCTCCGCAACTCAATCAGCGCCCTTCCGAGGCCTGCTGGGTCCTCAACCGCCGCCACCAATCGAGACAGACAGGACGAAAGCGACAAACTAGACATCAGGGCTGACACCAGAGCGGACGCAGAAACAGGACAGCGCATGCGCATCCATGTCATCACTGCGAAGCATGCCGGGACCTGGTGTTCCTGCAAAGCGGAAATCAGAAGCCAGACGAAAACGTGATGTGATTGGACAGGGGATTGTGGGGCGTGGCTGAATGCCCTCTACAGGCTAAAATCTGTTATTACATGTCTTCATGCACTGCGGATAATCATATATATATATATAACGCCAGTTGGAACTTCCGGCCGCTTCCCTCGAATCCCATAAGGCACCGCGGCAGTGTCACTTGCGCAGGCGCTGTTCATGCGCAAGAGACATTCACATCACCCTATTCCCGCACATGCGCAGTAACAGCCACGACTGCGCGCTCTACCTGCGCATGCGCGGTAATGACGCGGCTGTTACTGCGCCTGCGTGGGGAATAGAGGTGACGTCTACTTTCAAGGGAACTCCCGATGCGACATTGGGCATATTTCTAGTATCACTATAAATAACTGTCAAAATAATGCAAAGAAATCAAACTAAAGGGGGGTCTCTGTTTATAAAAAGAAAAAAAGGCTGCAGGTATACCATCTGAAAATAATAATTAACACAGTAATGTACACAATGACTGCACCAGCAGTGCAGCTCTGGAGTATAATACAGGATGTAACTCAGGATTAGTAATGTAATGTATGTACACAGTGACTGCACCAGCAGAATAGTGATCGCAGCTCTGGAGTATAATACAGGATGTAACTCAGGATCGTAATGTAATGTATGTACACAGTGACTGCACCAGCAGAATAGTGAGTGCAGCTCTGGAGTATAATACAGGATGTAACTCAGGATCAGTAATGTAATGTATGTACACAGTGACTGCACCAGCAGAATAGTGAGTGCAGCTCTGGAGTATAATACAGGATGTAACTCGGATCAGTAATGTAATGTATGTACACAGTGACTGCTCCAGCAGAATAGTGAGTGCAGCTCTGGAGTATAATACAGGATGTAACTCAGGATCAGTAATGTAATGTATGTACACAGTGACTGCACCAGCAGAATAGTGAGTGCAGCTCTGGGGTATAATACAGGATGTAACTCAGGATCAGTAATGTAATGTATGTACACAGTGACTGCACCAGCAGAATAGTGAGTGCAGCTCTGGAGTATAATACAGGATGTAACTCAGGATCAGTAATGTAATGTATGTACACAGTAACTGCACCAGCAGAATAGTGAGTGCAGCTCTGGGTATAATACAGGATGTAACTCAGGATCAGTAATGTAATGTATGTACACAGTGACTGCACCAGCAGAATAGTGAGTGCAGCTCTGGAGTATAATACAGGATGTAACTCAGGATCAGTAATGTATGTACACAGTGACTGCACCAGCAGAATAGTGATGCAGCTCTGGAGTATAATACAGGATGTAACTCAGGATCAGTAATGTAATGTATGTACACAGTGACTGCACCAGCAGAATCGTGAGTGCAGCTCTGGAGTATAAAACAGGATGTAACTCAGGATCAGTAATATAATGTATGTACACAGTGACTGCACCAGCAGAATAGTGAGTGCAGCTCTGGGTATAATACAGGATGTAACTCAGGATCAGTAATGTATGTACACAGTGACTGCACCAGCAGAATAGTGAGTGCAGCTCTGGGGTATAATACAGGATGTAACTCAGGATCAGTAATGTAATGTATGTACACAGTGACTGCACCAGCAGAATAGTGAGTGCAGCTCTGGAGTATAATACATGATGTAACTCGGGATCAGTAATGTAATGTATGTACACAGTAACTGCACCAGCAGAATAGTGAGTGCAGCTCTGGAGTATAATACAGGATGTAACTCGGATCAGTAATGTAATGTATGTACACAGTGACTGCACCAGCAGAATAGTGAGTGCAGCTCTGGAGTATAATACAGGATGTAACTCAGGATCAGTAATGTAATGTATGTACACAGTGACTGCACCAGCAGAATAGTGAGTGCAGCTCTGGAGTATAATACAGGAGGTAACTCCGGATCAGTAATGTAATGTATGTACACAGTGACTGCACCAGCAGAATAGTGAGTGCAGCTCTGGAGTATAATACAGGAGGTAACTCCGGATCAGTAATGTAATGTATGTACACAGTGACTGCACCAGCAGAATAGTGAGTGCAGCTCTGGAGTATAATACAGGATGTAACTCAGGATCAGTAATGTAATGTATGTACACAGTGACTGCACCAGCAGAATAGTGAGTGCAGCTCTGGAGTATAATACAGGATGTAACTCAGGATCAGTAATGTAATGTATGTACACAGTGACTGCACCAGCAGAATAGTGAGTGCAGCTCTGGAGTATAATACAGGAGGTAACTCAGGATCAGTAATGTAATGTATGTACACAGTGACTGCACCAGCAGAATAGTGAGTGCAGCTCTGGAGTATAATACAGAATGTAACTTAGGATCAGTAATGTAATGTATGTACACAGTGACTGCACCAGCAGAATAGTGAGTGCAGCTCTGGAGTATAATACAGGAGGTAACTTAGGATCAGTAATGTAATGTATGTACACAGTGACTGCACCAGCAGAATAGTGAGTGCAGCTCCGGAGTATAATACAGGATGTAACTCAGGATCAGTAATGTAATGTATGTACACAGTGACTGCACCAGCAGAATAGTGAGTGCAGCTCTGGAGTATAATACAGGAGGTAACTTAGGATCAGTAATGTAATGTATGTACACAGTGACTGCACCAGCAGAATAGTGTGCTAGCTCCGGAGTATAATACAGGAGGTAACTCAGGATCAGTAATGTAATGTATGTACACAGTGACTGCACCAGCAGAATAGTGAGTGCAGCTCTGGGTATAATACAGGATGTAACTCAGGATCAGTAATGTAATGTATGTACACAGTGACTGCACCAGCAGAATAGTGTGGTAGCTCGGAGTATAATACAGGATGTAACTCAGGATCAGTACAGCAATCTAATGTATTCACAATGTTACCATTTTAGATACTTTTTTATTTACAGAAATAAGCTGATATTTATAAGCCGTGTTACTCTTTAAATCTGCAGTAAGTCAGTTTTGTTCAGCGATGTGAAGAGTCCATTATTCAACAATATGATGTAAACTATGCAAATCCGTTATAAAAAGAACAATACATCCATTAATCTGCAAAAATATCGCTTTTATCACATTTGTTTAAATACGATTAAAGTTTTCAGTCTAAGAATCCTGGAGTGAGCGCACAATCTCGAGATGTGTTTCTTTTCGCAATGTGAAACTTCATGAATCAAGCGCCAATTATAAACACTTTAATACCTTAAATGTTTAAATTGCCTTTTATGGCAAAATCAAATGCCCCCTCCCCTCCCCCACCCCTGATATATCTGCAGATTTCCAGCCTCCCGTAATTCTAATATACTTATTACATAATGGCGTTGCGCCTGGCAGCGGACTGGGGTGCTGCAGATTTGTACAGCCAAATAGTTGGGAAGTTTTGTTTAAGGTACAGTTCATAACCTCGTCTTGGACAAAATCCTAATGGAACCGTGTCACAGAACATAATGTTTGTATGACAGAGAACAAAGGAAGCACTGACTGCCTCCAATAGCTAATGGACGTGATGTTACAATGTGTCTGTGTAATCTTCCTGCCATGAAAAGCTGAAAAAAAATCAAAGGGAAATGCTGTCGTGTAAAATCCAGCAAAGTTTATTTGTTTTAGCTGCCATTTTTCATCAGGAAATGTAGCAGACTATCTCAGCGAGATTCTCTGCAGCTTGCAGCGTCTTTTACAGCATCCTACGGTCATGTACAGCCATAGCGTTGGCACCCTTTAAATTATTCCAGAAAATAAAGTATTTTCCAAGAAAATTATTGTGATTAAACATGTTTTGTTATACACATGTTTATTTCCTTTGTGTGTATTGGAACAACACAAAAAAAAACAGGAAAAAAAAAGGCAAATTTAATATAATTTCACAAAAAACACCAATAAATGGGCAGGACTAAATTGTTGGCACTTAAGCAACTTTGTTTCCAGCATGTGATGCTGGTTCACACTCACATGTGGCAAGTAACAGGTGTGGGCAATATGAAAATCACACCTGAAACCAGATAAAAAGGGGAGAAGTTGACTCAGGGTGAGTTTCCACGGTCAGGAACGCTGCGTGTTTGGCGCTGTGCGCTGGCGCAGCGCCAAACATGCAGCGTCCAGATGTTACAGCATAGTGGAGGGATTTCAAGAAATCCTGTCTGACTATGCGTAACAATACGAGGTGCAACCTGCGTAAACGGACATGCGGCACGTCTTTTTAGACCGCAGCATGTCCTCGCGTATTGCGGCGACGGTGCGTCGCCGCAACAGAATATTACACAGGGCTATGTAGCCCTGCGTTCTTTCCGGAGGTGTCCTGAACACCTCCGGAAAGATCGCGCGTCAGAAAGGGGGCGGGGCTTAGACGGAGCGGAATTTCCGCTCCGTCAAAAGCGCTATGGTTCCGGACCGTGGAACCATAGCCTTAGTCTTTGCATTGTGTGTCTGTGTGTGCCACACTAGACATGGAGAACAGAAAGAGAAGAAGAGAACTGTCTGAGGACTTGAGAACCAAAATTGGTGAACATTTCAACAATCTCAAGGTTACAAGTCCATCTCCAGAGATCTTGATGTTCCTTTGTCCACAGTGCGCAATATAATCAATACGTTGAATCAACCCGTATCACCGTAACTAATCTCCCTGGACTTGGACGGCAGAGAAAAATTGATGAAAGGTTGTAACGCGGGATATTCCGGATGGTGGATAAGCCCCAATCAAGGTCCAAGGAAATTCAAGCTGTCCTACAGGCTCAGGGGGCATCAGTGTCAGCGCAAGCTATCCGGTCACATGTTAATGAAAAGAAACGCTAATATTTTTTGTTGGATTTTTCTGTGCTGTATTTTCTCTAGTTTGTGTAAAAAATGCCAGACTGCAGTTTCCCAGATCACGAAAAAATGGAGATGCTACAGGTATCAGAAAATGGCGCAATTTTTTTTTTTTTTTAATGAAGTTTGGAATTTTTTTTCAGCACTTAAATTAAAAAGAACCTAGACATGTTTGGTGTCTATGGACTCATAATGACTTGGAGAATCATAGTAGCAGGTCAGTTTTAACATTTAGTGAACCTAGTAAAAAAAGCAAAACAAAAAACAAGTGTGTTTTTTTGCAATTTCACCGCACTTGGAATTTTTTTCCCATTATCAAGTACACGACATGGTAAAACCATTGGTGTCGTTCAAAAGTACAACTCGTCCTGCAAAAAACAAGCCCTCACATGGCCATATTGATGGAAAAATAAAAACGTTATGGCTCTGGGAAGAAGGGGAGCAAAAAATGAAAATGCAAAACCAAAATTACCTCTGGTCATTAAGGGGTTAAAGATAGATTTCTATTATAAACCCAGGAAACTGTATGTGATCATGGACATGTTTTAAAGTAGTTGTATAAAACAGATCACACACGGACATAAGAAATGGACACATGGATGGCACATGGATTAAAATCAACTGAAAATTAGAAAAAAATCATCAGAGTTTTCTGGATTAAACTCAGGTGATTTCTCATACACTTGTCCAGAACGGTACCCAAACTTGAACCCAAACCCCATTAAAATGAATGGGGGGACCAAACATCCAGCATTTCCCATTCATCTGTGTGACAGCATGAGAAACACTGATTCAGATAGTTCATTGCCGCAGGTCAAAAAGCTGTGTTTACCACACTGTCACACAGATGACAGTGTGTGAGCCAGCAGCTGTGACCAGTGGTGAAAAGGTTACCGCCGGTCACAGGTGAGAGTACTACTCTCGTCATCATGCGATAGAAGGCATATGATGATTTGAGTATTCGCCAGCTTTCATCTGTGCAATAAATAAAATAAAAAAATGATGTGGGGTCCAATCTATATTTGATAACCAGCGCAGGTAAAGTTGACAGCTGTCAGTGTTATCTTGGCTGTTTATCAAAACTAGAGTGGTGCCCCCCAATTTTGACAACCAGCCACGCTAAAGCTGACAGCGGGGGACTGGTATTACCAGACTTGTAAGAGGCCATGGATATTGCTCCTCCCCAGCCTAAAAAAAGCAGCCCACAGCCACTGAGAAAAGGAGCATCTATTAGATGCACCAATTCTGGCATTTTGTCCAGCTCTTCCCACTTGCCCTGTAGCAGTGGTAAATGGGGTAATATTTGTGGGGTTGATTTTACCTTTGTAATATCAGCTGACATCAAGCCCACAAGTTAGTAATGTAGAGGCGTCTATAAGACAACCCCATAGTCAAATGTAATAAAGACAGAGTAAAGTATTCTAATTGAAGAAAACACACAGACTCCTTTATTTGGGAAAAAAAGTCCACGACCCTCTTTTTTCAGTGATGCGACTGCTCTCCATTCTAGCTGGGAGACACTGAACAGAGCATGAGAAGTTCTGCCTGTGACCGGCAGTAACCTTAATGATGTCACCGCTGGTCACACGCAGCAGTGTTCTCGCGTTCAGCTCAGTGTGTTTATTTCAATTAAATGACTTTTTCTCTGTGTGTCTTTACTAAATTTGACTATGAGGTTATTTATGAGGGTGTCTGATAGATGCTCCTTCATGACTAACCTGTGGGCTTGATGTCAGCGGCTATAAAACAGCTAACATTAACCTCACAACTATTACCCCACTTGCTAACGCACTAGGGCAAGTGGGAAGAGCTGGGCAAAGCACCAGAATAGGAGCATCAAATAGATGCGCCTTTTCTGGGGCAGCTGTGGTCTGCTATTATTATTATGCTGGTGGGGACAATACCCATGGCCTTTTCCCAGTCTGAGAATGCAAGCCCCCAGCTGTCCAATTAAGCTTAGCCGGTTGTCAAAAATGGGGGAACCCCATGCCATGCTTTTTGGGGACCACTCTATTTTAAGATAACCAGCCAAGATGAAGCTCATAGCTGGGGACTGCATCCACAGCTGCTGGTTTTGCTTGCGCTGGTGATCACTAATAAAGGGGCCGCACATTACTTGACATGGTTGTGATTGAGCCTGAAGTGGCCACACAGTAAAGCTTGTTGATTTGCTGCACTGCAGCCTTTCAACAAGCTTTGTATGGGCTGCTAAACCCGAACAGTAACATGGACTTCTTGCAGAAGTCAATGCTCGGGGTCCGTGCTAGATGTTCGGTACGAACCATAAACTTTACTATTGGGCATCGCGCATCCCTAGTTAAAACTACAAGTTTATTAAGGCTTTGATTCATCAATTTTTGGCAGAATTTTGATGTAGAACTGTTTGAAATACTGCAAAAATATATTGCAACTCACAGGTGCACTAAAAAATGTTGTCATTTTTACACCAGTTTAGCCAGTGGCAGCTGGGCCAAACACAGCCAACAAATTCATCATAATTTACGGGTAGAACTGACGACAAACATGGACAGAGTACATATTTTTGCAGTGTCGCACGGCAACCGAAAGAGGTGCCAAATTTGTTAAGAGGCGCTCGACTCTTGGTGAATTTGGAGTTTCGTACGCCAGTGCACTGTTCATTGAGACTGGCATACACAGAGCCCTCGATTCATCATGAGCGGCAATGTTCACTCTGGTCTTGATGAGGGGGCATGCTGGAGTCAGACTCTCCTGAATTTTAGTGTAGGGACTCTCAAGATGATGAGGACTCTTGGTTGCGAGCTTGCGTATTTTGGCAGAAACATCGACCAGTACCTCCTGCATTTTATACATATTTTTTTATGCACAGCTTCATATTTTGTAGAGTGCAGCCAGGCTTTTAATACTGACTTGGGGAGTTGGGGTGTCGTGTCTGTTCTTGTAGGGTGCACATACATAGTGCTGGCAGCACACCTGAATTAGTGGTATGGTCGTCACTAAAAGGCTGTAAGCCGGACATTGTGCACTACACGTATCTGTGTGGCTGGGGCCCTATACTGTACATTTGTAATACTAGGACCCCGTCCATGAATGGTTGGCGTGTGAAGTGGTTGTTTCATTGGTATTTTGCACCTTCGCTGCCTCCGCCTTTCGAATGTTGCTGCTGCATCCTGCAGTGCATTAATATTGTGTCTTGGTAATTATGACTGACTTTTGTTTGTGACAACTATGCATGTAAATATTCTTCCTTTTGAGGTCTCCGGCTTCCTTCTTTCGGGAGGTGTGGAGACAGATATGTCTGTAGAAGACACGCAGTCGTAGGCACGCATTATACTGCCCTTTAGTGCTTCAGTTCTGCACTGTATCATGGACATATTCTACTTTTGTAGCAATGGTGAAAAAGGTGCTGCCTATATTACCCCGCTGAATCCTCGTGATCCTTCCATACAACTCAATAATCTAGCAAGATAGAAATAAAGAGAAATCACCCACAATAACATAGTTCAGACGTGATATTTGCAAAAGGGATTACATTAATGTTATCTGTGCTGTCCTTTGTTTGGAACCTATAATGTATATATCAGTCATGTATATCCCCTTTTTTTTTTTTTAAAAGCAAATTTACTTATTAATGTCACTTCTTACAAATCACCCACAAAACCTAGTCTCATGTCCGTATAAACCCACCCCAACCACAAATACAGGAGATTATCCTGCAGTCACTGGGGTTCAGGTTTGCTGAGCAGAACATCGGTTTTGGACGTAACGTTGTATACTTTGGAATCATGACAATATATCGGTGCACGGATTGCACCATTTAAAGGAACACGAAACCTACAGAAGAATGATACAATTAACAGGATATTTTCTTCCCACTGTCAGTGTGTAGCATTTTCTGCATGTTCATAAAACAGTCTTGTAGAATTTGTGCAGAAAACACAGGGTTAACCCCTGCTGATCTGTTCTACTTTTGGGCATGGCTTTATTATCTTGTTGCCCTGCTGCAGACATGAATTGGGGGGAGGCTCCTGCTGGTGGCACTGAGCGATGTAGAGCGGTAGCTGCTGTCTCTCCCTTCTGACTATAACAAGAAATCCACCATAGTGCTTGATAGGTGATAATTGTTTTTTATGCTACTTTTTGTCTCACAGAGATAATTTATAACTGTGGCGATTCCACCTGTCCTTTCGGACAATCCTTGTGAAGGCCTAAATGACAGACTGTTGAGTAAAGATTCCAGTTCTGGACTCTCCACAAGTTTGGGACCTGTATCATGGTAGATAAGATAGTTTTGCCATTGACTATTTCCAACACTACCTATTTGCATTTTAGGTGACCTTCAAAACTGTACTGTGACTTGGGACCTTGTTTTAGCCAACGTAATCAATACAAAGAACCCTATCAGAGTTGAGTGCATGTTTATAAATTCAAATTCTCCAGCTTTGCCAATTTTTTTTTCCAACAAATTTGATTCACAGGGAATGGATTTTCTGTGAAATGCTCTACTGCTCAGCCTATAAATTACCTAAAATGTCGTGTAACACTGAGGTCTCCTAGGACTGTATCCAACTCTTTTCAATCTCTTTAAGTAATAGCATTGTGACCTCAACATATCTGGACATAGATAAATGGATGGTGACTGTTCTTTTCTGCTGTGCTGTCACACACTATCTGTAATGTTTGACTTTCTTTCTCCTTTGCTAAGCTATGAGCTTTGACGTCCTCTCACTATCCAGATGTACCCACAAATGGCTGCTTCATTTCCTGCCTCTGTTTTTATACAGGATATTATAATCCCTTCTAATTGGCTGTGCTATACCATGTGATCGGATAGCTGCCAAGCTTTATGAGGAAATCCTTGCTGAGTTATATAAGCCTTCTCTGGCTGACGCAATCTTCTGCTTTGTGTAATCTGATGTCGGGAATTTTTTGGATGATTTATACAAATCAAATTGCAAATTGTTCAAATTTTCTGGTTCTAGACAATTTCCTAAAATTTAACACGACCTAGATTTGCATCTAATTGATTTGTCCATCACTACAGGCTATCCAGTATGTCACTCCTTCCCATGAATCGAACTTAAGTTCAGGGCTAGACGATCTATCTCATCAACATAAAATACCTTCTGTCACAAAATTGGGGCAAAAAAAATACAAATTACCAAATGGAAAATTAGTTCAAACTTTTGGAAAAAAAAAATTCATAGTTTGACCAAATTACATTGTATGTGTTATGACTCATGGGGTTAACGCGACAGAGAGGAGCCAGAAGACCGCAGCGTTTGATTGCTGCTACTCCTGCACTGAAAAGAACCACTTCACCTTCTTTTTAAATGGTGTGGGTTTCTTTTGGTGGTAAAGGGGTTAATCATCCATGTTGTGAGCTCTGGGAGTCTGGGCTCTCAGCTGAGCACTGTTAGCCACTCCTATCCCCTATATAATCTGGGTCCTGACTGACACACATCGTCAGAGCTAGCTTATGCTTCATGGCTGGGAGGATAGGAGTTAGTGGTTATATGAAGAGGCGTATGGTTGGGTTTGTAAGTGTGATAATTCCCTTTCCTTCTACTACTTTGGTTTTTCCCCATCCTCCACTCCCCAGTGCATTCCTCTGTTATATGTGAGTAAATATTTGTATGCCTGGTATATTCCATTGCCCTTTTGTGTTGCTTTATTCGTGTGGTTGGTGTACTGCGGTGCATTGCTGCTCCCCTCTTTCCTGGATGGGGAAGGGTACAGATGGAGGGCAGATACAGGAGATAAGGCAAGGTACATGGCCCAGGCATCGTCGGCTTCAGAAGGAACCCGGGGAATAGGGCGAGCTAGGGCACCCCTAGCTTTAGGGACAGGGAAGGAGCCCCTGGTCCCGGGTCACCCGACAACCGAGTTGTGACAGTATGCTTTTCATACAATTTCTCACTGATGGATCTTTATCAGAGCAAATTCACTGGAAAATTGGAGCAATTTCCCCCACATTTACTTTGCACATTTCTTCCCTGATGTCCTTGTAATGGGTCCAGCATCACAACCAGTAAAGGAAATTAGCCGTGACAGAGGCGCTAAAGGGAATTTTGTAATGATGCAATATTTCTGACTTTCCCTTTTGTAGACTTGATTAACTGGAATATTTTTTTTAAAGAATTTTCTGTTAATTTTTGTTTAATAATAAAACTATTTTTGTAGTTATTTTGAATCACTGTCATCAGGAGGACGTGAAAAATTCAGGAGGCTTCCAGTCTTTGCTGTCATCCTATCATGCAATAAAAACTTTGTGTTTGGGAATTAATTCTATTTGGAAATTCAGTCTAATCGGACTGAACTCCCCGGAGCAGATCGGAAAGATGGGAGACAGATGTTCTTGTTTGTTTTTTCATTCATATATATTATTAGTGCTGGGAACCGAGCAAAGTTAGCACAATAAGATCCGTTTAAGGGTCAGACTTACAACTCCGGCTCCTGCTTGTGATGGATTGCCTGCACGCAAAGCTCAGCCCACTTACCCTCCGAGGAGTCACCTTATCAGGAGCCCAGCTCCTTATTATATCTGTTACACGAGACACACAGATGTTTGTTTGCTTTTATGATTGCCTTTATTTTGCTGAGTCCTGGGAACACTTCAGCGAGCTCATCAAGCATGGGGTTAACTGTGCACAGCTATGAGAATACGGGACAGCGATAGAGCAGGTGAAAAGAAAAACTGCAAAAATAGTCTTGTAGATGGATTTTGACTACAGGTCATCATCTTCAATGATACTTCAAGCCATAGTGTCTTCATCAATGGAAGAATGTATTCCTCAAAATGAGTGTCTACTTTTTTTTTATTTATTTTTTTTACCTTCTTCCAGGAGCAAAAACATTTTTCTCTCCATCAATCTAGCCATATGAGGGCTGGTTTTTCTGCTTTCTGCTTAGTAGTCATTTATTATACAGGACACTGCTGTGTTTTCTCATCTCCCAAATTGATTCTCCACCAACGAAACATGACATTGATTGGGGGCATTGGACCTGTTACACTGTGACTATTTATAAATAGGAAACGTGGCCCTTACAGTCCTAGGACAGGAATCATAACTATTCGCACTCCCAAAGGTACCTCTAAAGGTGAGGAGGTTTGGGCCACAAGCCTTACTGTTTTCCTGTTATACCTTAAGCTGTCCCATCCCCCTTCCCAGGAGCATGCTTGTGTATAAACCCATAAGACAAACAGGGATTACAGAAAGCAACTTGCATACAAAAACACACACCAAAGGTAGAGAGGTATATAGGGAAGGGTAGGAATGCGCTAATCAAATGGGAATAGAACAATGAGGAAAGCATACAACCAACAACAGCATGCAACAATCTCCAGCAGCAACAATGACCTCCAACTCAGCACAGCTACTTGAAGGAGCTAGGAAGTAAAACTTTCACTGGCAAGAAAGGGAAGGTCTCGCCAGATGTTATAGGGAGAGGAAATGACCAGGTCAGGAACAGCTGTGAGATGGAGCTGACAGTTTCTAGCCAGCATAGAAAGGGTCGTTAACCTCTTCAGCACCAAAGTAAACTAATTCCATTTAATATGAAACATAAACACACATGCTAAATGGAAGCTCTGGGATTCACAATATGTAGTGATCTACTAACTCCAGATCGCCCTAGGAGGACGTGACCCACTCGTGACAGGACCGTGCAAAGTAGATGCTTTTATATATGTAATTAATTCTCCACTTCTTCTTGTAAATAGTTTCTGCCAGGTTTCAAACTCTGGACCTGTAGCATGGAAAGCAGACACATTAACAGTGAGACCTAAAAACCTCTACATTCTTCTTCACAGGCAATTCACACTGGTATATATTAATATACACATCTTCTTTGTTTTTGTTTTTCTCCTGTTGAGCCACAATAAGGCAATGTCTGCTTTTCCATTTATTGATCACCGTAAATAATCACTGTATTTTACAGGTTGTTATGATAATGGGGATAACAAATGTATATTATATGCTATTATCAATTTGTGAAGTTTATTTAAAAGTTTATTAAAAATGCGTTTTTGCACTATTATATTAGTATCTTAAGGAAGAAAAATATCTTTTGCGCTTCATTTTTTTTTTTTTTTTAATTAAAATATTCTGGCATATACAGATACATATATAGACAAAATTGTTGGTATCTTCTGTTAAAGTAAGAAAAACCTACACTGGTCACTAACATAACTTGAAACTGACAAACGTAATACCGGTATTTAAAGAAAAAGTAAAGTGACAAAAAGTAACACAAAATATAATGAATAAAAAAAACTTTCTTCATTGAATCATTTAAAAATGCACCGACGCGTTTCGCCCTCTTGATAATCTTAATCAGAACAATATTACCGTTGAGTGAAACGCGTCAACGAACTTGTCACCGCCGTTTTCTGTACATTTATTAATGAAGATTCAATAAAGTAAGTTTTTTATCCAATATTTTTTTGCCACTTCTTATCTATTTCATTTATTTTTAAACTTTACTTTTATCAGTTTCAAGTTATTTTAGTGACCAATGTGCGGTTTTCTTACCTTGACAGAAAGTACCAACAATATTGTCCAAATGTGTATCTCTATATGTCAGTATGTTTTAATGAAAAAAACACAGAAAATGGAACATGAAAGATATTTTTCTTCCTTAAAGTTACTAATACAATGGTGCAAAAAAACACATTTTTAAATAAACGTAAAAAAAAATCACAAATCGGTAACAGCACGTGATACACACTTATCTTTACTATTGTAACAACCTGTAACATACAGTGATTATTTATGGTGATCAATAAATGGCGCAAATAAAAATGTTCTTTTTTCTGAATTTGAGCCATAATAAAAGTTGATATAAGTGTAACGCTTACATATGTGATGCCAGATGGTGCCGAAAAAAAAAATGCACCATATCTTTTTTGCAAACGTAATACATAAAAAAAAAAAAAAAAACTTATGGCAGCTACGTCTATGAATGTGGGAATTCTTCTGGCCGTCTCCATCACCTAAAGGTAAAGACCTGTTCTATCTCCCTTAGAAGCCCGAAGCCGGGACCTGTAGACTGCTTATGTTACGGCAGGATGTATCGTCCCTCCGATATGTAACCTGGAGCGTCCTGAGAAGAAAGTCTGATCCCACAGGACACGATGAGAACGTACGAATTAAGGGCAGGGAAGAGGAGCGCGGCGGCAACGGCATTTACAGGATGTGTCATTCGCTGCTGATTTAGACGAGTTATGAAGAACAACTTCCTTTTCGTTGACACGTAGGAAGTCATTATTCATGACACAGGAGAGTCTGGAACCGCGGCTGTTTATGTGAGCGTGGAAATGAGCCCTTGTACACTCCACGTAGGAGCGTTTCATCAGCTTCATTTAGGAAATGATAAATACGGGAATGATGGGGGTCTGGATAATACCTGCATCCTCTCTTCCGATCCAGTTCCATCATACTGTTTGCCTGCACAATCTCTGCTACATCCTCACTGAGCCACTTTCTCATGTCGTGCTGCCAAATACCGACAGTTACACTTTTCCAGCCATTGATGGACACATCTGCTCTCGAGCCCTGATTTCTAACAGGCCCCCAAATTCTCCACTGCCATTTATAACACTGGTGCCTTCCTATGGGTCCCATCAGGTACCAAGACTTAGGTGCAACCTCTTCATCCGGTGTTCTGCTCCCAGCACCCCAATCTTTTGCAGCCAGCCAGGAAAGGTAGCCATTAGGGTGGATGACCTTAGTGGGCCAGCAATGGACCAGGTCATACCAACCAGCTCTCGATTCTGTTTCATAGATGGAGTCCTATGTCCGTGTGCCCTACGAGGGCACCTTCAAGTCCACACTACAGGGAGTTTGTGATACAAAACTTTTTAGCAAAATGTCTGGGTGATCAAAGGAAAAAGGGAAGACTTTGTGTAAGAGCTGTCGATCTCCTGGGAGCAGAGTTCACTCCTCTCTACATCCCCGACCTCCTCCTTGTTCCTGGCTACAGCCACAGACAATATCCTGACCCCATGGCGGGATCTTCACATTGATTGTGGTAGAACTCAGGAAAGAAGAGGACAGCAAGCCGCAGGAATAAGGAAATATGTAGGGCATGGCCTGAGTAGGTATTTAAGGGGGTCTGTATCTTTTTATGGGGTGTGCATTTAGCTTAAAAGTCTGGGCTGAGGTCTTTTTCATTTTATGGGGTCCTGTTTAGTGTCGGCACGTATGTAAAATGTCTGGCTTAAGGTCTATATCACTTTATAGTGTCCGCATTTATATAAGGGAAGTCTGACCTGGGGTCTGTATCTTGGTATTGGCTCTGCCTATATTTAGGGGGTCTGGTCTTGGGTATATCACTCCATGAAGTCTGGATTGTGGTTTACATTTATATAGGGGATCTGGTTCCTGCATCACTTTCTGGGGTCTGGTTTGGATCTGTGTTTATGTATGGGGTCTGCTCTGTGTCACCTTATGGGGTCTGCATTTACGGTATATAGGGGGGGCCTAGTCTGGGGTTGGTATCACTTTGTATATTTGGGGTCTGCATTTATATATACTAGGCTTGTCTTAGGTAGGTATCACTTTATGGGGTCTGATCTGGCATATTTATCAGTTTGTGGGCTCCGGCTTGAGGTCTGCATTTATCTTAAGGGTCTGGTCTGGGGTCTGTATCACGTTATAGATAGGGTCTTGTTTTGGTGTCTGAATGTATATGAATGGTGTGGCCTAAGGCCTATATCACTTTATGTGGTCTGCATTTATACAGGGGGTATGTATATGTGTCGACCCGCCACCACAATTGTGGATTACCAGGGCAATGGGGTACTCAGAGCCGAGCCCATGGAAGTCTATGGGGTTTGTCACAGGTAGCGGTGGCTCGGTCTGTGGCCCTGGCGGTCTGGCGTATGTTGGGGGAATATTTACAGGGGATAGATATATTTACAGTTCGTGACGCCACCTGTAGTCTCTGGTAATTTGTACCAGCGCTGCTGTAGATCTCTGAGGGGATGGTGAGGCAGCTAGATGTCGGGTCCCCTACAGGTGGGACTCTTCCCTCAGGTCGATGGTTATGGTGGGGTTGTGCAGGCATGCAATTAAATAACTCAGTCTCACACCGTCAGCGTCTTTCCATACCTTTTACTTGTAAGACGGTAAGGCAGGTCCCAGGGAGGCTGATGGGGTTGATGGAGGATGAGTTTTGAGGCAACGGCTGAGCAAGGCAGGGGCCTCCTTTACTTTCCAATGATGATGAGTCCAACCAGCATAAAGCGTAGTTCACTCCTGAAACTTCAGCTATTTCAAAGCTGTACTGCCCGGTCAGTTTTGTGGTGGAGCCTTCCTATGATGAAACTAGGTTCTTCTATGCTTGGCCTAGCTCAAAGTTCCTATTCCACCTGACCCCAGTTACGTACTGACACTTCAAGGGCTGCTTTCTGTTACCTAAGGTCCAGTAAGCCTCTGGTTTTTCTACCACTATGCGTGAAGCTATAGTGATGCTTCGGTCCCCAGTGACCGGTGACAATGTGCAGGATACTTCAATCCTAAAGCACTTCTGATTTCCTTCCACTGTGCCTTTCGACTTGCTCAAACTCTCAATCTCAGCACTGACTAGGCTAAGGTGAACTGGCTCACCTGTACTAGCCTCCACTACTGTACTGTCTCTCTGAATCGACAGGAATCTTGGTGCTCCAGACAGGCACTCCTTCTCCCTCCCTTCACCTCAGGAGACACTACTAGACTCTCTTGTGCTAAAAACCACACCCCTCTACACCCCTGCTGGGTGTGTCCGAAGTATATGTGATGTCATGTAGAGCCCTTAACCGTTACCTCTCCACTCATCCTCCTGGTATTGTGTACCTTAAATACCAGGGTTACACATTCCCCCATGGTAAACGACAGCACTCCCGGGCTGTGAAATACAAAGAGACAATTTTGTTTATGCATTAAACATTAACATTAACTCGTCCCATCCGGGAGGTAAGGATTTCTTGAACGTTGCAAACAAAACATTAAATATAGAAAAATACAAAATATTAAATAGACATGTTCATATAAATAAACGGCAATATTCTTGTGAAGGACCCGCACCAAACCTTCAACGTGGGTCCTGGGTGGGCTGCAGGACATATGAATGCAGACCTCACTCAGTGCCACACCACACGGGTTTTTATGTTCAGAGGTAAGTCAAGGCTTCGTGTGAAACCATTATAAGGCACCTTAGTGCAACTATTTACAAGATACAGTTTTGGGGCTGGCTCAGTCCTCAGCCTCTGAGTCCATTATAAGACACCATAAGGAAAAGACACATATGTATATATACTTTTTACAATATTCACATTAATTTGTTATAATTACTGCTGGTATCGAATGGGTATCTTCCCTTTTGTGATTCGCTCTGATCTACGTGGAGTAGCTTCAGGTACATTAAGTTGTGATCTGTCTGCACTGCGTAACGGCAAACTATAGAACTGCCTCAATCTTTCTATGGATCTGGCAAGCGTACTGATGGCTGGGCAGTGTGAGTCAGCTTCACCAGGGGATCCCATAGTATGGGGCGCTGCTTCTGATGATCCTTCTTGAGATTCCGTAGGTTGAGGTGTTGCTGGAATGGGTAACTCCTGAACGGACTCAACTGGCACCACGGGCACAACCGGAGGTAGAACTTCCTCTTGTGGCTGATAAAACTGCAACACCGGAACTATTACAGCATCTCCCAGTCGGGGCCAATCCGCAGGAAAATCTCCCAGATCCGTGTGTATGACCTCTTCCTTTCCTTCCTCTTGATTGATGACAGGGTTCTTTTCACAAAGCTTTAAGGGTTCTGGACACAATTTCAAATGGTCTCTGGACACAGTGGTTATTGTTCTTCCTCCGTCCTTACTGATGATACAAACTTTTCTGTTGTCATATTTAGAATCTTGTACAACATAGGGTTCTTGTTCCCACTGGTTATCCAATTTGTGCATTTTCCTTTTCCTTTTTAATACCACTTCTCCAGGCATCAAAGGCTTGGCAGGAGCATTTCTGTTGTAAATATCTTCCTGTTTCTCCGTGCCTTGTTGAGACTTTCTTCTACACAGATTTGCACTCGTCTGTACTGCTCTTGCCGATTGATGTCCCAGTTTTCAATGGCGTCGTCTGCCTCCGGTTCTACCACTCCAAGTTCTAAATCCATTGGTAGTCTTCGGGCCTTGCTCTCATAAAATAGGCTGGAGTGCAGTTAGTGGAACTTACAGGTATATGGTTATACAAGTCAACCAAATCAGGTAGTAAGTCCGGCCATCGATTTCTGTCTTCCAACGGTATGGATCTCAACAAGTCAAGGACAATATGGTTCATTTTTTCGCAAAGACCGTTGGTTTGAGGGTGGTATGGCGTTGTTCTAATTTTCTTGCACCCGTACATGTGACAGAATTCCTTGAATAAATCAGCTTCGAAAGCAGGTCCTTGATCGGTTAATACTTGCTCCGGATACCCATGCGGTCTGCAGAAGCTTGCTTGAAAGGTTTTCGCGGCCGTCACTGCGGTCTGATCCTTAACTGGAACAACCACCAGAAATCTGGAGTAATGGTCCACCATGGTCAGGGCGTATGAGTATCCAGATCTACTTGGCGACAGTTTGACGTGGTCCAGGGCCACAATCTCCAGGGGGCGAGTCGTCCGGATAGGTTGCAGGGGTGCCTTCTGACTACCGTAGTCCTTCCTTCTGAGACCACAGGGTCCACAGTTCCGACACCACCTCTCAATGGAGCTGCGCATCCCTACCCAGTAGAACCGGCATCTCAACAGGGTCTCCAGCTTTCTCCAGCCAAAGTGTCCTGCTTGATCGTGGTATGCTTCCAACACCATTGGGACGTCTGCCTTGGGGACCACGATTTGCCAGACCATCTCATGGGTTCTGGGGTTGACGTATCTCCTGCACAACTTCTCACGGTATAGGAACAACCTGCTTTTCTCGTTCCACAGGAGCTTGGCTGACATAGGTGCATCCTTTTCCAAAGAGGAGCCTTCCTGTCTTAAAACTCCTTGATGCGGCTGACCACTGGATCACTGTCCTGAGTCTCTTTCCAGCTGTGATGGGGTAAAGGATTTAATGTTGCACCATACTGCTTTCTGTAGACTCGATGCTCGTGGACTACCCATTTCGATGGAACGCAGGTAGCTCAATTTCTTCCAGGTCGTCCGATTCTTCTTCCGTATCAGAGTCATGCGGCATTCGGGACAATGCGTCAGCATTAGCATTCTTTCGACCTGCCCGGTACTTGATAGTAAACTGGTAATTGGACAACCGAGCCATCCATCGCTGCTCCATGGCACCCAGCTTGGCGGTTTCCAGGTGCGTTAAGGGGTTGTTATCTGTAAACGCAGTGAACCGATTGGAGGCCAGATAATGCTTAAATCTTTCAGTAATGGCCCAGACCAGCGCCAGAAACTCCAGCTTGAAGCTGCTATAATTTTCCGGATTCCTTTCAGTTGGCCTGAGTTTTCTGCTGGCATATGCGATGACTTTTTCTTGGCCATTCTGCTTCTGACTGAGAACTGCTCCCAACCCTTCATTACTGGCGTCGGTGTACAACAGGAACGGTTGGCTGTAATCAGGATAGGTTAAGATCTCATCACCTGTAAGGATCTCTTTCATCTTTTGGAATGCTTCAGCCTGTTCCTTACCCCAATTAAAGGGAGGGTTTCTGCTCCTTAGGGATTGTCCTACTAGGAGGTCCTGTAAAGGAGCTGCCTTCTTCGTGTAATCTTTCACGAATCTCCTGTAGTAACCCGTTAGTCCCAGGAACTGTCGCACTTCCTTAAGGTTCTTCGGCTCCGGCCACTTCTGGATGGCAGTGACTTTCTCTGGGTCCGGCGCTACTCCTTCCGAACTGACGATGTGCCCCAAGTATTGTACCTTCTGTTTGAGTAGATGGCATTTTGAGGGTTTTAATTTCATCCCGTACCTGGACAGGGACTCGAATACTTCTGCCAGGTGCTTCAGATGATCCTCATAAGTCTTGGAATACACGATGACGTCGTCTAGGTATAGCAGCAAGGTTTCAAAATTGAGATGTCCCAGGCAGTTCTCCATCACTCTCTGAAATGTTCCTGGGGCACTGCTGAGTCCAAACGGCATTCTGTCGAACTCACAGAGCCCCATTGGGGTGGTGAAAGCCGTTTTCTCACGATCCTCCTCAGCCACAGCCACTTGCCAGTATCCACTAGTCAGATCAAGGGTAGAAAAGTAGTTAGCCGTTTTCAGAGCAGCTAATGATTCCTCTATGCGTGGTAACGGGTATGCATCCTTGTGTGTTATGCGGTTCACCTGCCTGTAATCCACACACATTCTCATACTACCATCTTTCTTTTTAACCAGAACTAGAGGGGCTGCCCAGGGGCTACAACTATCCCTTATCACCCCGGCCCTCTTCATATCATGCAACATTTCTTTAGCCTTCTGATAATGGGCTGGGGGTATAGGCCTATACCGCTCCTTGATGGGAGGATGACTGCCTGTAGGGATATGATGTTGGACTCCTTAATTACCCCAAAATCAAGTGGGTGCTTGCTAAACACTTGGGCATACTCTTGCACCACCCGTAATACCCCTTGCTTCTGGTGAGCGGGAGTGGTGTCCGTCCCAACATGGAGTTGCTGACACCATTCCGCCACCTGAGTTGCTGGGTCATTGTCCTCCGCTATTTGACAGGAGTCTAAGGACTCAGCCGGGAGAATAGAATTATTGTCGACAGCATGTAGTTTAGCAATGGTTGCATAACGGGGTAAGTTTACCTCATCATCTCCCCAATTGAGAAGCTGTACCGGTACTCTTCCATTCACCACTTCTACTACTCCCCTAGCAGTCATAAGTGTAGGTCTATGTTCTGAATGGTGGGGTTCTACTACAGCTTGGTAATTCTGTCCTCTCAGACCTATGGCTGCCCTGCACCAGATAATCATTTCACTCATTGGGGGTATCACAATAGGATCCGAGTCAGTGACCCGTACATTACCAATTTCGCCGTCTGTAAGCTTCGCTTGCTGCTGACACACCAGGGCCCGGATCTCTCTTTGGATTACTCCTTTCTGCCTTGGTCGGGCAATCTCAGCGAGCTGTTGGAGCAAGAACACAACTTCTCCCAAACAATTACCGATAATGTTAGTGCCCAAAATTATATTTAAACCGTTCTCCTCATTTGCAGTTTTTACTTTCAGAAGCCCCTGGTCTTTCAACTCCTCTCTGCCCACCTTTACATCTACACATTTTGTCCCGAGTACTTCTACAGGAAGACCATTAGAAGCATATACGGTAAAGTCAGGGCTCGGGGGTTTAAGACTGTCCATTGACCAGTACTTAGTATATAGGGCATCAGGTATTAGGGTCACTTGGGACCCAGTGTCTAACAATGCCGGAACTGCAATACCATCTAAGATGATAGACAGGTAGGGTCGCCCACCCACATACCTGCGGTTCCAGTCTAAGGGGCCTGACGGGTATTCTCCTGGGTGTTGGCCCTTGGACCCAGGTTTGCCCGTTTAAAGGACACTGTGGAGACATATGACCTTTCCGGTTGCATCGATAACAGATGATCTCTCGACGAGGAGGGTGTTGATCAGAGGTCGCTCCTGGGGGTGGCGTTGTCCTCCTCCGGGGGGGCGACGTCTTCTTTCTTCTCCGGTGCATCCACGGGACGTCTTCTGGGCAGTCAGCTAACAAGATCTTCCCTTCCTCCTCTTTCCGCAGCTGCAGGGCACTCATTACAGCAGCCAGATTTTTAGTCAGCTGGCGCACCTCTGAGCGCAGACAATCCAATTCACTGGGAGGTGTCACCTGCGTTTTGGTTTCGGCCACTAACGGGGAACAGGGGGTTACTGCCGGTTCCAGAGTGACTTCACCCTGATGATGTTGGGTTGCCACCTCAGGTTTGCCCAGGGGCCGCAGCCCTTTTATTGCCATGTCTTTTAGGGCATCAAAGGTAGCATCCGGATGATCTAAGGACCACCAGTTTACAGTTCTGCGTTCCTCTTGGGATCTCAATCCCTGGATAAATTGTTCTTTCAGCATTTTATTCTCATCGATAGCATTTAAATTATTAATCTGCTTAAGAGCTCTCAGGGCTCCTTGTAGTCGGCAAGCGTAGTCCCGGATGCTGTCACCTGGCTGTTGTGAACAGTGATAGAAGGCCATCCGGAGATCCGTTTCTGTGCGGTCTTCAAATATGGCATGCAGCTTAAGGAAGATCGCAGGTACCGACTCCTGATCAACGGTATCCCAAGTCTCCACTTCCCTCTCAGCAGCGCCAGTTAGCTGCCCTATTAGCACAGCAGCTTTTTGTCTCTCAGGCATGGAGTACATTTCTAGGATGCTGCATAACTTCCGCTTGAAGCCTGCTAATGTGCCTGGCTCACCGCTGTACTGGGGAAGCCATTTCGCCCCAGGCATATATGGGAGCGTTAGTGGCATGATCGGGACTACCGGACTGGGTGCTGGACCTGCACCCCCATCTGGCGCTACAATACCAGGCGGTGCGGGATTGGGGCCTCCGGCCGGGGCCGCACTGTCAGCCGGTTGTTGTGACATCTTAGCGCCCCCTTGGTTAAACGGAGCCTACCGGTTTCAGATGCTGCTACTTCACAGGCACAGCAGTGGGAACAGGACCTTCGTCGCAGGCGCTCTGATGTCAGAGCGTTCACTTCCTGTTGCAGGACCTGCCGCTGAGTCAGAGCCGGGGGCGTGTCCAAGACTTTGCGCGCTCTTTCAGGTACGCCCACCTTCTTCTCCAGCGCCTTAGGGCGCGAATCTGGCGGCAAATATGGCGGTATTTGGCGCCAAACAACAGCAACAGTCTTTTTCACCAAAACACTCCACAGGCACACAGGGCTCGCAATGCTGCAAGTTTCGTATCCTGTTCGTGACGCCAAAGTTTTGTGTCGACCCGCCACCACAATTGTGGATTACCAGGGCAATGGGGTACTCAGAGCCGAGCCCATGGAAGTCTATGGGGTTTGTCACAGGTAGCGGTGGCTCGGTCTGTGGCCCTGGCGGTCTGGCGTATGTTGGGGGAATATTTACAGGGATAGATATATTTACAGTTCGTGACGCCACCTGTAGTCTCTGGTAATTTGTACCAGCGCTGCTGTAGATCTCTGAGGGGATGGTGAGGCAGCTAGATGTCGGGTCCCCTACAGGTGGGACTCTTCCCTCAGGTCGATGGTTATGGTGGGGTTGTGCAGGCATGCAATTAAATAACTCAGTCTCACACCGTCAGCGTCTTTCCATACCTTTTACTTGTAAGATGGTAAGGCAGGTCCCAGGGAGGCTGATGGGGTTGATGGAGGATGAGTTTTGAGGCAACGGCTGAGCAAGGCAGGGGCCTCCTTTACTTTCCAATGATGATGAGTCCAACCAGCATAAAGCGTAGTTCACTCCTGAAACTTCAGCTATTTCAAAGCTGTACTGCCCGGTCAGTTTTGTGGTGGAGCCTTCCTATGATGAAACTAGGTTCTTCTATGCTTGGCCTAGCTCAAAGTTCCTATTCCACCTGACCCCAGTTACGTACTGACACTTCAAGGGCTGCTTTCTGTTACCTAAGGTCCAGTAAGCCTCTGGTTCTTTTACCACTATGCGTGAAGCTATAGTGATGCTTCGGTCTCCAGTGACCGGTGACAATGTGCAGGATACTTCAATCCTAAAGCACTTCTGATTTCCTTCCACTGTGCCTTTCGACTTGCTCAAACTCTCAATCTCAGCACTGACTAGGCTAAGGTGAACTGGCTCACCTGTACTAGCCTCCACTACTGTACTGTCTCGCTGAATCGACAGGAATCTTGGTGCTCCAGACAGGCACTCCTTCTCCCTCCCTTCACCTCAGGAGACACTACTAGACTCTCTTGTGCTAAAAACCACACCCCTCTACACCCCTGCTGGGTGTGTCCGAAGTATATGTGATGTCATGTAGAGCCCTTAACCGTTACCTCTCCACTCATCCTCCTGGTATTGTGTACCTTAAATACCAGGGCTACACATATAATGTTACTGGCTCTGGTTTGGGATCTACAATGTATGTAGGGGGGGTCTCATCTTGGGTCTTTATCAATTTATGGGTTCTAGTTTGGAGTCTGCATTTATAACAGGGGGTTTTGTGTCTGGTTTGGGATCTGTATTTATATAAGGGGTCTAATCTGGTTTTTGTTTCACATTATAGGTTCTGCATTTATATAGGGGGTCTATTCTAGAGTCTGCATTACACTGGCTGGAGAATGGCTTGCATTTCTTTAGGGGAGGGGGACTCCCATAGGGTCTGTATTTTTTTATGGAGTCTAATTTGTGTCTGCATTTATATAGAGGGTCTGGTTAAGGTTCTGCTGATTAGGGGGTCCCACGTGGAAGACCTCATTGACCTATTATAAAGTCTGCAGGTCTTAGCTGATGTGTCCATTGCTTTGAAGGAAAACTAATGGTGCACCCTAATGAACTGTAACTCCAGGCATCTGCATGTGAGGTTAGGGCGCCACCTGCTGGCTGTGCAAGGAAATCGCTCTGTGACAATTATGGCACCAGTATGGCGCCACACTGCAAATTCACACAAAAGTTTCCTGAGTTTTCCAATTTTTTTTTTTTCTTTGGATGCACATTTTGCCCAGGAGCAACCACAGATTCTTAGGCTATGCTCACACATTTCGTTTTTTTCTGCAGGCAAAAGCTGCTCTCTTCGCAGTAAAGTAGCAGCTTACAAAAATCAGGTTTTGTTGTGTATTTGCTGCATTTTTTTGTCTTTTGTGCATGCTGATAAAGTTTAGTGTCCCCAAAAAAAAAAAAAAATCATGATGCAACTTCCTTAAGGTTTTTACACCAAAAATGCAGCAAAACCTGATACCTGCGTTTTTTTTAGCTGCGTTTTTTGCACTTATTGCTTTCTATGGGTGAAAATAACGCTGAAAGAAGTGACATGCTGCAGTTTGCAAAAACGCAGCAGTTTTCCAAATCAGTTAGGAAAAAAAACAATGTGTGCATGAGATTTCTGAAATCTTATAGCTTTTGCTTGTACTGTAAAATGCAGCTTAAAAAACACAGCAAAAAAGCAACATGTGAACACAGCCTTAAACTCTTTACAACTTCAGAATCCCCCCATTGTGCAGGGGTCGGACCTTTGTTACGGGCACATGGCGCTCTGGTGCCTCAGTATTGGCATTGTGTGGCACCATATGGGTGCTTTATGGCATTTGCATGGTGCTGTTATTTAGGTGCAGCGTGGTATTTCAGCAGTTTAATGACAATATTTCTACCCATCACCTTTCTGTAAAAAGGGGGAGCAATAAATGCACTACACATGTACAGTCATGGCCAAAAGTTTTGAGAATGACACAAATATTAATTTTTACAAAGTCTACTGCTTCACTTTTTCTAATGGCAATTTGCTTATACTCCAGAATGTTATAAAGAGTGATCAGCTTAACAGCAATTACTTGCAAAGTCAATATTTGGCTAGAAAATGAACTTTATCCCCCAAAACACATTTCAACATCATTGCAGCCCTGCCTTAAAAGGACCAGCTAACCTCTTTTCAGTGATTGCTCCAGTAACACAGGTGTGGGTGTTGATGAGGACATGGCTGGAGATCAATCTGTCATGATTAAGTAAGAATGACACACTGGACACTTTAAAAGGAGGCTGGTGCTTGGCATCATTGTTTCTCTTCTGTTAACCATGGTTATCTCTAAAGAAACACGTGCAGTCATCATTGCAATGCACAAAAATGGCCTAACAGGGAAGAGTATCGCAGCTAGAAAGATTGCACCTCAGTCAACAATCTATCGCATCATCAAGAACTTCAAGGAGAGAGGTTCCATTGTTGCCAAAAAGGCTCCAGGGCTCCCAAGAAAGACCAGCAAGCGCCAGGACCGTCTCTTAAAAGTGTTTCAGCTGCGGGATCGGGCTACCAGCAGTGCAGAGCTTGCTCAGGAATGGCAGCAGGCAGGTGTGAGTGCATCTGCACGCACTGTGAGGCGGAGACTCTTGGAGCAAGGCCTGGTCTCAAGGAGGGCAGCAAAGAAGCCACTTCTCTCCAGAAAAAACATCATGGACAGACTGATATTCTGCAGAAGGTACAGGCAGTGGACTGCTGAGGACTGGGGTAAAGTTATTTTCTCTGATGAATCCACTTTTCGATTGTTTGGGACATCAGGAAAACGCCTCATTTGGAGAAGACAAGGTGAGCGCTACCACCAGTCTTGTCTCATGCCAACTGTTAAGCATCCTGAAACCATTCATGTGTGGGGTTGCTTCTCAGCCAAGGGAATCGGCTCTCTCACAGTCTTGCCTAAAAACACAGCCATGAATAAAGAATGGTACCAGAATGTCCTCCAAGAGCAACTTCTCCCAACCCTCCAAGAGCAGTTTGGCGATCAACAATGCCTTTTCCAGCATGATGGAGCACCTTGCCATAAAGCAAAGGTGATAACTAAATGGCTCAGGGAACAAAACATAGAGATTTTGGGTCCATGGCCTGGAAACTCCCCAGATCTTAATCCCATTGAGAACTTGTGGTCAATCATCAAGAGACGGGTGGACAAACAAAAACCTAAAAATTCTGACAAAATGAAAGCATTGATTGTGCAAGAATGGACTGCTATCAGTCAGGATTTGGTCCAGAAGTTGATTGAGAGCATGCCAGGGAGAATTGCAGAGGTCCTGAAGAAGAAGGGTCAACACTGCAAATATTGACTTGCTGCATTAACTCATTCTAACTGTCAATATAAGCTTTTGTTACTCATATGTTTGCCAATTATTATATTTCTGTCTGTGATAAAAACATCTGTCAAACACACATAAAAACCAGAGGGCAGCAGATCATGTGAAAATATAATATTTGTGTCATTCTCAAAACTTTTGGCCATGACTGTATTCTGCAAAACAAGAAAATACTCTTATTTTTCCTTCTTAACAAAATGGATTCCGGGTCGGATACGCAGCAAAATGTCTAGTTTTCAGAAGAATAATCTGCTATTACAGCACCAGCGCTGAACAAACTCCTATCCACACGCCTGTGGTGAAAAGTGACCGCCTCCACGGATCCGGGGTCTGTCAGTTTATACTGCAGATATTCCTGGCGGATTTCACCCTTTTCAGTGACCGGAGTGAAATCTGTGCTGAATCCACAGCAAAATCTGGGCCACAATTCACATGTTATACAAGCAGATTTTGCCTTGTTGTGTTTTTTACCGAAGATCCAAGATTGTTATTTTTATTGCAAATTACTTCCAGTGCGGATGAACTTTTAAGCATAACATGAACCCAACTAATCCTGCTGAGATTTGGGGGCGCTTATTCACGTTACTTTCAGTCCCCAAAATGACCTGAAAATTGTCCACCATAGCTGCATCATGGGAGTTGTATTTTTCCAAAAGCTAAAAAGCCATCGGTTACAGATCTCTGCAAAGTATATTGCATATCTCCCAAACGTCCCGGATCCAGCGAGACAGTTCTGAACTGGGGAAACCGTCCTACGAAGACGAGGGCATGTCCTCAGGATACAGCACAATGGTGGAGCAACGATCCGTCTGATCCTGCTCCACCGTTCCGTCTATTGAAGGACCATTGAGTCGTGTGACCGAGCAGCCGAGATCAGCTCAGTCATAGGAGCAGGGATGGAAGAATGTGGGGCCCTTGTGTGAGGGCCACTGAGGGTGGGCTGTGGCGGGGCAACATATTGTGTGTGGGGGTAATATACTGGAGGCCATGAAATAAGTACTGTATTGTGAGGCCTAGGATAATATTTCTGTGGGGACGCATATAAAGGACTGGACGAGGTTGGGGACGTGGATTAGCAGAAAATAAAAAGTGGCAGTGCTCGCTGTGCAATATGTGTCACTCTTTCCAAGTTAAGAGGTATGTTAAATCTAGACATGGTGGACATGTAAAATTGCTCTCAAAAGAATTGGCTTTCATTTTCCATGAAACAATACATCACAGTTACCAGCAGATGGCAGTAACGATCTATTCCTCAGATTTCCATAATTTCTAACAGGTGGCATTGGGGCACTGTTGCAGAATGGCAGTAATTTGGGATGCTGTTGCAGGGTGGCAGTGCTTTGGGGCACTGTTGCAGGATGATAGTAATTTGGGATGCTGTTGCAGAATGGCAGTGCTCTGGGGCACTGTTGCAGGATGGCAGTAATTTGGGGCACTGTTGCAGGATGGCAGTAATTTGGGGCACTGTTGCAGGATGACAGTAATTTGGGGCACTGTTGCAGAATGGCAGTAATTTGGGGCACTGTTGCAAGGTGGCAGTGCTCTGGGGCACTGTTGCAGGATGGCAGTAATTTGGGGCACTGTTGCAGGATGGCAGTAATTTGGGGCACTGTTGCAGGATGGCAGTGCTTTGGGGTGCTGTTGCAAGATGGCAGTGCTCTGGGCACTGTTGCAGGATGGCAGTAATTTGGGGCACTGTTGCAGGATGGCAGTAATTTGGGGCACTGTTGCAGGATGGCAGTAATTTGGGGCACTGTTGCAGGATGGCAGTAATTTGGGGCACTGTTGCAGGATGGCAGTGCTTTGGGGTGCTGTTGCAAAATGGCAGTGCTCTGGGGCACTGTTGCAGGATGGCAGTAATTTGGGGCACTGTTGCAGGATGGCAGTAATTTGGGGCACTGTTGCAGGGTGGCAGTGCTTTGGGGCGCTGTTGCAGGATGGCAGTAATTTGGGGCACTGTTGCAGGATGGCAGTAATTTGGGGCACTGTTGCAAGGTGGCAGTGCTCTGGGGCACTGTTGCAGGATGGCAGTAATTTGGGGCACTGTTGCAGGATGGCAGTGCTTTGGGGTGCTGTTGCAAGATGGCAGTGCTTTGGCACATTGTTGCAAGATGGCAGTACTTTGGGACGCTGTTGCAGAATGGCAGTGGTTCGGGGCGCTGTTGCAGGATGGAAGTGCTTTGGGAAGCAGATGCAGAAATTTGGGGCGCTGTTGCAGGATGGCAGCGGTTTGGGGAGCGCTTGCAGGATGGCAGTGGTTTGGTGCAGTGATGCAGGGTGGCAGTGGTTTGGTGCACTGATGCAGGGTGGTAGTGGTTTGGGGCACTGTTGCAGGATGGCAGCTATTTGGGAAGCTCTTGCAGGATGGCAGTGCTTTGGGGCGCAGTTGCAGGATGGTAGCTGCTGTTTGGGGCGCAGTTGCAGGGTGGCAGTGGTTTGGTGCACTGATGCAGGATGGCAGTGGTTTGGTGTACTGATGCAGGGTGGCAGTGGTTTGGTGCACTGATGCAGGGTGGCAGTGGTTTGGTGCACTGATGCAGGGTGGCAGTGGTGTGGTGCACTGATGCAGGGTGGCAGTGGTGTGGTGCACTGATGCAGGGTGGCAGTGGTTTGGTGCACTGATGCAGGGTGGCAGTGGTGTGGTGCACTGATGCAGGGTGGCAGTGGTTTGGTGCACAGATGCAGGGTGGCAGTGGTGTGGTGCACCGATGCAGGGTGGCAGTGGTTTGGTGCACTGATGCAGGGTGGCAGTGGTTTGGTGCACTGATGCAGGGTGGCAGTGGTTTGGTGCACTGATGCAGGGTGGCAGTGGTGTGGTGCACCGATGCAGGGTGGCAGTGGTTTGGTGCACTGATGCAGGGTGGCAGTGGTTTGGGGCACTGATGCAGGGTGACAGTGGTGTGGTGCACTGATGCAGGGTGGCAGTGGTGTGGTGCACTGATGCAGGGTGGCAGTGGTTTGGGGCACTGATGCAGGGTGGCAGTGGTTTGGTGCACTGATGCAGGGTGGCAGTGGTTTGGTGCACTGATGCAGGGTGGCAGTGGTTTGGTGCACTGATGCAGGGTGGCAGTGGTTTGGGGCACTGATGCAGGGTGGCAGTGGTGTGGTGCACTGATGCAGGGTGGCAGTGGTTTGGTGCACTGATGCAGGGTGGCAGTGGTTTGGGGCACTGATGCAGGGTGGCAGTGGTTTGGTGCACTGATGCAGGGTGGCAGTGGTTTGGGACACTGATGCAGGGTGGCAGTGCTTTGGGGCACTGATGCAGGGTGACAGTGGTGTGGTGCACTGATGCAGGGTGGCAGTGGTTTGGTGCACTGATGAAGGGTGGCAGTGGTTTGGTGCACTGATGCAGGGTGGCAGTGGTTTGGTGCACTGATGCAGGGTGACAGTGGTGTGGTGCACTGATGCAGGGTGGCAGTGGTGTGGTGCACTGATGCAGGGTGGCAGTGGTTTGGTGCACTGATGCAGGGTGGCAGTGGTTTGGGGCACTGATGCAGGGTGGCAGTGGTTTGGGGCACTGTCACGCGGTCTTATGATATGTGTACGATGTCAGTAAACTATTCTTAAAAGAACAACACTCTATACAACATATAGATTAGCAACATCAGCATGTAAATATAGAATAGATTTACCTGACACGATATCCGTTGAACTCAGGGTTAATCTTGAGCACTTGATACACTGTCACAGGAAAGAGGAGGACCGGGGGTCTAACCTGACCCTAAACTGGGGTCCTAACTAATCCCTCACCTTGGAGGTACTGATAATGGTTCAGAGGTCCAAGTCTCCAGCCTAACCCTGTCTCCTATCAGTCCCTGAACCCTGTAATCAGTCCTAAGAAGGATACTGATTACCACCAAAGGGATATGGGCTGATCTCTGCTAAATACACAGATTAGACATATAAGACAGACTGGAGAAAACACAGACTTGCATACACACTCAAACACAGAAGGAACATAAATGATCTGGGATATTAAACTCTAAGCAAGGTGAGCTTAAAACAACTAAGGAGCTCTTTAACTTAAGTCTATACAGATACAATCCTATCTGTGGTCTGCATGAAGAATTTCACTGGCAACTCCCAACACAGACAACCAGAGATTTAAAGGAAACCAATCAACAAATAATTAATTGCAGCCGGGAGAAACTGCACCCAGTCCCAGAACTGAGCACAGACAGAATTAACTCCCTAACTGCCAAACACAAAGAAACAGCAACTCAGCTGTGAGAAGTCAGAATGTGCAACCGCGACGATCTTCGTGGCGATGCACACATGACAGTACCCCCCTTCTACGAGGGGCCTCCGGACCCTCAGGGCCAGGTTTGCCCGGGTGAGTTCTGTGGAAGGTCCGCACCAAACGATCTGCGTTAATGTCAGACGCAGGAACCCACGTCCTCTCCTCTGGACCATACCCCTTCCAATGCACCAAGTACTGAAGGGACCGGCGATTCAGACGTGAGTCAATGATCTTTGACACTTGAAACTCCAAATTACCATTGACCACCACTGGAGGAGGAGGTAGAGGTGATGGTATGACTGGTGCCACGTACCTCTTAAGTAATGACTTGTGGAACACATTGTGGATTTTAAACGTAGGAGGGAGGTCCAGACAAAATGCCACAGGATTAATTATGGAACTGATCCTGTACGGCCCGATGAATCTGGGGCCCAGCTTCCAGGAGGGAACTTTAAGTTTTATATTCCTGGTAGACAACCATACCAGATCGTTCACATTAAGATCTGGACCAGAAACTCTCCTCCTATCAGCCATACGTTTATAACGGTTCCCCATAGCACTCAGATTATTCAATACACCTCTCCACACTGAAGCAAGTGACGACGAGAAACGCTCCTCCTCAGGAACCCCAGAAGGGCCCCCCCCATTGAATGTACAAAACTGGGGATGAAAACCATATGCCCCAAAAAACGGGGACTTACCAGTGGACTCGCTCCGCCTGTTGTTAAGAGCGAACTCTGCCAGAGGCAAGAAAGAAGACCAGTCCTCCTGGTTCTCTGAGACAAAACACCGAAGATAAGTCTCTAGGCTTTGATTCAGACGCTCTGTCTGACCATTGGTCTGCGGATGAAAAGCCGAGGAAAATGACAATTGCATCCCCCGACGTAAACAAAATGCCCTCCAAAACTTGGACACAAACTGAGACCCCCTATCTGACACCACATCAGAAGGCAACCCATGAAGTCTCACAATCTCCCCAATGAACACCTGCGCCAGAGTTTTAGCATTAGGGAGGGCAGGAAGAGCAATGAAATGTGCCATCTTACTGAACCTGTCAACAACCACCAGTATGACAGTCTTCCCTGACGACTGAGGAAGGTCCGTGATGAAGTCCATAGACAAATGAGTCCATGGACGCTCCGGAAGTTTCAAGGGTAAGAGGGTCCCAGACGGACGGGTATGAGGGGTCTTAGAGCGAGCACAAACCCCACAGGACGCGACAAAAGTTAAAACATCTTTATTAACGTTAGGCCACCAAAACCGGCGAGAAAGGAGATCTAAAGTAGCCTTACTCCCTGGATGTCCTGCTAAAGCAGAATTATGATGTGCCTCAATAACCTTTTGTCTCAACTGATTTGGGACAAACAGTCTCCCTGGAGGTCCTGCAGGGCGTCCCCCTGAGCCTCTAACACCTCCTCCTCAAGCTCAGAAAATACAGCCGACACTACCACCCCCTCCTGAAGGATAGGAATCGGGTCATCCGTTTTCCCGGCCCCTGGGAAACTGCGAGACAAGGCATCCGCCTTAACATTCTTAGACCCCGGGCGATAAGTGACGACAAAATTAAACCTGGTAAAAAACAACGACCATCTAGCTTGTCTGGAATTCAGACGCTTAGCGGATTCTAAATACAGCAGGTTCTTGTGATCAGTAATAACGGTGACCGGGTGGACTGCCCCCTCCAAAAAGTGACACCATTCTTCAAAAGCCAACTTAATGGCCAAAAGTTCCCTATTGCCGATATCATAATTCCTTTCGGCGGACGACAATTTTTTAGAAAAGAAAGCGCACGGATGCCATTTACCAGGGGACGGACCCTGGGACAATATAGCACCCACCCCTACGTCAGACGCGTCCACCTCCACAACGAACGGCTGTGATGCATCTGGTTGGATGAGAACGGGTGCCGAAGCAAAACATTTTTTCAAAGAGGAAAAAGCTTGGCAAGTTTTGTCCGACCATTTAGAAAAATCCGTCCCTTTTCTTGTCATGTCAGTGAGAGGTTTGACAACAGATGAGAAATTACAAATAAATTTCCGGTAGTAGTTAGCAAACCCCAGAAAACGCTGCAGAGCCTTAAGATCCTCTGGCTGATCCCATTCAAGCACTGCTCTCACCTTTTCAGGGTCCATACGGAAACCGGAGGCTGACACCAAGAAACCCAAAAACTGAAGTTCCTGTACGGCGAATACACACTTTTCCAGTTTGGCGTATAGTTTATTGTCTCGCAAGATCTGCAACACCTGTCTCACATGCTCCTGGTGAGACACAAGATCTGGTGAGTAAATTAAAATGTCATCCAAATATACGACCACAAACAGCCCCACCAGATGACGAAAAATGTCATTAACAAAATGTTGGAATACTGCTGGTGCAGTAGTCAGACCAAAAGGCATGACAAGGTTCTCATAATGTCCCTCCGGCGTGTTAAACGCCGTTTTCCACTCATCCCCCTCTTTTATCCTAATCAGATTATACGCCCCCCTGAGATCCAATTTAGAGAACCATTTGGTGCCAACAATTTGATTGAAGAGATCAGGAATCAGAGGGAGTGGATACGGATCTCGAACAGTAATCCGATTAAGTTCGCGGAAATCCAAGCAAGGGCGTAGGCCTCCATCTTTTTTCTTCACAAAGAAGAACCCCGCGGCCACTGGGGAAGATGAAGGTCTAATATGCCCTTTGGCCAGACTTTCCAAAATATAATCTTTCATAGCCTGCCTCTCAGGACCAGAAAGGTTATATAACCTAGCTTTAGGTAACTTAGCATCAGGAGGTAAATTAATAGAGCAGTCATACACACGATGAGGAGGCAACTCCTGACACCCCTCCTCAGAGAACACATCCCCAAAGTCCTCCAAAAAAGGAGGCAAAGTACTAGGCACGACCGCACTGATGACTGTGTTCATGCAGTTACTTTTGCAAAACTCACCCCATTGGCTTATCTCTCTGGACTGCCAATTAATCACAGGGTTATGTTTAACCAACCAAGGAAGTCCCAACACAATAGGAGTAGGTAGACCCTCCAACACATAACAAGATAATAGTTCCCTATGTATTGCCCCTACCCGAAGGTCAATGTTATGAACCTCATGAACAAAGCTACCTTGGCCGAGAGGCCTGGCGTCAATGGAGAATATAGGGATCGGTTTGACCAATACACTCAGATGCATACCTTGAGCCTGAGCAAACTGAGCGTCAACCAGATTAGCCCCGGACCCACTATCAAGAAGAACAGAAAATCTCTCCACTCTCGTACCAACCACCACCTCCACTGGTACAAGGAACTGAGAAGAACTAGCGGACGAAATACATACTCCCAGGTTGTCGTCCACCACACACCCTGGGATTAACAGTTTTCCGGCGACTTTTTGCTCAACAAGGCACGGGATGGACATCCCCCAACAAAATGTCCCTCTTTCCCGCAGAAGAAACACCTTCTAGTCCTGCGGCGTACCGCCAATCCCCTCCTACGAAATGATGTCCCTCCCAACTGCATAGGCTCCTCCGAACAGACAAGGGGAACCTCAACATAAGGGACTTTAGTAGTAGGTGGAGAAACAACAGGGAGTGGGGTTACCTCACCCCTCTCCCGAAGCCGTCTATCAGTACGGATAGCTAGGGCCATAGCAGCCTCCAGTGATGGAGGAGAATCATACTGAGCCAAAACGTCCTTTAATTTGTCAGAAAGCCCATGACAAAACTGGCTTCTAAGAGCTGGGTCATTCCACTGAGTATCTGTGGCCCATCTACGGAACTCAGAAGCAAATTCCTCCGCCGGACGATCTCCCTGCTGTATCTTACGTAATTTTGTCTCAGCAAGAGAGACCCGATCTGGGTCATCATATACCAAACCCAGGGCAGTAAAAAATCGATCTACTGACTGTAGAGCCGGGGATCCCGGAGGAAGGGAGAATGCCCAGGATTGAGGGTCCCCTTGTAGGAGCGAGATAACAATTCCCACTCTCTGCTCTTCACTCCCTGATGATCGAGGCCGAAGCCGAAAATACAATTTACATGCTTCCCTGAAGGTAAAAAATTTGTCTCGCCCACCAGTGAACCTGTCCGGGAGAGCTACTTTAGGTTCAAATCTGGTTTGCTCCGAGGGAGACAAAACTTTGGACTTAATGTCCGTCAGCTCCATGGATAATCCCTGCAACTGCAGAGCCAGCTGGGCTACTGGATCCATGGCAACTGGGAATAATTTTATGGGCCAGTGAAAATGTCACGCGGTCTTATGATATGTGTACGATGTCAGTAAACTATTCTTAAAAGAACAACACTCTATACAACATATAGATTAGCAACATCAGCATGTAAATATAGAATAGATTTACCTGACACGATATCCGTTGAACTCAGGGTTAATCTTGAGCACTTGATACACTGTCACAGGAAAGAGGAGGACCGGGGGTCTAACCTGACCCTAAACTGGGGTCCTAACTAATCCCTCACCTTGGAGGTACTGATAATGGTTCAGAGGTCCAAGTCTCCAGCCTAACCCTGTCTCCTATCAGTCCCTGAACCCTGTAATCAGTCCTAAGAAGGATTCTGATTACCACCAAAGGGATATGGGCTGATCTCTGCTAAATACACAGATTAGAAATATAAGACAGACTGGAGAAAACACAGACTTGCATACACACTCAAACACAGAAGGAACATAAATGATCTGGGATATTAAACTCTAAGCAAGGTGAGCTTAAAACAACTAAGGAGCTCTTTAACTTAAGTCTATACAGATACAATCCTATCTGTGGTCTGCATGAAGAATTTCACTGGCAACTCCCAACACAGACAACCAGAGATTTAAAGGAAACCAATCAACAAATAATTAATTGCAGCCGGGAGAAACTGCACCCAGTCCCAGAACTGAGCACACACAGAATTAACTCCCTAACTGCCAAACACAAAGAAACAGCAACTCAGCTGTGAGAAGTCAGAATGTGCAACCGCGACGATCTTCGTGGCGATGCACACATGACAGGCACTGATGCAGGGTGGCAGTGCTTTGGGGCACTGTACCTGAATTGCACTGAAATGAGGGCACAGTTGCAAAATGGATTTATTATATGGAGGCAGGCACCAACATCCCAGATTTTAAACATTAATTAAAACTTTAACTGATATGAACAGGGACGTAAGTATAACAGGTGCAGGGGTTGCAATCGCACCAGGGTCCTGGAGACTTGGGGGGCCCCAAAGGTCCCTTTTCCCCATATGAAAAGACTATTACTATTAAAGACCTGTGTTAGTTGAGGGCCCCCATTAGAGATTTTGCATTGGGGCCCACACGCTTCATGTTACACCACCGAGTTCAATGTTTGTGTTATCAGAACGCTCCAGACTAAGGTCTTTTACACTGGGCACTTTATGCATAATTGGCAACTCTCCCAAAACATTTGAAAGGCTCCTGGAAAATTGGGAAGACCTCCCAGAGGAGCTGGCTAGTGCCGCGCAAACATCGTACAAGGCAGCAGTCCGCCACCATTTGTGAAATGAGCCCGGCGTCCAGGTGCGTCTTCAGGGGGCATGATTGGGGCATCGCCGGTGACTTCGTGCCACTCCAGCACGATTCTCTTTGACATCTACTAAGAAAAGTTGGCAACTGTGTATAGGATTCTTCCGTCCATTATGGGGCGTTCCTGAGCGTTTTATGGCGACCACGGCTGGGCTTAAATGTTCCAATTTTGTACTTCCAAACTTTAAAATCTTTAAGGATTGCTTGGTTACTAGAGTTGAGCGATACTTTCCGATATCCCTAAGTATCGGAATCGGAATGGTATCGCCGATACCATTAAAATATCGGCGATACCCGATACCGATACCGGAAATCCAATGTAAGTCTATGGGAACAAAATATCGTAACTAAAAAAACCCCATTCTTTCCTTGTAAACACTAAATATACACACATAGAATACATATATATATATATATATATATATATATATATACATGTCATTGTGACATATATATATACATATATTTATAGTTTATACACTTCTACATAGTAAAATATCCTCTGATTCAATTGCCGGGTAAAGCCGGCTTCTGTGAAAAGACAGAAGCACCCGACATGAAATGACACTTGGTGTACATAGGGTTAACCATGTCCTTTGCTATCTGATTTGCACAAACAATTAAATCAGTCTATGTGTGCAAAATTTCACACCTGTAGGGGTTAATTAAAGGTGTAAATTCGTTGTAAAAAAAAACGGACTTTTTTGCTACGAATTTACACCTTTAATTAACCCTACAGGTGTGAAATTTTGCACACATAGACTGATTTAATTGTTTGTGAAAATCAGATAGCAAAGGACATGGTTAACCCTATGTACACCAAATGTCATTTCATGTCGGGTTCTGCATTTTCACAAAAGCCGGCAATTGAATTAGCGGCTATTATACTATGTAGAAGTGTATGAACTATAAATATATTGTAGCCTTTCCAGGGGGTTTAGCTCTAGGATCGCTGTCTGGGTAGACAGAATGGCACGGAAACAGTTCATTCAGACAGCAATTATGGTAAAAACTGGCCGCAACCAGTTTTATTAAAGTCCACAGCAAACAGATAAAACAAAGCATAAACAAAAGACCTAGGCTTGTCTAGCCACTAATTACACTTATGTAATGTCCCTTTCTATCAGGAACCCAGACTCTATCAGTCTGTGCCCAAAACAACACATATGATATATGTTACCAGTATGGAGTTTCCCAGATACTTCTCCTTATGTCTGAAGGTCCACCCGACGTCCAGACTTGAGAGAGATCCACTCCTATTCAGTAGTCATCATCCTGGAGGTTCACAGAGACACTCTTGTGTCCGGGGTACCTCTAACCCAGACTGAGATAGCTCCCCTCCACTTCAGTAATCATCAGCATGGAGGTTCACAGAGACGCTCCTGTGTCCGGGGTACATCTAACCCAGACTGAGACGGCTCTCCTCCTCTTCAGTAGCTTATCCGCATGCATTCTCACAGAGACTGCTTCCTTGTGCCAGGACACCTCTCTGTGTCCAGGCTGAAGACAGCTCTAACACTCTTGGAGACTGTTTCTTGTGCCAGGACACCTCCCTGTGTCCAGGCTAAACTAGCTCTCTGACTGTGTCCGCAGACACCTATTTCTGGCTTCCTAATTAACAGCTGATTGGCCTCAGGTCTAAGCTGCAAGCGTGCAATGAATGCAAGGTGTAGTGACCTCTCTCCACCACCAGGTCTACAAAGCCACACATTTCCCCTATAGTTAGCAAAGAACCTAGGTGAAATGTACACCCCATTCACCACATATCCTCACTGTCTCACATATCCCCCCCTCTTCTCCAGACCGGAGGGCTGGTCATCCAGACCGGAGGACTGGTCAACAAACCTAAAGAGACAGTGAACACAGCTCAAGTCATAGCCAACATCAGCTTCATCTTTACCTGAAGTATAACCATCATTAGCTTCATCTATATTTTCCATTCAGCAGGGTTTCTATACCCTTACACACACACACACACACCACTGTGTGATGTCACAGTCATGTAACCAGTCAGCTTGAGGGGAAGGAACATGGACAGTCAAAACATACACACTGATCCATTAAATGGATGCCAGCCAGCGCTGCATTACCCATCCGTCCCCTCTGCATACAACTTTATCCTATGTATTTAGACACATACCCCTTGGGTGGGTTTGTAGGTGACTGGACCCGCCCAGCTCTCCAAGTCACCTGGAAGCCTCCCAACGTATAGCACAAGTCTCAGCAGTAGATCTGCTGAACCAAAATATATCCAGGCTTCCATCACAGGGCCACCCACCTCTGCGATACATACCGTCCATCCATCACATGCCTCCATGCATATCCTGAGGGCCATACCCAGTGCCCCCTCTGTTCAAATTTTTGGGGTCGAACACCTGCCACCCGACCAGAGATCCCCCTCGGTCGCCTCTGCCAGTCACCCCGTCTCAGTTGATTTTGGGCACTATGCAATATCACCTCTTTGTTAGGCCTCTCCCGCCCCCAGCGGTCAGAACGTTGGCCTTGTCCTTGTGTCGGTGTCACCTCACCCGACCTTTCTTTCCCCAACTGACTCCTACTGTCGTTGTGGCCACGAGTCCATCGTCCAGTCAAGCTTACTGGTAGCTCTGAGTCTGACTCTCTGTCTTTTCGTCCGCCACCGGGTCTCCCACTCAGCCGTGAACTAACAGAAGCGTCATCTCTACCCCTCATTGTTTTAGCACGTCTACTGCCAATCCCAGGGAAGCCTCTCGTCTCTCCCTTTCTTGGGCTGGAAGTAGTCGCTCTCTTTGTTCCAACTGTAAAACATCCTCAGATGGCATCTTCTGTCTGGCTGTAAGGTCAGCATCAGCCTTCTTCTCAGGACTCTCAACCTCTTCTGCTACCATGCCTTCCTCATTTGCACTGGTTGCTTTATTGTCATCAGATGATTCATTATCACTCCCACTATCCCTGTCTGACCCCTTTTTCTCAGCCACATCTGGCTCACTTTCAGGGTTAGACACTTCATTTTCATTCACATCCGGCTCACTGTCAGGGTTATACAATTTATTCTCATTCACATCCGGCTCACTTTCAGGAGTATACAATTTATTTTCATTCACATCTTGCTCACTGTCAGGGTTATACAACTCATTCCCATTCACATCTTTATCTGGAACCTTAGTTAACATGTTATCCTCAACATTAACTTCACCATCTGGTCCCTCAAGTATGTGACTATGTGACAACCCCAGCACTATACCTCCATATAGCTCAGGTACCAGGAGCTGACTCACGACCTCTCCCTGGACTTCAGTGTCCCTAAACAATAGGTTATTGTTCATGGCAGCATGAGGAAACCTCTCCTCAGAGCCAGGCTCTTGGGGAACCTCATTCAGAACAATTACATTTTCCTGTGTCGTTTTAAGAGTGGGGTCTCGCACCGGCTCTCTCCCAAAATTGTCACAGGACACAGGCAGGTCAGGGACACTCGGTTCCCGAGAACCACCATCCTCGTCTCCCAACATCACCTGCAAAGAAATTTCATCTTTATCACGGTCATCATCAGTATCATCACTATTATGATTAGCATCATCATCATTATCAATATCATCATCACTATCACACAAGATAAACGGCCCACTAACATTGTGTTCCGCCCCTCGGGACTGCGTACCCTCAGTAGGGGCTTCATCACACTGTCCATCAGAATCACCCTTCCCCCAGAGATCCTTAGACCGGGGAAAGTCATTACACAATACAACGGGGTGCACCAGGTTCTTCACTACCCCCACTTCACATGAAACCTCCCCGAGTTTAGGGACCAAGTCCACGGCAGTCTCTGGGTAGACTTTGATGTCTCCATGGATGCACACCATACTCAAGTGCTTATCAGGGATGAAGTCCCTATCAATCAGGCTGTCACATACGGAAGTCACTGGACTCTCTGAGTCCAAGAGGGCCTGCGCTGAGCAACCATTTGTAACCACCGGGGACACCTGTGGTCCAGTCTCTTCGGTTGTGGTGGTCACACACACAGGTTCTGCGCAGAGAGAGAGGGATCTGCCAACATCACGGCATCTCCAACACTGTCCATCACACTCTTCCACCCACATGTCCCCTCGGGCCTGAACCCGCTTATCAGCATACCCCATGTCCCCAACAGCTGGAACGCTCTTACCGGGAGAGTTCGACGTCCGGGAACTCTGAAGTGACGTCCTCTCAGACGGCTGTACCTCAGGAGAACATGCTCGGGTGTAGCGGTTCACTGTAGGACATGCTCGGGTGTAGCGGTTCACTACCACCTTTTCAACTCCATAATCAGGCCTGCTGACTGCAGACTCCCAACTGCATCTCCAGTCATGAACTCCCCTGGCATGGGCTGTCACCGTAACACCCAGCCGGGTACGAATCTCCGCTTTCAGCTTGGCATAGTCTTGGCTGTCCTGCTCGCTCAGGTCAGCATAGGCCACCTGGGGCACTCCAATCAGATAGGGTGCGACCATCATGGCCCATCAGATAGGGGCAGATTCTCCTTCTCTGCCAGTTCCTCAAATCTAGTGAGATATACCTCCACATCATCACGAGGTGTCCTCTTTTCCAGGGACCGTCTTACCGCCTTCTTTACATCGGACAAGTCAGGTGCCTTCACAACATTACTCTGAGACGCGGTGCGGAGAGCTGCAATCTGCTCCAACAACCGGTTATTCTCCTGCTGCTGCTGCAGGAATTGCTGCCGGTGCTCCTGCATGCGCTGCTGGTGCTGCCGCTCCATGCTCCGCTGGGCCTGTACCAGGTACTCAACGAGCCCCTCCATACTGCCGGACTCATCTGTCTCAATCACAGCAGTCTTATGTTGCACAATAACTTGCGCCATTTGTTCAAACAGCGCCTCCATGCTGTCATCCATGCTGTCAGACTTCTCTGTCTTCACAACGGTAGTCTTCACTCAAGACATACACACACTCTACAGTCTTTTCCATAGAAAAATTTAGCTCCGCTGTGCAGACACTTTTTTTTTTTTTTTTTTCCTTGCAAAAGTCTATTAGGGCTACTGTCTCTTTAAGACTGCTCCACACACTTTCCTTTTGCTGCTGCACATTCCACAGTTATTTTCACAACAAGTTCAGCTTTGCTGTGCATACATTTTCTCTCTGCAGACCCTATCAGGGCCACTGTCTCTCCAAGACTGCTCCAAACAGACGTTTCTGCTGACACACTTTTTTTTTTTTTTTCTGCTGCTATTTCAATAGACTTCACCTTTAATGCTGTCTCTCGCCACTGTGCCGCACGCACACTCCAGCACTAACTGTACCAGGCCCTGCGCTGCCCCAGCATTCTCCACCAATTGTAGCCTTTCCAGGGGGTTTAGCTCTAGGATCGCTGTCTGGGTAGACAGAATGGCACGGAAACAGTTCATTCAGACAGCAATTATGGTAAAAACTGGCCGCAACCAGTTTTATTAAAGTCCACAGCAAACAGATAAAACAAAGCATAAACAAAAGACCTAGGCTTGTCTAGCCACTAATTACACTTATGTAATGTCCCTTTCTATCAGGAACCCAGACTCTATCAGTCTGTGCCCAAAACAACACATATGATATATGTTACCAGTATGGAGTTTCCCAGATACTCCTCCTTATGTCTGAAGGTCCACCCGACGTCCAGACTTGAGAGAGATCCACTCCTATTCAGTAGTCATCATCCTGGAGGTTCACAGAGACACTCTTGTGTCCGGGTACCTCTAACCCAGACTGAGATAGCTCCCCTCCACTTCAGTAATCATCAGCATGGAGGTTCACAGAGACGCTCCTGTGTCCGGGGTACATCTAAACCCAGACTGAGACGGCTCTCCTCCTCTTCAGTAGCTTATCCACATGCATTCTCACAGAGACTGCTTCCTTGTGCCAGGACACCTCTCTGTGTCCAGGCTAAAGACAGCTCTAACACTCTTGGAGACTGTTTCTTGTGCCAGGACACCTCCCTGTGTCCAGGCTAAACTAGCTCTCTGACTGTGTCCGCAGACACCTATTTCTGGCTTCCTAATTAACAGCTGATTCTCCTCAGGTCTAAGCTGCAAGCGTGCAATGAATGCAAGGTGTAGTGACCTCTCTCCACCACCAGGTCTACAAAGCCACACATTTCCCCTATAGTTAGCAAAGAACCTAGGTGAAATGTACACCCCATTCACCACATATCCTCACTGTCTCACAATATTATATTATATGTGTCACAAACTCAATGACATGTATATTATATATATAATGAGGTGTAAAATTGCTGAAAAAAAATGCGTGGGCTCCCGCCCTATTTTCGCAACCAGACAGACAAAGCCAGTGAGTGGGGGCAGATAATAATAGCCCAGAGAGGGACCATTATTTTTGGCCCCCCCGGCTACTAACATCTGCCCCAGACACCCCAGAAAGGGCAAATCTCTAATTAGATTTGCCCTTTCTGGCACTTTGCCCGTCTATTCCCATTGCCCTGTAGCGGTGGCGAATGGGTTAATAAGGGGTTAAAATGACCTTGCAATTGAAAGGTCACTTTAAGCCAGGTTAATAATTGAGAGCTGTCAATTAGACAACTATCAATTATTAATCTATTGTATGAAAGAAAAATCAAACACACACAGTTTAATAAAAAAGAAGTTTAATGAAATAATCACACAGTTTTTGACCATATTTTATTTACCTGCTAAAACCATTTCCTGTAATAAAAATAAAATAATAAAGCAAAATTATTCTTACCAATCCGATGCACAGTCAGGTCCCACGGTGTAATCCTTCAGAAAGGGTTAATGTTTACTGCAGGGACCGCAGCTAATGCTGCAGCCTCACAGTAAACCCCCAAATGAATGAGCTCCTCTCCTGGCTGACAGGAGAGGAAGTGGAAAGCTTAATTGATTGCTTTCCACTTTCACTTCAGGTCAGCCAGGGACACCATCAGTGACGTCAGAGGGAACTGATTAACAAAAATAGGGGTTCCCTTCGAAAAAAAAATGGCGTGGGGTCCCCCCCATTTTTGTTAACCAGCCAGATGAAGCAGACCGCTGAGGCCTGGATTTTCAGGCTGTTAAGGAGCCAAGATCCATGGACCTTGCCAGCCTGATAATACCAGGCCACAGCAGTCTGCATATCTTGGCTGATTAACAAAAATAGGGGATCCCCTCGAAAAAAATTAGCGTGGGGTCCCCCTATTTTTGTTAACCAGCCAGATGAAGCAGACCGCTGAGGCCTGGATTTTCAGGCTGGTAAGGATCCAATATCCATGGACCTTGCCAGCCTGATAATACCAGGCCACAGCAGTCTGCTTAGCTTGGCTGGTTAACAAAAATAGGGAATCCCCTCAAAAAAAAACGCGTAGGGGATCCCCCTATTTTTGTTAACCAGCCAAGTAAAATGCAGACTGCTGCGGCCTGGTATTAAAAGACTGTCAAGGCCCATGGATTTTGGCCCTCAACAGCCTGATAATACCAGGCTACAGCAGCCCCACATTTGGCGCATCAAAAGATGTGCCAATTGTGGCACTTTACCCGGCTCTTCCCACTTGCCCTGTAGCGGTGGCAAGCGGGGTAATAAGGGGTTATTGTCACCGTTGATTGCACGGTGACAATAAGCCCGGTTAATAATGGAGAGGTGTCAATAAGACACCGATCCATTATTAATCCCAAAGTTATTAAATGTTTAAAAAAAAGACAAGCAAGAAAAAAGTCTTTTAATGAAATAAAAGAGACAACACAGTTTTCATTAATTTTATTATACACTTCATTCCTGCGACGCCATCGATCTCCTGTAAAAAAAAAAAAAAAAACAACAGTATACCACCTGTCCGACGCAGTCCATAGTAACGACAGTCCCACGACGATCCAGCTCTGCTACATCGCAATGACAGGCAGAGCCTGACATCCCGGCCAGCACAGCTGATTACCTGCTTCCCCGGCGGTGACGTCATCGGACTGCTTTACGGCCGCGATTACCCAGCAGTCACTGCAGTTATCGCGAGAAACTGCATGTGACGCCGGGGAGAAGAGGATGGCGGCCATTAAGCAGCCCGGGATGTGACCGCCGGAGATCTTCTGCCGGGTAAGTGCCGCTGACTCCTGACAGACCCGACCGACGGACACTGACAGTAACAGACCCGACCGACGGACACTCACAGTGACAGTGACAATTCCGATTCCGGTATCCGATATGACGAAAATATCGGAACTCGGAATCGGAATTCCGATACAGCCAATATCGGCCGATACCCGATATTTGCAGTATCGTATCGCTCAACACTATTGGTTACATTTTTCCAACACGTGCAGCTCCGATAACTACAGACCAGTAATATGAATAATTCATCATACAGAGATTGTGCCGACATCCTCATAAGTAGTGTTGAGCGATACGATACTGCAAATATAGGTATCGGCCGATATTGGCTGTATCAGAATTCCGATTCCGAGTTCCGATATTTTCGTCATATCGGATACCGGAATCGGAATTCATGTCACTGTGTCGCGTGTCTCAGGTCCGTGCGTCCGGTCCCGGGATGTCTTTGGCTCCTGCTTTGGTAATCATCGCGGATGTAGCAGGAGACGTCGGGATTGCGTCGCGGGGACTGTTCGTTATATTCTATGGACTGCGTCGGACAGGTGGTATACTGTTGGTTTGTTTTTTTTTTTTTTTACAGATCGATGGCGTCGCAGGAATGAGGAGTAATAAAAGAAATGAAAACTGTGTTGTCTCTTTTATTTCATTAAAAGACTTTTTTCTTGCTGGTCTTTTTTTTAAACATTTAATAACTTTGGGATTAATAATGGATCGGTGTCTTATTGACACCTCTCCATTATTAACCGGGCTTATTGTCACGGCAATCAACGGTGACATTAACCCCTTATTACCCGCTTGCCACCGCTACAGGGCAAGTGGGAAGAGCCGGGTAAAGTGCCACAATTGGCACATCTTTTGATGCGCCAAATGTGGGGCTGCTGTAGCCTGGTATTATCAGGCTGTTGAGGGCCAAAATCCATGGGCCTTGACAGTCTTTTAATACCAGGCCGCAGCAGTCTGCATTTTACTTGGCTGGTTAACAAAAATAGGGGGGATCCCCACGCCGTTTTTTTTTCGAGGGGATTCCCTATTTTTGTTAACCAGCCAAGCTAAGCAGACTGCTGTGGCCTGGTATTATCAGGCTTGCAAGGTCCATGGATATTGGATCCTTACCAGCATGAAAAAACCAGGCCTCAGCGGTCTGCTTCATTTGGCTGGTTAACAAAAATAGGGGGGACCCCACGCTAATTTTTTTCGAGGGGATCCCCTATTTTTGTTAATCAGCCAAGTAGCAGACTGCTGTGGCCTGGTATTATCAGGCTGGCAAGGTCCATGGATCTTGGCTCCTTAACAGCCTGAAAATCCAGGCCTCAGCGGTCTGCTTCATCTGGCTGGTTAACAAAAATAGGGGGGACCCCACGCCATTTTTTTTTCGAAGGGAACCCTATTTTTGTTAACCAGTTCCCTCTGACGTCACTGATGGTGTCCCTGGCTGACCTGAAGTGAAAGTGGAAAGCAATCAATTAAGCTTTCCACTTCCTCTCCTGTCAGCCAGGAGAGGAACTCATTCATTTGGGGGTTTACTGTGAGGCTGCAGCATTAGCTGCGGTCCCTGCAGTAAACATTAACCCTTTCTGAAGGATTACACCGTGGGACCTGACTGTACATCGGATTGGTAAGAATAATTTTGCTTTATTATTTTATTTTTATTACAGGAAATGGTTTTAGCAGGTAAATAAAATATGGTCAAAAACTGTGTGATTATTTCATTAAACTTCTTTTTTATTAAATGTGTGTGTGTTTGATTTTTCTTTCATACAATAGGATTAATAATTGATAGTTGTCTAATTGACAGCTCTCAATTATTAACCTGGCTTAAAGTGACCTTTCAATTGCAAGGTCATTTTAACCCCTTATTAACCCATTCGCCACCGCTACAGGGCAATGGGAATAGACGGGCAAAGTGCCAGAAAGGGCAAATCTAATTAGAGATTTGCCCTTTCTGGGGTGTCTGGGGGCAGATGTTAGTAGCCGGGGGGGGCCAAAAATAATGGTCCCTCTCTGGGCTATTATTATCTGCCCCCACTCACTGGCTTTGTCTGTCTGGTTGCGAAAATAGGGCGGGAGCCCACGCATTTTTTTTCAGCAATTTTACACCTCATATATATATATATATATACATGTCATTGAGTTTGTGACACATATATATATATATTTATAGTTCATACACTTCTACATAGTATAATAGCCGCTAATTCAATTGCCGGCTTTTGTGAAAATGCAGAACCCGACATGAAATGACACTTGGTGTACATAGGGTTAACCATGTCTTTTCATGTCCTTTGCTATCTGATTTGCACAAACAATTAAATCAGTCTATGTGTGCAAAATTTCACACTTGTAGGGGTTAATTAAAGGTGTAAATTCGTAGCAAAAAAGTCAGTTTTTTTTACAACGAATTTACACCTTTAATTAACCCCTACAGGTGTGAAATTTTGCAAACATAGACTGATTTAATTGTTTGTGCAAATCAGATAGCAAACGACATGAAAAGACATGGTTAACCCTATGTACACCAAGTGTCATTTCATGTCGGGTGCTTCTGTCTTTTCACTGAAGCCGACTTTACCCGGCAATTGAATCAGAGGATATTTTACTATGTAGAAGTGTATAAACTATACATATATGTATTATATATATATGTCACAATGACATGTATATATATATATATGTATTCTATGCGTGTATATTTAGTGTTTACAAGGAAAGAATGGGGTTTTTTTAGTTCCGATATTTTGTTCCCATAGACTTACATGGGACTTCCGGTATCGGTATCGGGTATCGCCGATATTTTAATGGTAAACGGCGATACCATTCCGATTCCGATACTTAGGGATATTGGAAAGTATCGCTCAACTCTACTCATAAGACATCCATAAAACTCCCAGAACCCAGAGTCTCGGTGGAGAAGAGGAACTTGGTCATTAGAAAATGTGCAGCCAACTCTCCGCCTGTTATCCCCAACAGGCACAGAAGTAGGAGGAAGAAGCAGGGAACATCTCATATGTGAACTTTCACTGTGACATCATCTGACCCGTCAGGTTACAACAGCTGTGAATCCTTCATAGATAACCAGTGTGCCGAAACAGAAGCCTGAGACTATACATAAAGGGGAGAGGTGGGAACACATTGCTGGAAGCACATAACTAATGTTACAGGGTTTCCATTATATATGACCCCATTCATTTTACCAGATAATGCAGTACAAAATGGGAGAAAAGTGATGTGAAATTAGGTTTAAAACTCAATTTTTTATTTTATTTTGTCTTTACAACATTCATTGTGTGGTAAAAATGAGCTGGCAGCATGATTAATGGGGTCAGAACGATTATAGATTTCAATGGATGAAAAAAATTACAACTTTGTAAAAAAATTTAGTTTGTTTTACCATTTTCTTAAGCCTGTAACTTTTTTTTTATTTTTCTGTCAATGGGGCTGAGTGAAGGCTTGTTTTTGGGGAGGTGAGATTTTACTTTTATTCATCCGATTCTGGGGTGCAAACAATGTTTTCATCACTTTTTTTATTGCCTTTTTGGGAAAAGTGGAATTATCGAAAATTCCGGTGTATCGATTTTTCTATTTTTCATCATTTACCATATCAGTTAATTATTTTTATAGCTGTATTTTTTTTTTAAATTTAAAATGGCTATTAAAAAAGAAAAAAAAAAAAACACTGCAAAACATTGTGCCTGGATCCAGTCGATGGGATCTGCCATCTTCTCTGCAGACTAGGAGCGTATCGTGTAAGACGTGAGGATCCATCGGTCGTGGCTATAGATTGCAATGCAGGATTCGAGCGTTTTGGATTTACTAAAATGAGAGGAAATTTGACTTTTTCTAAACATTGTAAAAAAGTAATAAAAAATGATTCACACTCCGGTGTGAGGTTATCACCGCAGATCAGCAGGAACTGAGTCATATAGGACATATTACCGTCATGTTGCTCACAGTCTGTATCCTGGTGCTGATAGCTTCCGAATATTGATAATAGGAGCAAGAGATCCGTCACTTCTCAGGAAACAGCGATGTGTAATAGATCCCGTTATTGCCTCCTACCCACACATACAGCTTCTTCTTCCACTAGATCAATACAGGACACTTCTCATTATTTGCCTAGTTAGGATTAACTCCATTATATACTGTATTAAAGATAAGACGCCGTGCATCTGAGGAATAACACTATTTCTGGCCATTATATCACTTGCATCCTGCATTTTACACCAGTTTTCTCCTCTGCAGGTTCCCTCTTTAATTATCAGTTGTCTCTGAGCTGGTGGATGGTGACTAGCTGCTATCGTGTCACTGACATGTTCAACAGCCGCAACACATGCAGGGATTTCCTGTTTGTTAGTCAATCCCTTCATGTGTTGTGGCTGTCGAACAGCTGTGAGACATGCAGGCGCAGAGGTTCGAACATATTCAAGCACGCCGAAGAAACTCTGTTAGCACATGAGCATGCTCAGATAACACCTTCAGGGGCTGTGCGACCTGTTATGGGACTGTAGAAAACAGACTGAGAAGTTTTACAAATTTTGATATCTGAAGATCACGGATTACATAAGGTCACATCTTTTACTGCAAGCGAGAAGATCGCAGACAGGGTGGGACAATGATAATTTATCTGATATTATCATCTCAGTTCATATTCCATGTAGGTATCAAAGGGTAGATTTCATCTAGATAGGACCAGCCTGGTACATCTGCCATTATTATGTAATACTGCAATCAGCATCTCCAAAGGACACTCAGCAGTGATATATATATATATATATATATACACTGGGGGAAAGACAGAAAAGGGCCCCTGTGCAAGAACAATATATGGGCCCTTTGTAGCCCAAGAGCTCCTAAAAATGCAACATTGCACCTGCTTTGGAGGTAGAAATGGGCCCCCTTACGTCTTTGGCCTGCACAGGTTGCACCAATGATATATGTCCGCCCCTATATATATATATAAACAGTACCACATTTGTATATGGTACTGCAGCCCGACCACATTCACTTCTAGAGCTGAAGCGCTGGCCACTAGGTGTCTCTCTTCTGTATTACTTGCTCTTCGCTGCCTGTTGTCAAGTGTAATCCGTCTCTAGCAGCAGAGACATCAGGACGGATTACAGGACTTCTGGGCAGGTCTATGTCACTCTTAGGGTGAGTTTCCACGGTCAGGAAACGCTGCGTGTTTGGCGCTGTGCGCTGGCGCAGCGCCAAACACGCAGCGTCCAGATGTTACAGCATAGTGGAGGGGATTTCAAGAAATCCCGTCTCCACTATGCGTAACAATACGCAGGTGGCAAACCTGCGTAAACGGACATGCGGCGCGTCTTTTTAGACCGCAGCATGTCCTCGCGTATTGCGGCGACGGTGCGTCGCCGCAACATAATTAACACAGGGCTATGTAGCCCTGCGCTCTTTCCGGAGGTGTTCCGGAGGTGTCCTGAACACCTCCGGAAAGAGCGCGCGTCAGAAAGGGGGCGGGGCTTAGACGGAGCGGAATTTTCGCTCCGTCAAAAGCGCTATGGTTCCGGACCGTGGAACCATAGCCTAAAGGAAGTCATGAAAAGGTTTGTCTTTCTACACAAACTTTATGGTTTATTTCACCTTACAGGAAGTGGCACAAGTCTTTGTCTCTCTGAAGGAAATGGGGGCAGGGTAATTGTCTCTTTGAAGGAAGTCAGAGATGGGTCTTTGTCTCTCTGCTCCTGCTCTCCTGTCAGTCTATAATCAGGTAGAAAAGGGAGACAAACTTTCAGTTCAGAGCTGGTACATTGCATGCTGGTCAGTTAAAGAGAGGACGCTCTAGCACCTATAGTACTGACAGAATGCTGATGCAGAGAAGCTGTCCAATGAAAGACTAGATTGTGATTTGTAGAGTGAGATTCCAGACAATCCCTGGCCATATTAGCTTGCACCAAAAGTAGTTTTACCTTGTTATGAGGTTAGCATGATCATGCTTTCCTACAGGTTCTGTGTGAAAGGACGGATATGTTTAAGCTGCCTGATTAGTTTCATATGAAAGTTGAAGTTTAATAACTTGTACTCATAAAGTAGCCCCGTTACTTACCCGTCCGTCCCTGTGCTTGCCTTCTCTCTCTTATCTCACAGTTCTAATTAAGGTCATTAAATAACTGATTTTTGTCCCGATTGATCTGCTGACTGGATCATTAATAGTTTATATAGTCCCTGCGGTCATTCACCTCAGAGTTCATCTAACTGTATCAAATGGAAGTACAAGTCAGGAAGTTTATATAGTGAGTGCATTGTTTAATCAAATTGTTGCCAAGGATTGTAATATATGTATGCATTGAAATAAGAAAACTATTCTACCTGGACTGGCCTACCGGAGAGCTGGTGAAATCCCCAGTGGGCCCCTGGACAGACATGCTTCTACCATGCTCTGACAGTAAAACCTACCCCCTTGCATCACAGAGATGGTGGCGCCACATCACATCTGAGCTTCTGCCTTCAGAATCGGCTCACAGGGGCCCCATACCTCCTGTTAAGAGTGTTTTGCAAGATGCAGCAGCTGCCCCGGCTGCTCGCGGCCCTGACACTTACTTGTATGGGCCTTACAGAGCTGCTCTGAAGTCTTCCACACGCAGACATGAAGGATTTCTGCTCTCCTTTTTCTATGTAGCAATTGTTCAGGAGCAGCAGCATGGAGAGCATTATACAGTAGTACTGAGCAGTGTAGATGTGAATGCAGAAAACAGCAGAAGTGTCTGTGTCTCTCCATATATCTCTCACTCCTCCCACCCTTTCCATAGACTTCAATGGGCAGCTTTAATCTGATTCCTCAGTGGAGCTGGAAATTAATCTAGTCTTGGCCGGTGCAGGCTTTAGCAGATTTTCAGTGTGAAAGGAGGAAGGAGCAGAGAAATGGCTCATCAGTGGAGAAAGAAGCAGATTTCTCTGATAAGATATATTACAAACTTTCTTATATGTATTCTTGATTAATGCAAATTTTGATGAAGCGACAGTGACCATTTAAACTTTAAAGAAGCGCTCCTCCTCCTCCCATCAAAGTCTTTAGCCTCTTACTATATTGCAGTCATCATATTACATGGCACTTTGTACTTAACAATTGCTCATTTTGCCTTTCTACCCAGTTAAATCTTTCCTTTCTCTGCTCTATGTAGAAACAGGAAGTCTCTTTTCCCTGCAGAAATCATTCCTCTCTTCAACTCCTGACCCAGCTGCTCTGTTTCTACCGATTGTTGACTTTTGCAGTGACTGATGACTCATACAGAGAAAATTGTCCTCCTGTTTCTACATAGAGCTTAGAAGGGTTCAGGTTGTCAGTTTTTAATCACGTGATGTCATAGACTAATGGAAAAGAGAATAATTAATTGGGTAGAAAGGTAAAATGAGCAATTGTAAGTACACAAGGCTGTATAATATGATGATTGCAATGTATTAAGAGGATAAAACATTTTACGGGAGTGCTTCCTTGGGGTAAGTGCACACGTTGAGTAAACTGTCTGCACCAATTTCTGCATCTCCTGGCAGGAAAAATGCAGCTGCAAAAACGTGCATTTTGTTAGTTTTTGACTCATTTGAGTGAAGTCAACGGTGAAAAACGCACAGAGAATTGACATTCTGCAGATTATTTTCTGCACCAACTCTGCAAGTCATAAATAAGCAACGTGTGTACGACACTTCAGGTTTCTCATTCAATTTGCAGGGTGGCTTCAGGTTTATCTAGAATATAAAAATGCACCAAGTCTGCAACGTGTGCACACAGCTTTATGATCCCTTTCCATTTTAGCCTCATCATCCAACCATTATTTTTTTTAACTGCAGAATTTTTTTCGTTTTGTTTAATATTGTGCACATTTTTTTTTTCTTGTTTTATATATTTTTCATGAGCCAAATTAAATATAATTGTGCTACAAGGACAGCAAGGAGCAGCGACAACCTGCATTAAATTTATAAGGGGTTAACTTACCCCAATTTTATTTTATACATTGGAAACCCCTTTTAAATTTTTGCAAAATTGCAATATTTCCAAGAACTTGTACGTTACTAGAAAGCCTGATGTGGCGGCATTTGCGTCCTCCGGTGTAAGCGTTACTCGGGTACATTGTGTATCGGGGACTTATAGCGTCAGGCTTGTGGCACTGCTCCTGGGGTCATCAAATCTCGTGAAGGACATCGCCGCCGGGTGCATTGAATGTTCGGCTACTGTCTTAATATCAGTGCTGATTTCGCTATCGCACTGATAAGCCGCCATTGGCAGGTGACATGTTGATGTGGTTTTGCAGCGCTGTAAAGTCATCACTGTGTCCTCTGGCATCTGAGCTGTGCCGGGGCTGCACTGTCTCCTGGCACTTAATGGGCATCATAAAAAACTACTATAGGAGTGGGATGGAGCTGTTGGCCAACAATCAGGAGCTGCTGATCATGCGAGGAGGCCCGCGGCTCCTGACACTGCCTCGCGTTACTCACTGACTTTATCAACCGCAAACATGATAAGCGTCATAAAGCCATATAACTGTAACTGGTAGTGAAAGGGCACAGGCGGGTGAGCCTGGTGATTACACCTAACACTTTACAAATGTTCTCCTTATCTTTAATAATAAAGAAATCTGGGTCCGGTAACATATCGGCCATTGGCTGTGAAACTATGAGGGATCGATGCGGTGCCGGAGCGGCCAGTGGCGAAGAAATCAATCTCTAGTCACAACTTATTCCTTGTACAAAAGTTTATACAATTTTTCAGTATTCTTTCTACCAGAATTCTTCATGATTTTGAGGATCTCTGCTGGCTTTCATCCAAAAGGGACCTTTATTATTTCACACTTGGCTTATAAGTCTCCTCACTCTTCAAAAAAAAAAGAAATTTTACACCTTAGACCACACCTGGGATAAAATTCTTCTTTGGTCATGCGAGGATCGGTTCCCACTGCGGCTGCTCAGTCTTACGGCAAACTTATGCGCCTGTTCACACCTGATGATGCAGGAAGCTTTTGGCTGCGCCATGGGAACCTACCCTGAAAGAAGAAACAAGCGGTGCAGCCATGGGTCCATCACATGCCCAAGGCAGGTTTTTAGCCACATGAACAAAAAAAAAATTCATGTTTTTTTCATGTATTTTTGACAAGGTTTTTGAGTACGGTTTTAAAGCAGATTCTGCAGATTTTTTTTTTTTCCAGCATGGAAAAAAAAAAAAAAAGCAAAATGTCCATTCTTGAGGCTTGACCAATTGAAAAAAAAAAAGCTCCAAATTTGGCTACAAAAACTTTTAACAAATTTGTTTCATGTGGATTTCCCAGGTGATAAAGTCCACACTCAAAACAAACTCTGATATTATACCATTAGGTCTCCTAAGACTGCGTTCACACATTCAACATTTGCAGCAGAAAACTCTGCTACAAATTCTTGTGTGTTGGCAGGAAAAACACGAGTGTTTTTGTTGCATATTTTTTTCCATTCATTAGAACATAAAAATGCTGCAACAATAAGCAGCGAGTGGCTGAGGCTGCAGGAATCCCATTCACTTTGCTGATACTGTATTTTCTGCATCAAATCTGCGCAGAAAAAAATGCAAGAAATACGCAAAGTGTACACAGCCTTCAGGTACAGATCTACAGGTGCTTCTCAAAAAAACAAGCAATACACAAAAAACGGGGCGAAAAAAGCGCTGAATACTTTGAGCTATTATTGGCATGGATTTTCCATCTGAAAAATCCATGGCAAAAATAGCACATAAAGTAATTAGTGCGTTTTTCGCCCCGTTTTTTGTATTGGTTTTTTTTTCTGCTTCAATTGATTCAGTAGTCAAATTTGGGGAAGAAATACCCCAAGAATTGATGTTTCTTCTTCTTTCATGTGAAAAAAATAGTAGGAAAAAAACCGCACCATGTGCACTGAGGTGTATTTCAGAGTTTAAATTATTAGGAAACTGAAGTTTGTCATGGCAAAACTGGAAGTGTCGGGATTTCTGCTCGTGGCTCATACTCCAGACTGAATAAATCCAAGAGATTTAGAACATTTTGTTTCCATTTTTTCATCATTTACAGATCATTATCTCGTCTCCATCCTGTGATTTCCCATATTTCACGACTTTTCCTTCTTGGTGCTTCAATTTCAGTATTGAGAAATGCAGATTCTTATATGGGATGAGACATTTTTATTTCGGTAAAGTTTCCAAAACTATTTTCCCTATCATTGAATAAATTGTGCATCCTGCAGCCACCACTAGAGGGAGCTAATATCTAAAAGTAGATATACATGGCTCACCATTGAACTAGCTGTACGCACTATATGGTGGCATTAGTCACAAAAGTCAGAAGATGAAAATGACACTCAGCATGGGAGTTGTTTTTATTACATTCTTACATTGGATTTTTGTTTAAAAACTGCTTTTGATGTTTTGTGGCTCTTTTAGCGTATTGTAGTTAACCCTTTGGAGGCTTTCACCAGTCCATATTTGATCTTACTGTGCTGTTTCCCTATTTCAAATGTTCCTGGATTTGTGACGTTAGGTATATAGAATGGCTTTGTTATTTATGTGCTCTATATGTAGGCATTAGTTACCTGTACAATATGGCAGTGAAATATATGTGGACTGTAGAGTGGCATTAGTGATGTGTATAAAATGGCAGTGTTATTTAAGTGCACTATGTGGTGGCAGTAGTTATATTTAAAGCATAACCATATTATTTGTTTTCCTCTATGGAGGTATTATGTGTACAGAAGGGCAGCATTAAAGGGGATATCTCTTTCATTTAATCTTTGTCCTCGGGCGCACTTTGTTATAAGAAAACAAACCTTGCTGTACTCCCCATCCCCAGGTTCACTGGTGAGTCACCGCCGCTGCTCCCAGTATGTCATTGGCTGCTGTGCCTACGTCATGTCGACAGTGCGGCAGCCAATCAATGAGCTCAGCGGCTTTGAGTGAGGCTTTCTGTCTACACCATCGGTGAGCTCACTGATTGGCAGCCAACATATGACGTCAGCATCACAGGGAATGCCAGACAATGGAAGCAGCGACGGCGACTCGTCGGTGGACATGGGGAAGGTGATTACAGCGAGGTAAGCTTTTTATTTGATACTAAACTACGCCCAGGGATGTAGATTTACTGTAAAGGGACAACCTCTTTAAGTACGGTACATACAGTATATTATGGCAGAGATATTTATGTGCACTAATAAAAGCGTTGAGTAACATATGGCAGTAATATTTACGTGCATTATGTGAAATCAGTAATATTTATATTATGAATAGTAATATTATGAAGGCACTGGTCTGTCAAGTGCATGTACATCTACACCTGTGTGTGCACAGCATTCAAAATAAACAAGTTCTACATATGTCCCCGTCTTCATCTATGGCTGATTTTCATTTGTATCAGCGGGATGTAAGCTCCATATTGAGCCAGCGATGAGTAACACTGGATTTAAAGGAACATCATACGCTCATCGTGTGATTTCATAAGGAGGAGGGTGGCTTTCCCACTACTTTGGATGTCCGATGTCTGAATCATCGTGCACTAAACCTTACTTACCTTGTGCAACTTTGGGTCAGTGACCCACAACATTCTTGACACTTTACTCAAACGCTAATTGCTTCTTTTATTCACCTGAATTGTCGGGATCTCTGTATTTCCTGAAATCTGTGCATCCGCTGTTAAAGAGGCGCACCTTTTTCTTAAAGGAGGCATTAGAACAATTTTGCCCTGGAGCTTCAAGCTACACGTCTGTGAGCAGGGTCACCTAGTAGCGTGGCAATTACTAGGAAGAGAAAGTGTCAACGCTCAACAATAACTTTTAATTCGAGGACAACAATGTAACGTGATAGTGACAGCGGTAATCTGCGTTGCCACCAAGCCTAGAGATATGCAAACCATGACAGCGAGAATCCCCTCTAAATGTCCCTTTAATAGGCAGTGTAACCGCACACGCAGAGCATGAGGTCAGAAACGCTCTGCCTCGTGTGCCAGATGTCCCGATGCGCCCCATGCAATGTCCCAACTTAGTGGGTAACTGGAAACTTTAGGTGCCACATTAATATTTATCTGCAGTGAGGATCACAATTGTCCTCGATCCAACGCTCCAGAATAAACAGGAAACCCGACTCTGGAAAGGTGAAGGATTCTATTTGGGATCACCACGTATTAAGGTGCATCAATGAGCAGAAGTAATTATTGTAATGACCTGTGCAGGGTTGTAGCAGCAGGATGGGGACAGGGCATGTGCCCTGGAGGTTAGGAGGCAGCGATAACAAGGCCCTCTTTGCATAAAACTTGGTCTTGCATGAAGACTTGTAACATGGTTGGTAACATTGAGGTGATTAAGTCCCAGGAGCAGCCCAGTTACACCCATATCCACTTTTAGTTTTGGTAAACCCTATCCCTTTTTGGACCACTGCCTCCCAAAATTGGTAAAAAAAACAAAAGGACAATCCTGCCAAATTCTGCATTGTTGCAAAAAACATCAGAGGGTGTAGGGATTCACGCGTTCTTAGGTAGGCAATGTGGTTTGGTCCAAATAGGTGCTCTTCTGGGCACAAAGGTATCACAACAAATAGCTAGTTCATTCAGCAGCACACGTCAGTGCGGGCTCATCTGAACAAAGTACAGTCCTTTCTCCCAGAGCAAATTTTAAACACAGAAGACACCTGATCCCACCCGTCCCGGTATCACCTTCAGCCCAAAGTCCAGCAGCTTCCAGCTCCAACCAGAAGTGTTCAACTCCGGCCACAGTTCACACTGAACAGGCTGCAGTTTCCACACGTTTCTCTGCAGCTCCAACACACAGCCTGCTCAGCTTTCCTAGCAGACCCGTGCTGTCTCCATCCAGAAAGAGACCCCAGCATGTCTTTCTGAGCTACAGCTCACATCTTAGTTGGTCACTCACCAGCTCCAGCACAGTTGACTCTGTTTGACCCAGCAGATTGACACCTAGTGATCACAGGCCCTGGTTTTAGCAAAAAGCTAGGCACGTGCATTTAATCAAATCCTGCTTACCTAGGACTGAACCCTGTCCTACCTGGCTCTGATACAAGGGGTACATTGAAATCTATCCGATGAGCACCTCGGGGTCCACCACTGCCAAGAAATGTAGTTTTAAGACAGTAGAAAAGGGAAGAGGCAAAACCCGGAGCCCTAGACCATAACTCTAATCAGTTCACGACTATCAGGACCGGTCTTCTCCTTACTTTTTTTTTGGACCAAAAATCTGTGTTCAATATTTGACGACCCCATTAATCATATAGAGCATCTCTAGGTAGAGATGGGTCCCATAGTACAAATAAGGACGAGTAAATAAGAAATTCTCTACAACATGCAACCCCTACAAATAAATATTAAAGGCACTTTTTAAAGGATAGGCTAGAAATATGTAATTCGGGCCCCTCCAGGCATGACAGCGTGGCTACCTGTGCACGCCTGTAGCTACGCCTCTGAGTTTCCCGATTGGCAGTGTTTGCAGGAGGATGCTAACATGCGGTGACTACGAGTGACATTCCTGTAAGCAGTAAATATGGGATTTATGCTCCTCGGCACATTTCATTGCATGAGTGAGATGAATTCCTCATTGGGTCATGTGAGTTCTGCCCGACAGTAACCTACAGTAATAGTGGGACTGATGGAAATATCCATGGCAGTAACTGAGAAAAATCCTTGTAAATAAATAAACCAAACATTAGTGCCCATGTGACTGAGACGTCCTGGTGGCACCTGTACGTACCTGACATTTATGACCAGAGCCCGGTTTACAGCCCATCAGCGGAGGGTGAATGACATGCTCAGATAACAGGCTGCTTCCCGCTACTTCAACAAGAAAACAATCTGAGTCTTATCTGCATTATTATGGCAACCAAACTCGATCCTGAGTATTCTCCTCTTCACCCATGCACACAGTCCGATAGGCAGAGTCTCATCATGTCATTAATTGCTGATTAATACAGTAATTAGTAAGTGGCGAAGCCATCGGGCCGTGGTCTCCAATCTGCACTTCTCCAGCTATTGCAAAACAACAACTACCAATCTCATGGCGCTGGCTGGACATAGTGAGAACTACAGGCGGAGGTTTCAGCTTTTAAAGGGTCTCTGCCACAATACTCGCAGTGCTCATGATTTGGTAGGACTTAATATGGGTGGTGGGCTCATGGGTAAGCGCTGGTTCCTCTTCTGGATGGATGCAGAACTTCTGGCAGTAACACAGATAGCATGTATTTCTCTCTAACAGCAGTAGCACAATGCACTTTATGGTTACATATCACACTCGATGGTACAATACGCATGATGATTACACATCACTGGGTAGTACCCTACACTCTATGGTTACACTGGGTAGTACAATATACTTGATGGTTACACATCATACGATTACACATCATACTTAGTGGTAAAAGACACTTGACAGTTATACATCACAAAAATGGTACATTACACTTGATGGTTGCAAGTCACACCAGATGGTACAATACAATGGATGGTAACATAACACTGAGTAACACTAACACTTGACTGTTACACATCACACTGGGTAGTACACTTGATGGTTACGTAGGTTTAAAAAAATCCGTCAAGTTCAACCATTCTCCACCAATTGTACATTTTGTCACTAAATTAACTATAACCCACAATGTTATGTGTACTGAGGAAATCATCCAGCCCTTGTATAAGAGATGTTATAGTGTCGGCCATTACTACCTCTTGTGGTCGGCACTCCACATTCTCACTGCTCTAACTGTAAAGAACCCTTTCCTATTTATCTGCTGGAATCGCCTTTCTTCCACCCGTAATGAGTGCCCCCTGGTCCTTAGTATGGTCTTTGGAAGGAATAAGTCATGTGTCAGTGTTTTGTACTGGCCACACATATATTTATACATGCAAATGAGATCTCCTCTGAGGCGTCTTTTTTCTAAGCTAAACAAGCCAAACTTTTCCAACCTTTCATCATGGGAGGCCTCCATCCCTTGTAATAATATAGTTTCTGCCTTTGAACTGATTCTAACTTCTGTATGTCCTTTTTAAAATGTGGAGCCCAAAACTGGATCCTATAATCTAGATGTGGCCTCACCAGTAAATTATAAAGGGGTAACAATACATTGGGATCGCGGGATTTTTTTTTTTTTTTATACAACCTAAAATCTTGTTTGCTTTTGCGGCTGCTGCTTGACATTGAGTACTGCTGCTCTGCTTGTAACCAGAATCCCCCGTTCATCTCCTGTTCTGTAAGTATTCTCCCATCTAATGTACCGTATTTTTCGGACTATAAGACGCACTTTTTTCCCAAAAATTTTTTGGGAAAATGGAGGTGCATCTTATAGTCAGAATATACTTACAAATACTGTGGCGGCGGCAGCAGGAGTCTGGCGATTCTGTGGCGGTCCTGGTCCGACGCTGCAGGGCGATGATCACACTCCCTTCCCAGGCTGGTGCAGCAGGTTCGGCGGTGGTGCTTTGTGGTGGCGGGGGCTCCACCGGCATTTTGTGGAAGCCCGGAGGCCCCTGCACATCCATTGCTGTGATGCGGTGACCTCTGGGAAAATGGCTGCCGGGGGCGGCGCATGCTCAGATTGAGATCTTGGCAACAAGATCTCGTCTCCTGAGATCTCGTTGCAGAGATCTCAATCTGCTGCAATGCTGTGGCCTCCGGGAAAATGGCTGCCGGGGGCAGCGCATGCTCAGAATAAGATCTCGGCAACGAGATCTTGTCTCCCGAGATATCAATCTGAGCATAAGTCGCCCCCGGCGGCCATTTTCACGGAGGCCACCGCATCGCAGCAATAGATGTGAGGGGCCTCTGGCCTTTCATAAACTGCCGGCAGAGCCCCTCGCACCACAGAGCGCCACCGCTGCACCACAAAGCACCACTGCCACACCAGCCTGGGATTTCCCAAAGGCCACCGCCCCAGCCACACCAGCCTGGTATGGGATTTTCCGGAGGCCACCGCACCTGCCTGGGATGGGAGTCATATCGCCAGACCATCGAACACCGCTCCACCAGCGCTGCCGATCCCCTCGGTAAGCTGAATTTGAACTGTAAGACAGACCCCCATTTGATACATTGTTTTCCCTATTTTCCTTCTGAAAATTTGGGGTGCGTCTTATGGTCCAGTGCGTCTTATAGTCCGAAAAATACGGTATATGCAGCAATAGGGTTACTCTGTCCCAGGTGAATTACTCTACATTTATCTACATTAAACATATTGCCATATTGTAACGTCAAGGTCAGATGTTAATGTCCTACCTCGTTTGGTGTCGTCCGCAAAGTCTGACACTTTACTCTCAATCCCATTCACTATGTCATTAATACACATCACTCTGGATGGTACAAAACACTGGATGGTGACATCACACTTGATGGTTAGATATCACACTGGGTGGTACAGACGCTTCATTGTCACTAATGGTTACATATAACACTGGGTGGTACAATACTTTCCATAGTTAGACATCACAAAAAATGTTACTTTAATGGTTAAACATCACAGTGGGTAGCACTAACATGTGATAGTTACATATCACACAGGATGGTACAATACACTGGATGGTAACATACCACACTTGATGACAATACACTTTGATAGTTACATATCACATTGGGTAGTAAAATATACTGATGGTTACACATCACACTTGGTGACAATACACTTGATGGTTAGATATCACACTGGGTAATACCATACACTTAATGGTTACAAATCACGCTCAGTGACAATACACTTGATGGTTACACATCACACTGGGCAGTACAATACACTTGATGGTTATACATCACACTGGGCGGTACAATACACTTGATGGTTACACATCACACTGGATGGTACAATACACTTGATGGTTACACATCACACTGGATGGTACAATACACTTGATGGTTACACATCACACTGGATGATACAATACATTTGATGGTTAGATATCACACTGGGCAGTACAATAAACTTGATGGATTTACATGACACTGCATGGTACAATACACTTGATGGTTACACATGACACTGGGTAGTACAATACACTTGATGGTTACACATCACACTGGACGGTACAATACATTCGATGGTTACACATCACACTGGGCAGTACAATAAACTTGATGGTTACACATCACATTGGGCAGTACAATACACTTGATGGTTACACATCACACTGCATGGTACAATACACTTGATGGTTACACATCACACTGGGCAGTACAATAAACTTGATGGTTATACATCACACTGGGTAGTACAATACACTTGATGGTTATACATGATACTGGGTAGTACAATACACTTGATGGTTACACATGATACTGGGTAGTACAATACACTTGATGGTTAGATATCACACTGGGTAGTACAATACACTTAATGGTTACACATCATGCTCGATAACAATACACTTGATGGTTAGATATCACACAGGGTGACAGACACTTGATTACACATTATGCTGGGCGGCTCAGACACTTCATTGTTACTAATCCCTGGTTGGCACAGAGGCTTGATGGTTGCACATCACACTCAGGGTCGGACTGGCCCACCGGAGAACCGGAGGATTCTCCGGTGGGCCCTGGCATCTGGGGGGCCCTGGCACCTGCTGACATACAGGGGCCAGTTGCCTAGGGCCCCCGCTGCTCCAGGGGCCCCCAGCCGGTGGCGTGTCGCTAATAGCGGCACACCATGCAGCTGCCATGGGGGCCCCGTGTTCAGTGGAGCAGCAGCGGGTGACAGCCCCTGACCCCGCTGCTAAAGAGCAGTGAATATCATTACTTACCTGTCACCCGCTCCAACCGCTGAGCGCCGCTGTGTCCTCGCGTCCTCTCTTGCTGCGATGTTCAGGCAGAGGGCGCGATGACGTCATTAGTGTGCACCGCTCCCTCTGCCTGATCATTCACTGCCGGAGGACCGAAGACAGCGGCGCTCAGCGGTGGAGCGGGTGACAGGTAAATATCGCAGGTGCCGGGGCCCTGAGCCAGCGGTGACACCGGCACCTGTCCCCCATAGCGCGCTGGTGCCCCCGCCTGCTCAGGACACCAGCACCTGGTCCCCAGCGACGAGAGGTGAGTATGTCTTTCTTTTTTTTTGCAGCAGCAGCAGCTGCGGCAGCATAAAGGGGTCTATTCAATGCAGCATCTATGGGGGCACAGTCTGTGGAGCATCTATGGGGGCATAATCTGTGGAGCATCTATGGGGGCATAATCTGTGGAGCATCAATGGGGGCATAATCTATGGGGGCGTAATCTATGGAGCATCTATGGGGCATAATCTATGGAGCTTCTATGGGGGCATAATCTATGGAGCATCTATGGGGCATAATCTAAGGAGCATTTATGGGGGCACAATCTATGGAGCTTCTATGGGGGCATAATCTAAGGAGCATTTTTGGGGGCACAATCTATGGAGCTTCTATGGGGCATAATCTAAGGAGCATCTATGGGGGCACAATCTATGGAGCTTCTATGGGGCATAATCTATAGGGGCATAATCTATGGAGCATCTATGGGGGCATAATCTATGGAGCATCTATAGGGGCACAATCTATGGAGCTTCTATGGAGGCATAATCTAAGGAGCATCTATGGGGGCACAATCTATGGAGCTTCTATGGGGGCATAATCTACGGAGCATCTATCGGGGCATAATCTATGGAGCATCTATGGGGGCACAATCTATGGAGCATCTATGGGGGCATAATACATGGGCAGCATATGGGGCACAATCTATGGAGCATCTTGTGGGGCATAATACATGGGGCAGCATATGGGGCATAATCTCATTTTCCACCCTAGGCTTATACTCGAGTCGATAAGTTTTCCCAGTTTTTTGTGGCAAAATTAGGGGGGTCGGCTTATACTCGAGTATATATGGTATCTATCTATTATCTATCTATCTATATATATAGATATATATATATATCTATATATATAGATATATATATATATATATAGATATAGCATTATACCCTATGAGGGGGGGCAGCATTATCCCCTATGAGGGGGCTGCTTTATAATCTATGAGGGAGGCTACTCCAACTCCTGCTACATAATTAAGACATGTACTACCTTATATTATACCCTGATATTAGTGTGTTTTACTGCACAATTGGTGGTCTTGTATTTATTTCTATGTAGCTACATAGTGGGCCCCAAGAATGATTTTCTCTGGTGGGCCCAAGGTGTTCCAGTCCGACTCTGATCACACTGGATGGTACTTTACATTCTTTCCTTGTCACACCTTTTGAAAGAAGACATTCAAAGTATGCAGAGCTGAACTTCCACAGTAAATTTCTGAACAGTCCTGCATGGGGGCCATCCAGTCAAGTTGCAACCAAAGTGTCTGCCTGATTTTTTTTACAGATCCTAAATGACCGCTCCTGGTCTCTGGGAATCTATTGTCTGCTACAGCCAGGAAGCTCCAGTCACACTGTAGCTCTGTCCAGCACTTCCATTGATGCTGGTGAGCACTGAGCCTTTAATTTTCATACAATTCATAACAAAGACCGTGAAGGTGCAAATGGGAACAACAGCCAATGCTCTGTGAACAGGAGCATAGTCCCACAACATTGGGCAGTCCGAACAGTCTCCATCCAATTCCTTCTTAGCGAGGGTGCTGTCCATAAAAGACTGCTCGCCATTCACCTACAACAGCAACACAACCAGTAGTACTCATGTCACCGCTTGGGCCAGGTACGGCAGGGATGTTGTGTGCAGGCCCACTGGTGCACAGCCAACATGGGGCAGACTGCAGGACACATCATGTACATAACATCCATCACACGGCACCAGCAAGGAGCCTTTCCTGAAGTGCTCGGCGCACAGGTTCTCCCACCGATACAGCATTTCTACAGTCGGCACTGCAAGGAAAATGTGCGGCTTGCTTCAGCCTCCACTGGCAACATGGGCTGTGAGCGGGTCTTCTTGGGCCACATTCTGAAAGGGGTTGTGTCTGATGGCTTCAACCATTTAAGACTGATTGTCCCGAACAACTAGAGATCCTATTATCCATCAGACGGGCTGTAATCTGTAACAGCCATCATCAGTGTAATTATATTAGTATTATTGCTACACTAAAAGCTGATAACTGATTGCCCGGAAGAGCCGCAAACCCATCCATGCTCCTTACATACTGGCGAGTCAGTGCTCTTAAAGGGGTTCTCCGCTGTGGACGATCCTTATTTCTAGAAACAAAAACTCATAATAAAAAGCTGATCATTGGGTGTATAGCGCTTGTGCACTGAAATGTGGTTTATCTAAAGGTCGCCTTTTTCTAGAGCCCCATGTGTGGCCGGCCTTGATCACTGATCTGCCTGAGATATGATACTAGGATGTACTATTGCCCCGTATGCCGGATGCCACGTAATACACAGCGGGTGCTGGCTGTGTAGTACCTCTAACATCGGTAATGGCTGCTAGCTGCGATGGTACTTTGATCTTTGATGCCACAGTCCGCCTCTGGCAGTGACCCTAAAGCAAACACAGGATACTGCAAACCCCCTAAGATGCAATCACAGGGTGGCCAGTAGTTTGCCACTCCAGATGGGGACCTGCTAAAGGCCCCCATCGCCGCCATCTTGGTACTCCTGTGAAGCCCAGCCGTGATTTTCACTATATACAATAGGGGTGAAATGTGGCAGTATACGGCGCTACATCTAAAAAAACAACCATGATCGCAGGATCAAAAGTTTTCCCCCGGGGGAATAAAAAAAAAAAAAAGGAAAAAGTATTAGAAAAGAAAAGTATGGAAGTATACAAAATATAAAAGAAAATTCCTTTTTGTACCAAAATAAAAATATTTAAATATAATAACACAAAAATAGAATCAAATCGACAAAATGTGAAATAAAAGGTGATCAAAAAGAGGAAAAAACTGAATCTCTTTTTTCTCAAAATAAAAAAAAATAAAAAACAATCAAAACGTCAAAAAGTGAAATAAAAAATTATTATAAGATCAAAAAGAAAAAAATTTGACTCCCTCCCCCAAAACAAATAATAAACAGAATCAAAACGTCAAAAATGAAAATCTTAGAGTGAAATAAAAATGATCTTCAAAAAAAGAAGAAAACAAAGTCTTAGTCTTCCCCCCCCAGAAAAAAATAATAATAATAATAATAAAGTGAATCAAAACACCAAAAAGTGAGCAAAATTGATCATAAGATCCAAAAAGAAAAAAAGTTTGTATCCCTTTATATAATAATAATAATAATAAAAATAATAGAATCAAAACACCAAAACAGTGTATTAAAATGTGATCATAAGATTACTGTACAGCGATCTAGATCTTCCCATTTGGCACCATATGCCATCTCCAAGATCCTATCCCACTATATAGTAGGTGTAATAATAATAATATTAGCAAATCCCTCTAATTAGAAATGTAGTATAGTTCTTCTGATTCGCCATGTCTCTTTCCTCATGTGCAGACATTACAGGACCTTAGGTATCCATGGTTACGACCACTAGGAACTAGCTGTCACTGTGGTCATAACCATGGATACCGAAGATCCTGAAATGTCTGCAAATGAGGAAAGAGGCATAGCGAATCAGAAGAACTATTCTACATTTCTAATTGGAGGTATTTTCTAATATTATTACACCTAGTACATATTGGGATAGGATCCTGCAGATGAGAATACCCCTTTAAGCTCTTATGGGGTTTTACATAGGGCTGCATGGAATCCTGCAAAGTCTTAGCTGGAAGAAACCGTTTAATGACAAACTCGGCTCTGCTCTTCTTGCACAAAAGATGTTACAGGGACTGAATCTCTTATCGATCTCCTGGACATCCCCCTCCCCCACCATCCTGGATACATCAATTAATTATTAATATAGGGTTATAATAAAAAGTCCCCACAGATACACAGCCCCGTCCCATCTAGAATTCACTGTTTGGATCCTCACTGAACATCCGGCTCAGGAGTCATCTGAACCGCCATCATTCACAGCTCTGGCAGACCTATGTAAACGATCCACACAGCAGAACGACGTGGCAGGACAACGCAGCTGGAAGGGCTCATGCTACCAGTGATATGGATGGGTTTACCAGAGATCAAAGTCTAGAAAACTATGGATTTAAAGGGGCTGTATGAGATTAGGCTGTATTTTCTAGCTGTAGCGCCACTATTGTTCACAGGTTGCTTGTAGTATTGCAGCTTAGCTCCATTCACTGTAAGAAAAGCAAGAATTAGGATGACATATACCATCCCTAAGGAATGCATACAATATGCGGGATGCCAACTTGTTTTTTATTTTTTTTCTGAACATCTTTTTACAAAAAAATGATGGCAAAATCAGGGACACATTAAATATAGGTGGAAAACATGAAAAGCAAATCACAAGCAGATATCAAAAATCCTCCAGGATTTTTTCCCGATGCTTAGCATCCTGCATTTACACATTGTACCATTAGATGGTGCTGTCTTCGGAGCAGAAGCCCAGACTTAGCGGCTGTGCGGCAGATAACAGACTGCCGTGGCGGAGTTATCGGTACAACATATACTGTGTCTTAGGCCATGTGCACACCTTCAGTATTTGGTCCGTATTTTACATCAGTATTTGTAAGACAAAACCAGGAGAGGAACAATCAGAGGAAAAGTATAATAGAAACACTTCACCACTTCTGTATTTATCACCCACTCCGGGTTTTGGCTTACAAATACTGATGTTAAATACTGAAGGTGTGAACGTGGACTTCCACATTAGTTTTCAGCAGCAGTTCCATAGTGCTCTGTCAGTGGAGTAATACAGATTAATTTCTCTCTAGATCTTTCAGCCATGCTTTTATAATCAGATATTCACTATAGATCTTTGCGCTGAGTCCGTGGGTTGTGTTCTTCTTCTGGGTTGCGGCCAATGTAGAAACGACAGTGAGTGAGGGTCCCATCTAGATGAGGGGCTTATGCCACAAGACGCCCCATCTACTCCTCCCGTAATGTAAAATACAAGGACAGATTTAACTTGCAGAACCCTGGGAGAAAAGGGTGATATTTAGCTGGAGAATAGGCGCAACCAAGGGTTATGTCAGTGGGGGGCGCCAATCAGCCACTCTGCTTTGGGTCATAGAATCCTTTTTCTTGACAATACTGGCACAGAGCGGCTGTAGCGAAGTCCAGGACAATCCTAAAAAATTGTTCACTTTTTTTTTCGTCTTCTCTGTAAAAAAAAAAAAAAATTAAGATGTCTGATTATTTTTTTGAAGCTGAGGAAACGTACACAAATTATTTTAACGATAATTATCATTTTACACTTTACACTAAATGCAGCCGATGTCTTTATATCAGATTTATCTATTATTTATCTATCATCTATTATCCATCATCTATCTATTATCTATTCTTATTATCTATTTATCTGTGTTATCTATCTTCTAACTTCTATCTATTAACAAACGCATAACCAAATTCATGTAAAGTAGCAGTGAACACAGTTCACCTAGTTGCTACTATTAACTCCATAAATCAATTCATCAAATATAGGAGGACAAAAAGGAGTTTTATATGCAAAAATCGTGAAAAAGTTTATTAAGTATTACAAACATTTTAAACTAGCACAATACAGGTACAAAGAATGTGTGTTTAAAAAGGACACCAAAAGGGCGGCAATATATTAGCATGAAAAACATGCAAGGGCAAAGATATCATATGTTTAAGTAAACATGGGAGAAACTCAGCAAAAAAGACCAGACACTTGTCAGTAATATTCACCAGGTAAGTAAACAATAATAGGTATCAGAAAAATATTATTTGCTGACATGAAAAAACCACATCCCCGATATATAAATGATAAAAGTCAAATAAATTGGGAAAGGGATCATGGAAATGTTCTCACCAGGTGCTAATTGCCATCCCAGGACACCCCGACGCGCGTTTCGCTGCTGTGCGCTTTCGCTTTCTCTTTTTTGCTGAGTTTCTCCCATGTTTACTTAAACATACAATATCTTTGCACTTGCATGTTTTTCGTGCTAATATATTGCCGTCCTTTTTAAACACACATTCTTTGTACCTGTATTGTGCTAGTTTAAAATGTTTGTAATACTTAATAAACTTTTTCACGATTTTTGCATATAAAACTCCTTTTTGTCCTCCTATATTTGATTAACTTCTATCTATTGTCTATCCATTATCTATCTTCTAACTAACTTCTATTATCTATAATGTATTATCTATAATCTATCCGCCTGTCTGTCTATCTGCCTATCACAAAGCCAATATATGTGCAAACATTGAATATATGAAATCTAAGCTGCATTACTTCTATCAATTCATCCAGCTAATATTTATCTTTCTCTTTCTATATTATTTATCTCATTTATTTACTATATCTCGTACCTTCATATCTATCCGATATATATTCTAAGATGTATCTAAAATCTATCTACTGATCTACAAAACTGAGGTTGAAGTAGCTCTGTAAATGAAGGGATGCAAATGCCATGGCATCGATACTATGTCCATCAATAATTACAATTATATAAATATATAAATATAATTATAATAGAAGGAAAAATTGTCAGCTCTCCAAATCCATAAGGTGGAAAAAAAGGGCCGTTCTTTGTTCACCTAAACGTGTGCAACATTTCAGCTGCTACCTGCAACCTTCGCAAGCAGTTTACGGAGCGTCAGCAGCAGGTATAACTAGTGTGGGCTTGTGATTAGCAAGTAATGCAATAAAGCAAATTATATACGTAATGCAAAAAAGGGGATGAAAAAAAGGCAGCACTGCATCTTCGAGTAAAAAAGTGGACTTAGTGTTAGGGTCAGACGGCCGTATAACTTGGAGGAGGATCACAACGCAGTGCTCGGACTGGCCGGCGTATCTTCCGACCAGAGCGTGACAACTGCATAGAAATAAATGCTGTAACGCTTGGGTGGGTAGAGCTGCTGGCCAGTCCGAGTTATAGACCTGTCTGCAATATTTAGGCACCAAACACAATACTGAGCCGTCCACATGTTCTGAAACGTCTCAGTATAATTCTCTGAACAACTGTGAAATTGCCTTTGGGTGAGGCCCACATTGCTTTCTACTAGTGCTGCATTAAGTCTTTTTTAATATCTATCTCTATCCATTCTAAGATCTATATATCTTATACCTATAGCTGAGAACACTCCAGAAAATATTTAAAAAAATAAAATCCTCTATTTTTGGGAATATTTGCCGGAGTGCTGTTTAAGTAATGTTCTATATTATCTATGTAGATCTATTTGATGGGATCTGTAACACTAGAGGTCATAAAATATGTTCAGAAGAACCCCACCTTCAATATAAAGTGTCCTTGTTACGTAGCGGCAGAGGCTTATGGATGCAATTGTGATGCCAAACACAGGGGGCGCAGTGTCTTGTACAAATATATCAAGGGAGAGAATATATAGTTGATCCCCTGTAGGGGTCTTTTCAGTCTCTTTTTTTGTGTCTCCCTTGGGTGCCAACCTTCGACGCTGACTTTTTACACACACTTCTGTGCCTGGCGGTGAGTAATTGGCATTGGCATTTCTCCGCTGTCAGTCTTCACCAATGGTTTTCGGTGCTGGTGGGAAAATATCCAACAAAGTCCACATGAATCAGAGCCTGTGCAGAAACCTTGTTAGCCTGATGTTTGGGTATTCAGGCTTTCCAGAGCATGCATTATAGTCCCACAAAAGGTATGACACAAATGTAGCATTCTCCAGGATCAACATGGCTCTCTATCACAATGCATATCCCACCAAGAAAAAAAATCCCTCCTGGGAGGTCATCGGTGTAAGAGCGGGGCTTGTTTGAAATTCTTCACATCAGAAGCTTTAAAGGAGCAGACGCCACTTGCAATGATAAAAGTAACTAAATCTAAGAAAATAACTTCACTGCGGCATTCATCAGGAGCTCAGACCTCCCCGATGTACCCAGGAAAGAAAGGAATCAACGAACTGGAACTATTGGGAAAAGGGCCGGGAAGACGCCCACCTGTGGCCCTTAGAGAGTTGTTCGAATTTGCTTTTATTAATTCAGCGATTTTCTAATATATGACATGAGCAGAAGCAGTGGTGTAACAAGAGTCTGATGGGCCCCGATGCAAAATTTGGACCTGGGCCACATGCATGTTTATCAGATGTATGGGCCCTTGTAGAGTTTCAGATCCTGTTAAGACATACGTGTTTGCCCTCTCACCCCATCCTATAATAATGTCTCCCATCATGGCCCCTTCCATGTATAATGTCATCCATGCTGGTCCTTTTCCAGGCATACTGTCCTCCATCATGGCTGCTTCCAGTAATAGTGTCCTCCATCCTGGTATAATGTCTCCATCCTGGGCCCCTTCCTGGCATAATGTCTTCCTTTCCTCATATAATGTCCCCCATCCTGGACCCTTCATTCTATAATGTCATCCATCCTGGTATAATGTCTCTAATCCTAGAACCCTTCCAGTAATAATATCCCCCATCCTGGTATAATGTCTCCATCCTGGGCCCCTTCCCTGTAAAATGTCATGCATCCTGGTATAATGTCTCCATTTCCTAGTATTACGTCCTCCATCCTGGGCCTCTTCCAGTAATATATGTCCCCAGACTGGTATAATGTCCCAGTTCTGTAGCTCTTCTCCAACAAATATAAAAATACTAAACAATTCTACTCACCTTCCTTAGCTCCCACGTTGTGCAAAGCGCAAGTGAAAGCGACGGGTGGCGCATGATGTCACAGCCATTTGACGCCAGTGACTTGCATGCCTAAGTCAGCTGCCATCCTCTGATTGGCCAGCAGCATGTATTGCAGTGCAAGGGCCTGGTGGGTCTCTGCCCCGAAATACATTTCAGCTGAATGCAAGTCCTTGAAAGCACATCCAGCTGAAATAGCTGCTGCCGTCATTTGACACACCCTCCAGTACAAGACCGATCACAATTGCACTGTTTGCGACCATGAGCGTTACGACCCTGGGCACGAAGGGATTCAAGAAAAAGGGGAAAGCAGCTGCCTGGAGATCATATTCTCTGCAGCTGCCCTGTCCTTAACAGAATGGAAAGAAGCTTGTAATGTTGCTGGTTATCCAGGACTTTGGATAAATCTGCAATATATTATTATTGTTTATTTCTATAGCACCATTGATTCCATGGTGCTGTACATGAGAAGGGGTTACATACAAATTACAGATATCACTTACAGTAAACAAACTAACAATGACAGACTGGTACAGAGGGGAGAGGACCCTGCCCTTTCGGGCTTACATTCTACAGGATGGTGGGGAAGGAGACAGTAGGTTGGGGGGTTGCAGCAGCTCCGGTGTTGGTGAGGCAGTAGCTCCGGTAGTGGTGAGGAGGTAGCAGGGTCATTGCAGGCTGTAGGCTTTCCTGAAGAGATGGGTTTTCAGGTTCCGTCTGAAGGATCCGAATGTGGTTTATAGTTGGCCGTGTTGGGGCAAAGAATTCCAGATGATGGGGGATATTCGGGAGAAGTCTTGGAGGCGGTTGGGTGAGGAGCGAATAAGTGTGGAGGAGAGAAGGATGTCTTGGGAGAATCGGAGATTATGTGAGGGAAGATATTGGGAGATTAGTTCAGAGATATATGGAGGAGCCAGGTTATAGATGGCCTTGTAGGTCAGTATTAGTAATTTGAACTGGATACGCTGAGAGAATAGGAGCCAGTGAAGAGATTTGCAGAGGGGAGAATCGGAGGAGTAGCGAGGAGAGAGATGAATTAGTCAGGCAGCAGAGTTAAGGATGGACTGGAGAGATGCGAGGGTGTTAGCAGGGAGGCGACAGAAAAGGATGTTGCAGTAGTCAAGGCAGGAGATGATGAGGGCATCCACAAGCATTCTAGTAAATTGAGGGTTGAGGAAAGGACGGATTCTGGAAATATTTTTGAGCTGGAGACGACAGGAGGTGGAAAGAGCTTGGATGTGCGGTTTGAAGGACAGGGCAGAGTCAAAGGTTACTCCGAGGCAGCGGACTTCTGGTAGGGGAAAGCTTGAAGTCGTTAATTGGGATAGGTCAGGTAAGGAAGGTCTGTGAGATGGGGAAAGATGATCAGTTCAGATTTGTCCACATTGAGTTTGAGGAAGCGAGAGGAGAAGGAGGATATGGCTGATAGACACTCCGGGATTCTGGACAGCAGAAAGGTGACGTCTGGGCCAGAGAGGTAGATCTGAGTGTCATCAGCATAAAGGTGGTACTGGAATCTGTGGGACTTTATGAGTTGCCCCAGGCCAAGTGTATAGATTGAGAAGAGTAGGGGTCCTAGAACAGAGCCTTGGTGGACCCAACAGAGAGAAGGTGGGAGTGGGGGATGGAAAGGTATGAGGAGATCCAGGATAGGGCAGTCTTTGATGCCAATGGAGGAGAAGATCTGTGGTAGGAGGCAGTGGTCAACTGTGTCAAAAGCAGAGGGCAGGTCTAGAAGCAGGAGTATAGAGTATTGTCCGTTAGCTTTGGCTGTAAGCAGGTCGTTAGTAGTTTTGGTCAGGGCTGTGTCACTGGAGTGATGGGGGTGGAAACCAGATTGTAGATTGTCAAAGAGAGGTGGCAGGAAAGTTCAGCGTAGATGTGCTCCTCCAGGAGTTTGGACGCGAATGGGAGCAGCGATATTGGGCAATAGCTGGACATAGCGGTTGGGTTGAGGATTGGCTTTTTTAGGATAGGAAGATTGTGGCTTGTTTGAAAGCAGAAGGGAAGGTACCAGCAGTTATAGGTTGAAGAGGTGGGTTAGGGATGGGATAAGAGTGGTGATGAGGTTGGGGAGGAGGTGGGATGGGGTCGAGTGCACAGGTGGTGAGGTGTGATTTGGAGAGGACCCAATTAAGCTCCCCTTTAGTGATGTTGGAGACGAAGGTTATGGGGTTTGGACATTGGTCTGGTATACAAAGGGGTTGTGGTGGTTGAACAATGAAGACTTGCCTTGTTTGCCACACACTTCAAAAATAAGATCAACCAAAGTCCTCAGCCGAGATGAGGGAGGTAGGAGGGGGCAGTGGTGGGCAGAGGAGTTAAAAGTTTTGAATAGCTGTTTGGGGTTGTAGGATAGGGAAGATACGAGGGTTGTTAAGTAGGCCTGTTTAGCAGAGGTGAGGGCAGATTTGAAAGAGTGTTGCCTGTTTGAATCCAGTGAAATCGTCTTGCGAATTTGTTTTCTTCCAACGCCACTTTGCAACCCTGGACATTTGCCGGAGCATTTAGTGGTGTTATTGTTCCAGGGTTGTCTGTTGATACGTCGCACTCTGCCATGAACAAGAGGGGCGACCGCATCAATAGCTGATGCGAGAGTGGCATTGTAGAAAGCAGTGGCACTGTCTGTGTCGTGGAGTGAGGATGTGGATGCCAGTGCTAGAATAGAGTCAGTGAGCGTATGGGTGTCTAGGTGTGCGAGGTTCCTGCGGGCGTGCGCATGTTGCTGGACATGGGTGACAGGTGAGGAGGACAGGACTGAGAAAGTGAGTAGATGGTGGTCAGATAGAGGGAGAGGGGAGGTTGTGAAGTTAGATAGAGAGCAGAGGTGGGTGAAGACCAGGTCTAATGTATGTCCGTCTGTGTGGGTGGCTGAGGAGGACCACTGAGCAAGTCCAAAATATGAAGGGACAGGAGTTTGGAGGCTGTTGACTGAAGGGTATCAGTAGGGATGTTGAAGTCACCCATGATGATAGTGGGGATGTCAGTGGAAAGAAAGTGAAGAAGCCAGGCAGAGAATTGGTCAATATAAGATTGGTAGGGGTCCAACAGATGGTGGGTACTTAATCAGACTGGTGGCGTACCTCCAACGATCAATGGTTGTCGGATGAACACTGAACAGTGCAGAACAGCACAGCGCTGTACACTGTGTAGTGGCCATTCTCGATACTGCAGTTCAGATTTCATTCACTTTAATAGGAGTCGAGATGCAGTACCCAAGAACGGCCACTACATGTGTATGGCGCTGTGGTGTCCCAGCCCTGCAAGCTTTTCTAAGCACAGCTCATCAGTATCTCAGTCCCAAACAACCACCTTAATGACACGTCATCTATAATTGCCAGCAGTCCTGACTTTGCCTGGACCTTGCTTGGATCATCTTTGTGGTCAGAATCAATCCCACTGGAAAAGGTAAAAAAAGACTTACTTAAGCCCCACACAAAAGTGGGTATTCCCATTTGGCTTTACCAATTGTGGCTTGTGGCCTAAGGTTCGCTAGCTTGCAAATATCAATGTCACGTGGTCAGTGGGGCGCTTACTAAAAAGTTGCAGCAACTTGAAGGCCCCCCACTAGAGTGACCAGTTTTTCTTTCTACACCTTTATCATATAGAAGTCTGTCTGGATGCAGAAATAAAGTGATTGTGTAAAACTGAATTTTTTATTTATTTTTTCAAAACAAAGCGCCATCTTGGTTTATGAATTATTTCTTGTATTGCAACTAAGCTCCGATACAAAAAACAGGAGGACGGAGAAAAGCTTATTCTTGTCTCATCCCATACAGTCCCTTTAAGTAGAGCAATGCGACCCATTGTTTTTTTTTTGCCTTGCGAATGATTATCGAGATTTTGTATGGAGGTTTTTTTTTTACAGCAAATTATCAATTTCAGTTATTGACCAACTTTATTCCTTCATATGAGGATCAAAGGCTGAAGAAGATAAGATATAAATCATTCTGTGCACACAGACGACATTCTACAGTTATTGTATTCCCTTTAGATTATGAAGAGTAAAGGCTCGAAAAAGAACAGAATGTTCCTCCACGATCAGTACAGTATCATTGATGTATGTACACAGTGACTGCACCAGCAGAATAGTGAGTGCAGCTCTGGAGTATAATACAGGATGTAACTCAGGATCAGTAATGTAATGTATGTACACAGTGACTGCACCAGCAGAATAGTGAGTGCAGCTCTGGAGTATAATACAGGATGTAACTCAGGATCAGTAATGTAATGTATGTACACAGTGACTGCACCAGCAGAATAGTGAGTGCAGCTCTGGGGTATAATACAGGGCGTAGCTCAGGATCAGTAATGTAATGTATGTACACAGTGACTGCACCAGCAGAATAGTGAGTGCAGCTCTGGGGTATAATACAGGATGTAACTCAGGATCAGTAATATATGTACACAGTAACTGCACCAGCAGAATAGCGAGTGCAGCTCTGGAGTATAATACTGATGTAACTCAGGATCAGTAATGTAATGTATGTACACAGTGACTGCACCAGCAGAATAGTATGTGCAGCTCTGGGGTATAATACAGGATGTAACTCAGGATCAGTAATGTATGTACACAGTGACTGCACCAGCAGAATAGTGAGTGCAGCTCTGGGGTATAATACAGGATGTAACTCAGGATCAGTAATGTATGTACACAGTGACTGCACCAGCAGAATAGTGAGTGCAGCTCTGGGGTATAATACAGGATGTAACTCAGGATCAGTAATGTGTGTACACAGTGAATGCACCAGCAGAATAGTGAGTGAAGCTCTGGGGTATAATACAGGATGTAACTCAGGATCAGTAATGTATGTACACAGTGACTGCACCAGCAGAATAGTGAGTGCAGCTCTGGAGTATAATACAGGAGGTAACTCAGGATCAGTATAGGATCAGTAATGTATGTACACAGTAAAGAATCCAGAAAATGAAAAATCTAGCGAAGGGCGACAGTTGCCAGTAACTTTTATTCCAGATAGATAAAAATTATTTGACTAACATATTCAGTCCAGCACTGTATCACACTTACAGGACAAGATCAACGCGTTTCGACTTGAGTCTTATTCATTATCTCAGTGACTCCACCATCAGAATAGTAAGTGCAGCTCTGGAGTAAAATACAGGATAAGTAATATAATGTATGTACACAGTGACTCCACCAGAATAGTGAGTGCAGCTCTGGAGTATAATACAGGATGTAACTCAGGATCAGTAATGTATGTACACAGTGACTGCACCAGCAGAATAGTGAGTGCAGCTCTGGAGTATAATACAGGATGTACTGTATTTTTCGGACTATAAGACACACTTTTTTCCCCAAAAACTTTTTAGGGAAAATGGAGGAGTGTCTTATTGTCGGAATATACTTACAAGTAGTTTGGCGGCAGTAGGAGTCAGGCGATTCTGCAGCGGTCCAACGCTTCAGGGCGATGATCACACTCGCTTCCCAGGCTGGTGCGGCAGGTTCGACGGTCCTCTGTGGTGCGGAGGGCTCCACCGGCATTTTGTGAAAGCCCGGAGCCCCCTGCACATCCATTACTGCGATGTGGTGGCCTCCGGGAAAATGGCCGACGGAAACAGCGCATGCTCAGATTGGGAACTCGTACCGAGATCTCGGCTCCCGAGATCTCATTGCCGAGATCTCAATCTGAGCATGCGCCGCCCCCTGGCGGCCATTTTCACGGAGACCACCGCATTGCAGTAATGGATGTGCGGGAGTTCCGGGCTTTCACAAAATACCAGCGGAGCCCTCCGCACCACAGAGCACCGTCGAACCTGCTGCACCAGCCTGGGATAGGATTTCCCGGAGGCCACTGCATCACAGCAAAGGATGTGCGGGGGCTCCGGGCTTTCAGAAAATGTCAGCGGAGCCCCCACACCACCGAACCTGCCGCACCAGTCAGGGATGGGAGAAATATCTCCAGACCACCGAACACCCCCTGTGACCACGCTCCACCAGCGCTGCCGATCCCTCCCCGGTAAGCTGAATTCGACTTTAAGACAGACCCCCATTTGACACATTACTTTTTTTTCCCTATTTTCCTTCTGACAATTTGTGGTGCATCTTATGGTCCGGTGCGTCTTGTGGTCCAAAAAATACGGTAACTCAGGATCAGTAATGTATGTACACAGTGACTGCACCAGCAGAATAGTGAGTGCAGCTCTGGAGTATAATACAGGATGTAACTCAGGATCAGTAATGTAATGTACACAGTGACTGCACCAGCAGAATAGTGAGTGCAGCTCTGGAGTATAATACAGGATGTAACTCAGGATCAGTAATGTAATGTATGTACACAGTGACTGCACCAGCAGAATAGTGAGTGCAGCTCTGGAGTATAATACAGGATGTAACTCAGGATCAGTAATGTAATGTACACAGTGACTGCACCAGCAGAATAGTGAGTGCAGCTCTGGAGTATAATACAGGAGGTAACTCAGGATCAGTAATGTAATGTAATGTACACAGTGACTGCACCAGCAGAATAGTGAGTGCAGCTCTGGAGTATAATACAGGATGTAGCTGAGGATCAGTAATGTAATGTATGTACACAGTGACTGCACCAGCAGAATAGTGAGTGCAGCTCTGGAGTATAATACAGGATGTAGCTGAGGATCAGTAATGTAATGTATGTACACAGTGACTGCACCAGCAGAATAGTGAGTGCAGCTCTGGAGTATAATACAGGATGTAGCTGAGGATCAGTAATGTAATGTAATGTACACAGTGACTGCACCAGCAGAATAGTGAGTGCAGCTCTGGAGTATAATACAGGATGTAACTCAGGATCAGTAATGTAATGTATGTACACAGTGACTGCACCAGCAGAATAGTGAGTGCAGCTCTGGGGTATAATACAGGATGTAACTCAGGATCAGTAATGTAATGTATGTACACAGTGACTGCACCAGCAGAATAATGAGTGCAGCTATGGAGTATAATACAGGATGTAACTCAGGATCAGTAATGTAATGTATGTACACAGTGACTGCACCAGCAGAATAGTGAGTGCAGCTCTGGGGTATAATACAGGATGTAACTCAGGATCAGTAATGTAATGTATGTACACAGTGACTGCACCAGCAGAATAGTGAGTGCAGCTATGGAGTATAATACAGGATGTAACTCAGGATCAGTAATGTAATGTACACAGTGACTGCACCAGCAGAATAGTGAGTGCAGCTCTGGAGTATAATACAGGATGTAACTCAGGATCAGTAATGTAATGTATGTACACAGTGACTGCACCAGCAGAATAGTGAGTGCAGCTCTAGGGTATAATACAGGATGTAGCTGAGGATTTGCTTTGTAACTTTACATGTTGGACATCACTACTTCACATTATAAGTAGAGTATCCATTTGATCCTTTACTTGCCCTGGTCCTGTGGATGAAACGTTGGTGAACCGGTAAGCTTTTATTATTGATGTTAAGTGATACTCGGGATGGAGAAACTAACTCCATTTTTCACTGACATGATTTCCATTTTTGGTATAGAAGTCTGTCTGGACGCAGAAATAAAGGGACTGTGTAAAATTGAATTTTCCTTTCAAAACAAAGCGCCATCTTGGTTTACGAATTATTTCTTGTATTGTAACTTGGCTCCGATACAAGACACAGGAGGACGGAGAAAAGCTTATTTTTGTCTCATCCCATACAGTCCCTTTAAGTAGAGCAATGCGAGTCATTGCTTTTTTTTCTGCCTTGCGAACAATTATCGGGATTTTGTAGGTAGGTTTTTTTTTTTTACAGCAAATTATCAATTTCAGTTATTGACCAACTTTATTCCTTCATATGAGGATCAAAGGCTGAAGGAGATAAGATATAAATCATTCTGTGCACACAGACGACATTCTACGATTATTTTAATCCCTTTAGATTATGAAGAGTAAACGCTCAAAAAAGAACAGAATGTTCCTCCACGATCAGTACAGTATCATTGATGTATGTACACAGTGACTGCACCAGCAGAATAGTGAGTGCAGCTCTGGAGTATAATACAGGATGTAACTCAGGATCAGTAATGTAATGTATGTACACAGTGACTGCACCAGCAGAATAGTGAGTGCAGCTCTGGAGTATAATACAGGATGTAACTCAGGATCAGTAACGTAATGTATGTACACAGTGACTGCACCAGCAGAATAGTGAGTGCAGCTCTGGAGTATAATACAGGATGTAACTCAGGATCAGTAATGTAATATATTCACAAAGTGACTGCACCAGCAGAATAGTGAGTGCAGCTCTGGAGTATAATACAGGATGTAACTCAGGATCAGTAATGTAATGTATGTACACAGTGACTGCACCAGCAGAATAGTGAGTGCAGCTCTGGGGTATAATACAGGATGTAACTCAGGATCAGTAATGTATGTACACAGTGACTGCACCAGCAGAATAGTGAGTGCAGCTCTGGAGTATAATACAGGGTGTAACTCAGGATCAGTAATGTAATGTATGTACACAGTGACTGCACCAGCAGAATAGTGAGTGCAGCTATGGAGTATAATACAGGATGTAACTCAGGATCAGTAATGTAATGTATGTACACAGTGATTGCACCAGCAGAATAGTGAGTGCAGCTCTGGTATATAATACAGGATGTAACTCAGGATCAGTAATGTAATGTATGTACACAGTGACTGCACCAGCAGAATAGTGAGTGCAGCTCTGGAGTATAATACAGGGTGTAACTCAGGATCAGTAATGTAATGTATGTACACAGTGACTGCACCAGCAGAATAGTGAGTGCAGCTATGGAGTATAATACAGGATGTAACTCAGGATCAGTAATGTAATGTATGTACACAGTGACTGCACCAGCAGAATAGTGAGTGCAGCTCTGGAGTATAATACAGTAGGTAACTCAGGATCAGTAATGTAATGTATGTACACTGTGACTGCACCAGCAGAATAGTGAGTGCAGCTCTGGAGTATAATACAGGATGTAACTCAGGATCAGTAACGTAATGTATGTACACAGTGACTGCACCAGCAGAATAGTGAGTGCAGCTCTGGAGTATAATACAGGATGTAACTCAGGATCAGTAATGTAATATATTCACAAAGTGACTGCACCAGCAGAATAGTGAGTGCAGCTCTGGAGTATAATACAGGATGTAACTCAGGATCAGTAATGTAATGTATGTACACAGTGACTGCACCAGCAGAATAGTGAGTGCAGCTCTGGGGTATAATACAGGATGTAACTCAGGATCAGTAATGTATGTACACAGTGACTGCACCAGCAGAATAGTGAGTGCAGCTCTGGAGTATAATACAGGATGTAACTCAGGATCAGTAATGTAATGTATGTACACAGTGACTGCACCAGCAGAATAGTGAGTGCAGCTATGGAGTATAATACAGGATGTAACTCAGGATCAGTAATGTAATGTATGTACACAGTGATTGCACCAGCAGAATAGTGAGTGCAGCTCTGGTATATAATACAGGATGTAACTCAGGATCAGTAATGTAATGTATGTACACAGTGACTGCACCAGCAGAATAGTGAGTGCAGCTCTGGAGTATAATACAGGGTGTAACTCAGGATCAGTAATGTAATGTATGTACACAGTGACTGCACCAGCAGAATAGTGAGTGCAGCTCTGGAGTATAATACAGTAGGTAACTCAGGATCAGTAATGTAATGTATGTACACTGTGACTGCACCAGCAGAATAGTGAGTGCAGCTCTGGAGTATAATACAAATTGTAACTCAGGATCAGTAATGTATGTACACAGTGACTGCACCAGCAGAATAGTGAGTGCAGCTCTGGAGTATAATACAGGATGTAACTCAGGATCAGTAATGTAATGTGTTATGTTTCGGTAACTGAGGAGTGCAGGTAAAAAAGGCAATACACCAGAGCAGTTGGAATCTATGAGATTGCAGTACCCTGACTAACCACCACAACTAGAGGCAGCCGTGGAGCGTTCCTACGTTGGTCCTAGACGCCTCGTCACAGCCTGAGAAACTAACTACACCTAAAGATAGATATAGGAAAGCTATCTGCCCCGGAGCAGAACCCCAAAGACAATAGAAAGCCCACAAACATGTAATGGCGGTTAGACAAGATGAAATACTGACACAGAAAGAAAATAAGAACCCAAAAAACCCCACACAACCTCCCGAGGAAGCTGTTGCGAAACGTGCGTCGGGGTTCCCCTCTACACCAGGTATGCGCTCATGGCACTTGCTATGACTTAACTTTTCAGACTTCATTTAGTTCTGTGTCTTATCCGGGCCTATGTGCAATTATTAAAGGAGGCTTTACACCAGCTTATATTTTAGTATAGGCTTCATTCCTTGTCGTGATTTTAGAGTCATAGACCTATTATTTTCTATTTTTTATCATGACAGGGTTTAGGACACACCATCATGTGAATTAATAGCCTGTCTTTATTTCATGTTTTGCAAATGTCTGTTGCCCTATACTCTTGTTCTGGAGGTGGTGTGGGATGTTAAGAGCTCTTTTTGAGCCATACATACTTATGACACTCCACTAACCTACAATTCGATATTTTTGAGCATGCACACAAAGTGTTTGGCACTGGCCACTATATCACTCCCTTGTATATATCTTACATCTGATTCAAGAGTATACTGATTTTTGTTTATTTTCATCTAGGGCCTCTTTGCATAATTTATGAGGCAGTTCTGGTGTTGTTGTATCTTGTGATTTTCTCCTACTTTTGTTCTTTATTGCTATTTTTATATATTATTAATAAATATTTATGCATTATTCGCCTATTTTCCTTGTTTTTCTTTGGTGTACAGAAAGAAAATAGTATGAGCAAACGCTGGGGCCTAAACTAACTAAATAGAAAAGGATAGGAAGGGTACTTACTGCAATCCCAGAAAACCCTGAAAAGCACCAACTCTACTAATTTCAAAAACACCTGAGATCACACGACCTCTTCCACCTAAATTAGTTCTCTGGTGTAACAAAATCAAAACAGCAGCCACTGAAAAAACTGGAAAAAGCAAAAGTACAAACATCAGTGGCTGAACAAAACTGAGAGGGCAGAAGCCCCCGGAGGGGACCCTGAAGGCCCCCACAGAAGTGCAGGACAAAATGCAAAAATATAGCACAAACACAAAAGAAGAAAATGTCTTATCTGTTAGCAGGAGATGCAGACACGACACAGCAGGCTACAAGGAAAACTGGAATAAAGGATTCAGACCAGAACAATTGATCACCGGCAACCCTGATGGGAAGGTGACTCCCTTATATAAGACCAGTCAGTAACACCTGATTCCCAGTCCTCACAATCTTCACTGGACAGACTAGCACCGCTTGTAACCACCAGAGGGAGCCTCTGCTCAGAACTCATCTCAAACCCATTCACAACAGTACCCCCCCCTTGAGGAGGGGTCACCGAACCCTCATTTGAGCAACCAGGTCGGTCAGGATGAGTTCTATGATACGCACGGATAAGTCTCCTATAGCATGGATGTCCGAAGCAAACACCCAAGAATTGTCCTCCTGACCATAACCTCTCCATTTAACCAAATACTGGAGTTTCCGTCTAGAAAAACGAGAATCTAATATTTTCTCAACCACATACTCCAGATTGCCCTCAACCAAAACAGGGTCAGGAGGCACAGCAGCAGGAACCACTGGCTCAACAAACCTCTTCAACAAGGACTTGTGGAACACGTTATGGATCTTAAATGTCCCTGGAAGAAGCAAACGAAAAGAAACAGGATTAATAATCTCCATGATCTTATAAGGTCCAATGAACCTAGGCTTAAATTTAGGAGATGCTACTCTCATAGGAATATTCTTTGAGGACAACCAGACCAAGTCCCCCACTTTAAACCGAGGACCATCAGTCCTATGCCGGTTAGCAAACCGCTGGGCCCTCTCCTGAGAGAGGGACAACCTCTCCACTACCTGGTCCCAAATCAGTTGCATACGCTCCACAACAGAGTCAACACCTGGACAGACAGAAGCCTCCGTCTGTCCTGAAGAAAATCGAGGGTGAAATCCAGAATTACAGAAAAACGGAGACATCAAAGTAGCAGAGCTAGCCCTATTATTAAGAGCAAACTCAGCCAAAGGCAAAAAAGAGACCCAGTCATCCTGATCAGCAGACACAAAGCATCTTAGATAAGTCTCCAATGTCTGGTTTGTTCTCTCAGTTTGACCATTGGTCTGAGGATGAAATGCCGAGGAGAAAGACAATTGAACACCCAGTTTAGAACAAAAAGTCCTCCAAAATCTGGAAACAAACTGGACTCCTCTGTCAGACACAATGTTCTCAGGAATGCCGTGTAAACGAACCACGTGCTGAAGGAACAACGGCACCAATTCAGAGGAGGAAGGCAACTTAGGTAATGGCACAAGATGTATCATCTTGGAAAACCTATCACAAATTACCCAGATGGTGGTCATTCTCTGAGAAACAGAAAGGTCGGAAATGAAATCCATAGAGATATGGGTCCATGGTCTCTTGGGCACAGGCAATGGCATCAACAAACCACTAGAGCGAGAGCAAGGCTTGGAGCGAGAGCAAGTCCCGCAGGACTGCACAAATTCCCTGACATCACGAGACAAGGTAGGCCACCAAAAGGACCGACTAACCAAGTCTCTGGTACCAAAAATTCAGGGATGCCCAGCCAACGCGGAACAATGAATCTCAGACATCACACTCTTTTTCCACTGGTCCGGGACAAACAATTTTCCAACAGGGCAGCACTCGGGCCTATCCTCCTGACACCCCTCCAGAGCAAGTCTCAAATTGGGCGAGATGGCGGAAAGAACTACACCCTCTTTCAAAATAACAGAAGGATCAGATAACTCAGGAGAGTCTGCAAGGAAACTCCTCGAGAGGGCATCCGCCTTAACATTCTTAGTGCCAGGAAGAAAGGAAACCACAAAATTAAAACGTGTGAAAAACAAGGCCCACCTGGCCTGTCTAGGATTGAGTCGCTTGGCAGATTCCAGATAGACCAGATTCTTATGGTCCGTAAGGACCACCACCTGATGTTTGGCTCCCTCTAGCCAATGTCTCCACTCTTCAAAAGCCCACTTCATGGCCAATAACTCCCGATTACCCACGTCATAATTACGTTCAGTAGGAGAAAATTTTCGAGAGAAAAAGGCACAAGGGTTACTTTTAGAGGTCTCTGGATCTTTTTGGGACAAAACGGCACCTGCCCCAATTTCAGAGGCATCAACCTCCACCTGAAATGGCAGAGAAACATCAGGCTGCCGTAGAACAGGAGCAGAAGTGAATCTCTGCTTAAGTTCCTGAAATGCAGAGACTGCCTCAGGAGGCCAATTCACCACATCAGAACCCTTTCTGGTCAAATCAGTTAATGGTTTAACAATAACCGAGAAATTACCAATAAATTTACGATAAAAATTGGCAAAACCCAAAAATCTCTGAAGAGCCTTTAATGAAGTAGGTTGGACCCAATCACAGATGGCCTGAACCTTGACCGGGTCCATTTCAATAACAGATGGGGACAAAATGAATCCCAGAAATGAGATCCTCTGTATGCCAAAAAGACACTTTGATCCCTTCACATACAGAGCATTCTCTCTCAAAATCTGGAATACAGTTCGAACATGTTTCACATGAGAGTCCCAGTCATTAGAAAAAATCAAGATATCATCCAAATAAACAATCAGAAATTTGTCCACAAAATCCCTGAAAATGTCATTCATGAAGGACTGGAAGACGGAAGGAGCATTAGTGAGCCCAAAGGGCATCACCAGGTACTCAAAATGCCCTTCAGGGGTATTGAATGCCGTCTTCCATTCATCCCCGTGCTTAATGCGAATAAGGTTATACGCCCCCCTGAGGTCAAGCTTGGTAAACCAAGTAGCGTTTTTCACCCTGGAAAACAGGTCAGAAATCAAGGGTAACGGGTATTGATATTTCACAGTAATATTGTTCAAGAGACGATAATCAATACACGGCCTTAATGAACCATCCTTTTTGGCCACAAAGAAAAAACCAGCACCTAAGGGTGAAGAGGATGGTCTGATATGACCCTTCTCCAATGATTCCTTGATATAAGACCGCATAGCGTCATGTTCAGGTACAGACAAGTTAAAAAGGCGACCTTTAGGGAATTTACTACCCGGCACTAATTCAATAGCGCAGTCATAGCTCTTATGGGGAGGCAAGGATGCAGATTTACTTTCGCTAAACACATCAGAAAAATCAATCAAAAAGTCAGGAACATCCTGAGCCTGGGGGGAGGCAGAAAAAACAGGAGTGTTGGTATTAACACATTGGCAGCCCCAACTGGTTACACACACAGATTTCCAATCCAAAACAGGATTATGAGACTGTAACCAAGGAAAACCCAGCACGATAATGTCATGCAGATTATACAGAACCAAAAATTTGCAGCACTCCTGGTGATCAGGTTCAACCCTCATTATCACCTGAGTAGAAAACTGGGGTTTATTCTCAGCCAAAGGGGTAGAATCGATCCCCAGTAGGGGAATAGACTTCTGTAGGGGTATCAAGGGAAATCCACAACGTTTAGCAAAATCATAATCCATCAGGTTAATAGCTGCTCCAGAATCAACGAAAGCCTGAGCAGAAAATGAGGACAGAGAGCATATCAGAGTGACAGTTAATAAAAACTTAGTCTGAACACTACCCAAGACAACTGAGCGTGCAAAACGTCTTCCCCGCTTAGGGCAGACTGAAATAGCATGAGAGGCATCACCACAGTAGAAACATAACCCATTGCGCTTTCGAAACTCATGACGCTGTGCCCCAGACACCACTCTATCACACTGCATGGGTTCAGAAGCTGGTTCACAAGGCAACACCATTCCACGCATACTTCTCCGCTCACGCAAACGTCTGTCAATTTGAATCGCTAATGACATAGAATCATTGAGACCAGAGGGGACAGGGAATCCCACCATAACATCCTTTACATTATCTGACAGACCCTTCCGGAAAAGGGCTGCCAAAGCGTCGTCATTCCATTTGGTCAGGACTGCCCACCTACGGAATCTCTGACAGTATAACTCAGCGTCATCAAGCCCCTGATTTAATGCCAACAAGGCTTTTTCAGCTTGATCAGTGACATTAGGCTCATCGTACAATAACCCCAAAGCCTGAAAAAATGCATCAACATCACTCAAAACAGGATCCCCAGGTGTCAGGGAAAAAGCCCAATCCTGAGGATCGCCGCGCAGGAGAGAGATGATAATTTGAACCTGCTGCGCTGCGTTCCCTGAGGACTTAGATTTTAAGGCAAAAAATAATTTACAATTATTTTTGAAATTCTGAAACTTAGCTCGATCCCCTAAAAACAAATCTGGCATGGGAATCCTAGGTTCCACAACAGGCAACCCAGCAAGATAGATAGCAATACTCCGAACCTCAGTGGCAAGCTGATCCACACGGCCAGACAACTGTGCAAACTCCATTGAGAGAAAAGATCCTCCCCAGCACCCAGAGATACAGAGGGAAAAAAAAAAATGCAACAAACAGAAAAATATCTCTGACAACTCTGACAATATTTTTTCCCTTCTGTGAGTACCATACAATTTTCAATTTTTAGGCCGGTGATACTGTTATGTTTCGGTAACTGAGGAGTGCAGGTAAAAAAGGCAATACACCAGAGCAGTTGGAATCTATGAGATTGCAGTACCCTGACTAACCACCACAACTAGAGGCAGCCGTGGAGCGTTCCTACGTTGGTCCTAGACGCCTCGTCACAGCCTGAGAAACTAACTACACCTAAAGATAGATATAGGAAAGCTATCTGCCCCGGAGCAGAACCCCAAAGATAATAGAAAGCCCCCAAACATGTAATGGCGGTTAGACAAGATGAAATACTGACACAGAAAGAAAATAGTATGAGCAAACGCTGGGGCCCAAACTAACTAAATAGAAAAGGATAGGAAGGGTACTTACTGCAATCCCAGAAAACCCTGAAAAGCACCAACTCTACTAATTTCAAAAACACCTGAGATCACACGACCTCTTCCACCTAAATTAGTTCTCTGGTGTAACAAAATCAAAACAGCAGCCACTGAAAAAACTGGAAAAAGCAAAAGTACAAACATCAGTGGCTGAACAAAACTGAGAGGGCAGAAGCCCCCGGAGGGGACCCTGAAGGCCCCTACAGAAGTGCAGGACAAAATGCAAAAATATAGCACAAACACAAAAGAAGAAAATGTCTTATCTGTTAGCAGGAGATGCAGACACGACACAGCAGGCTACAAGGAAAACTGGAATAAAGGATTCAGACCAGAACAATTGATCACCGGCAACCCTGATGGGAAGGTGACTCCCTTATATAAGACCAGTCAGTAACACCTGATTCCCAGTCCTCACAATCTTCACTGGACAGACTAGCACCGCTTGTAACCACCAGAGGGAGCCTCTGCTCAGAACTCATCTCAAACCCATTCACAACAGTAATGTATGTACACAGTGACTGCACCAGCAGAATAGTGAGTGCAGCTCTGGAGTATAATATAGGATGTAACTCAGGATCAGTAATGTAATGTATGTACACAGTGACTGCACCAGCAGAATAGTGAGTGCAGCTCTGGAGTATAATACAGGATGTAACTCAGGATCAGTAATGTAATGTATGTACACAGTGACTGCACCAGCAGAATAGTGAGTGCAGCTCTGGAGTATAATACAGGATGTAACTCAGGATCAGTAATGTAATGTATGTACACAGTGACTGCACCAGCAGAATAGTGAGTGCAGCTATGGAGTATAATACAGGATGTAACTCAGGATCAGTAATGTAATGTATGTACACAGTGACTGCACCAGCAGAATAGTGAGTGCAGCTCTGGAGTATAATACAGGATGTAACTCAGGATCAGTAATGTAATGTATGTACACAGTGACTGCACCAGCAGAATAGTGAGTGCAGCTCTGGGGTATAATACAGGATGTAACTCAGGATCAGTAATGTAATGTATGTACACAGTGACTGCACCAGCAGAATAGTGAGTGCAGCTCTAGGGTATAATACAGGATGTAGCTGAGGATTTGCCTTGTAATTTTACATGTTGGACATCACTACTTCACATTATAAGTAGAGTATCCATTTGATCCTTTACTTGCCCTGGTTCTGTGGATGAAACATTGGTGAACCTGTTAGCTTTTATTATTGATGGTAGGTGATACTCAGGATGGAGAAACTAACCCCCATTTTTCACTGACATGATTTTCATTTGTGGTATGATCGATAGTTGGATATCGGCCTCCTGCCTGCAGATATGCATTGATGTGTCCAGGCAATGCTACAGGGTGGGAATGACTTCAGTAGATCCCACACACTGCAGAGACCTGGAGGCTGGGTGTCGGGTATGGGGTGGAGAAGATGCCTCCATTCTGGACAAATTCTGGGTTTTCAGCTTTTGACACAATTATCATTTTAAATTATTGCCATCTAGGAGGAAGGAACTTTATCTGCATGCATAGATTTGAGCTTCATACTATTTCCCCCAAAAAGGCACCTCGTGCTTCCAGACAGGAAACCAGACCAGGAAATACAGATAATGAGTGAAACGTGGGACAAACTATGAACAATGTAGATAAATATGAGCAATAGCAGAGAAATAAAGCTATATCAGCCGTGTGGGTGGATGTGCCGCCTTATTAGTGTCTGGAGTGAGTGACGGCATTATGACTCCATACATGCCAACTCTCCGGGAACCTTCAGAAAAAGAGGAGACCACCTGAATAGTGTGGCTCAGACCTCATGGAAAGGGACGTTCCAAGTAGGCTTTTGCCGTTCTATACTGGTGTGTTCATTGGGGCCAGATAGTCTTGAGCACAAGTGCAACTGCGGCCAAAGTAGTATACATAGAATTAAATCCACTATAAAAGACTAGTCTGCATGGCACTTTCAAAATTGTGGCAGAGATTCAATAAAGCTATACGCGAAACGCGCGTCGGGGTACCGCCGTCACTTAAAGGTAATGTGCCAATATACTTTCCTCATGTGTCCTTTCTAAAAGTGGTTTCTTAGGCATCTTTACTACTGACATTCTTACACTTCATGAGCTTATAGGTATCTTTACCGCTGACACTTTGCACTCTATTAGTACAACTCCGCTCATTTATATTCTTTTGATTATTGTTATATTTTTGCCAGTATATTAGGACAGATATTGAATCTCTACCACCATTTTGAAAGTGTCATGCACTAATCTTTTATAGTGGATTTAATTCTATGTATACTCCTCTGGCTGACTATATTTATTTTAGGAAGTTCATTGTTAACTCCCTTTTCATAGTTAACTTTAACTCAGGCCTTTAACTAGCTCATTTTCTGTTTGGCACTTCCATGCACTTTACCAACGGCGTATTACCATTATTGAGTGGCCCATTTTGCACATGTTGTCCCTACTTTATATTATTTTTTAATTGTTTTTAAAAAATTTGTTTCAATAAAATTTTGTAGTTTTATGGCATACAGCTTCCTTCTTCTTTTGATCTACACTTTATGGAGTCTGACATACCTTCTTAACTTTTGGCACTTTTTTTCAAGTATTTCCTAGCATTTCCTAGCCACGTACACCGTTGTGGCCATGGTTTTGGCAACAACAAATTTATGATTTGTGACTTTTTAAAAAGTTACAAACTTCGGTGCAACATTACGTCCTTAACCTCTTCAACTTGAAGATTGTGATGTTTCAGATCCATCGTTGGCCATTAATGTCGCCATGTGCCATTTGGTTGAGATGATTTTTATAACCAAATTGCAGATCCAAAATCATCATGCAGCAAGTTGCAAAAAAGCTGTGCTGTTTGAGGCTCACCATGTGGCTACTTAGACTGAAAACAGCCAAATCGCAGACAAGTCACATGTGAGTCAGAGCTGTGGACAACGTCGTGTGCGATATGCAACATAAAAAATCCAAATCTGTGGAATTTCTTGATGGACAAACCGTAGAGTTCGGCTCCTTGTTGCAAAATGACCACGTTTAGAGCTCGCTCACACCACTGTATTTTTCTTCCAAGTGTGATTCGACAAAACATTGAATATCGCTTTGACCAGTGTTACTCTTTGGGGTTGGGCACATGTCCTATTTTTTTCCTTGGACCAAGCCGGTCCAAGGAAAAATTAAAATCACAGCATGTACGAGTTTGATCTGATTGTCAGATTGCCCTCAGCCATTCAAGCCTATGGGTGCGTGGAAATCATCGGACTGCACTCGGATGACATCTGAGTACAGTCCGATTTCCATGCACTGACAGAATGGACAAGATGGCGACCTTTTGTTCTCCATTTTCTCCTCATCTGAGAGAATCGGATCACACTATGCTCACATTCTGATCAGAGTTTGATTAGAATGTCGTTTGCATAATCCACCTCGGATTAAAGACTCTACGGTCGTCTGCACCTGCCCCTAACAGTCATTAAAGGGGTTGCCTCAATTCCTAAATCGGTAAGATTGCAAGCAACTTTGCAATTTATCTCTTATTTTTAATTTTATAGTTTGCTGCAGGGTGACTATGTCACTGGCCACTTCTGCAGTTTATCAGTGGTGGACGGTCTACTTGGCAAGAAATCAGCGCTTGTAAGCTTTTTGCTGTACACTTAGCAATTGATTTGTCCAGATTCGGGGCCCCTGGTCTCCTCCAATGCTGCAGAGCCAGAGCTACCCTGCTAACAGCATGGACCAGCGCACAGTTCTGCCCAGTACCATGAGCATGCTGCTGTTCTGAACTGTCGATCTTCAAGAGCGCGGAGTCCTCCAGCCAGCAGAAGCCGGGAGACAGAGGAGACGCGCGCTCCTGGGGATGCCGCTTTACAGGATGCATCCCAGGAACCCCCAGAGCTGCGCTCATCAACCTCTTTGACACAATCTGGTGATCTGATCCCTCTCAAAACACTGATCTTTTCTCACTATTTTTACACCTTCAGATTCTGTATATTGGTCTGTAAAATGCTAATTATGGGCAATTAGCCAGCAGTGGTTTATGGGCCGGGCTGTTATGGAGGTGTCTCATATGGTAACAAGACTGACAAATTTCTCACCAGATTTCCCAGTGCTGAAAGAGCAGCAGTTGTCACTTTTCACATATCAGTTTGGGATTTTTTAAAGGGTCTTCTCCTCTGGGGTCTACAGGCACCTTCAGATTGTAGAGGAAAAGAAAGATGCTTTTCTTACGTAATTGTGCTCATAGTACATCACAATTCCTTCAATATGGCGCCAACATATCCTGGTATGTGAACACTAATCCAATATTCCTGAGCAGAAGCCATATGCAAATCGGGCTGGGGCGGGTCCTGGCGTCTTATTAGTGCATTGACACCCCCCATTGCACTTCCCACCAGATGTGCATATAACATCTATCGTGCGCTAGATTTCTCAACACTTGCACATCAGATCTCTACAAAGAAGGTGTCCTTTTTATTGGGTGACCTATGCAGCCATGCCACAGCTACCATACATAAAACTTGCTGGCAGGTTCCCTTTAAAGGGGTATTCCCATGTGATAAAGTTATATAATTTCACTGGACTATTGGAAATCCAACCTTTAGGACCCCGCAGATCCTGAAAATGAAGTCTTTCTCAAGGTCCCCAATAGAACTCTGCTCAAGTTAATTCTTTGGTTACAGTTCCCTTCACAGTGGCGACAGGATGAGGGCTGCAGCACGGCATCACTAATGTGGCCCCCATCAGTCTCGGTATCAGAGGGTTACTTTGTGATGTACCCTAAACGGATTATTAAGTGATGGAATATTATAGCTGAAATTGCACCAGATTATCACTCTTTCTATATTATCAAATGTCAGATTACATGAATGTCATTGGGGTAATGTCCAGAAATGAGACTCTGCCTTCTCTGGGGCATAAAGCTGCATATATACTGGAAATCCTTAGGGAATTATGAATTGTAATTATAAAGCATCTTTGGCCATTTTTTACCACTTCACTATACAGTAACATTTCTTTCCTTCAGAATTCAATTGTCCAAAAACTCTGATAATCCGGCAGCAAATCACAAAACGACCTGGATTCTCATAGTAAACTTTCCAATTATCTGGGATTATGTGACTGCCTAGAAATGCCAGAATAAGACTGTGGATACGGGCGACCGCTTACGCCACAGCAAATCTCAGACAAAACAAAAAAAAAGCTAAAATCGCATGTAAAATGCAGCTGCGCACCATTTGCATTGAAGCCTATGACAAGTGAGTGGCATGTGACCTGCGACAGAACACCGAACACATTTGGAAACATTTGCGACCCGGTGTTACATCCGTGGAAGATCACAATGTAACACCACTGAAATAATTAGATGCAATGTTGCAATCTTACTGTCACCGAGGTCAATCACCATCCAATAAACAATTATATCCGATCGTCCCATCGGGGCTAAAACAAGGTGTAAATGAAATTACCAGTGCAACGGATGCTTCACACTTAGATATATTTATCTATATTTCCCACTAGAGGGCAGCACCTCAAATCACATCCCGTCTTCAGGGCCTGCCTGTTATCTTATGTGGCTTTTGCATTATTTCTCATTATTATGATTATTAGGTTATTACCACCCTCCCGTGCACTGCTGGTACCGTAGCACCACTATAAGTAGCCCCGACAACAATGCAGAAGGTTAAACCGCGAAATTTGGGATTTGTTGCCCGTTTAATGCCATGTGCATCCTGTGGTGAGATAGCAAATATCGGTGAGGACACCTATCTATAGAAAGACGCCATTCACCAATAGAGCTGCAAGATTTGAGAGTATGCAGAAAAGATGACAAACCCTTTCCCATAAGGCACATAGGGAACATTGACATCATTGATGGGGGTCATTGGCCAAGGACATGGTCTATTAGCCAAAGCAAAGATCTACTCTTATATGGTCACTCATTCATCGGAAGCAGGACTAGCAGCAACCAGTTGATCTCTGACACTACATCAGAGACGACTAGATAATAATAATAATCTTTATTTATATAGCGCCATCATATTCCGCAGCGCTTTACAGTTTAACAGTTTCAGAACACAAGTCATAAGTAACAACGTTAATACAATAATTAAAGCAAAATAAGCCGACCCTGCTCGTGAGAGCTTACAATTTACAATGAGGTGGGGGAGATACAAAGTACAGGTGTGTATATACAATGGTGCATTTACAATGATGGTCCAGCCATCTTAAGGGAGTGAGGGATGGATGGAGATAGTGAATGGGCTACACACACACACACACTTACACATAGAATGACTTTGATTAGTGAATGTGATAGGCCGCTCTGAACAGATGTGTTTTGAGGGAGCGCCTGAAACCATGCAAATTGTGGATAGTCCTAATTTCTTGGGTAGAGCATTCCAGAGGATTGGCGCAGCGCGGGAGAAGTCTTGGAGTCGGGAGTGGGAGGCACGGATTAGTGCAGAGGTTAGTCGAAAGTCGTTTGCAGAGCGCAGCAGTCGGTTAGGCCGATAGATAGAAATGAGGGAGGAGATGTAGGGGGGTGCTGCACTGTGGAGAGCTTTGTGGGTGAGAACAGTACTTTGAATTGGATCCTATAATGAATGGGCAGCCAGTGTAAGGACTGGCGAAGAGCGGACTAGATGACACTAGTTTGGTGCCACGCCCGGCTGGCTCTTCCCAGCACCGATCCACGTGATTGACAGGTCCCTTCCTCACGTGTACATAGGGTGAGACCTGTCAATCACTTGTGGTGGCACTGAAAAGAGCCACCTGGTGCGGCCCCAGACTATTCTGGTCTCTGGACATGATCCTTGGCCGAATCTTCAAAATGTATTTACGCTGAAATGCCGGAGCAGAGAATGATATACGTGATTGCAATCCTGCAGCCAGGCTCTGATCCAGGCTGCCAGCAGTATGGGCAGCCTGAATCGCCCTACAGGTGCCATTTATAGGGGTGGTCTAAGATTGTTTTTGAAACTTTACAAAAGGGTATATTCACACAAGGATATTTTTTTTTTTTTTTTTTTCTTGTGCATGAAACCGCAGGCAATGGCTACAAAAGTGCAGCCGAAATTGTGGTCATTCAGGAGCATTTTTGTGCCATTTCAATCTTAAAGGGGGAAACCAGCAAAAAATACATATGAAGTAATAGACTAATCTCCGTAAAGCTGAGAAATAACATAAAAAGTTGTGAAATAATTTGGAGCAGATGCTTTTGCTCTTTTTGTTCTTTCCATCTTATCCCTGTATTAGCTGCTATAATTGCTTCCACTTGAAGCTAGAAATACCTGCTCTATTGCTTTACATCTCCACAGGGCCGGCCGGGTGTGAGGACAAGCACCGCCGGCTTAGATCCTTTTGGGAAATCGACTCTTTGGCTTTTCTTTTTGAGCGTTTTTGTTTATTTTGTGGACTCTTTGAGAACAAGCCGGCCACAAAGAGCCGTGAAAAAAAGCCGGAGAATCAGGAATTCTCATTCTCCGGGAGGTTTTCATTTTGCACAAGTACAAAGTTTCTTTGTAGTTCATGTAAACATTTGTATGGTTTGCGGGATCAGAGATAGGGGCGTGATGGAGAAGGTTATGGTCTTTGCCCATGAATGGGCTTGGGATAAGTAACAGGTAAGTGTTTTCCCATGGACATACACATGAAGAAGAGATGTTCCTGCTCTGCCCGCTTCTTCTTTGTCCTTGTTAAAGCTTCATGGCATGACACTGTCAAGCCATTTGCTTGATCAAAGACTCCAGTCCTAAGGGGCTATTAGGTGGCCGTAAACATGGAGTCCACATTTCTCATGTTTACTGAATGTGGCATAAACTAATTAGTTAAGAAGTAAGAAAGTTCCAGCGGCCATATTATCCTAAGCTGTCTGCTCTTTGGAGAGTCTCATCCATTTCAGCAGCCACATTAGCATCCCCATTAAATGAGATGGATCATCCATTGCTTGACAGGTATCCGCTTGGTTGTAAAGGAAGATTTCTCCTCAGTCCATTATCCCCGACACCTTGAGAAACTGCTTCAAAGTTAGCAACTCACTTGTGAACACTTCATTGCTCCTCTTTAACACTTTGAATAAAAGTTCATAAAACTTTGCCAGCATAAAAGCTCATTGGTGGAGTGCCATCAATGTGCCAGGAGACACCTAGACAAAAGCTCATGCAATATATGGAGGCTTATCTGCCAGACTATGGACTAGGATAAGAGTCACTTCATGTTCTTTCATCGCTTTGTTGTCATGAGATGTGCCCAATGTCCTGAATGAGTAGCAAGTCCCATCTACCATGTATGCACCGTGACAATGAATATTACAGAGCGTAATATATACCATGGAGCAGATAGAAAAGGGCCCCTGTGCAAAATATATATATGGGCCCTTGGCAGTGGAAGACTTCTGACTATGGCAGAAGCTTTTTGCTGTTTTGGATGTGGCAGTGGCCCCCTTACCCCTTGGGCCCCAGGTTGAACCAATGATATATCCACCCCTGCAATGGAGCCTTTAACGGCTATGAATCCCAGTTGGCCAATTCTAGGTCATTTTGGGTGGTGGGGATTTAAGCAATGTTCTTCCTCTCCATGTGAACTGCAAAATATCGTAACAAAAAATTGTAAAATCCCTTCAATCTTACATGGAAAGAGGGAACAGAAAGATTTCTAGCATCTTGGTGCACTGACGTGCCCGAATATTGGCTGTAATCTGTGGTCTGTGTTACAGTCGCGATTCCCAACCTGACCTGAACTAATAGCTTCATCAATGCCTGTTAGACCGGAAGCTCAGATACTCACAAAAGTATAATAAAAGAGCTTTCCCAGTATTGATGACCACGGGGATCGGTCATCAATATAGATCTATGGTGTGGGTGCTGCTGCAGCTTCCAAACCCATCGCATCATTTTGTTGCCATCTTAAGGAAATAAACTCCTGAATTAACAAATGATAATTTACAAAGTTTCCACCAAAGTCAAAAGCTAGGAACCGACTGTGACCATAGATAGGAACACCCCCAATCGCTGACCACAGTGCCCTCCTGGCTTGCTGTTCTCTATGAAGCGCTCACCAACCCCTACTCATATCCTTTTGGCCTGGAGAATGCCATCCTGTATGTGCCGGGCCATGTACTTATGTGGGAGGACAAGTCTCTTTAATCACATCTGTGTGACCGAAAGCCTATTAATGACGCCCGGCTAATTAATAGCAAATTCTGGCAAATGCATGACAAACAAAGGATGTAAAAAAACAACATGACTGAGCTCAGACCACAAAGTAATGGCTGTGCTTCTACAGAGTACTGAAAAATAGAATCCTCATACATATGTGCACCCACAGGGCGCTGGTGACATGGCACTAACAGACCAGAGAAGGATTGGAGGGCTCCAGTATCTCATTCAAGCTGGCACAAACAATAGTGGACCCTATAGTAAACTGGGGCCCCACCACCGAAACGTGCCACACTCCATACCAGGATGGCATGGTCCATAGTGTCTTTTGCAATCCTTCCAAGACCCCTGTTCACTATCTCCAGCCCACTATCAAGTGTTTTTCATGTCTGGGTACAGCTGAAACTGCACCGACATGCAGATCCTCATCATTTTCAAGCTGACTGCAGCTAATAGCCGCTTGGTTTGCAGTTTGAAAAATGTGCTGACCTACACGTGGACAAGATTTTGGACCTCATGAGACAGCTGATAATAACGCTGCAGCTGTATGATCATAAAATCACATTATACTAAACTAATCAAGATTATTCCTATTTCCTGACAGCAAGCAGAACGTCATTATTTCCTTTGACCCTATTTTTTGTCTATTTTTTACTGCTATAAACCTTTTTTTTTTGTTTTGCACCAAATTTTTTTTTTTTTTTTTTTAAAGTTGCATCAAGCGCCAATTTACAATGGTATTTTCTATTTGTTGTTTTTTTTTTTTTGTTCGCCATCGAGGCCGAGGTTATTGTAATCCAGCTGTTTATAGCCGATTCATTCATTATTTGCAATTTTTTAAAAAGTCATAATTTTTTTATGTAAGTATTCCAATATTTAGATTTTTTTTTTTTGAATGCCAGAAATCTTTGTGCAAATGTTAAGAGTTCTGGGCAACATTTTAATGGATCTTGCAACTTTTTGCTCTAAAAAAGGTAAAAGACAAACGTAAAAAGCATCTTTACTTTGCTCATTTTGAAGAATTTGGTGCATTTAATGACTAATAATACCACAAGACTAAAATGAAAAGTGGCTTATTATAAACCCCATTTTTTGCAATATATTCCACAACTGCAGCCCCTCACTGTCTGATACATAGTGCGGTATTATATGGACAACAACGTAATGCAACATAGTAAACATCTTACATTGTGCTGTATGGAGATAACGGGCCAGGAGTGGAAATCTCACAGGGGGCGCTATGGTGCAGTAGGAAGACCCTGAGCACAGCTGATGCCCAGTCTGACATGAGGAGTTACTGCACAGCGCTGAATCAGGACTATAAATTGGAGACATATAATAATTTGTGAATAGAGAGTATATAAAGTTTGGGCTATAGTTACGTTGTACTCATGCACATATTGGGGCAGCGCACTAGACTGGCCACTTGAGTGTCAGCTCTTGTGGTTTCTTCCTAGCTAAACCACCATTATGTAAAAAGTAAATACAAAGCAGAAACATTTACTCACAATGGAGGCAGCCGTTGTTCTCTGTTATTGCATTTGCCCATAACTTTTCTTCCCCTTTTAGTGTGTTGTGTTCAACACCCTCAGTTCTTTGGACTTGGTCTGTGACTACTGCCATCAAGTGTTTATCTCACCCAAAGATGAATTCATAGCTAAGCTGCCCCGTACTGCTGTATAATGTCCTCCATGCTTGTATTTTATATTTTTAGTAAGTGTTTTATCTCACCCTCAAGCAGGATTCGCAGCTATGCTACCTAGTACTGCTAAATAAATTTCTCCATGCTGATGTTTGCAGTAAGTGTTTTATCTCACACACAGTTTCTTTGCTTGGCACTACTGTATAATGACATTCATCCTGCTTTTGCTTTCTACTAAGTGTTTAATCTCACACTCAAATTCTGGATGCTAAATAATCTGCTTCATGCTGATATGCATTTTTTTAGTAAGTCTTTTATCTCACCCAAAGTTGGATTGACAGCTATACTACCCAGTACTGCTGAATAATTTCCTCCATGCTGCTGTTTTTAGTTAGCGTTTTACCTCACCCCATTGCTGTATTCACAGCGTCTCTCCTCAGTACTACTGATAATGACCTTCATGCTGCTACTGCTTTCTAAACAGCAATAGCACAAAAAGAGGACTTAAAAATCCTCCAAAAATTCAAAAAATACAACAAAAAGGCAGAGATGCTCACCTGCCCAGGCCTTCAAACAAATGCACTATCAGGATGCAGTGGACCCTCCAATTTTTGGAGGATTTTTAAGTCCTCTTTTTGTGCTATTGCTGTTTAGTGTATTACTTGTAAGCGTGAGGATCCGTGAAGTGGATTACAAGCTTACGTACTTTGGCCAAAATACCAACTAATACCTCACTTTTTTTTATGTTTTTGCACTTTATTTTACAGGGTGCAGTGGGGCCCATTTGGTCTTGTAAACTGTGGTGTCTGTTCACATGGGATGCATCTTAATAGCGCTGGGCAGCCCGCCTGATCTAATAGAAGGGTGTAAATACTAGGCTGTTTAACTGGATGCTGTGCATTGCCATAATGTGAACAGCGCTGCATACAAGTCTTCATTGTGCATCAATATACCAAGCAGCCGCCCCCTCCATGGATTGGTAGGTTGTGAGCGGTTGTCTCATCGGTATTCTTGCACCTGTTTTGCCGTCATCTTAAAGACGTGGGTCCACTGCATCCTGATAGTGCATTTGTTTGAAGGCCTGGGCAGGTGAGCATCTCTGCCTTTTTGTTGTATTTTTTGCTACTGCTTTCTAATAAGTGTTTTATCTAACCCTGCAATTCTGGATGCACAGTTACACTGCTCAGTACTGCTGTATAATGTCCTCCATTCTGCTGCTGCTCCTGAACATGTGCTACATAGAAACAGGAGAGCAGAAATCCCTCATGTTTGTGTGCTGCGTATGGGAGACATCATAGCAGCTACTCTCCACCCTGTAATAATGGTCTGATAGTGTTCTTCCTCATGTACACACACAACAGCTTATCCTGTAAAGTTTGCCTGAAATTACAGGTACAATTAACCGTTAAAATTTTATCTTCTACCATTAGATTATGGCTCATATGAGAACAGTAAGAAAACGGCCTACACAGTAGGTACCTAAGCTCCCCTAGTGGTGACTGCAGGGAGACGGGAGTTAATCATTTAAAGGGCTGTTCTCCAGTTCTTTCTTCGGAAGCACGCTGCTCCTCGTCATGGGGAGGTGCTCTCCTGAAGACTGACAGTTCAGGCTTGCGTCACTGTCACGCTGCTGACCAAACTGCACTTTGTCATGCTGCCATCAGAGGCAGCTTCACCTCTGAGCCTGGGAGGCGATCATGGACACACGAGATTCTAGCAGCCTGCGAGCACATGTTCTAAGGAAACCGACCACCGCTGATAGACTGCAAATATGGCCGGCTGCCTATGCAACAAGATGTAAACGATACAATTACAAATCCCTCCGTCCTTGGGAACAAAGGATTCTTAATAAAAAGAGAAGGCGACTCCTTTCCCATAATATATTAATCAGCCCCTAATTGTGGATCCATGATAGACGTTCCCTGCGAGTGGTAGTGAGACATGACTGCGCAACACAGAAGTTTAGCCTCTAGCGACATCTCCCATCACACAATAGCTGCTGCCCAAATTAATAAAGCAACAACTCCAGGGGGATAACTTACACGTCCGCGCCGCCACATAACTGCTGCGGGTATCGGATGTCAGGTTTGGTTGCCGAGAATGACTGCGGCCGACACTTCAGAGGAACTGGGCAAACACCTGTCTCCTTAAAGCTGGGACGGCAGCTGAGGAAAATCATTATGTAGCTACTTATTATGTGGAACAGAAGGGGCAGCATGTCCATTAGCACATGGTATCCATGCACTCCGCGCCTCAGCCCAATGTATTTAAGGCTGCAATTCAATCTGATGATTTTTTGCCTTCCCTTCCCCCGATCTGCAAGAATATGCATCGCCGAAATATTAATCCGTCTTGTAACTGGTTAATGATGAGCGCAGGATGCCTGATGATACAATGTTACTCCACTGCCAGCGGTGATACAATTCTTTCTTCTACTCTTACCTTGGAGGTTGGTTGTGTGGGCTGCTTGGTCTAACCCTGATTAGTAGGAAAAGAAAAAGGGATGGGAAAGGATGAAAATAAAAATTAACTTTTATTGATTTATTAATTAATATGTTTTTAGCATAGCTGCCACTCTGACCCTATTTATACTTTGCTGTCAAGTATAAGATCAGGACATGTGTCTCTGACGCGCGTTTCGCTGGGAATACTGGCTTTTCCTAAGGAACATTTCCATTATCGGGACCGTAGTGAGTCACAGCAGTGACTATAATATAAATCACTCAACTAACTGTGACTCAATAAACTTCCTTACCAGGATGTATGTAAATCTGTTTTTAAAAACCTAAAACCATATTAATAAATCAATAAAAGATCATTTTTATTCACATCCTTTCCCTTCCCTTTTCTTACTAATGTACAATCTCTTTGTGGTATCCAAGTACGTGAATAATGTCCGATGAGATCTAATTAATTACTTGGCCTATCTCAGCCCTCATCCCTGTGCACATCACGGGGACTTATTGAGAAGTCCCATCTTATTTGATAGCGACGCTTATGATCTTAAAGGGAAGCACAGAAGCTGAGAAGGTGGCGACATCAAAAGGCCATTGAAGTGGAGAAGTAATCAATCCCTCTATTACAGGTCGTTCTTCATCCTGATCAGTAATAGACACGGAGTGCTCCACCAGTGTCTACGCTGTCTCCTAAGTCTGAGTATCTGCCTTCAGTAGGTGCACACTCCCGAAAATGATGCATGGCAGAGCGCACGTTCGCTCAGTCGGCACCACGGCCCGGCGGCGCATACGCTCACTCAAATCAGGTTTTGGTTCAGACGTAAGCCCCGATGGAGCCATTGAACAGCTGCTTGAACGCAGAGTTAAAGAGCAGTAAAAAAAAACCCTACGTCATATGGTCACTATCCACATGGCATCCAGTTTTTATGGATCTAGTGCAGGCGCTTACATAGATAACGGGATGTGGCCTTTTATTATATTTTTAATTACTGATGTATAAAATAGATGCAAAAACTGCTGTAGAGATGACGGTGTCAATATGAATGAATAATCGCCCTTTTTACTTGGTGAGAAACAAATCATTTTATGCTCGCCTGAACCCGACCTAAGGCATCATTCACAGTGATTCTTCTACCACTCAAAAAAAAACCTGACAACTTTTTATCTGCATCTGGTCCAAGTGTCACTTTTTACTATCGGTATTTCATCAGTTATTTTCTCATATACTAAAAAAAAATGCAAAGTTTTTTACAATGTAAAAAATTGGACAGTACACGGATGTCTTCAGTGAACGGTCACCGATTTTCACAGACCCAGAGACTAGGGCTGGTTTCACACAAGTTTTTTTTTTTCCCCGCCCATTGACTTGCATTAGTGAGTTTGGCCTGTAATATGTGACAAAGTTGGATGTCAACTCATGGAAAGAAAAAAGGACATGATTTATTATAAGGGGTCGTTCATCAATCCATAAAAATAATGGATGGCACAGGTAGCAAAAATACTGTAGGCTTTACAGAAAACGGAGTCCTGACTTAAATGGGTCAGACCAGATATGTTGAGTTACTTGCCAATGCAGGAACTCTGAGACCCCCTTATCTATAATTTTTCTCTCCCCTGATGAATCCCCTAAACGGGGGAGGAAACGTGTAGGGAGACTACACATAATTTGGTGGGTACAATTTACTTAAGGACTGTCCTTGTAAGGGCTGGAGCACTACAGGGGCACGACAGGGGATATTAGAAACTCTCCCTTCTCCCCTCCAATCTGTACAATCATCCCATGGCCTCCTGCAAGCTGCAGAAAAGGACAATATTGGTGAGATCAAACCATTTACTATTGAGCACTGGTAACTTTTTGGCACTTTGCACTTTATCACTTTTGGTTTGCTTGTCTTGATTTATCTATTTGTTTTATTTTAATTGTCTCCTGGCTAGTTGGATATGAGTATAGGACGTGCATGAAGCCGCGCTCCCACCATGAGGATTTGATGAGTTTTAGATGTAGATTTTCTGCAGTGCCTATTAGGTAAATTAGGTTACTTGCATTTTTTTCACATACGTTTTTATTGCTTTTTTGTTTTGTACGTGGTTTTAAAGAAAGCGGATTAAATGCATTTTTTACCAGTAGATTTTCCGCCTCTAATCCAAGTTTATTGGTAAAATCTGCACATAAAATGCTGCATACCCGCAAAAGAAATTGACATGCTGCAGATTCAAAAAACAGTTCACGCAGAAAGCAGGAAATTTCTATAAATTCCTTCTGATTTTCTGGAGTTGTAAGACACTGTTCTTTTTTTTAGCAATATGAAGCATTAAAAACTGATGGTGGAAACGTAACGTAAAGGAACGAGCACAGGTATCCATAAAGGGAAAAGCGATGTGTGCACGGCCCCTTTACACTCTATGGGCTGACGCACGGATGTGTGAATGAAGCCTTATAGTGACTCATCTTCGCGTTTTACAAACATGGAAAAACCTTCTAAAACTTTTCTCCCACGGCTTAAAGGGGGCGTCTCGGCACTTCAGATCCATGAGTGATGATAAATTAGTGAAAACATGACCCCTGTGTGTGTTTATGGGGAAACACGAGGCTAATGGCTCTGTTGCGAGGTGTTCTTTACCTGTCCTTACGCTGAGTGGAGAGATAAGGAAGGAGCTGACTGACAACCTGCATTATTGATAGGATGGTGTCACAGGAACCATTCAGAGGCGAGAGGTTATCTCCAGGCCTGGTGTTCGGCATCACTGATGGCGGAGATAAGGGGCTACACTTTCCAGAGAGGGACGGGAATATTGCCAAAGAGCTCACACTCCGGGGTCACTGGAAATATATTTATATCCCCCCCGACACTCGAGCTACAGTCAACCCCATCTATATATACCGTGCAACTTTTATTGCTCTTTTGGGGTGAGGTGCGGCAACTTATAATGGCAGAATTACCATTTTTCTATGTTTTTTTCTTTATGGCATTTACACTATGGGTAGTGATGAGCGAGCGTGCTTGGATAAGGTGTTATCATGCTCGGGTGCTAACCAAGTGTTTTTGGGGTGCTTGAAAAATATGTTCGAGTCCCCGCGTGTAAGGTTCTTTGTCTCTGTTGACATGTTCCTTGAAACTCAGTTTTCCGTCGGCCATTTTGCTTTCTGTCTTTCTGCAGCTCTTGCCCTCAGTTAATGTGGAGTTTCCAGTTTTCATGTTCCCGCCCTGATTCTTCCCTCTTGCTTCTTAAGCAGCCTCAGCTGAACAATCAGTGCTCCTGAATCTTGTCATGTATAGTGTACAGTTCCTATAGCGTCTTGTGCTTGGGTGTGAAGAAAACACAGGAGACATAGGTTGAGATGAAATGACTTGTATTACTTCATACAAGCATGCTGAAAAGTTCACACAGTTTGCAGGAACAGCGACAGGAGACACAGCAGGCCAGAGTAACTTCAAGCACTACAATAAATCTCCAAAGCAGGTTCAGGATCTCTTCTCTGTACCGTAATTCCTCTGCAAACATGGATTCACCAAACAGCAGGTTTCCAGAGTCCAAAAGTGTTCCAAGGTTCCTCAGTAGGGAATAGCTGGAGTACAAGTCCAAGGCTTCCAGGAGTCAGGTCACAGACTGACTGAGGCTTGATTCAGGAGCACTGATTGTTCAGCTGAGGCTGCTTAAGAAGCAAGAGGGAAGAATCAGGGCGGGAACATGAAAACTGGAAACTCCACATTAACTGAGGGCAAGAGCTGCAGAAAGACAGAAAGCAAAATGGCCGACGGAAAACTGAGTTTCAAGGAACATGTCAACAGAGACAAAGAACCTTACATTACTCCCCCCTTAGGGACAACCTCCGGATGACCTCAGACCAGGCTTGTCAGGGTACCTCTGATGAAACTGGCGGAGCAGGCGAGGAGCATTTACATTATTGACTGGTTCCCATGAGTTGTCCTCCACTGGGTAGCCCTGCCATTTAATCAAATATTGCAACTGATTTCTGTACTACCTGGAATCTAGAATCCTTTCCACCATAAATTCTTCCTGACCATCGACCAGCACTGGGTCAGGGCAAGGAGAAGAACGTCCAGGAAACGTATTGGGTGTTGCAGCCTTTAGTAGGGATACATGAAAGACAGGGTGGATTCTCATAGTTCTGGGCAGTTGAAGACGACAAGCAACAGCACTTATAATCTTATTGATCTTATAAGGTCCAATGTACTTATGTCCCAATTTAGACAATGGAATCTTTAATTTAAGATTTCTGGTTGACAGCCAGACCAAATCTCCTACCTTGAAAGCTGGTGCAGGTTTACGAAATTTATCTGCTGCTTTCTTGTACCTTTCCTGAGCCAATTCTAGATTTTCCTTTAGAAGATCCATATTCTTTTGTAAAGAAGTGATTCTTTCAGCCACTGCCGGCAAGGGCGTATCTATGGGAAATCGAGGAAGAATGTTAGGATGATAACCTAGATTGGAGTAAAAAGGAGACTGCTTAGTGGAGGCGCTCTGAGAGTTGTTATAAGAGAACTCAGCCAGTGGAAGTAGATCCACCCAATCATCCTGTAGGTGGCAGATAAAACAGCGGAGATACTGCTCCAGGGTCTGATTGGTTCGTTCTGTCTGTCCATTAGTCTGGGGATGAAAAGCAGAAGAAAGGTTTACTTTAATGTCCAATGCTGCACAGAAATTTTGCCAAAACCTTGAAGTGAATTGCACCCCTCGATCCGAAATGACCTCATCCGGTACTCCACGTAAGCGAAACACATTCTTAATCATCAACTCCAAAAAAAAAAACATACTGATAGGGAATCTAGATTGTGAGCCCCATCGGGGACAGCGACGATAATGTGTGCAAACTGTTTGTAAAGCGCTGCGGAATATGTTAGCGCTATATAAAAATAAAGATTATTAGATTATTATTATCAAGTCTGATGTCTGTTTTGCAGTGGGTAAGCCGACACAAGGGATAAAATGAGCTGCCTTTGTTAGACGGTCAACCACCACTAGAATGGTGTTCTTCCCTTGAGAGGTTGGTAACTCCACAATGAAGTCCATAGAAATGGATCCCCACGGGCGGGACGGGGTGGGAAGAGGTTGCAACAGACCAGTTGGTGAGGAGCGAGGTGTTTTGCATCTTGCACAGACTTCACATGAAGTGACATAGTTTAAGACATCTTTCCTGTAAGTGGGCCACCAAAAGAAACGAGAAAGAAATTCTTGTGTCTTTAGAATTCCCCTATGCCCGGCTATCTTGGAATCGTGGATGAGTTGCAATACTCTCAATCTGACTGTTTCAGGTATATACAGACGTTGTCCCTGAATCCACACACCATTCTTAAAGA
>JARQOD010000010.1:50790492-50845449 GCA_033576555.1 Oophaga sylvatica | reverse complement strand
GAAACCCCGAAAAAGTGGGGTTTCAAAACTCTGGAGTATAATACAGGATGTAGTGAGGGGTCAGTAAAATTTTAAATTTTTGAAACACATGACCCCGCAAAACCAAACCGAAAAAAGTGGGTGCAGCCTTTTGGAGTTTAAAAACAGGATGTAGCTTTAAAAGGGAAAAATTTAAAGTAAAAGTAGTACACGGGGACTGCACCAGCGAATAGGTAGTGCGCTCTGGAGTATAAAACAGGATGTAGTTTAGGATCAGTTAAAAATAATGTTTTAAAGTTTCACAGTGGGCTGCACCAGCAAAAATAGTGAGTGCGCTCTGGAGTAAAAATACAAAGGGGTTTTTAACTCAGGAAACAGTTAAAGTTTAAAGGGAAAAGTACACAGTTTACTTTCCCCCCCAGCAGAATAAATGGTGCAGCCTGGGGTATAAAAACAGGATGTAACTCCGGACATAAAAGTAAAAAGTATTAAACAGTGGGCCTTTCACCAGCAGAAAAAAAGGAGTTTCAGCTTTTGGAAATAAATACGGAATTTTTAAATCAGGACAGTAAAAGGGAATGTATGTAAAACAGTGGGCTGGGACCCGCAGAAAAATTTAGTGCAGCTCTGGGGGGGGAATAAAGGAATTTTTAATCAGGTTTGTAAAAGTAATTTTATGTTTCCCAAAGGACTGCAAAACCCCAAAAACAGAATAGTTGGGGGTGCGCAAAGGAGTTAAAAATACAGGAAGTAAAAATCAGGATCATTTAAAGGGAATGTTCCCAGAGCCCCGCAAAACCCGCAGAATAGGGGGGTGCAGCTCTGGGTATAATACGGATGTAAAAATAAGGATCATTTAAAGTAATGTATGTACACAGTGGGCCCGCAAAACCCGCAAAATAGGGGAGGTGCAGCTCTGGGTTAATACCGGATGGTTTAAAATGAGGAAATTTTTTTCTTTGTAACCTTTTTTAATTTTTGGACCCCTCAATTTCTTTACATTATAAATTTGAAGGTTTAAAAACCCCCTTTTATCCTTTTTCTTTTCCCCTTTGGGCCCGTGGATGAAACGGTTTTGGTTTAACCGGTAAACTTTTTTTTTATTGAAAGTTTTTAAATGATACTCCCCGGGGTGGAGAAACCCAAAATCCATTTTTTTTTAAAAGCATGATTTTTTTCCCAAATTTTTTTTTTAAAGGGGAAATTTTGTCTGGACGCAGAAAATTAAAGGGACTGTTTGTAAAATTTAAAATTTTCCTTTTCCAAAAAAAAAGGGCCCCCATCTTGGTTTTTAAAAGAAATTTTTTTTTCCTTTTATTTTTTAAAAATGGCTTTTCCCCCAAAAAAGAAAAAGGAGGAAAGGAGAAAACTTATTTTTGTTCCCCATCCCATAAAAGCCCTTTTTTAAATTTGAGCATGCGAGTCATTCTTTTTTTTTTTGCCTTTTCGAAAAAATTACGGGAATTTTTTTTAGGTTTGGTTTTTTTTTTTTTTTTTTCAGCAAATTAAAACAAATTTTTAGTTAAATTTTCCCAAATTTATTCCTTCATATGAAAGGAAAAACAAAGGGGGGTTTAAGGGGAAAAAGATTTAAAATTTATTCTGTTTCACACAGACGACATTTTTTACCCATTAATTTTTTTAAACCCTTTTTGAAATTTTGAAAAATAAACGCTCCCCAAAAAAAAAAAACAGAATTTTTCCTCCCCCCGATCAGTTTTCCCGTTTCATTGGATGATGTTTCACAGTGACTGCACCAGGGAGGAAAAAGTGAGTGCAGCTCTGGAGTATAATACAAAGGAAAGGGAACCAGGAAACCCGGGAAATGTAAAGTTTGTAAAAAACCCGTGACTGCACCAGCAGAAAAAAAGTGAGTTTTCAGCTTCCCCGGGTATAATAAAAGGGAAAAGTTAAAATCAGGATTTAGTAACTTTAAAGTAAGTACACAGTGAACTGCACCAGCCCGAATAGTGAGTTGGGGAGCTCGGGAAATTTAATACAGGGGTGTAAACCCGGATATTAAAAGTTTTTAAAAATTTTTACAAAATGACTGGGCCCCCGCAGAAAAGGGGAGTGGGGAGCTCTTTAAATATAATACAATGTAACTTTAGGATATTTAAAGTAATGAAAGGGACAAAAAGTGGGCCGCCTCCCCGCAAAAAATAGTGAAATGCAGCCCTGGGGTAAAAATACAGGGGGTGTAACCAGGGGGTCAAATAATGTATGTTTTCACAGTGACTGCAAACCCGCAAAAATAGTGAGTGCAGCTTTTTGGAGTTTTATACAGGATGTTTAATCAGGATCAGTAATGTAATGAAAGTACACAAATGACGGGAAACCCGCCGAAAAAGTGAGTGCAGCTTTTGGAGTAAAAAAACAGGGGTGTTAAACCCCAGGATTTAGTAAAAGTAAAGTATGTACACAGTGGGGTTTTTGCAAAACCCGCAAATAAATGGGGTGCAAACTTTTTGGTTTTATTAATACAGGAATTTTTAACCCAGGTCATTAAAAGTAATTTTAATGTACCAGAGTGAACCCCGCAAACCCGCAGAATTTGTGAGTGCGCTCTTTGGAAATTAATTTAAAAGGGGGGTTTAAATCAGGATTTTAAATTAAAAATTAAAAAGGAAAAGTACACAGGACTTTCAAACCCCGCAAAAAGTGGGTGCAGCTTTTTTGGGGGTATAATTTTCGGTTTTTCTCAAAGGGTTTAGTAAAATTTTAAAGTTTTTGTACACATTTACCCGCCAAACCCGCAAAATATTTAGGTTTTAAACCCGGAGTATTAAAATTCAGTAAGGTAAAATCAGGATCAGTAAAGTAAAAGTATTTTACAAATGTGACTGCACCAGCAAATAGTGGGGTGCAGCTTTTGGAGGGTTTTAAAAACAGGAATTTTAAAATCAAAAGGGTCCAAATTTTAAAGAAAAGTTTTGACACAGTGACTGCACCAGCAGAAAAGTGAGTGCAGCCTTTTTGGGAAAAATATAAAACAGGGGTGTAAACTCAGGGTCAATTTTTTGTAATTTATTCCCCCAAAGGGACTGCCACCACAGAAAAGTGAGTGCACTCTGGAAATATAACCAGGATGTTTAAATCAGGATCAAAATAATGGGAATGTATGTAAAACAGTGGGCTGCAAAACCCGGAATAGTGGGGTGCAAAACTCCCGGGGGGATAATTTCAGGATGGTAATCAATTTAGTAATGTAGTTAACAAAAGAGACTGCACCAGCAGAAAAAGGAGTGGGAGCTTGGAGTTAATTTAAAACAGGGTTTTAAAATTTAGGATTTAAATAAGGTTAAAAAGTAAAACAGTGGAAATGCACCAGCAGAATTTGTGAGTTTCAGCTATGGAGTTAAAAAATTAAAAGGGATGTAAAATCCGGAAACAGTAATGTAATTTTATTTTTTAAAACAGGAAATTTTTACCGCAAAAAAGTGAAATTTCAGTCTGGATATAATACAAAAAATTTTAACCCCAGGTTTAGTAATTTTAATGGGGAAAGTTAAAACAGTTTACTTTCACCAGCAAAAATAGTTTAGTCAGCTTTTGGGGTATAATACAAGGGTTTAAACTCAGGGTCAAAAATGTTAAAAGTAAAGTTTCCAAAAGTGAACCTTGGGACCCCGGGAAAAATTTAGTTTCAAACTCCCGGATTTTAAATACAGTAGGTAACCTTCAGGAAACAGTAATTTTAATGTAATTGGGACACTTTTTGACTGGGAACCCCGCAAATTTGTTGGGGGGTTTCAAACTTTTGGAGGGAATAATACAAATTGTAAAAACCCCGGTCAGTAAAGTATGGTTAAAACAGGGGGACTGCACCAAACGAAAAAGGGGGAGTGGGGAATTTTTGGGGGTATAATACAGGATGTAAACTCAGGAAACAGGGAAGGGAATGGGGGTTATTTTTTTCGGTAACTAAAGGGGTTTTTGGTTTTTAAAAAAGGCAAAAACACCAAAAAAACGGTTTGGGAAACCCATGAAAATTTGGGGTTTCCCCCGAAATAACCCCCCACAACTAGAGGCAGCCCCTGGAGCGTTCCTACGTTGGGGGCCCCAGAAACCCCTTTTGTCAAAAGCCTGGGGAAAACCCAACTAAAAAAACATAAAGATTTGAAATGGAAAACTATCTGCCCCCGGAGCAAAAACCCCAAAGACAAAAAAAAGCCCACAAAAAATTTTTAAATGGGGGTTTTAACCCAAAAAGGGAAATATGCCCACAGAAAAAAAAAAATAAAACCCCAAAAAAAACCCCAAAACCAACCCCCCCCCGAAAAAAGCTTTTTTTGCGAAACTTTCCGCCCGGGGTTTTTCCCCTTTTTAAAACCCAATTTTTGGCCCCCAATGGCACTTTTTTAATGCCCTTAATTTTTTCAGACTTTCTTTTTTATTTCCCCTGTTTCCTTTAATCCGGGCCTATGTGAAAATTTTTTAAAGGGAAAGGCCCTTTAAAACCAGCTTAAAAATTTTTATTTATAGGCTTTCTTCCCTTTTTGCCCCGTATTTTAGAGCCCCATAAAACCTTTATTTTTTTTTCTATTTTTTTTTTGAAAAGGGTTTTTTGGGGAACCCCACCCAAGGGTAAAATTTTAACCCCTGTTTTTTATTTAAAGGGTTTTGCAAATGCCCTTTTTCCCCCTATTCTTTTTTTCTGGAGGGGGTTTGTGGGATGTTTAAGAGCTTTTTTTTTGAGCCATACATACTTTTTACACTCCTAACCAAAAACCCTACAATTGAAAATTTTTTGAGCATGCACAAAAAGTGTTTTGGAAACGGGCCCCACAAATATAAACCCCCTTTTTTATAAATTTTTACTTTGTTTTCCAAGGGAAAAAAACTGTTTTTTTGTTTTTTTTTTTCATCTAGGGCCCCCCCTTTCCCAAAAATTTTATGGGCATTTTCTGGGTTTTTTTTTTGTATCTTGTGTTTTTTTCTCCTACTTTTGTTTTTTTTTTTTTGCTTTTTTTTTAAATATTTTTTAAATAAATATTTAGGGCATTATTCCCCCCAAATTTTTTTACCCTTTTTTTTTTTTCCCTTTTGGTTTTTCAAAAAAGAAAAAATTTAAGGGAGCAAACGCGGGGGCCCCCCTAAACTAAACAAAAATAGAAAAGGATAGGAAGGGTATTTTTTATTTTGCAATCCCAAAAAACCCCCCTTGAAAAGAAAACCAACCCTCTACAAATTTTTCAAAAAAAAACCTGAAAAACCCAAACACCCCTTCCACCAAAAATTTATTTCTTTTGGTTTGAACCAAAATAAAAAACAGCAGCCACTAAAAAAAAACCGGGAAAAAAAGAAAAGTACAAAATCAGTGGTTTTTAAACCCAAAACGGGAAGGGCAGAACCCCCCGGAAAGGGCCCCCTAAAGGGCCCCCCAAAACAAATTTGCAGGCCCAAAACCCCAAAAAATATAGCCCAAACACAAAAAGAAAAAAAAATTTTTTTTTATCTTTTAAGAAAGGAGATGCGGGACACGACAAAAGAGGTTTAAAAAAGGAAAAAACTGGAAAAAAAGGTTTTTCAGACCGGGAAAAAAATTGATCCCCGGCAACCCTGTTTTGGGGAAGGGACCCCCTTTTAATTAAGACAGCCCAAGTAACACCTGTTTCCCCAAAGCCCTACAATTTTTCACGGGGCAGCCCAAAGAAACCGTTTTGAAAACCACCAAAAGGGAGCCTCTGTTTCAGAATCACCCCAAACCCTTTTCACACAGTCCCCCCCCCCCTTGAGGAGGGGCCCAACCGGGAACCCTTTTTTGGGAGCCCCCAAAGGTTTTTTCCCCCTTGGAAATGAGTTTTTTTGTTTTAACGCCCCCCGGATAAGTCTCCTATAGAAAAGGGAATTTTTCCAAAAAACCCAAACCCCCCCAAAAATTTTGTCCCCCCCCTTGACCAAAACCCCTCTTCCCTTTTTAAACCCAAAAAACGGGATTTTTTTTCCCGTCTAGAAAAACGAGAATCAAATTTTTTTTTCTAAAAACCACTTTACCCCCCAGATTGCCCCCCCAACCCAAAAACGGGGGCCCCCAGGAGGAAAACGCACCCGGGAAACCCCCCAATTGGCTCAAAAAACCCTTTTTTCAACAAGGACTTTGGAACACTTTTTTGGATTTTAAAATTTCCCAAAAAGGGAAAAAAAACGAAAAAAAAAAGGGGTTTAAATAATCCCCCATAAACAAAAAAAGGCCCCAATAAAACCAAAGGCCCTTAAAAAATTTTAGGGGGTTTGCCCCTCTCCCCTGGGAAAATATTTTTTTTAAAGGACAACCAAACCAAGCCCCCCCCCAATTTTAAAAACCAAAAAAACCATCACCCCATCCCTTTTTTTTTAAAAACCCGCTGGGGCCCTTTCCCCTTTTGAGGGGGGGACAACCCTCCCACAAACCTTGGTTTCCCAAATCATTTTTGCATACGCTCCAAAAACCAGATTTTCAACACCGGGAACAGACAGAACCCCCCGCCGCCCCCCTGAAAAAATCGGGGGTAAAAATCCAAAAATTTTACAAAAAAAACGGGAGACATCAAAGGGGCGGGTTACCCCCTATTTTTAAAAGAGCAAACCCACCCCCAAAAGGAAAAAAAAGAGCCCCCGGGTCTTTCCTGATCAGAAAGACACAAACCCAATCTTAAAAAATTTTCCCCCAATGCCCGGTTTTTTTTTCTTCATTTTTGGGCCCTTTGGCCCCTGGGGAAATAAAAATGCCGAGGGGGAAAAAGAAAATTTTGGAACCCCCAATTTTTTTAAAGAAAAAAAAAATTTCCCCCCCAAATGGGGGAAAAAAAACCTGGATTTTCCCTCGGCCCAGACACAATGTTTCTGGAATCCCCCTTTAAAAAACCCAAACCCCAACGTGTTTGAAGGAAAACCCGGCCCCAAAAATTCGGGAGGAAAAGGGCCCAAATTTTTAGGAAAATGGCAAAAGGGGGGGGTTTTTGAAATCTTTTTGGGAAAAACCTATCAAAAAATTCCCCAAAATTTGGTGGTCTTTTTCCCCTGAGAAACAGAAAGGGCCCCGGAAAAATAAAAATCCTTAGAAGGAAAAAGGGCCCAAAGGCCCTTTTTGGGCACGGGCCCCAATGGCATCAAAAACCCCACTAAGGGGGAGGCAAGGTTTGGGAGCGAGGGGCAAGCCCCCCCCGCAGGATGCAAAAATTCCCTGACATTCACGAGCCCAAGGTGGGGCCCCCAAAAAGGCCCGGGACTAACCAATTTCCTTGGGTCCCAAAAAAATTCGGGGGAACCCCCCCAAGCCCCCCGCGGAACAATGAATCTCAGCCCCTTTCACACTCTTTTTCCCAAAGGCCCCCGGGGAAAAACAATTTTCCAACGGGGGCCCAAAGGAAAATTTCGGGCCTACCCTCCTGACCCCCCCTCCAGAGCAAGTTAAAATTTGGGGGCCGAGATGGGGAAAAAAAACCTTAAAAAACCCTTTTTTTAAAAATAACAGGGGAAATCAGATAACCAGGAGGGCCCCCGGGCCAAGGAAAACCCCTTTCGAAAAGGGAAACCCCCCTTAACTTTTTTGGGGTGCCGGGAAAAGAAAGGGGAAACCACAAAAATTAAAACGTTTTAAAAAAACAAGGCCCCCAGGGCCCCCGCCCCTAGGTTTGGTCGCTTGGCAAATTTCCCAGTAGCCCCAGATTTTCCTTATGGCCCCCCCCGAAAAAGGACCACCACCTGATTTTTTTTGGGTTTTCCCCTCAAACCCAAATTTGCCCTCCCTCTTCAAAACCCCCACTTCATGGCCAAAAATTTTCCCCCGTTTTACCCAGCCCCCCAAAATTTTTACGTTTCAGTAGGAAAAAATTTTTTTTTCGAGAAAAAAAGGCACCAAGGGTTTTTTAATTTTTTTTGAGGTTTTTTGGTTTTCCTTTTTTGGGGACCCAAAAACCCCCCCCTCCCCCCAATTTTCAAGGCATAAACCCTCCCACCTAAAATTTTGGCGGGAAAAACCATCGGGGCTCCCGAAAGAAAAAGGGGGCAGAATTTGAATCTCTGTTTAAATTTTCCCCTAAAAATGAAAAGAGCCCCTTGCCCAGGGGGGCCCCAAATTCACCCCTTTCAAAACCCCTTTTTTCGGGTTTCAAATAAATTTTTTAAGGGTTTTTAACAAAAACCCGAAAAAATTAAAACCAAAAAATTTTTACAAAAAAAAAAATTGGAAAACCCCCCAAAAACCCTTTTGAAGACCCCTTTTAATAAAAGTGGGTTTTGGCCCCAATCACAGAGGGCCCTTAACCTTAAAACCGGGCCCCCTTTTCCCAAAAAACAAAAGGGGGGGCCAAAATGAACCCCCCAGAAAAATGAGACCCCCTCTGAAATGCCCAAAAAGAAAACTTTGACCCCTTCCATACAAAAGAAATTCCCCTCTAAAAAAATTGGAAAACATTTTTTCGAACGGGTTTTCAAAAAGAGAGCCCCCAGCCCCCCCTTTTAGAAAAAACCCAAAAATACCCAATCCAAATAAACAATCAAAAATTTTTTGGTCCAAAAAATTTCCCTAAAAATTTGGTCATTCATAAAGGGAGGGGAAAAAGGGAAAGGGAAAAGCATTTAGTGACCCCCAAAAGGGCATCACCGGGGGTACCCCAAAAATTGCCCTTTTTAGGGTTTTAAAAAATGCCGTCTTCCTTTTTCACCCCCTTTGCTTAATGCAAATTTTAAGGGTTTTAAAAACGCCCCCCCTGGGGGGCAAGTTTTGGGGTAAACCAAGAAAGCTTTTTTTTTTTCCCCCCTGGAAAACGGGTTCAAAAATAAAAGGGTAACGGGAAATTTGATTTTTTTTTTTTAAACATTAATTTTTTGGTTCAAGAAAACCGATAATAAATTTACAGGGCCCTTTTTAATGAAAAAACCCTTTTTTTTGGCCACAAAAAAAAAAACCCAAAAGCAAAAAAAGGGGGAAAGGATGGCCCCCCTGAAATGCCCCCTTTCCCAATGTTTTCCCTTGATAAAAGGGGACGCTAGCGTCATGTTAAAGGTACAGCCAATTTTAAAAAAGGCCCCCCCTTTTTGGGGAAATTTTTAATTTCCCGGAAACTAATTCAATGGGCGAAAGCCCATAGTTTTTTATGGGGAAAAAAAGGATCCCAAGTTTTAAAATTTTCCCGCAAAAACACATCAAAAAATCAACAAAAAGCCCCGGGAAACACCGGGCCCCGGGGGGGAGGCAGAAAAAAACCAGGGGGTTTTTTGGTTTTTAAACCTTTGGCCCCACCCCAACTGGTTACACAACAAGTTTTCCCCAATTTCCAAAAAACGGGAATTTTGAGACGTAAAAAAGGGAAAAACCCCCAGAAACGAAAATTTCATGCAGATTATACAAAACCCCAAAAAATTTTTTCCCACCCACCCCTTTGGTGTTTAAAGGTTTTTCCAAACCCTTTCATTACCCACCTGAAAAGAAAATTTGGGGTTTTTTTTTTCCCTCAGCCAAAGGGGGTTTAAAAATCGACCCCCAGTGGGGGAAATTAGACTTTTTTTTAGGGGAAACCAAGGGGGGAAAATCCACAACTTTTTTTACCCAAAATCTTAACCCCTTCGGTTTAAATAGCTGTCCGGAATAAACAAAACCCCCTTAGCAGAAAATAAAGGAACAGAAAAAGCAAAACAAAAGTAAAAACCAGTTTTAAAAAATTTTAGCCCTAAAAACACCCCCCAAAGAAAAACTGAGGGGTGCAAAACGTTTCCCCCCCGCTTGGGGCCCGGGAACGGGAAATAGCTTGAGAGGCCCCCACCACAGTAGAAAACAAAACCCATTGGGGCTTTCGAAACTCATGCCCTTTGTGCCCCAGCCCAAAAAACTTTTATCACATCCCCGGGGTTTTTCAAAAAAGGTTTTTTTTCAAAAGGAAAAACCCCATTCCACGCATTTTTCCCGCTAAAGGGGAAAAACGTGGGGTCAATTTGAATCGCTAATAAACCATAGAATCATTGAGACCAGGGGGGACGGGGCCCCAAACCAAAAACATTTTACATTATCTGACAAAACCCCTTCCCGGAAAAGGGTTTCCCAAAAGCGCCCGCCCTTTTCCCCTTTTTTGGCCCCGGGAAAATTTCCCCCCACCTTACGGAATCTCCTGACGTATAAACCAGCGCCAACCCAACCCCCCTGTTTTTAATCCCAAAAAAGGGCCCTTTTTTCAGCTTGTTTAAAGGGGGACATTGGCCAAAAATGGGTACAAAACCCCAAACCCCTAAAAAAAAATGCATCAACACACCAAAAAGGACCCCCAGGGGGGCCGGGGAAAAAACCCCAAATTTCCTGGGGGATCCCCCGCCCCAAGGGGGAGAGAGTTTAATTTTTTAAACCCCGGGCTGCGCTGCTTTCCCTAAAGGTTTTTTAAAATTTTAAAAAGGGCAAAAAAAAAATTTTAACAATTTTTTTTTAAAATTTTCTAAAACCTTAGCCCCGACCCCCCTAAAAACAAATTTTGGAAAATGGGGAAATCCTGGGTTTTTCCCCCAAAGGCAACCCACCAAGTTTAGATGGAAAAAATACCCCCAAAATCAGTGGAAAGTGAATCCAAAAGGGCCCAAGCCCAACTGTGCAAACTCCATTGAGAGAAAAGACCCTTTCCCCGGGACCCAGAGAAAAAAAAGGGGGAAAAAAAAAAAAAATTTGCAAAAAAAACAAAAAAAATTTCTCTGACAACTTTTTGAAAAATTTTTTTTTCCCTTTTCTGTGGTACCATACAATTTTTTAATTTTTAGGCCGGTAAATACTGTTTTTTTTCCCCGGAAAACTGGGGGGGAGTGCAGGAAAAAAAGGCAATACACCAGAGCTTTTTTTGGGAACTTGAGTTTTGGCGTCCCCTGATAACCCCCAACAACTAGAGGCAGCCTTTGGACCCTTTTTTTCCCTACTTTTTGGTTTCCTAGACCCCCCCTTCGCCCCCAAAAACCCCCTGAAAAACAAATTTCACCAAAAGATAGAAAAGGGAAAAGGGCAACGCCCAAAAGCAAAACCCCCAAAAGATAATAGAAAGGCCCCCCCAAACATTTAATGGGGGTTTTAGACAAGATGAAATACGGGAAAACAGAAAGAAAATAGAAAATGGAAAAAACCCCGGGGGCCCCCAAACAAACCCCTAAATGGGAAAAGGGGATAGGAAGGGAAATTTTATTTCCCCAATCCCAAAAAACCCCTTTAAAAAAGCCCCCAAACCTTTTACAAATTTAAAAAAACACCTAAAGATCAAAACGACCCCCTTCCCCAAAAAATTAGTTTTTTCCTGGTTTAAAAAAAAATTCAAAACACCCAGCCCACTAAAAAATTTTAAAAAGGGCAAAAAGAAACAAACTTTCATTTGGTTTTGAAAAAAAATGAGGGGGCAAAATAAGCCCCCGGGGGGGGGCCCCCTTTTAAAAGGGCCCCTACGGGAAGGGGGCAGGACAAAATGCAAAAATATAGCACAAACCCCAAAAGAAAAAAATGTTTTTTATCTGTTAGCAGGAAAGCAAAACACGACCAAAAAGGCAAACAAGGAAAACGGGAAAAATAAAGGATTGGGGACCAGAACAATTGATCCCCCCCGGAAAACCCTGAGGGGAAAAGGTTTGGACTCCCTTAAAAAAGCCCAAAGTCGTAACAAATAAATTCCCCAGTCCCCCCACAATTTTTCACTGGACGGGAACTAGCCCCGTTTTTGGTTAAACCACCAGGGGGAGCCCCCTGCTCAAATTTCCATTCTAAACCCATTCAAACAGTTAATTTTATGTACACAGTGACCTGCCCCCAGCGAATATTTTGGGAGGGGAAAGCCGGGGAGAAAAATATGGGAAGTAATTTCAGGATAAAGAAATTTTTTTTGAAAATGTCCCACAGGGGATTTGAAACCACATAAAATTTTTGAGTGAAAGCTTCTGGAGTAAAAAAAACGGGAAATTTGAAACTCGGGAAAATCGAAAATTTTAAATGTATGTAAAACGGGAAAACCGGGCACCAGCAGTTTTTGGGGGATTTCCCGTCGGGAGTATAATACGGGGATGAAACTAAAGGAAATCAGTAATGTAATGTATTTTACACAGTAACTGCACCAGCGGGAAATAGGGGAGTGCAGCTAATGGGGTAAAAACGGGAAATTTTAACCCCGGGAATCAGAAAAAGTAATGTATGTACACATTTGACGGGAAACCAAAAAAGAAAAGTGAGGCAGCTCTGGGTAAAAAACAGGATTTTTAACCAGGATAAAAGTAATGAAAAAAAAAGGGTTCCCACAGGGGACGGGAAAACCGCAAAATTTAGGGGAGTGCATTTTCGGGGGGAAAAAATAATACGGGTTTTGAAAACTCAGGATCAGTTAATGAAATTTGGTTTTGTACCAGGACTGCACCAGCAGAAAAGTGATTTGAAAAGTTTTTAAAGGGGTTAAAAATTACGGGAAATGTGGTTTGAAAAATTTTGCCTTGTAATTTACATTTTGGGAATCCCCTACTTAAACCAAAAATTTTTTGAGTATCCATTTGATCTTTATTTTTGCCCTGGTTTTTTTTTGGATAAAAACTTTTTGGTAAACCTTTTTTTACCCTTTTTTTTTTAAATTGAGGGTTTGGGTGATACCCCCAGGATGGAAAAAAACTAACCCCCATTTTTTCACTGACATGATTTTCATTTTTTGGGTTTAAATCTGAAAAATTGGTTTATCGGCCCCCCCTCCCTCCCCCAAAAATAGGGCTTGATGGGGCCCCAAAAATTGCTAAAAGGGTGGGAATGCCCTTCAAAAGATTCCCAAAACACTCCCAGAGCCCCCTGGAGGCGGGTTTTGGCCCGGGTTTTGGGGGTGGAGAAGATGCCCCCCCTTCTGGCCCAAAATTTTCTGGGTTTTCGCTTTTGCCCAAAAATTATCATTTTTAAATTTATTGCCATCTTGGGGAAGGGAAACTTTTATTTTGAAATGCAAAAGATTTAAAGCTTCATCCCTTTTCCCCCCAAAAAAGGGCCAACCCCCTTTGGGCTTCCAGACGGAAAAACCAAAGCCCCGGGAAAAATACAGATAATTTTTTAAACTTTGGGCCCAAAACTATGAACAATGAAAGTTTAAAATGAAAAAATAGCAAGGAAAAAAAGCTATTTTCACCCGTGTGGGGGGATGTCCCCCCTTATTAGTTTCGGGAAAGTGGATTGCCCGGAAAATTAAATGACCCATCCCATGCCAACTCCCCGGGAAAACCTTTCGGGAAAAAGGAGGAGCCCAAAACCCTGAATAGTGTGGTTTTCGGGCCCTAAGGGGAAAAGGGAAACTTTTTTTTCCAAGAAAGGTTTTTTGCCGTTTCTATACTGGTGTTTTTCTTTGGGGGGCCAGATAGCCCCCCCCTTGAGCACAAGTGAAAACTGGGGGCCAAAAGAAAGTTTTCATAAAATTTTTAAATCCACTAAAAAAGACTGCCCCTGCAGGGGCACTTTAAAAATTTTTGGGGCCCAAGAGGTTTTTAAAATAAACCCAATACCCCGAAAACGCGCTTTGGGGGGTAACCCCCGGGTTCATTTTTTAAAGGAAATGGGGCCCAAATATACTTTCCCCCTCATGTGCCCTTTTTTTTCTAAAATTTGGTTTTTTTTGGGCCCTCTTTTACTCGGAAAAATTCTTACCTTAAATGAGTTTTAAAGTTTTTTAAAACCGTTTGACATTTTTGGCAACCCCTTTTAAAGTAAAAACTCCGTTTCATTTATTTTCCCTTTTGATTATTTTTTATTATTTTTTTTGCCATTATATTAGGACGATATTTAATCCCCAAACCACCTTTTTAAAAAGTGCCCAGGGAAAAAAATTTTTTTTAAAAAGTGGTTTTTAATTCTATGTAAAAACTCCTCGGGCCCCTGACAAATATTTTTTTTTTTGGGAAGTTCATTTTTAAAACCCCCTTTTTTTTTCTTTATTTAAAAACTTTAATTTCGGGTTTTTTAAACTAGCTCTTTTTTTCCTTTTTTTGGGCACTTCCTGCACTTTACCAACGGCGAAATTCCTTTAAAGGGGAGTGGCCCTTTTTTGCCATTTTTTGTCCCTCTTTTATATTTTTTTTTTTAATTTTTTTTTTAAAAAATTTTTTTTTTTCAAAAAAATTTTTTTGAAATTTTTTAGGGCCCAAAACAGCTTTTTCCCCTTCTTTTTGACCCTACATTTTAAAATGGAGCCCCTTTGACATACCTTCTTAATTTTTTTTGGCCCTTTTTTTTTTCCAAGTTTTTTTCCCTAGCATTTCCTACCCAAATTTTAACACCGTTTTTGGCCAGGGTTTTTTTGGCAAAAACCCAAATTTTTTGATTTTTTTTGGGATTTTTTTTTTTTAAAAATTTTAACCCAAATTTGGGTTCCCAACTTTTTGGGCCCCTTTAAAAAAAAACCTTCTTAAACCCTTAAAAAGTTTTTGTGATGTTTTCCCAGATCCTTTCCTTTTTTCCCTTTTAATTTTCGCCAGGGGGCCCTTTTGGGTTTTTAAAGATTTTTTTAAATAAACCAAAATTGCAGACCCAAAAATCATAATGCAGCAATTTTCCCAAAAAAAGCGGGTGGTTTTGGGGCCCTCCCCAGTGGTTTAATTTTTTTAAGGACTGAAAACAGCCAAACCCGCAGACAATCAAAAAATTGTGAGTAAGAGTTTGTGGCCCAAACGCCCCGTGGGGGCGTTTTTGCAACAAAAAAAAAATTTCCCAAAAAACTGAAAAATTTTCCCCTTGAGGGAAAAAACCCGTAGAGTTCGGCCCCTTTGTTGAAAAAAGGGCCCAAACTTTTAAGATCGCCCCCAAAAACCCCCTGTTTTTTTTTTCTTCCAAGTGGTTTTTCCGAAAAAAAAATTGGGAATTTAACGTTTTTTGACCAGTTTTTTAACCTTTTTTTGGGGTTTTTGGGCAAAATTTTCCTTTTTTTTTTTTTTTTTTCCTTGCCCCCAAACCCCTTTCCAAAGGGAAAAAAATTTAAAAATCCCCAGCAGAAACGAGTTTTTTTCTGTTTTGTAAATTTTGGGGCCCTCCCCCCTTTTCAAGCCTATGGGTGCGTAAAAAGGAAATATGGGGTGCACTGGGGAGGGACATCTGAGACAGCCCCCGGTTTTCCATGCACATAAAACAAATTTGGCCCCAAGATGGGGGCCCTTTTTTTGTTTTTCCCCCAATTTTTCCCCCCTCACTGAAAAAATTCGGATAAACCCCTACCCTTCCCCATTTTTGTTTCAGATTTTTTAAAATTAAAAAATTTTTCCTTTTTGCATAACCACCTCGGGATTAAAGATCTGGGTTTTCGTTGCAACCTGCCCCTAAAAGCCCCTTTAAAAGGGGGGTTCCCTTTCAATTCCAAAAATTGGGTAAAATTGAAAAGCAACTTTGAAATTTTTTATCTCTTATTTTTTAATTTTTTATTTTTCTGCGGGGGTTGACAAAGGTCCCCCGGCCCCAACTTTTTTTTGGCATTTTTTATAGGGGGTGGACGGTCAAATTTTTGGGCAAAAAATTAAAAGCCCCTTGAAAAAGGCCTTTTTGTTTGTAAAACTTAGAATTGATTTGCCCCAGTTTCCCGGGGCCCCCCGGGGCCTCCCCCCAATTTGTTTTGCAGAGCCAAAAGAAAAACCCCTGCAAAACAGCATGGCCCCAGCCGGCACATTTTTCGGGGCCCCCACCCCCATGACCCTTGTTTGCTTTTTTTTCAAAAAACGGGTCGATTTTTCAAGACCCGCGGATTTCCCTCCAGCCAGAAAGAAGCCCGGGAAGACGAGGAGCCCGGCCCCCTCCTGGGGTTTGGGCCGTTTTTACAGGAGGCATCCCCGGGAAACCCCCAGAGTTTTGCGTTTCATCAACCCCCCTTTGACACAATCTTGGTGATCTGTTTCCCCTTCTAAAAACCCACTAAAATTTTTTCTCACTATTTTTTTTACCCTTAAAGTTTTCTGTATTTTTGGCCCGAAAAAAATGCTTTTTGGGGCCCCAATTACCCAGCATTTGGTTTTTTTTTGGGCCCCGGGTGCTTTTTTTTGGGGGTGTCTATTAGGGGAAACAAGATTTTGCCCAAATTTTCTCCCCAAAGTTTTTTTCCCATTTTGGCTGAAAGACCCAGCAGTTTTTTCCCAATTTTTTTCAAAAATCATTTTTTTGGAAAAAAAAAATTTTTTTTTAAAGGGGTTCTTCCTCCTTTTGGGGCCCCTTAACAGGCCACCTTCAGATTTTTAGGGGAAAAAGAAAGATTTTTTTTTTTTACGTAATTGTGCTCTTTGAAAAATCCCCTTTCCCCTTTCAATATGGCCCCCAAAACAAAATTCCCCTGGTATGTGAACCCCCTAATCCAATTTTCCCTGAGCAGAACCCCCATTTTTCAAATGGGTGGGGGGGGGGCCCCGGGGCTTTCTTTTTTAAAGGGGGCATTGGACCCCCCCCATTGCATTTTCCCACCAGATGTGAAATATAACATCTACCCGTGCCCCTTGATTTTCTCAACATTTTTGCACATCAGATCTTTTCCCAAAAAGAAGGGTTGCCCCCTTTTTTTATTGGGTGCCCTTATCCCAACCCCAGGGCCACAGTTTACCAAAAACCAAAAACTTGCTGGCGGGTTTTTTTCCCTTTTTAAAAAGGGGTTTTTCCCCCCATGTGTTTTAAAAATTTTTTATAAAAATTTTCCCCTGGAAAATTGGAAACCCAAATTTTTTTAAGGACCCCCCCCCCGGGATCCTAAAAAATGAATTTCTTTCCCCAAGGCCCCCCCAATAAAACCCCCTCCCCTAAAATTTTTAAATTTTTTTTGGTTTTTACATTTTCCCTTCACAGTGGCGACGGGATGGGGGGCTGCAGAAAACGGCAATAAATTTTAAATGGGGCCCCCCCCACCCTTTCTGGGTTTTTCAGGGGGGTTTATTTTTGGATGAAAACCCTAAACGGATTATTAAGTGAGGGGAAATTTTTAAAAAAGCTGAAATTCCCAACCAGTTTATCCCCTCTTTCTATTTTAAAATCAAATTTTCAAAATTTACATAAAATTGTCATTGGGGGGAATGCCCCCAAAATGAGACTCTGCCTTCCTGGGGCATAAAGCTGCATATAAAACTGGAAATCCTTGGGGAAAAAAAAGAATTTTTTTAATTTTTAAAAAAGCATCTTTGGCCATTTTTTAAACCCCTTCACTTACAGTAACATTTCTTTCTTCAGAATTCAATTGGTTTTCCCAAAAACCCCCTGATAATCCGGCAGCAAATCACAAAAAGACCTGGGTTTTCCCTAGTAAACCCTTTTCCCAAATTTTCTTTGGGGTTATGGGACTTTCCTAGAAATGCCCGAAAAAAGACTGTGGATAAAGGGGGGGGCCTTACCCCCACAGCAAAATCTCAGGAAAAAAAACCCAAAAAAAAAAACTAAAAACCCCCATGGGAAAAAAAGCAGCTTTCGCACCAAATTTTCATTTTTAAAACCTATGGGCAAGTTTTAGTGGCAAATTTACCCCCCGGGGCGAAAACCCAACCCCATTTGGGGAAAAAATTTTCGACCCGGGTTTTTCATCCGTGGGGAAAATCACAATGGGAAACACCACTGAAAAATTTGAAGCAATTTTTTGGCAATCTTACTGTCACCCCAGGTTTAAAAACAAACCTCCAATAAAAAAATTTTTAACCGATCGTTTCCCCCTCGGGGGGTTTAAAAAAAGGTGTAAAAATTGGGAAAATTAAACCCGTGCAACGGTGCTTTTTTAAAACTTAGGGTTATTTATCTATATTTCCCCCAGAGGGGGATCCTCAAATCACATCCCGTCCCCTTTTTGGGCCCTTTTCCTTTTTTATTTTTTGGGGCTTTTTTTTTCAAATTTTTTTCCCCATTATTATGATTTTAATTTTGGTTTTTTTTAAACCCCCCCCCGTTGCACTGCCGGGGACCGTTAAAACAACCCCCTTTTAAGTAAACCCCCCAAAACCCAAAAAAGGGAAAAAAGGGGGTTAAAAGCGAAAAATTTTGGGGGGTTTTTGCCCCCCTTTTAATTTCCTTGGGGCAACCCCGTGGGGGAGATTTGCAAAAATGGTGGAAAGGGCAAACCCATTTTATAGAAAAAACCCCATTCAAACCCAAAAGACTGGGAAGATTTTTTAGAGTATGCAGAAAAAAATGACCCAAACCCCTTTCCCCCCTAAAGGGCCCCAAAAGGGAACATTTTACATCAATTGGGGGGGGTCAAATTTGGGCCCAAAGGAACCCTGGTCCCCAATTTTGCCCAAAAAAAAGATCTACTCCCCTTTTAAAGGTCCCCTTTTAATTTATCGGGAAAGCCCCCGGATAGCAGCAACCCCGTTGAAACTCTTTAACCCCTAATCAAGGCGACTAGAAAAAATTTAAAAATTTAAACTTTATTTTTTAAAGCGCCCCTCAAAATTCCCCCCCCGCGCTTTTAAAAAGTTTTTAAAAAGTTTTTTTAGAAAAACAAGCATAAGTTTAAACCCAAAGTTTTTTAAATTCAATAAATTTAAAGCCCAAAAAAAGCCGACCCCCCGCTCGGGAGAGCCTTTTCATTTACAAAAGAAAGGGGGGGGGGAGATACAAAGTACAGGTGTGGGGATAAAAACAATGGTTTTTATTTTACAAAAGATGGTTCCCCGCCCTCTTAAGGGGGTGAGGGAATTTGGTGGGGAAAGTTGGAAATTTGGGCCTTTTTCACACAAAAAACACACTTTAAACATTTGGAAAAACTTTTTTTAAATTTGTGGGTTTTGATAGGCCGCTTCCCGAAAAAGATGTGTTTTGAGGGGGCGCCTGAAACCATGGCCAAAAATTGGGGGAAAAGTTTCCCCCCCAATTTCTTTTGGGGGGGGCCCTTTCCCGAGGATTTTTGGCCCCCAGGGGGCCCCGGGGGAAAATCTTGGGGTCGGGAGTTTGGGGGGCAAAGGATTTGTGGGAAAGGGGTTTGTCGAAAGTTTGTTTTGGGAGAGCGCCCGCAAATCCCGGTTTTGGGGGCCCATAGAATTTTGAAATGAGGGAGGAAAATGTAGGGGGGGGTTTTTCCTGTGGGAGGGTTTTTTGGGGTTTAGAAACCCGTTAAATTTTTTTAAATTTTGGGTCCCATTTTTGGAAATTTGGGCCCCCGTTTTAAGGACCTGGGGAAGGGGAATAAAATGACACTAGTTTTTTGGTTTCCACGCCCGGCCCCGGCTCCCTTCCCCCCACCCCATCCACCCCGGGTTGACCCGGTCCCCCCTTTCCCCAAAAGGGAAAATTTGGGTGAGAAACCTTTTTCAAATTTACCCTTTTTGGGGGCAAATGGAAAAAAAGCCCCCTGGTTTCGGCCCCCCCCGGGGCTTTTTCTTGGCCCCTGGACAAAGAACCTTGGGGCAATTTTTTCAAAAAAGTAAAATTTAAAGCCTTTAAAAAAAGCCGGAAGCAAAAAGAAAAGATTTTAAAATTTATTGGGAATCCCGCAGGGCCCAAAAGGGCCCCGATCCAGGCTTTCCCCGCCCTTTTGGGCAAAACCCGGAAAATTTGCCCCACAGGGGGCCCCTTTATAGGGGTTGGGGCTAAGATTTTTTTTTTTGAAACTTTAAAAAAAGGGTTATTTTACACAAAAATATTTTTTTTTTTTTTTTTTTTTTTTTTTTTTTTGTGGGATGAAAACCCCAGGCAAAAAGGTAAAAAAAGTGGGGAAAACCCAAATTTTTTTGGGATTTTTAGGAGGGGGAAAATTTTTTTTTTGCCCCCTTTCAAAAATTTAAAGGGGGGAAAACCCCAAAAAATAATATGAAGTAAAGACTAATCTTTTTTTAAAGCTTTAGAAATTTAAAATTAAAAAAATTTTGTTGAAAAAAAATTTTTGGAAACAGATGCCCTTTTTTGCTCTTTTTTTTCTTTCCAACCCTTTTCCCCCGTATTAGCTTTTTTTTAAAATTTTTTTCCCCTTTTAAGCTAGAAATACCTTTGCTTTTTATTTTCTTTTTCATCTCCCCCAAAGGGGCCGGGGGGGTGTGAAGGGCAAGCAAAAACCCCCGGGGTTTTTGATTTCCTTTTTTGGGAAAAACGACTCTTTGGGTTTTTTTTTTTTTTGAGCGTTTTTTGTTTTTTTTTGTGGACCCCTTTGAGAAAAAGCCGGCCAAAAGGCCGTGAAAAAAAAACCCAAAAAATCAGGAAAATTTTCATTCTCCCCGGGGGTTTTTTTTTTTTTTGCCCCAAGTACAAAAAATTTTTTTTTGGTTTGTTCATGTAAACATTTGTATTTTTTTGCGGGAAAAAAAAAAGATTTTGGGGCCCTGGGTGGAAAAAAGGTTTTTTGGTTTTTGCCCCTGAATGGGCCCCTTTTGGGGGTAAGTAACAGGTTTAAATTGGTTTTTTTTTTTTCCCCTGGAAAATACCCCAAGGGGAAAAAAGAGAATTTTTCCTTCCTTTGCCCCCCCCTTTTTTTCTTTTTTCCTTGTTAAAGCTTTTATGGCAAAAGACCAAATTTTCCCAAACCCCTTTTTCTTTTTATCCAAAAAACTCCAGTCCCCAAGGGGCTTTTTAGGTGGCCGTAAACTTTGGGGTCCAATTTCTTCCCTGTTTACTGAAAGTTGGGGATAAACCCAAAATTTGTTTAAAAAAGTAAAGAAAGTTTCCGCGGCCATATTATCCCCAAACTGTCCCCCGCCCCCTTTGGAGATTCCCCCATCCAAATTTTAAACCGCCCATTAGCATCCCCCCCTTTTAAAAAGGGATGGATCAAAACCCTTTTCTTGACAGGTATCCGCTTTTTGGTTTGTTAAAGGAAAAATTTTTTTCCTCAGTCCCCCTTTTCCCGAACCCAAAAAAACTGCTTTTAAAGTTTGCCAACTCACTTGTGAACACTTTTCCCTTTTTCTCCTCTTTTAAAAACTTTTTAATAAAAATTTTAAAAAATTTGGCCCCCGCAAAAAAGCTCCAAATTTGGTGGGTGGCCTTTCCAAAGGGCCGGAGAAACCCCCCTAGAAAAAGCTCTTTCAAAAATAGGGGGCTTTTTTTGCCAGACTATGGACTAGGGTAAGAGTTTACTTCATTTTTTTCTTTTTATCGCTTTTGGTTTTTTATGAGATGTTCCCAATTTTCCCCCCGAATGAGTTTGCAAAGGGCCCCCAACCCAAAACCCTGAAAGGGAAACCCTGGGCAATGAAAAAATTACAGAGGTAAATTAAAACCCTGGAGCCCAAAAGAAAAGGGCCCCCGGGGGCCAAAAAAATAAAATATGGGCCCCTTTGGGAGTGGGAAAAAATTTTGCTTTGGGCCAGAAGCTTTTTTTCTTTTTTTTTGGAAAGTGGCCCCGTTTGGGGCCCCCCTTTCCCCTTGGGGGCCCCCCGGTTTTAACCAATGATAAAATCCACCCCTTTCAAATTTGGGGCCTTTTAAAAGGCTTTTTTGAAATCCCCCGTTTTGGGCCCAATTTTTTTAGGTCCCTTTTTTTGGGGGGTGGGGATTTTTAAACAAAGTTTTTTTTTCCTCCCATGTGGAAAAATGCAAAAAAATTTTTAACCCAAAAAAATTTTTAAAAAAACCCTTTAAAAACTTTAAAATGGGAAAAAGGGAACAGAAAAAAATTTTTTTTAGCATCCCTTTGGGCATGGAACCCTGCCCCAATAATTTTTGGGTGGTTTAAACTGGGTCTTGTTTTCAGGGCGCGAAATTTCCCCAAACCCGACCCGAACTAAAAAGCTTTTCCCCAAACAATTTCCCGTTTAAAAACCCGGGAAACTCAGTTTTCACAAAAAAATAAAAATAAAAGGGCTTCCCAAGTATTTTATGAACCCCCGGGGATTTGGTCCCCCTCAATATAGTCCCATTTGGGGGTGGGTTTCTTTCTGCCCCGCTTCCAAACCCATCGCATCCCTTTTTTTTTGCCATTTTAAGGAAATAAAATCCGAATTAAAAAAAATGATAAATTTAAAAAAGTTTCCCCCAAAGTCAAAAGCTAGGAAACCCACTGGGACCATAGTAGGAAACCCCCCAAAAACTTTTACCACAGTGCCCCCCCTTGGGTTGTGTTCCCCTTAAAAAAAGCGCTTTACCCAAACCCCCCACCAAAAAATCCTTTTTTTGGCCCCGGAGAATGGGCCCTCCCGTTAAAAGTTTCCCGGGCCCAAAGGTACTTTTGTGGGAGGAAAAAAGTTTTTCTTTATAAAAAACCCCCCGTTTTGACCCCAAACCTTTTTTTAAAAGGGGCCCGGGTAATTTAATAGGGAAATTTCTGGCAAATGCCTGACAAACAAAGGGTTTAAAAAAACAAAACCCCCCTGACTTTAGCCCCAACCACAAAGGGAATGGGTGTGCTTCTACAGAGTAAATGGGAAAAAAAGAATCCCCCCATTTCATAAAGGGGCAACCCCCAGGGGGCTGGGAATGGCCCCTAAACAACCCAAAGAAGGATTGGAGGGCTCCAAATATCTCATTCAAGCCTTGGGGCCCAAAAAAATTTGTTTGGGCCCCTTAAAAGTTTTAAAATGGGGGCCCCACCCCCCGAAAAAATTTCCACCAATTTCCCTACCAGGGAAAGGCAAAGGGCCATAGTTTTCCTTTTTGCAAAACCTTTCCCAAAACCCTGTTTTTACATCCCCAGCCCACTATCCCAAAATTTTTTTTTTCAAGTTTTGGGTTTCAGCTTTTAAACTTTCCCCCGCTGCAGAATTCCCCCCATCATTTTTTTAAGCCTGACTTGCAGCTAATTTGCCCCCTTGGTTTTTTTTTTCAGTTTTTTTAAAAAGTTCTGACCTACAAAGTGGAAAAAGATTTTTTAACCCCCCCATGAGGAAAAGCTTTATAATAACGCTGCGGTTTAAAAAGATTAAAAAAAAATCACATTTTTTAAATTTAAACCCAATCAAAAATTTATTTTCCTTTTTTCCCGACAGCCCAAACAAAAAAACGTCCAATTTTTTCCTTTTTTTAAAACCCCCATTTTTTTTTGTCCCCATTTTTTTTTCTTTCTAAAAAACCTTTTTTTTTTTTTTTTTGCCCCCAAAATTTTTTTTTTTTTTTTTTTTTTTTTTAAATTGCATCAAGCGCCAATTTTTCAATTTGGGATTTTTTAATTTTGGGTTTTTTTTTTTTTTTGTTTTTTTTTCGCCAAACGAGCCCAGGTTTTTGGGGAATCCCGCTTGGTTTTTTAGCCCATTTTAAATTCCCTTTTTTGCAAATTTTTTTTTTAAAAAAAATCATAATTTTTTTTTTTTGTAAAAAATTTCCAATATTTAGATTTTTTTTTTTTTTAATTTCCAGAAAAACTTTGGGCAAATTTTTAAGAGGTTTTTTGGGCAACATTTTTTTAAAGGATCTTTTTCAAACCTTTTTTTCCTTTTAAAAAAAAGGTTAAAAAAAACAAACGTAAAAAGCATCTTTTTTTCTTTTTCCTTTATTTTTTTAAAAAATTTTTTGGGGGCAAATTTTAAAGACCCAATTTAAAACCACAAAAAACTAAAATGGGAAAAATTTGGGTTTTATAAACCCCATTTTTTTGCAAAAATTTTTTTCCCCCAACTGCCCGCCCCCCACTGTTTGAACATAGGGCGGTTTTATATGGACAACAAATAATGCAACATAGTAAAAAACCTTTTACATTGTGCCTTTTAAAAAGGAGATAACGGGCCAAAGGAAATGGAAAACTCACAGGGGGCGCCTTGGTGCCGTAAAGGAAAAACCCTGAGCCAAAAGCTGTTTCCCCGTCCCCCGACATGAGGGAAAATTTAAATTTCACGCGCTTTAAACGGAAATATAAATTGGAGACATTTTAATAATTTTTTGAATAGAGGGGGTATATAAAGTTTTTGGGGTTTTAGTTTACGTTTTTACTTTGCAAAGAAATTTGGGGGAGCGCACTAGAAATGGCCCCCTTTTAGTTTTTCCAAACCCCTTTTGGGGTTTTCCCTTCCCCACTTTAAAACCCCCCATTAAAGGGAAAAAAATAAATACAAAGGCAAAAAAACATTTACTTTTAAATGGGGGGCACCGTTTGTTTCCCCCTGGTTTTTTTGGGAATTTTTCCCAAAAAACTTTTCTTCCCCTTTTTTTTTTGGGGGTTTTTTTTTGGGGTTTAACAACCCTTTTTTTTCCCCTTTTGGGGCTTGGTCCCGTGATACTTTCCATAAAATGTTTATCTCACCCCAAAAAATTTAATTCAAAAGCTTTAAACGCCCCCGTAAAGCCGTATAAAAACCCCATGCTTTTATTTTTTTATTTTTTTTTTTGTAAGTGTTTTTTTTCCACCCTAAAACAGGTTCGCAGCTATGTACCCAAATTCTTTCCCAAATTTAAATTTTTTCCCCTTTCTGTGTTTTTTCAGTTTAAATTTTTTTTTAAACTCAACAAACAGGGTTTTTCCTTTTTCTTTTGGGACTACTGTATAATGAAAAATTTATCCTGGGTTTTTTCTTTCTAAATAAGTTTTTTAATTTCACACTTTAAATTTGGGTGCTAAAAAAATCTTTCTTTTAAAAAAATGTTAAAGCAAATTTTTTTAAATAAGTCCCTTTTTTTCTCAACCCCAAAATTTTTTATTGAAAAGCTTTTACAAAAACCCGTACTGCGAAAAAAAATTTTTCCCCCCATGCCCCGGCCCGTTTTTTTTTTTGTTTTTGCGTTTTTTTTTTAAACCTTTACCCCCAAAAAGCCTTTTATTCACAGCGTCCTTTTCCCCCAGTTTCTACTGATAATGACCCTTTTTTGCTGCTACTGCTTTTTTTAAACGCAAAAAGCAAAAAAAAAAAGGAAAAATTTTAAAAATTTCCCCCAAAAAAATTTAAAAAAAAACAACAAAAAGGCGGAAAGGGTTTACCTGCCCAGGCCCCTTTTAAAAATTTCACTATCAGGGATGGGGAGGGAAACCCCCCAATTTTTTTTGGGGGATTTTTAAAAAATCCTCTTTTTGGCTTAAATTTCGTTTTAGTGTAATTTTCTTTTTTTAAGGTTGGGGATCCCCTGAAGTGGATTTTCAAACCCTTTCGTTTTCTTTTGGGGCCAAAAAAACCAACTTTAAAACCTTCCCCTTTTTTTTTTTTGGTTTTTTTTAAATTTTTTTTTTACAGGGTGCAAATGGGGGCCCCTTTTTTGGTTCCCTTGGGGTTTAAAAATTTTTGGGGTTTTTCACAAAGGGAGCATCTTAAAAAAGCGCTGGGCACCCGCCTGAAACTAATAGAAAGGGGTGTAAATACTAGGCTTTTTTAATGGATGCTGTGCATTGCCAAAATGGAACAGCGCTGCCCTAAAAAGTCTTCATTGTGCAAACAATATACCAAGCAGGGCCCCCCCCTCCCAAAGGATTGGGGGAAAGGTTTTTTGAGCGGTTTTTTTTTATCGGTAAAATTTTTTGCCCTGTTTTTTTTTCCGTCATTTTTAAAGACGTGGGTCCATTGCAAACCTGATAGTGCCCTTTGTTTTTAAAGGCCCGGGAAAATTTAGCAAACTCGGCCCTTTTTTTTTTTGGTTTTTTTTTTGCTTTCTTTCCCCTTTTTAATAAATGTTTTTTTCTAAACCCCGGGAATTTTTGGATGCAAAAGGGTTAAAACCCGTTTAGTACTGCGGGATAATGTTCCCCCCCCATTTTTTGTTTTTTGCTCCTGAAAATGTGTTTTTCAAAAAAAACAGGAGAGCAGAAATCCCTCATGTTTGTGTGCCTTTTCGTAAGGGGGGACATTTAAGCAGCTACTCCCCCCAAAACCCCCGGGAATTTTTTGGGATATAGTGTTTTTTTCCCCTGGGACAAAACACCCAACCCGCTTTTTTCCTTGGTAAAGTTTTGGGCCCGAAAATTAAAAGGTACAATTAACCTTTAAAAATTTTTTTTTCTTCTTTTCCTTAATTTTTTTGGCCTTCCCCTATGAAAAAACAGTAAAAAACGGCCCACCAAATAGGTTTTCCTAACTCCCCCCATTTGGGGGAAGCAGGAGACCCGGGGGTTAATCATTTAAAGGGGCTGTTTTTCCCGTTCTTTTCCCCCGGAAGCACGCTTTTCCCCCCCCTCTTTAAAGGGGAGGTTTCTTTCCTGGGAAAACTGACGTTCAGGCTTTGGGGGCCCACTGTCAAAGCTGGTTTAACCCCCCCCCAAAATGCACTTTTTTTCCATTGCCCCGCCAAACAGAGGCAGGCCCTTCCCCCTCTGAGCTGGGAAAGGGGAATTTTAAAGGGCACACGAATTCTGCAGCCCCCGCCCCAGCACATGTTTCCTTTAAAGGAAAAACCCACCAAACCCGCTGATAGACTTGGGAAATATGGGGCCGGGGTGCCCCATGCAAAAAAAGATGTTTAAAAGATTTCAAATTTAAAAAAATTTCCCCCCCCTTCCCCTTTGGGGAAAAAAGGAAATTTTAAAAAAAAAGAGAAGGCGGCCCCTTTCCCTTTAAAATATTAATCAGCCCCTAATTGGGGGATCCCCTGAAAGACGGTTTCCCCCCGAAATTTGGGAGTGGGGACATGCTGCGGCCCAAAACCCCGAAAATTTAGCCTCTAGCGACATCCTCCCAAACAAAAACCAAAAAGGTTGCTTTTCCCAAAAATTTAAAAAAGCCCCAAAAAACCCCCCCAGGGGGGGTTTTTTTTTTTTTTAAAATTTCCCCGTCCCCCCGCCCCACATTTAAACCCGCGGGGGCGGAATTTTTCCCGGTTTTTTTTGGTTTTCCGAGGGAAAGAACCCCGCGGCCGACAACCCTTCCCGAGGAATGGGCCCAAAAACCTGTTCCTTTTAAAGGGGGGGCGGCAAACTTTAAAGGAAAAAACATTTTTTGTTGCTACTTAAAAATGTTTTAAAAAAGAAAGGGGCCCCGCATGTTCCAAAATTTGCACATTGGGAAACCCCTGCACTCCCGGGGCCTCCGCCCAATGTATTTAAGGTGCAATTTTAATCCCCAAGATTTTTTGCCCCCCCCCTTTCCCCCCCAACTCAAGAAAAAATGCAAACGCCGGGAAAAAAAAATCCCTATTTTTTAAAAATGGTTTTTAATTTATGAGCGCCCGGAAAAGCCCCTTTTAAAAAAAATACCAAAAAGTTTTTCTCCAATGCCAGCGGTGATAAATTTTTTTCTTCCCACTTTTTTACCTTTTGGGGGTTGGTTGTGTTTGGGGGGGTTTGGTTTTAAACCCCCGATTAGTGGGAAAAGGGAAAAAAGGGGGGGGAAAGGTGAAAAAAAAAAATTTAACCTTTTTTTTTGATTTTTTTAATTTTAAAAATGTTTTTTTTGCCAAAAGCTGGCCCCTTGCCCTATTTTTTTACTTTGGTGTCCCCAAGGGATAAAAATTTAGGACTGGGGTCTCTTTACGCCCCGTTTTTTGCCCGGGGAAAACTGGGTTTTTTCCAAAAGGAAAAAATTTTTTTCCAAATTTTCGGGGAAACCCATTTTAGTTTCCCCAGCAGGGACTATAATTAAATCACTCAATAACTTTGACTCAAAAAAACTTTTTTTTAAACCCGGGTGTATGTTTTAAAACCCGTTTTTTTTAAAAAAAAAAAAACCATAATTTAAAAATTTAATTTAAAAAAAACAAATTTTTTTTTTTCCCCATCCCCTTTTCCCCTTCCCTTTTTTTTTTAAATAATGTTAAAATCTCTTTTTTTGTAAAACCAAGTCGTGAATAAATTTTCCCCATGAGAAACCCCAATTTAAATTTTCTTGGCCCCCATCCCCGGGCCCCCATCCCCCCCGTGCACAACACGGGGAAATTTTTTGAGAAGGCCCCCTCTTAAATTTTAAAAGCGACGCTTATTTTATTTAAAGGGAAGCACAGAAAATGAGAAAAGGTGGGACAACAAAAAAAGGCCCTTTTTTAGTGGAGAAGTAAAAAAAAACCCTCTATTTTCAAAGGGCGTTTTTTTTTCATTTCCCCGATTCCCGTAATAGACACGGGGTTTCCCCCCACCGTGTTACGCTTTTTTTCCTAAAATTTTTGAGTATCCCCGCCCTTTTAGTAGGTTTCACACTCCCCAAAAAAAGATGCATGGCAGAGCGCACGTTCGCTAGGGCGGCACCCCGGGCCCCCCGGGGGCGCAACCCCTTTTACTTTAAATCAAGGGTTTTTTTTGGGTTTAGCCCTTTAAACCCCCATGGAGCCAATTTTAACCCGCTGCTTTGAACGCAGAGTTTTTAAAAAAGCCCCGTTAAAAAAAAAAAAACCCCAAAGTCAATTTGGTCCCCTATTTCCCCAAAGGGAAACCCCCGTTTTTTTTGGATTTTTAAAATGCAGGCGCTTACATAGGGTACGGGATTTGTGGCCTTTTTTTTTTTATTTTTAATTACTGATGTTTTAAAATAGATGCAAAAAAATGCTTTTAAAATGGACGGGGGTCCCAAATGAATGAATAATCGCCCTTTTTATTGGGTGAAACAATCTTTTTATGTGCCTGAACCCACCAAAGGCATCATTCACAGTGATTCTTCTACCACTAAAAAAAAAACCTGAAAAATTTTTTATCTGTTTGGGCCCAAGGTCCCTTTTTACTTCGGTATTTCATCAGTTATTTTCTCATTACTAAAAAAAAATGAAAATTTTTTTACAATGAAAAAATTGGACCAGTACACGGATGTTTTCAGTAAAGGGTCCCCGTTTTCACAGCCCCCAGAGCTGGGGCTGGTTTCACCAATTTTTTTTTTTTTCCCCGCCCTTTGATTTGCATTGTGATTTTTGGCCTGAAATATTGAAAAAAGTTGGTGTCAACTTGGAAAAAAAAAAGGACATATTTATTATAAGGGGTCGTTCATAAATCCAAAAAAATAATGGATGGCACGGGAACAAAAAATTGGTTACAAAAAACGGACCCTGATTAAAGGGGTCAACCCAGATATTTTGGGGTTTTACTTCCCAAGCAGGAACTCTGGACCCCCTTATCTATAATTTTTCTCCCCTGATGACCCCCTAAACGGGGGGGGAAATGTAGGGGAACTACACAAAATTTGGTGGGTAAATTTTTATTTAAAGGACTCCCCTTGTAAGGGGGGAGCACTAAGGGGCACACAGGGGATATTAGAAACCCTTCCCTTTCCCCTCCAATCTGTACAATCATCCCATGGCCCCCTGCAACTAAAAAAAGGACAATATGGTGAGTAAAACCCATTTTATTGAGCACTGGTATTTTTTGGCACTTTGCCTTTATATTTTTGGTTTGCTTGTCTTGATTTATTATTTGTTTTTTTTTTAATTGTTCCTGGTAGTTGGATATGATATGGGACGGCATGAACCCGGCCCCCACCTGAGGTTTTGATGAGTTTTAAAATGTAGATTTTTGCAGTCCCTTTTGGGTTTAAATAGGTTACTTGCATTTTTTTCACATACTTTTTTATTGCTTTTTTTTTTGTACGGGGTTTAAAAAAAGCGGATTAAAGCATTTTACCATAGATTTGCCTCTAACCCAAGTTTATTGGTAAAACTGCACTAAAAGCTGCATCCCCCGCAAAAAAAATTGACTGCGCAGTTAAAAAAACAGTTCCCAGAAAGGGAAAAATTTTTAAAAAATTTCCCTTTTGATTTTCTGGAGTTGTAAGACATGTTCTTTTTTTAGCATTGAAGCATTAAAAAATGTGGGGGAAAAGTAACGTAAAAGGGAAAGAGCCAGGTACCAAAAGGGAAAAAACGATGTGTGCACGGCCCCCTTTTCACCTATGGGGCTGACGCACGGAGTGTGAATGAGGGCCCTTTTGTGACTCATCTTCGCGTTTTACAAACATGGAAAAACCCTTTAAAAATTTTTCCCCCGGGGTTAAAGGGGGCGTCTCGGACTTTAGATCCGAGTATGATAAATTAGTGAAAAAAAGAACCCCCCGTGTGTGTTTATGGGAAACACGAGGCTAATGGCTCTTTGCGAGGTGTTCTTTACCTGTCCTTACGCTGAGTGGGGAGATAAGGAAAAGGGGCTGATGACAACCTCATTATTTATAGGAAGGTGTCCAGGAACCCCTTTAAGGCGAAGGGTTTTCTCCCGGCCTGTGTTCGGGGGTCATATGGCGGAGTAAAGGGGTACACTTTCCCGGAGGGACGGGGGAAAATGCCAAGAGCTCACATCCCGGGGTCACTGGAAAATATTTAATCCCCCCGACACTCGAGCTCATCAAAACCCCTCTATATATACCGGTGCAACTTTTTTGCTCTTTTTTTGGGGGGGGAGGTGCGGCAATTATAATGGCAAATTTCCATTTTTCTATTTTTTTTTTTATGGGATTTTTCACTATGGGTGTATGGCGAGCGTGCTTTGGTAAGGGGGTTTCATGCCCGGGGGCTAAACCCGGGTTTTTGGGGTGCTTGAAAAAAGTTCGAGTCCCCCGGTGAAGGTTCTTTGCTTTTGACATGTTCCCTTTAAACTCAGTTTTTCCCTCGGCCCCTTTTGCTTTTTGTCTTTCTGCAGCTCTTGCCCATTAAAGTGGGTTTTCCCGTTTTTAGTTCCCCCCCTGATTCTTTCCCCCTTGCTTTTTAAGCAGCCTCAGCTGAAAAATCTGCTCCCGAATCTGTCGTATATGTACAGTTCCTAAGCGTCTTGTGTTTGGGTGTGAAGAAAAACACAGGGGCATAGGTTGAGATGAAATGACTTGTATTATTCTACAACTGCTGAAAAGTTCACACAGTTTGCAGAACGCGACAGGAGAACAGCAGCCCCGAGTAACTTCAAGCACTACAATTTAAATCTCCAAAGAGGTTCAGATCTTTCTCTGTAGAAAATTTCCCCTGCAAACATGGATTCACCAAAAAGCAGGTTTTTCCCGAGTCCAAGAAGCAAGAGGGAAGAATCAGGGCGGGAACATGAAAACTGGAAACTCCACATTAACTGAGGGCAAGAGCTGCAGAAAGACAGAAAGCAAAATGGCCGACGGAAAACTGAGTTTCAAGGAACATGTCAACAGAGACAAAGAACCTTACATTACTCCCCCCTTAGGGACAACCTCCGGATGACCTCAGACCAGGCTTGTCAGGGTACCTCTGATGAAACTGGCGGAGCAGGCGAGGAGCATTTACATTATTGACTGGTTCCCATGAGTTGTCCTCCACTGGGTAGCCCTGCCATTTAATCAAATATTGCAACTGATTTCTGTACTACCTGGAATCTAGAATCCTTTCCACCATAAATTCTTCCTGACCATCGACCAGCACTGGGTCAGGGCAAGGAGAAGAACGTCCAGGAAACGTATTGGGTGTTGCAGCCTTTAGTAGGGATACATGAAAGACAGGGTGGATTCTCATAGTTCTGGGCAGTTGAAGACGACAAGCAACAGCACTTATAATCTTATTGATCTTATAAGGTCCAATGTACTTATGTCCCAATTTAGACGATGGAATCTTTAATTTAAGATTTCTGGTTGACAGCCAGACCAAATCTCCTACCTTGAAAGCTGGTGCAGGTTTACGAAATTTATCTGCTGCTTTCTTGTACCTTTCCTGAGCCAATTCTAGATTTTCCTTTAGAAGATCCATATTCTTTTGTAAAGAAGTGATTCTTTCAGCCACTGCCGGCAAGGGCGTATCTATGGGAAATCGAGGAAGAATGTTAGGATGATAACCTAGATTGGAGTAAAAAGGAGACTGCTTAGTGGAGGCGCTCTGAGAGTTGTTATAAGAGAACTCAGCCAGTGGAAGTAGATCCACCCAATCATCCTGTAGGTGGCAGATAAAACAGCGGAGATACTGCTCCAGGGTCTGATTGGTTCGTTCTGTCTGTCCATTAGTCTGGGGATGAAAAGCAGAAGAAAGGTTTACTTTAATGTCCAATGCTGCACAGAAATTTTGCCAAAACCTTGAAGTGAATTGCACCCCTCGATCCGAAATGACCTCATCCGGTACTCCACGTAAGCGAAACACATTCTTAATCATCAACTCCAAAAAAAAAACATACTGATAGGGAATCTAGATTGTGAGCCCCATCGGGGACAGCGACGATAATGTGTGCAAACTGTTTGTAAAGCGCTGCGGAATATGTTAGCGCTATATAAAAATAAAGATTATTAGATTATTATTATCAAGTCTGATGTCTGTTTTGCAGTGGGTAAGCCGACACAAGGGATAAAATGAGCTGCCTTTGTTAGACGGTCAACCACCACTAGAATGGTGTTCTTCCCTTGAGAGGTTGGTAACTCCACAATGAAGTCCATAGAAATGGATCCCCACGGGCGGGACGGGTGGGAAGAGGTTGCAACAGACCAGTTGGTGAGGAGCGAGGTGTTTTGCATCTTGCACAGACTTCACATGAAGTGACATAGTTTAAGACATCTTTCCTGTAAGTGGGCCACCAAAAGAAACGAGAAAGAAATTCTTGTGTCTTTAGAATTCCCCTATGCCCGGCTATCTTGGAATCGTGGATGAGTTGCAATACTCTCAATCTGACTGTTTCAGGTATATACAGACGTTGTCCCTGAATCCACACACCATTCTTAAAGACAAGACTTACGTCCCTTGGGGGTTGAGCCAACAAAGAATCCGCATGGTATGCTTCCTTGATGTCCTTAAGTAGGTCTTGATTATGAATCACTCCCAGGAATCTAGAGTCAGGAGAATAGTCTTAGGAGGAGTAAGTGGACGTGTCTCTGCTGAATGAATCCTAGAGAGGTGCATCAGCCTTTCCATTGCGCGATCCTGGTCTATAAGAAATGACAAAATTAAATTGGTTTAGAAAGATTCCAGCGAGCCTGGCGAGGAGTCAGGCACTTAGCCGACCTGATAAATTCAAGGTTACGATGGTCTGTCAGGACGACTATTTGCTGTGCAGCTCCCTGAAGAAGGTGTCTCCATTCCTTGAAGGCGGCAATAATGTCCAACAATTCTCTATTGCCCACATCGTAGTTCCTCTCAGCCGAAGACAACTGCTGGGAAAAGAAGGCACAGGGATGCAAGACATTCTTCTCACCTGTTCTCTGAGAGAGTATAGCTCCAACGGCACAGTCTGAAGCATCCACCTCTATTATGAAGGCAAGCTCGGGGTTGGGATGTACTAAGATAGGTGCGGTGGTAAATTTATCCTTTAAACAGGAAAATGCTTCCTGAGCTTGCGGGGTCCAGGAGAACCTAGACTGTTTCCGGGTAAGTTGGGTGATAGGTGACACTACCTCAGAAAAATTCTTAATGAAACGTCTATAGAAGTTGGCAAACCCGATGAAACGCTGCACCTCCTTCACATTTCTAGGAATTGGCCAATCCTTGATGGCTTGGGTCTTGCTTCCATCCATACTAATCCCTTGCGTAGATAGTACATACCCCAGAAATTGAATTTCGGTCCTATGGAATTCACACTTTTCAAGTTTGATGTAGGGATGGTTTTGTCATAGGCGTTCTAAGACCATTCTCACATGTCCATGATGTTCCTCTGTGGAGTTAGAAAAAATTAGAATATCATCCAGATAAATCACCACAAATGTATCTAGGAGATCCCTGAAGATATCATTCACGAAGTGTTGGAAAGTGGCTGGGCAGTACTCAGACCAAAAGGCATAACTAGATATTCAAAGTGTCCATAGCGTGACCTGAAAGCAGTCTTCCATTCATCCCCAGGTCTAATACGGACCAAGTTATAGGCCCCACGGAGATCCAGTTTAGAGAAAATTTTGGCATGCCGCACTCTCTCCAACAACTCAGGGATTAAAGGCAATGGATAACGGTTTCTAATAGTAACCTTATAGAGTTCCCTATAGTCTATGCAGGGTCTCAGAGATCCATCTTTCTTCTTCACAAAGAAGATGGGTGCACCTGCGGGAGATGAAGAGGGGCGTATGAAGCCCTTGGCTAAATTTTCGTCTATATAATCCTTCAAAGCTTTTAGCTCGGGCCCCGCTAGGGGTAGATCTTACCAAAAGGTATCTCTGCTCCAGGCAATAATTCATTGGACAATCATATGGACGGTGAGGAGGAAGCTGATCAGCGTTCTTCTTGTCACATAAATCCACATAGTCCTGGTATACAGCTGGTAGTTCAGGGACTGACATGGTTCCTTTAGGAACAGAGCAAGCTGAAACTCCTTGACTCATCTGTTTCTCCGGAAAGTGTAATTCCTTGGTCTCCCAGTTAATCGTAGGATTCTGCGCCTGCAGCCATGGTAGCCCTAGAATAATGGGAAAGTGGGGAGAAGAGATAAGCATAAAAGACATTTTCTCCTGATGATCTTTACCCATAAGGACCCTCAAAGGCTCTGTTTCTTGATCCACTGGTCCAGAAGTCAGTAGAGAGCCATCCACAGTCTCCATCTGTACTGGAGTAGCCTTCTTCACTGAACGTATCCCCTGTTTCAGAGCAAAGGAGATATCCATAAAATTTCCACTTGCTCCTGAGTCGATCATAGCAGAGCTAGACACCCAGACTGAGTCAACCCAGAGTTTGATGGAAAGGAAGCAATGAGAATTGTTTCTTTTACAACTCAGCTGGGACACCGCTGAGGAAACTTGAAAAATTGCAGCGTTTATACCGTCATCGTCCCCAGAACTAACAGAGTTTAAGTCCGAGAAATCAAGATCTCTTGCAGCAGATCTCTCTGGAGCCTGAGGCTCGGACATGACAGAGCTCCTCTCGCAACACTCACAGTGAATGACTGCTGCAGTAGTCTTACGAGAACGGCTGGGGCAGTTTATAATGAAGTGCCCTGACTTACCACAGTAGAAACATAGATTTTCCTTTATACGATGTTCTTTGCGTGCATCACTAACCCGTCTTTGTAAAGAGTCCACCTGCATGGGTTCAGGTTCTGGTTCCCTTGTGATGCTACTCAAAGGTTCCTTAGCTGAGGAGGGAGGTAGTAAAAGGTTAGTGTGATTATTTTCGAACCATCTCTCTTGTCTGCGTTCAGTCAGACGAGCATCAATACGGATACAATAGTTAATAAAGTCACCTAACGCAGTGGGAGGGTCGGCACGAGCAAGTTCATCCTTAATCAGTGGAGACAACCCTTTCCGAAAAATAGATTTTTTAGCGGAAGTGTCCCAAGTGGTATCAAGAGCCCATCTCCTGAAATCCAGGGCATATTCGGCTACTGAACGCTTACCTTGGCGCAAAGTTAACATGGCTGCTTCAGCTGTTGCACCTCGATTGGGGTCATCAAACACCTGCCCCATGGCTGAAATAAAAGCATCAAGGTGATTCAAACAATCATCCTCAGTCTCAATCAGAGGGTTTGCCCACATCAAAGCCTTATTGGTAAGCAACATGATTATAGTTAGCACTTTGGATCGTTCAGTGGGAAATTGTGAAGCATGTGCAGAGAAAAATAAATTGCATTGATTAATAAATCCCCTGAATTTCTCACGTTCACCGCCAAAACGAAAAGGAGGTAATTTGGGGATCCCAGAACTTGGGGTTATGGCAGGAGCCTGGGCTCGTTCCTCTAGAGCCTCAATCCTGGCTCGCAATTCCTGGGTAGTCTGTCCAAACACTTGCAAATTATGATTAGTGAGGTCCTGTAGGCTTGCAAAACGGGTCTTTATAGTCTGTATATCTGAAAGGATTGTATCAGTCACTCCGCAAAGTTCCTTTATGCGGGCCTCCATCTTCCAGATCTTTTAAGGCAGAAGTGCTGGAAGGAGAAGAGGAAAGAAAAAAAAAAAAACAATAGTGTTTACCTGTGGTAACACTCCAGAGTAAAATTTTAAGGGAATGCGCTCACCTGGAATGGTTGTGAGAAGTCACAACCACTGTCATCACATAAGGTATTAAACGGACATCTGATATCCACAGTCACAGCAGACACGGCTTTCCCAGACCCAGCAGACACTAAACATTGGCTCCTGAATCTTGTCATGTATAGTGTACAGTTCCTATAGCGTCTTGTGCTTGGGTGTGAGGAAAACACAGGAGACATAGGTTGAGATGAAATGACTTGTATTACTTCATACAAGCATGCTGAAAAGTTCACACAGTTTGCAGGAACAGCGACAGGAGACACAGCAGGCCAGAGTAACTTCAAGCACTACAATAAATCTCCAAAGCAGGTTCAGGATCTCTTCTCTGTACCGTAATTCCTCTGCAAACATGGATTCACCAAACAGCAGGTTTCCAGAGTCCAAAAGTGTTCCAAGGTTCCTCAGTAGGGAATAGCTGGAGTACAAGTCCAAGGCTTCCAGGAGTCAGGTCACAGACTGACTGAGGCTTGATTCAGGAGCACTGATTGTTCAGCTGAGGCTGCTTAAGAAGCAAGAGGGAAGAATCAGGGCGGGAACATGAAAACTGGAAACTCCACATTAACTGAGGGCAAGAGCTGCAGAAAGACAGAAAGCAAAATGGCCGACGGAAAACTGAGTTTCAAGGAACATGTCAACAGAGACAAAGAACCTTACACCGCGGCTGCATGTCTGACGGCTGTTAGACAGCAGCAACAAACAGACAATTCCTGCATGAGTTGCGGTTGTCGAACAGCCGTGAGACATGCAGCCGCGGGCACTCGAACATATTATTCGAGCACCCCGATGACACTCGGTTAGCACCTGAGCAGGATAACACCTTATCCAAGCACGCTCGCTCATCACTAATTATGAGTTAAATCATTTTATATTAATAAACTATCATATTTTGCTTTATTTATTAGTTGCTATAGGGGACTTGAGCCTGCGACCATTTGATCGCTTGTAATATATACTGCAATACATCAATACAATTCCCTTAGGGGGACTAAAAAATGTGATTAAAACAAAAAAATAATATAAAAATATTAAAAAAAAATCCATGTTTGATTCACCCCCACACACCTTATTTTCTCAATACAATAATATTAGTTATATAATAATTATAAATCTGGTATCGCCTCAATTCAGAAAAGTTCAATTTATTAAAGAATAAAATTGCCATTTTCTGGTCATCTTCTTGGAAAAAAAAAATGTTACTAAAAGAGTAAAAAAGTTGTTTGTACTCCAAAATTATACCAATGATGAAAATGACAACCTGGATTTTTTTTTCCATTGACAAAAAAAAATAAAAATTAAAAACAAGATACAGATCTCAGAAAATGGCAACAAAATTTTTTTTTTATTAAAAATTCAGATTTTTTTTTAACCACTGAAAATTTAAATCTCTAAACTACCGTAAATTTGGCATTGCCGCATTCATACTGACGTGAAGAATCATGTTCCCAGGTCACTTTTAAGCCAAAATAAATGACATAGATACGAAAACCAAAAGACAATTGCAGAGTTGCTGAGGGGGTTGTTTAGTTTTTTCACCATTTACCTTTACTTGCGATTTTTTTCCTCCATGTTTTTCATTGCACTATAATGACAAAATGGTGCTATCGTCCTGTACAACTCATCAGTAAGAAAAATAAGAAGCCCCGATACAACCAATGTGGAGAGGAAAATAAAAAAAGTTATGGCTACTGCAAAAAGAGGAGAAAGTGGAAGCACAAAAATGAAAACTGACCACGGCAGGAAGAGATTAATGGGAATGCTATGCAAGTCTGATCACATTTTGGGCCAATTTTTGTACAATTTTTTGCTTCTGGGGGTCTTAGAATTTTTTTAAGCGCTGGAAGAAAGAATTAAGAAATTCACAATTTGCATCTTCCCCTCCCCGTGTCCGGAGACCCTCCTCATCTGTCTTCCTTGACATTATTCAGATTGATGGCTCGACAGGCTTAATCCCCCCAGCATAACAAAGCCCCTCGCCAGCTTAGTCTATGTGAATGGCGGGCTTCAGAGCGAGATATTTCTTCAATATGTATTGATAATCAAGGAGACAAGAGGAGCCAACGTCGGGGAGCGGCATTCTGCCCGCACAATGGGCAGCCGCTCTCTGCAGGTTCTCTGCCACATCAGTATGGGGCCCATCGGTGATCAATCAAGTGTGATCTGCGACTGTAGCTGCCCCCATCACTCTGCTCTGTGTACAGACCCTCAGACTAATGTGGCAGGTAGATCTCTTCATCAATGTCACTGTTTATATAGTGCCGGGACATCAATCTGAAAAAGTATGGGAAGTTGGATCCAACAAATAAATAAAAAAAAAAAAGTAAGCTATCTTTTTAAATTGGTGAATTAAATGGTTATTCCCACAGTTATTCTCTATATGCAGGATTGCGGAGACCCCAAGTGATCCTGAGAATGGGGTCCTGCAGACTGAGTGAAGCAGAAGTGCAAATGCTTGATTTCCGCTCCATTCATTTAATGGTGGCGTGCTGGACTTTGCTTTTCCCAAAACACAATGATGGGAACAGAGGCCGAGCATGCGCACCTACAGTCATGGCCAAAAGTTTTGAGAATGACACAAATATTATATTTTCACATGATCTGCTGCCCTCTGGTTTTTATGTGTGTTTGACAGATGTTTTTATCACAGACAGGAATATAATAATTGCAAACATATGAGTAACAAAAGCTTATATTGACAGTTAGAATGAGTTAATGCAGCAAGTCAATATTTGCAGTGTTGACCCTTCTTCTTCAGGACCTCTGCAATTCTCCCTGGCATGCTCTCAATCAACTTCTGGACCAAATCCTGACTGATAGCAGTCCATTCTTGCACAATCAATGCTTTCATTTTGTCAGAATTTTTAGGTTTTTGTTTGTCCACCCGTCTCTTGATGATTGACCACAAGTTCTCAATGGGATTAAGATCTGGGGAGTTTCCAGGCCATGGACCCAAAATCTCTATGTTTTGTTCCCTGAGCCATTTAGTTATCACCTTTGCTTTATGGCAAGGTGCTCCATCATGCTGGAAAAGGCATTGTTGATGGCCAAACTGCTCTTGGAGGGTTGGGAGAAGATGCTCTTGGAGGACATTCTGGTACCATTCTTTATTCATGGCTGTGTTTTTAGGCAAGACTGTGAGAGAGCCGATTCCCTTGGCTGAGAAGCAACCCCACACATGAATGGTTTCAGGATGCTTAACAGTTGGCATGAGACAAGACTGGTGGTAGCGCTCACCTTGTCTTCTCCAAATGAGGCGTTTTCCTGATGTCCCAAACAATCGAAAAGTGGAATCATCAGAGAAAATAACTTTACCCCAGTCCTCAGCAGTCCACTGCCTGTACCTTTTGCAGAATATCAGTCTGTCCATGATGTTTTTTCTGGAGAGAAGTGGCTTCTTTGCTGCCCTCCTTGAGACCAGGCCTTGCTCCAAGAGTCTCCGCCTCACAGTGCGTGCAGATGCACTCACACCTGCCTGCTGCCATTCCTGAGCAAGCTCTGCACTGCTGGTAGAACGATCCCACAGCTGAAACACTTTTAAGAGACGGTACTGGCGCTTGCTGGTCTTCTTGGGCGCCCTGGAGCCTTTTTGGCAACAATGGAACCTCTCTCCTTGAAGTTCTTGATGATGCGATAGATTGTTGACTGAGGTGCAATCTTTCTAGCTGCGATACTCTCCCTGTTAGGCCATTTTTGTGCATTGCAATGATGACTGCACGTGCTTCTTTAGAGATAACCATGGTTAACAGAAGAGAAACAATGATGCCAAGCACCAGCCTCCTTTTAAAGTGTCCAGTGGTGTCATTCTTACTTAATCATGACAGATTGATCTCCAGCCATGTCCTCATCAACACCCACATCTGCGTTAATGGAGCAATCACTGAAAAGAGGTTAGCTGGTCCTTTTAAGGCAGGGCTGCAATGATGTTGAAATGTGTTTTGGGGGATCAAGTTCATTTTCTAGCCAAATATTGACTTTGCAAGTAATTGCTGTTAAGCTGATCACTCTTTATAACATCTGGAGTATATGCAAATTGCCATTAGAAAAAGTGAAGCAGTAGACTTTGTAAAAATTAATATTTGTGTCATTCTCAAAACTTTTGGCCATGACTGTACACTGCATGCAGCACGGGCTCTGCTGAGCTGGATTCCCAGTGATCAGTACGTTCTGCTATCTGCGCTGCACAGCGGGGAGCAGGCCCACTCCTGACTAAGCCCTGCTGGCTTAATAGCTGGGATGGTGTTATAATGGAGAGAATGGCACATCGGTCTATAGCCTTATTCATTTGGGAAATGCACAATATGGCTAAGAGTGGTGCTGTGTTCTGGAACTTGTTTCTAATTTCATGACCCCATCGCCTTTATACAGTAAATTTGGATAAAGAGCCACTGACCTCTCCCCGGGCGTCCACTCGCCTCTCCTCGGGCGTCCACTCGTAGAGTACGGCCACTTGATGCACAAACAGAGCTACTCCAGTAAATCCTATCGCTACCATTGACCATCATGTACTGGACTTGTGGTCTGTGCCCTGTATAGTCTCAGTGTTCGGGCTCATTCACACGTCCGATTTTTGTGTACAAGTGCTATCCGTGGCATCTACAGATGGAAGTCGTACCTGTCATAGTCTATGACCGTGATTTGCGGAAAATCATGGAAACATGTCCAATTTTGATCCAAAGGTTGGATCAAAATCTGCAATGCAAGTCAATGGGTCCGTGAAAAAAATGGATTACACTTGAGTGCAATCTGAATTTCATGGACTGTCAGAAATGGAAAGGTGGAGAAACTTTTTTTTTTAACATTTCTCCACGTATAAAAACAGATAACAATCGGACCACACTCTGATCAGAATAATTGGTCCGTTTTCCTAGTACGTGGAAAAATTGGTGTGAATGAGCCCTTAATATCTTCTTCTTTCTGGGACAGGCACAAGTTTTCCTAGAAGTCAGTGATTTACTAAGGAGCAGCTGGGAGAGGATCTCCTGGATCACAGTCAGATGACGTCCTCCAAAGCGGTTTTATATCACATTACATGATGACATCTTCCAGGGTCCAGCACTCCCTCCCTCCTCCTGGGGAACACAATCACAGCTGAAATCTAAGGCCGCCATGTTCCCACGTGCAAAAATGCTACGTTTCTTCTGCAGAAGTCTAACCAATAGCAGCCTGTGCTGAATAATTACACTTTTGAGCCGTTCTTCTTTTACACTTTTTAACCATTTTTTAATGGGCTTTTGGTTACAGAACTGACGCATCAGGTTTTGTAATGCAGAAATGCAGCAATTCTCTACTTAAAAACACAATTGCATTTTTTTCAGGCTCCTCATAGATGTCTAGAAGGAAAAAAATTGCACCAAGTGCACAGTTTAACTGCTCCTTTAAATGTGCCGTGGTCTTGAGTTTTCACGAAATCATAACCATGTTGTTTTAACTGTTAAATGCAACAGATTTTTTTTTGCACCAAAAAACGCAAAAATTTTTAGCATTTACATTACATCAGAACGTTGCCTTGGGGTAAATTGAGACCATATTAGAGCGCAAATAATGGAAAGAAAATAAGCATTGGACATGAGGTGAAGAGGTCTATTTTGGCTAAACTGGTTAGGACTGTGGTGGGTTTATCAATGCAGGGATGACATGCCGATCTGCTGCCTGCACAGCTACAAGGTGCCAACGTAAAACCTCTTCAGTGTTTTTCGCTCTTTTAGTTGGATGTTTCCACAGTTACTGACAGACAATTATAAACATTTCATAAGTTTATAAACTTTTATTACAAAGCCATGAAGTTTCTGTGACACCTCAATATTCCCAGCGCTGCCCCTTATTCTCCAGATTTCTGCCCTTCTCCACGGCAGCTGGATATCGGCTTCTGGGCAGATCCTGACTGGTAGACGCCCGTTCCCGTCTCATCACAGGCCAGAGTTATCACAATTTCTTATTTTTTTTTTTTTTTGTTCACACATTAATCAATTGACCACAGGTTCTCAATGAGACTGAGATCTGGGCAATTTCCTGGCCACGGTCCCAAAATCTCTATGTTTTGTTCACTGAGCCACATATTTATCACTTTTTTCATTCATGGAGGCCATGAATAAAGAATAGGATCTAAAACTTTTCCAAAAACAACTTATCCCATCGTCCAGGATAATGTGGTGATGATTATGCTTCACCAGCATGATGGAGACCAGGTCACAAGGCAAAAGTGAGAACTAAGAGGCTCAGGGAACAAGACTCCCAAGATCCCAATACTATTGAGGAACAGCAACTGTGTATATTATGAGGTTCTGCAGCAGCTGAGGTGTGTAGTATGAGGTTCCTATGAAAGTTAGGAAGATAAGGAACTTTGTAGTGAAATTATCTGGCTTATCGGAGTGGCTGCCTTTGGGTTGTAGGAATGGAAGCTGTAAATGACAACTTCTAGTATGAAGTTGTATTTTAGTTTTCCTGCACCTGGGAGAATAATTCAGTTCACGGCTCTAACCCTTTATCTAAATACTCTGGATATTTGGCTTTTTGGTACTGTACAATCGCTGGCACTCAAAGCACACACTCCACTCGCCCTCTCCCCGGTAGCTAAACTCTCCAGAATGTTATATAGAGAAGATCATAATGCGCTGCATCACTCAGGTCCAGACATGAGATGTGCAAAACTGAGGAGGCACAACTCCACCTCGGGAGAGAAAGCCGACAACTCCCGGCTCTGGTGTCGTGCAGATGACAGCAATTCTTCTTCATAAAGAACTCTATGTACGAAGATCCGGTATACATTTTATGTCCATTGTCAGCTTAAAGCAGGGGTCGACAAAGTTGTTCAGAATCTAGGAGCCAGCCAAAAAATTTAGGAGCCAGAATGCCTGCCCATCATCATCATTTCCTCCCCATCATCATCAATGCCTGCCCATTATCATCATCGCCTCCCATCATCATCAATGCCTGCTCATCATCATCATTGCCTCCTCATCATCATCATGGCCTCCCCATCATCATCATTGCCTCCCCATCATCATCAATGCCTGCCCATTATCATCATCGCCTCCCCATCATCATCAATGCCTGCCCATCATCATCATTGCCTCCTCATCATCATCATTGCCTGCCCATCATCATCATTGTCTCCCCATTATCATCAATGCCTGCCCATCATCATCATCGCCTCCCCATCATCATCAATGCCTGCCCATTATCATCAATGCCTGCCCATCATCATCATGTCTCCCATCATCATCATTGCCTCCCCATTATCTCATGCCTGCCATCATCATTTTCAATTGCCTCCCCATTATTATCAATGCCTGCCATCATCATCATGCCTCCCATTATATCCTCAATTGCTCCCCAATCATCATCATTGCTTCCCATTATCATCAATGCCTGACCATTATCATCAATGCCTGCCCATCATCATCATTGCCTCCCCATCATCATTAATGCCTGTCCATTATCATCAATGCCTGCCCATCATCACACAGACAGCACCGCAGCACACAAGCACTCTCTCACATACACACACACACAAAGCACCGCACTACATACACACACACTGATACACACAGACACACACACACAGACACATACACATCACATCTCACCTGTCCGGCGTCCGCCTGCTCTCTGCCACAGCCGTCCGCTGAATGATGACGTCATTCAGCGACGCTGTTGTGAGAGGAAGCGCCGGCGCCCCCTGGAGCCTGGAGCTGCGGGAGCGGAGGCACGGGGAGAGGTAAGTATTATGCCAGCTGCTGCCGGGGCCCTGAGCAAGCGGGGGGGGCCCAGTGGCGGCGCTGACACCGCTCTCCTCCGCTAACGGGCGCCGGGGTGCCCGACGGCGAGTGGCCCCCCCGCCTGCTCAGGGCCCCGGCACTTGCCCGGGTGCTGACGACGGCCCTGCCTCCCATAACAAACATGCCGCTAGTGGCTAGCGGCAGTAAACAGAATTATGGTGGCAGCCAATTAGCGCGGCGCAGCGGAGGCAATCAAGACGGCGCAGGAGGAGCTGCTAATCAGCTGAGTAAACATTTTTTTTTTCCCTCTTTAATTCCCCGGGCGCCAGGCATGATTTTCTAGGCGCCACTGGTGACCTGGCGCCCGGGTTTGTTGAACCCTGGCTTAAATAAGTTTTTTGTTTTCTGGAAACCATTCTTAAAGGTGTCTCATCTTATGAAATGTGCAAAATTGCAAAGAACTTGTAAAACTAATAGACTTTGTAATTTACCTCTTATTAAAGATCCTTTCCATTCTCAAGCACGGAAGATCTTCTAAATCTATTGTGTACAACTTGTTGCCAAGATTATCAGCCACCTCTACCATCTATTAGTTGTGGCCAGTTTCCTAAATAAGTAGCAAAATATGAGCCTGCTAACACTTCTCCAGTCTATTCACCGAATCCGGTCACCTTCAGTGACCCCCGCACTTCTCTCAATGACGTTTGGACCAGAAGCGCGACCAAGCCACTGTTCTGATGTTATTTTCAAGACCTCCACCCTTTCAGAGGACAAAACAACCCCTTTAAGATCTCTGTTTATTGCACTGGCAGACACAGGTAGGACAGGGGACCCTGTGCAAGAACAGTATATGGGCCCTTTACAGTCCAAAAGTTCATCATAATGCACAATTCCACCTGCTTTAGGAGGTAGTAGTGGCCCCCTTGTGCCCCTGTGCGGCCGCACAGCTTGCTCCAATGATATGTCCGCCCCTGGCTGGTTGTCAATGCAATGAATGCAAACATTATTATTTGCACCCAGAGCCTAAACCTTGTCAAGACAAAACATTTCTCTGCTACAAATGTATCTAGCAGAACTGTGTAAGGTAAACAGTCCGGACAGATACAATGTATCAGGACAAAGTTTGCTGCAGCAGATTGTGTACTAGATCTGCTCCGAGTTTCAGAAATGTTCTCGTTGACAGCAAGAAGAGGTCTTGAAAATAATGAATTGCATTAGAAAGGATAGACGGATATATTATTGATAATGCATTCTTCAGATTAGATGTAATTAGTTGTGATCTTAATGAGGAGAATCACAGCTGCTGAATCCTGTCATCAGGACAGACGTCGGCACTAGAGTCGGACCCGCAGTTCCCAGCATTCCTGACCGTGTACTGAAAATAGGTGTTGTTTTATTGTGATCCTGGTTCTGCCCTTTCCCATTGCCATCTATGCTGGAATTCTGCTCCTACTGAAACCAAATGCAAACTATTCCAACCGCGTCTTCACTGAGGGCAGATGAGAGGCGGCTGCAGCGTTGGGGTTGACCTGTCTCGTGTGATCGGCCACAAAACTATTTGCTGAGTTGCCCGTTATTGTAGGACACTGAATAATAAATGACACAACCATGTAGTGATCATATTAACAGACTCACGAGAAAACGGCCTCACTAGAAATGTTCAATGTAGTGTAGGCTACGATATCTTCTTTAAAGGGGATGTATCAAATTAGAAAATTTTCATGAAACAGCACCACTCATGTCCGCAGGTAGTGTCTGGTATTGCACTGAAATAAATATAGTATAATGCAAGAGGTATGTCAATCATCAAAAATCATATTTGTAATTAAACCTCAAAATTAATTCTTTATTGATTAAAAACTATCTAAAGGTAAACACCCCAATAATGAAAAATCAAAACACACCAAGCAAAAAAAGTGTACAAAAACCCCAATAAAAGACTAAGGGGTGGGCTAAATAACCCTAGTATAGATCCTAGGCTGATATCTACCTTGCCGCGGAGGTTGGCACCCTAGGGGAACGATGGTTTTGGCGCCCCCGCTCAACGTAGTCTGTCCCTAGGTGCCCTATTAATTACTAGTGCCACTAAGGGTACCTCTACCCAGATGCTCAGGGGGCCCCTATAGACAAACAATGATAATGGCTGGCACTAATAGGACCCTAATCCCCTTATAATAAAATCAAGAAATGAGGGGCAAAGTGGGACATTATAAGACAGTTGCCGATGATACCCAATCGGTTGATAATAGACCGACAGCAAGATGTACAATTATTTAAAGAAGTTGCATGAAGTTCACCTCCGATTGTTATCACTTTTAAGTGAATTAAATTTATAGTGAAAAAAGCAACTATAAATATTTTTTGTCAATTCTAGCAAATATTTCTATTGATATGGTTCATATTGCAAACAGATGAGAAACATCACGATAACCATTTCTCAAATAAGGCCACAATCGCCAAATAGAATGACAATAGAAATTGTTGGTATCATGATTTGATATATACGGTACTTATCTACCCATTGCCCCTCATTCAAACATCAGAACGCCTCAACGCGTTTCGCCAATCTGGCTCATCAGGAGGCCTGTGTAGTGACAGCGTGTGCCAAGGTGTATATGGGTCTATATCGCTATACACCTTGGCACACGCTGTCACTACACAGGCCTCCTGATGAGCCAGATTGGCGAAACGCGTTGAGGCGTTCTGATGTTTGAATGAGGGGCAATGGGCAGATAAGTACCGTATATATCAAATCATGATACCAACAATTTCTATTGTCATTCTATTTGGCGATTGTGGCCTTATTTGAGAAATGGTTATCGTGATGTTTCATCTGTTTGCAATATGAACCATATCAATAGAAATATTTGCTAGAATTGACAAAAATATTTATAGTTGCTTTTTTCACTATAAATTTAATTCACTTAAAAGTGATAACAATCGGAGGTGAACTTCATGCAACTTCTTTAAATAATTGTACATCTTGCTGTCGGTCTATTATCAACCGATTGGGTATCATCGGCAACTGTCTTATAATGTCCCACTTTGCCCCTCATTTCTTGATTTTATTATAAGGGGATTAGGGTCCTATTAGTGCCAGCCATTATCATTGTTTGTCTATAGGGGCCCCCTGAGCATCTGGGTAGAGGTACCCTTAGTGGCACTAGTAATTAATAGGGCACCTAGGGACAGACTACGTTGAGCGGGGACGCCAAAACCATCGTTCCCCCTAGGGTGCCAACCTCCGTGGCAAGGTAGATATCAGCCTAGGATCTATACTAGGGTTATTTAGCCCACCCCTTAGTCTTTTATTGGGGTTTTTGTACACTTTTTTTGCTTGGTGTGTTTTGATTTTTCATTATTGGGGTGTTTACCTTTAGATAGTTTTTAATCAATAAAGAATTAATTTTGAGGTTTAATTACTGGTATTGCACTGAAGCCACATTCATTTTAAAGTGGCAAGACTGCAATACCAGACATAACTGGAGTTGAGCAAAAAGATATGCAGGACCCTGGGCCAGAGCCCTGTGAACCTCCTATCTCCAGTGGGCACGGTGTGATTCGATGCTACTATAATGCTACACTTCCACCAATCAGCTATTACCTGGTCCTGCGAGAGTACAATGGAACGGCACAGCTCCGTACCCAGTGTAGTGGCCGTTCTCAGGTACTGCAGCTCAACTGCCATACACTTCAATGGAAGCCAAGTTGCAGTACCACTGCACCACGTATGGAGGTGTGGTGTTCTGGCTCCGTGTGCTGTGCCTGGCAGTCATAGGACATTCAGGCTAAGAGATCAGGCACCAAACTGGGCACCGTCTTTTAAATAACAACTTCCTGAGAATTATTCTAAAGTTGACCCTCTCGCCAACCAGTTACCAAACGTCTCAAAAATGTAACATTCAGGAAAGGTAAATTGCTTTTAGGAGACCAAAAATGCAGCTGTGACAAGGGTCATTGATGCCTGTGACAACTGTTGCTTCCTGTACACACATACTGCATGTGAACCATAGCCACAAGGGTGGCGGCACTCGCTTCTATGACAGGTGGAAGACAAATAGCCTCTTCCCGCTAGAACTGTTCCAGCTAAAGCAAAACTTTACGGATACATTAATAACTCTCACGCAGTAGAGACACTCCGGAGTTGCACTCACACGTCTGTGTACCGACTGGGATATCCGAATTGGCCCGGACTCGGTAGCCTCGTAGACATATACGACGCTGTCAAGTTTAGGTCACAAGACCTGTGGCTGGTCCGGAAATCGTGGTCCATACACAGACCACAAAACTCAGACATGTGAATGCCGTCTCGGACCCTGATCTCACTTGTGCTGTGATCTTCTTTTACTGAATGGGTTCTTTGTACTTCCACATGGTGTTCTGTATGGAATGGCACGAATTTAATGCTTTTCTGCATACTTCGTAGGGGTTGCCATGGGACAAGCTCTGGTCTAAGCATTAGCTATCTAATAGAGTAGTGTGAGTTCTGTTCTACTATTGGGATTAACCAGAATGGATGATCTGGATCACCCAATGTCCCCTGGCACCGAGGATCCGCAGGGCTTGAATAGCGGGACTGGTCGCAGTCTGCCGGTCCATTCAAAGACCAATGTGCTGGGCTTTTTATCTGTGCCGACCTGTTGCTCCAGTATCTCCTAACAGCAGACTTGGGGAACTTGTGCCCCCATTATTTTCCCAAACTGATCTCACAGGTATCTCACAAAATTTGGTTCAAGGAGATTCGATTCTGCCCGAATGCGAAAAGCCCCAATTCCTGAAAAGATGTTTATTATACCCTAAGGTCTCTCCACCCAGTCCTCCGCTCGCTCCGTCCGGTCTTTGGATCCTCCAGCACTGATGATGTCTCATGTGGTTACATTGGGCATGACATCAATTGGGTGTGACGCTACGAGATCTAGCCAGTGCCAAAAGATCTGAAGACCAGAGGAAGCGAACAGAATTGGTGAAACATACGAGTGTAATCTTTCATTATATTATCTTTTAACCCCTTCCCAGCCCTCTAAAGAACCTACTGGTCACCATTTTTCTGGCTTCTTGTGAATTGAATTCCAAAAACTTAAGTTTTGCCAGAAATGAAAAATTTGGAAATTCATCACAAATTCTATTCATTGCTCATCTCTTGTAATTATCTGGTGGAAAAGTGATAATTAAAGAGAGGGGACCAAGCCCTGGTTAATTTAATCCTTATTATTTTTAAGTGGGTCTGCTGGGACTTATGGTGTCACAACAGCTGGAAAGCCACAGACTGCAGATTAGTATATAGGAACATTATAAGTTGATAGTACAGGCGATAGAACGGGGACCTGCGATCGGTCAGAGGTTATCCAGAGTGGTATACAGGATGAGCTCTGGGTTTTGGTCTGATAATAGCATGCACCCTTGGCGGTCAGCGATTGTTTGCACGTATTAGTGATAAAATCACATTTGTAGATTAGTAACACTTATAGATGATCCACACGTCATTAAACTTGACTCCTAATTGCAGATGCAGATCTGCCTTATTGGGTGCAATAAAAATCCAATAACCGCGGCAGTTTGTGAACGTCACAATAGACGTAATCGGCCTGAACGTCTCCTTATATTTAATGAGGGCTGGTATCGAGCACTTCCAATAAATCCAGGTTTCTTTTGAAGTGAAGTCTGTGCTGCGGATCATGTCGCATCTTGTAGGGACATGTCTATGGAGACAAATGATGAAGTAATTGGGAAGTATGCTAAATGAGATGCAAAAAAGGCTGAAAACCTCATGCACAAGGCAATGTGATTGGGCATACATTGTGATTGCCCCTCACCCCCCGGCACATGGCATATAAAAGCATTGCTATTAGGGGAGAATATCCCCATATACAGCACCTGATAGAGCAATGTGAAGTTCTGAAAGTGCTTCTGACAACCCCACCAGGATCCAGTTTTGATTCCTCAATATTGCAGAGCTCTCGATTGCAGTGGCGCCCACCTGTGGCTGATGCTGGAAACTTTAGTTCCCATGTGGTGACACCATGACCCCCACCTCATGGTTCTCATCCAGCCTTACATTACTTGAAGGACCACATGGGCTCCAGGGTTTGCAGAGATGATGGCTCGGACTCATCATTTGAGGTTTTTTTTTAAGTCACTTTCCTTTTTTGTCTTGTGGTATTAGTTGCCATTTTTGGCACCAAATTCACCAAAATGGTACACGCAATTCCTGAATTTGCTGCAAAGTCTAAAAATGTGTTTTTTTTTCCCATCTTAAACTGTTTTTGTGGCTTTTGGTGCAAAAATCTTGGCATATTCAAAAATACACCAGCGGAGGGACTGGAGTGAAGTTGCACAAAATTTTGCTAATTTTTAAAAAGTTTAGATTAATGTGGGACAAACCTGCTAAGTTTAGTGGAACCGCGCACCCATCTGATGTATATGAGGTCCTACCGACGTTCCCCCTGACCAATGATGTCTGAAAAAGAAGGATTGAGCATCTTGATTTCAGCTGCCAATTCTTTTGATCCCAAAGAGAATATGTCTCAGCAGGAGGTGTCTGGCAGTAGCCTCCTTTGCTGTCCACTGGAAACACATGCACGCTCAGCCGAGCCCAGCGTGCATATGTATGTGGGGTTGGAAGAGATAGCTGTCGGCTGAACTAGTGTTCGACTGCCAGTTAGCTAAAGTGTATGGGCAAACCCAGTCCTGATTCATGTGACAAAAATATGGCTTTGGTTTATAAGGGGCCACCATGGGGCATTGAAAGTTGAGCATGGGGGCTTCAGCACGTATGAAATCACTGCATGCAGCAGTTCTAATATGGTGGGTGCCATTCAATGCTTGATCTAGTGCTTTTTTCAGGGAGCAGCCTTCTAGTAAGTGAGATACAATGCAAGGGACGGCTTCATTTGCATTCATTTTCCATACTCCATTGACCATATCTGCAGGAAGACACCAGAAAACATTTCTTATTCACTTCCTTGAATAACACAAGATGTGTAAATTAAAGATGTCCTCCTCCTCTGTCAAAGTTTTTATCCTCCTGATACATTGCAGTCTCATATTATAAAGCCCTGTGTACTTAAATTGCTCATTTTGCCTTTCGACCCAGATAATTCTTCTCTTTTCCATTAGATCTTTGACATAATGTGATTAAAAACTGACGAGCTGAATCCTTCTAAGCTTTATGGAGAAACAGGAGGTCTCTTTTCTCTGCATGAGTCATGAGTCACTGCAAAATCCCTGGCATGGGGAGGACGGAGCAGCTGGGTCAGGAGGTGAAGAGGGGAATGATTCATGTGGGGAAAAGAGAAGAATTAGCTGGGTAGAAAGGCAAAATAAGGAATTGTAAGTACGCAGTGCTGTATAATATGAGACTGAACATAAAATCTTTGATGGGAGGAGTGCTTCTTTAAACTTGAACATCCTGCAACCAAAACAAGGGATAAAAAAGTTGCCAGCAAGTGCTCCACCTTCATGAACTTTGCATAAATACACGCAGCACGCAACATACCCAAAAGATCCCATTGTGCAAGTAAAGGGTAAAGCCACATCAAAGATCTGTTTCTTCTCCGAGGCCATTTAAAAAAAAGAAAAAGATTACTAAGCATTATAGATTAGCGTTCATAGGGGCAGCCTTAAAGTGTCAAGTTAAGAAGTCCTTAGCTGCTGAATCTGCGGGATGGTGGAGATGTTTGCTATGATAAACATGTTTAAAACCCCCTTTGGTTGATCCTAACAGATGGCACTTTTAACACACGATTAGTGATAAAAGAGCTATCAGACAAGGTGAGTCGAATTATAAAACATATCGGGAGTCGAGAAGCTTTAATGTTCCTGCTCCGCACACCTGACGCCCCGTGCATGACACACACAGGTGGAGCTTTACCATCAGGAACAAGCCCAGGACTTTCATGATCCTTTTATGAGCGAGATCTAAGAGGAGCTGATTCTGATGCCCCGAATATTCACATGTCTGTTATCGTTCAGAGGGATTACACCTGTGTGAAAATCTCTGCATCACTTCTTCCTAAACAAAGCGTTACAAAATAAACCTTTATACCCTGTCCCATTCAGGGCTTCTGTACGAGAACTTCAATGGGAAACATGCGGAGAATGTAAGGAGGGATGAAAGGAGACAATGTTATTATGTGGCAGAACTCAGATGGTGACATCGTACTCTGCCGACTTCCTCCTACACGACACACAACTGTTTGCTTTCTCAATGCCTTCTCCATGGCCCGGTAGACACTAAAGACGCGTGTCATCATTCCCTTCACATCCCAAATATCTCCTAGGAGCAGTGACTAATGAATATCTCACAAAGTATCACATCGAGTCATGTCACCGTAAATGTTCCTGCACGCTTTATTTCATAGGATCCAATTATGTGGAACCAAAAACAGTAAGACACAATCTCAACTCAGGAGCATCAAAGTGTTCTTCACCGAGCAACTCCGTACCGAAAACAAACCCGAGAAATTGAGAAATGGTGTATCACGTTCTCTTGTTGCGATGTCACACTGCTGTATCACTGGCAATGGACATAGAATAGCAGATATTCCATGGAGGTGGTTGCAACTTTCAAGGCAACAGGTGCTCATAATTTTTAGCAAAGAAAGTGTTGTCCATTTGGGTGCCATGTCCAACGTCACGCACTAAGGCCATCAGCTGATCACTACACGTCTGAGATCTTAAAGGGAACCTGTCACCTCATTTTTCGTATATAAGATGCGGCCACCGCCATCAGAGGCTTATCAATAGCATTCTATAATGCTGTAGATAAGCCCCCGATGTAACCTGAAAGATAAGAAAAACAAGTTATTTTATACTCACCCAGGGGGGGCGGTCCGGTCCAATGGGTGTTGCGTTCCGGGTTCGGCACCTCCCATCTTCTAGCCATGACGTCCTCCTCGCTTCTGTCGCGCTCCTGCGCAGGCGTACTTTATCTGCCCTGTTAAGGGCAGAGTAAAGTACTGCAGTGCGCAGGTGCTGGGCCTCTCTGACCTCTCAAGGCGCCTGCGCACTGCAGTACTCTGCTCTGTGAGTGGTGATACAGTAGCCTTCCAAGGAAAAGTGGTCCTTGTATAGGACAATGGTCACAAGAAGCCCCTGAGCTTGGTGAACACTGAAGTTAACAGGACTGAGTTTGTGTGACTAGTAGGGGCCCCGAGTGTTAGATCCAGGGCGCCAGTAGTAGAAGAAATAGGATGCAGAACCGCAGAGCAAGTAGAGAGACCTGTTGATCAGGACTATGGCGACAAGCTAGGCTGTGACAAAGTATGGCGAAACAGTGTGCTTCACTAGCCCTGGAGTAGACAATAGTGGAAGGAAACGATATGTGTGAAAATGCTTTATACTGTGAAGGAAACATCCATAAAACTTTGTACCCGCTACCGCTACATAATCTTTACCAAGTTACCATGGGTCTGTATGCCCAGGGCTGTCCCCTAAAACATGTACCAGTACCTGATCTTTCCTGTTCCTGTGTCAATAGGCCTGTACCTGTGTCCATTCTTGTCTGTATTAGCAGCTATCCCTGAACCTGGTTGTATCAAGGTCTGATCTCTCCCTTTACCTTCTGTGTCTGACTCTGTACCTTTCCTTATACCTGCTGTTAGAACCTGTACCTTTCCTAAGCCGAGTCTGAATCAGTCCCTATCTCTAAGCTGTTGTCGCTGTGCTACATTAGTATTTAGTGTGTACACTTGCTACTTCATTATAAGTACCCTGTGTGATCTTGGCCCTGTGTGTTCTGTGTGTACATGTCCTTGTATTAGTCCTGTCTGTCTTGTGTGTATTTGTCCTTGTAATTGTTCTGTGCTCAGCTAACCCTGTCTGTTCCATGTGAACCGAGTCCTGTCTCTCTTGTGGAAACCCCCGGCTCCGTACCTGTCCGCACCTGCGGTTCCCTTCCTGTCTGCACCTGCGGTTCCTTGTCTGTCCAGTCTGAACTGGGTCCTACCTGTTTCTTTATTCCAGCTTTACCTCCAGTGACCTAGTTCTAGTTGTTTTATTTATTTGTTTCATTTTAGGAGATATACAGGGTTATTATTGTTTTTAACTTTGTTTCATTTTAGTTCAGTTGGAGATCTCTATTTTCTGACTTTTTCTATTCTCGTTGGAGTACTGCTTGAGGATCAAAATATCATAATTATGGATGCGGCTGCTACACACCATGTATTTGGAGCAGAAATTGGCATTCCGTGTGGACAGTTCATGGACCATATAGGTCCAGGATATTTTTATTTTTTGCTTTTTATTATCAAGGATGATGTTTAGAACTGATGCTGGCACATTAACTATCACTCGGAAATTAATTTTTCATTAATAGTACATTAGTGACATTGTTTATTTTATTAATGTACTTTAATTTATACTGTTTTAATTAAATATTGCACTTTAATTCATATTAATTCATAATATTATTTATGTAATTTTGTATCACTTTTATTAATTTGTTCATTTATTAATTGCATTGCATTTATTATAATGTAGTAATTATTTATATTGTATTGATATAGACTATTTGCAGCACTTTGTCACTTTAAATTTTAGCTTCATTGCACATGTTAATTTTAAATCTTAACTTGCATTTTTTTTATACCTTCATTTCATTTGGATGGCCAGGAGTAGTGGCGCGGGTCATGTCTATCAGCTCCCAGACTTGTGTTTCCCCCGGCAATTTTGGAGTTAGCTGACACACACAGCACCATTACCATGGCTGCCTGAGTTTTTTGCGACTCACCGTCCGGAGATGACGAGTCACTTCCGGGGGGTGATGGAATGACGCAGCGCGCCGTGTCTCTATGGTGGTTTCAAAGACACAATTTGATGACTCTCTCGGCAGCCCATTGGCAATGGGAATAGGAATAAAGTCCGGGTCTCCCTCTCCCTGACACGGCCCCTGGAGAAGTGTGGACGAAACGCGCGTCGGGGTGGAGGGACCCCGGGCACAGGCTCCACACACATGTAGTATAACCTGAAGGGTTTTCAGTCAAATTATTATCGAAGGTGTTTCTGCTTCAGTGCACAAATATTGGTGGCCCCAGGGTGTGCTTTACTTTATGTGCAATGGACCATACCAGGCTATATGTGATTTAAGGTGTACTCGGGCTCTTGTTGCAATTAATTGCCTTTAATATTTCATAATAGCCTTAATTTATTTATAATAGCTTGATCACCCCAATTTATTCATTGTATACATATAAAACTCGAGTATAAGCCGACCCCCCTTAATTTTGCAGAAAAACTGGAAAACTTATTGACTCGGTATAAGCCTAGGGTGAAAATGAGGCAGCTACTGGTAAATTTCAAAAATAAAAATAGATACCAATAAAAGTAAAATTTAAAGAAGTTAAATGTTTTTGAATAGCCATATTGAATCAGGAGCCCCATATGCTGCCCCCTATATTATGCCCATATGCTTTCCCATGTATTATGCCCCACAAGATGCTTCATAGATTTTGTCCCAATCTGCCCCATGTATTATGCCCCATATATTGTGCCCCCCTATGCTGCCCAATGTATTATGCCCCCATATGATGCTCCACAATTGTGCCCCATATGCTGCCCATGTATTATGCCCCACAAGATGCTCCATAGATTGTGCCCCATAGATAGATATGTCCCTTATGCTCCCCCGCTGGAAAAAAAGCCCCCCATCGCCCCCCAGGTCCGGGGTCCAAAGGGGGAAGGGGCCCCCCCCTTGGGGCAAAGGGGGGTTTTCACCCCCCACCCTATAAAAAAACCCCCTCCC
>JARQOD010000010.1:50750778-50790392 GCA_033576555.1 Oophaga sylvatica | reverse complement strand
CTATGTGATAGCACCCCCATTAGTGTTTAAAAAAGCCTTTCAAGATTTTATTTATTCATGCCAATTTTTTTTTTTTCCACTTATAAAAGTAATCCCCTTTCGTGCCCCCCTTAACCAAGAAATGGGGGGTTTTTCCCGGGGCTTGGTACAATCTGGGGCTCCCTATATGACTGCGACTGTGAATCCTCAAAAGCGCGTGCCGCACCAGGACCCTTTTCCGTGCGGGGCGATTTGCATTTTTTCCGTTACAATGCCGAGCAGTCATGCGCGGCCCACATGACAGCCTGCTCCTGGAGCCGACACCAGAGAATCCTCACAGTGAGCATGTTGTGAGGATTCCAAGTCTGCAGTCACATAGAGTGACTGCAGACTTGTACCCAAGGCCGGAAAAACTCCTTTAAGTGTTCCCTTAACAAGTAATAAGTTGCAAGTGCCCTTTATGGTGTAAAATTGTCCTCAGTGGCCCCTTATAAAGTAATAATGGAACGAAAGCCCCCTTTTATAAAGTAATAATGCCCCCTGAGTGATCTAACAAATAATACCACAAGTTGCTGCCAAGTTTTTAGTAATGCCCTGAGTGCATCCAAAAAATAAACTGCCCCTCAGTGCCTGCTTAACCATCAATGATATTGGATGCCTATTTAAAAGTAACAATGTTCCAGAAAAAGAAAAAAAATATTCCTATTCTGCTGAGTAACAGGTCCGCAGCGAGACCTCGCCCGAGTTTTCCTCTTCATCATACAAGCACGGCGGAAGTATGCGCCATGTCATTCCACCGCCGTCCTGTGCCTGCTCCTGCCATCATATCGGCCATCTGCCAAAATATGAAGACGGCAGTTTAGGGTTTAGGGTTTAGTCAATGGCATCATAATCTCTGATCTTTGGGCCTGAATTATCCATCGGGTGTAACATGGCGTGACGAAACTGAATATAAGGGGAGATTTTCCTGTGACTTGTCGGCAGCGCCCTGCGAGGATTATACGGGATATTCCATATCACACCTGAACAGCGTCTACAGTTACCCGGCGTCCAGAGACCTGTTACTTGGTGATCAACAAACAGATTCCATCGTAATATGTGAATAATTCAGTGAATTCTCAGTTGACGGAAGAGACAAGAACAAAAGAGGTGGCGGATTTTAGGGAAACATCATTTTGAAGGCGCTTTTGTTTGCTTTGACTAATAGCACGAGGCGCTGGATCAATGGGTAAAACCGATTCCTTCCTCACACGACGGTATCAATTAGTGCCATAAATATATGTTAAAAAGATGGTGTAAGACCAGCAGCAAAAAACAACATGTACCAGAAACGCATCGAGTCACACAATGTCATTACGCTGCGTCATGGCCCCTACTCGGAATTATGTCTGTAATTGTGTCTGTTTACATCTGTCAATAAATGAAGTCAACTTGTTGTCTAAAGGGTATGCCACACTGAACAATTTCGCTAACGGATCGCTAAAAACGTCACTATTTAGCGATCCCGTTAGCGATGTTGTTGTGTGCGGCAGCTTGCCAGCGACGAGCTTCCTGCTGTGATCTCGCTCGTCGCTGGAATCGTTCCGGACCCTATTTTCTCGTCGGCGCTCCCGCTGGGTAAGTATATATCGCTAGTGTGGCACCTTTTCTTAGCGATTTAGCGGTACTTTTGTACCGCTAAAGTCGTTAAGAAGATCGCTAACGGCGATAGCGTCGTTAACTATATCGCTAAATGTGGCCGCACTTAGCGATAAGAAACAATACCGCTAGCGATCGCATTAGTATGCGTCGTATCGTGATCGCTAGCGGGATTGTTTAGTTGGCAGTACCTTAACAGACCTAACTGGTAACAGACACAGAGCAGAATTCACACCAAGGCCTGGAAGCCGACATGGCAGTCAGGGTTCCTATACATACTTTCCATTTCTTCTAAATTAGTTTCCAGATATATTATGCTCCAGAGCTGCATTCACAATATTACTAATTGTTATTGGGAAAAAAAATGCTAGAATAGTGAGTGCAGCTCATGGGGTATAATACAGGATGTAACTCAGGATCAGTAATGTAAGTATGTACACAGTGACTGCACCAGCAGAATAGTGAGTGCAGCTCTGGGTATAATACAGGATGTAACTCAGGATCAGTAATGTAATGTATGTACACAGTGACTGCACCAGCAGAATAGTGAGTGCAGCTCTGGGGTATAATACAGGATGTAACTCAGGATCAGTAATGTATGTACACAGTGACTGCACCAGCAGAATAGTGAGTGCAGCTCTGGAGTATAATACAGGAGGTAAACTCAGGATCATAATGTAATGTATGTACACATTGACTGCACCAGCAGAATAGTGAGTGCAGCTCTGGAGAATAAATACAGGAGGTAACTCAGGATCAGTAATGTAATGTATGTACACAGTGACTGCACCAGCAGAATAGTGAGTGCAGCTCTGGAGTAATAATACGGATGTAACTCAGGATCAGTAAATGTAATGTATGTACACAGTGACTGCACCAGCAGAATAGTGAGTGCAGCTCTGGGTATAATACAGGATGTAACTCAGGATCAGTAATGTAATGTGTGTACACAGTGACTGCACCAGCAGAATAGTGAGTGCAGCTCTGGAGTATAATACAGGATGTAACTCAGGATCAGTTATGTATGTACACAGTGACTGCACCAGCAGAATAGTGAGTGCAGCTCTGGAGTATAATACAGGATGTAACTCAGGATCAGTAATGTAATGTATGTACACAGTGACTGCACCAGCAGAATAGTGAGTGCAGCTCTGGGGTATAATACAGGATGTAACTCAGGATCAGTAATATAATGTATGTACACAGTGACTGCACCAGCAGAATAGTGAGTGCAGCTCTGGGGTGTAATACAGGATGTAACTCAGGATCAGTAATGTAACGTATGTACACAGTGACTGCACCAGCAGAATAGTGAGTGCAGCTCTGGGGTATAATACAGGTTGTAACTCAAGATCAGTAATGTAATGTATGTACACAGTGACTGCACCAGCAGAATAGTGAGTGCAGCTCTGGAGTATAATACAGGAGGTAACTCAGGATCAGTAATGTAATGTATGTACACAGTGACTGCACCAGCAGAATAGTGAGTGCAGCTCTGGAGTATAATACAGGATGTAACTCAGGATCAGTAATGTAATGTATGTACACAGTGACTGCACCAGCAGAATAGTGAGTGCAGCTCTGGAGTATAATACAGGATGTAACTCAGGATCAGTAATGTAATGTGTGTACACAGTGACTGCACCAGCAGAATAGTGAGTGCAGCTCTGGAGTATAATACAGGATGTAACTCAGGATCAGTTATGTATGTACACAGTGACTGCACCAGCAGAATAGTGAGTGCAGCTCTCGAGTATAATACAGGATGTAACTCAGGATCAGTAATGTAATGTATGTACACAGTGACTGCACCAGCAGAATAGTGAGTGCAGCTCTGGAGTATAATACAGGATGTAACTCAGGATCAGTAATGTAATGTATGTACACAGTGACTGCAGCAGCAGCAGAATAGTGAGTGCAGCTCTGGAGTATAATACAGGATGTAACTCAGGATCAGTAATGTAATGTATGTTCACAGTGACTGCACCAGCAGAATAGTGAGTGCAGCTCTGGGGTATAATACAGGATGTAACTCAGGATCAGTAATGTAACGTATGTACACAGTGACTGTACCAGCAGAATAGTGAGTGCAGCTCTGGGGTATAATACAGGATGTAACTCAGGATCAGTAATGTAACGTATGTACACAGTGACTGCACCAGCAGAATAGTGAGTGCAGCTCTGGAGTATAATACAGGATGTAACTCAGGATCAGTAATGTAACGTATGTACACTGTGACTGCACCAGCAGAATAGTGAGTGCAGCTCTGGAGTATAATACAGGAGGTAACTCAGGATCAGTAATGTATTGTATGTACACAGTGACTGCACCAGCAGAATAGTGAGTGCAGCTCTGGAGTATAATACAGGATGTAACTCAGGATCAGTAATGTAATGTATGTACACAGTGACTGCACCAGCAGAATAGTGAGTGCAGCTATGGAGTATAATACAGGATGTAACTCAGGATCAGTAATGTAATGTATGTACACAGTGACTGCACCAGCAGAATAGTGAGTGCAGCTATGGAGTATAATACAGGATGTAACTCAGGATCAGTAATGTAGTGTATTTACACAGTGACTGCACCAGCAGAATAGTGAGTGCAGCTCTGGAGTATAATACAGGATGTAACTCAGGATCAGTAATGTATGTACACAGTGACTGCACCAGCAGAATAGTGAGTACAGCTCTGGAGTATAATACAGGATGTAACTCAGGATCAGTAATGTATTGTATGTACACAGTGACTGCACCAGCAGAATAGTGAGTGCAGCTCTGGAGGTTTAATATGGAATAGAGCACAGAATAAAAAACAAGATAAGTAATGTATTTATGGAGGGATTTAGCTGCTTATCTAGTTTGCGTCTATAGATAAACCCCTGAAGAGATGGATTTAAGCTTTAATTAGGAGACAGGACTCTAACATGATAATGACATTTTTGGATTTTATGGTGTGAGCTCCTTTTCATAATACAATGATTCTTCTGCACCTGTATGTTGGTTTGCATTCTGGGGTGATGATGATTACGGGGAGCACAGCTTGATAGGCTTTTTGCAGCAGTTTTATCTGTAGCCGCATTCCATGAGGGCAGGGGACAAAGCTTCAGCCCCGAACACCTGCTCTGCCTGTGACTGGCAGCAGTGCTGACAAGCCCTCATCAATCAATCAAGGGAGCAGCCATTCATTCACCTGCAGATCTGTGCTGTACAGACACGCTGCGCACATTTCTGCTCCATTGCAATACACGGTGATAAATGGCTATGAATATATTACCAATGCTGCTTATAGCAATACACCCAGGCGTTAACAATGGCAGCTCATTACTAGGATTATATTTTTAGTGTAATTAAACCTGTTAGTTATCATTTTCAAACTACCGAAGTTTTGCTATATAGAAAACGGGGGGCAAATTATTTGGAAAATTACATAGAAAAATATATATTTTTAAATTAATGATCGTAAAACAGATTAAGTCCATATCATAATAATGTTGTATAAATTTTATCTTCTATTTTTTATATTACCATCAAATTATAATTATATCTATTTGTTCCCAATAAGTGGAAAATTGCTAAATGATATTTATTAACTAAAAAATACTAAAAATCTGAAATTGCAGCCAGCATGCATTTCCAGTTGTGAACCATTAAATAGAAGTTAAAGTAGCTTTCCATTTTATCAATTACTGTAATAAAAAAAATATATGAAATCCGTGCAGATATTACATTTACACCACAAATATTTTTCATGTCTTTTTCATATAAAAAAACCTAAACTGCAACTTTCTGCTTCTCCGCCCTTACTGCAAAGCGAGAAAAAGAGTAAAAATGTATTTAAAAAAATAGTTTTTGTATTTAGTCATTAAAGTCATAATCACACAAAGGCAAGGACAACATGAATTTTTTTTATACATTTATATTTTTATTTTGAATATTTATATTTTAAAAAAAATGTTTGTTATGTATTTGTATTTTTAATATTTTTATAAAATGTGTTTTTTAGACATTTTATTTTGAATATTTACATTTTTATAAAAAAAGATGTATGTTTTTTTATTTGAATATTTACATTTTTATAAAAAAAGATGTATATATATTTATTTTTTTTATTTTAATATTTATATTTTTATAAAAATTCACAGGGAATTTGGAAAATAAATAATTGTTATTCTATTGTATTTAATTAATAATTAATAATTTTAGAAATTAGTTAAAAAGAAATTATGTAAACCAAGGCTAATTATTTTTTTTAATTTTTAAAAACACCATAAAAAGTTGAAATATCAATTAAAAAATATATATTTAACGGTGTGAACGACTCTTGAAAACCAGCCAAGGACCAAACCGTTGGCTGTCAGTCATGGCGCTGTGAAGAAATCATGGGGCGATCTGTGTTGAAAAGACACTCTTCAGGCATCACCCTAATTAGTATCATGGGTCCATGACCCTTTTTGTAAGTAAAAGACAAACATTTTTCTAACTGCTGCTCTGCAGGGAGGTCCTAGACCCCCGGGAGCGAGGGTCTCGGAGAGCTGTCACAGTCAGGTTTATTAGGGCCGGATTGTTTGATGTGGTGCCTCTTACTGGATTAGTATAGAGCTCATTGAGGGATGTTTTACATGACACTACATACGACTTTCTAAAGCATTCTTTTAAAGAAACAATGAAAAATAAACATTCGACCCTTAACCCCAAAGATTAAGATCCTTTATCCAAAAAATATAAGAATTGCTTCTAAGAAAACCCTTGAATTCAAGCCATTTACTCAACTTAATAGAATTAGTGCCAGGTCTAAGCAGGCAGCCCCGCTGATCGGCAGCAGCGCCAGCTGGACGGACGGACGGACGGACCTATTTAGTAGTCCAGTTATCTAGATTTTTAGTATTTATCATTTCTATCTATTGATATTAGATGTACCACAAAAACTGACAACCTGACAACCACTGTATCAGCAAAGTGAGACGACTGACTTTTATTGACGACCAATATTAAAACTTATATTCAAAATGATAAGGAAATTAATTTATCTTTGCACTATTAAAATTTGTGCAAATTTCTATCACTGTCCTGTACATAATGCGGAAATCCCTGCGCCAATTGCCATAATATTGCTTCTTTTTCCAAAATGAATGCAGTTTGCAGATATCCAATTGATTGCCACCAAAATACCTCATTCAGATGGCTGTGAAGGATTTTAAAGGGTTGTCTAACAAATAAAAATGTCTGCACTGACAAATAATGGTTTAAAATAACAAATATAGCAGTGCTCTCCGGTCCAATTCCGGTCACTCCAGCACAGGCCTCTCTGAGGATATCTGCCAGGACCGGAAGTGATGACCTCTAGGATGGATTGAATCGCTTCGGCTCCCTCCTTATCCGAATAGCTATAGCGCTTACTGAATAGCTGCATCTTTAACCCGGATACCTGGAGCGCTCCGATAATCAGCTGTTCAGCGCAGCAGCTGCATGTGTCGCGGCTGTGTGACAGTCACAACAGGCTCTCCATGCATGTGTTGTGACTGTCACACAGCCGTGACATATGCAGCTGCGGCGCCGAACAGCTGATTATCGGCAGCGCTCCAGGTATCCGGGTTCCCGATGCAGCTATTCAGTAAGCGCTATAGCTATTCGGATAAGGAGGGAGCCAACGCTGTTCGCTCAACCCTAAGACCTCCCATTCTGCAGTCACCTAACCACTTATATCCATCAACACTAGACATGAGCCATGTGAACCGCCTCCTACCGGCTGGCATCCCTGACTGCTCTTTTCATTAGCCAGCCTGGCATGATGTCATGTGTGAGTCAGCCTCAGCGATGATGTCATGTGTGCGTCAGCAGTAGGGATGTTATGCCAGGTCTACAAATCAGAAGAGGCTGCGGGTGATCCCAGCAGGTATTAGGCCATTTGCTTGGCTACTGTTGGTGACCAGGGTCCTGTGAATTATTTCGCTCATCTCTAGTAAGTGGGAATGGATACCAAAACCGAAAACCAAAAATCTCTTTGCGTTTCTATACAAACAAGGAGACCGAATATAAAAAGACTATAAATCATAGTTGAATTGGACCAGATCAGCAGAGGCACTAGAACAGTAATGGACTCCAAAGGTAGGGTGAACTGTTTAACAAATTCGGGCAGCACACTGCTGCTGATCAAAGACCCTGTACTATTCAGACTATCCTTTCTAAATTAAAGGGGTACGCTCATTTTCTGTCTTCAGGAGCACTTCCAGGATTTTTGCTTGCCAGGGAGCAGTGCGCTCCTGAAGATTGACAGTGCGCTTTAGTGGGATGGTTAAGCTGCTGGTTTGAACTGTGCGCTCTCCAATGCTGCAAGCAGAAGAAGCTTTGCCACTGCAACCTTTTAGAAATGCAGGGATACCGAAGAAGGGATCCGGCGATACAACCAGCTTCAGAGCAGCGCATGTAAGCTGTATTTCAAAATGCTTTGAAGCATGAGCTCCTTGTCTAGAAAACCAATCACTCTGATGAGGCTGGTAAGTACAGTATTAGAAATCCCTCCATTTTTGAGAAAGGAAAGGATTAATAACACGTAAACTGTAAAAGTGATTGTTTTCACAAGCACTTTGCAATTTTAACCATTAATGAACATAAAACAACCCTTAGCTATTGTTATGAATACCTCCAAAAGCTCATTCATGGTACAGCCACAATGACCAACTTCAGATCAAGGAAGCCACTGGAGTGAGGATCGGCTGCTGCTCAGCGAGACCTCACTGAAGACTATGGTTTTCACACTAATTGCCTCTTAGATATGTGATCAGTAAAGATCTGACTTCCGGTAACTTCACCATCAGCAGAACCAAGAGGACATGATGTTTATTGAGGGTGATATGGCCCCTGCTGATCAGTAAGAAACCAACCCCACTGACTACACATCCAAACCGCAAACATTCAATGTATGATCAGTAAGGTTTAGAGTTCTGACATCCCCATGATCAGCAGAACGAGGGGGTTACACATCTTATGTTACACCTTCACTCTGCCGACAGAAGAGTTTGGGGCCTCCACCAATCAGACTTCCAAAGACTGTGCCATTAGTGGGCTCCAAGCTCTGATACCCTCATGATCTGCTGATCACTGAGGAATGAGGTCCCGGAATCCTATCAATCATACCGCCAAAGGACACTTGGCAGAGCATTCATGTGTTTTCAATAGGAAGACACACCATTGGATTACATCCTGGGGAAATAAGAGGATAATCTGTCCAGGGATAGGCTAGTTGGGCTCACTGAAAAAAGTGAGTTCACAAAATGTATCCAAAAAATACAATCTGAACAATGTCCATGTACCGCAAGACTACGGACTACATACCACTGCCCAATCAACTGGAAAATGTATCTGCATCCTGTCCAAATGTTTGAGCTATGGCGTGCATACTGGAGAGCCACATCACATTTCTGCTATGGAGCCTTTGATAAGAGGGCTCGGACCCGTCGTTGTGTAACTAAAGTGGGGAGAAAACCTGTGCACGACTCACAACTGGGGAAAATAGGCCCAATAGTCATAAAAAGGGTTTGGAGAGGAAAACTAACACCGGTCTCTTGTGTCCTAGATGGCAAAATCAGATCTTGGATCTTGGCTCTACGCGCTCCTGATTGGGGGAGCACATGAGGGGTACAGGATCACATCCCATAATGATGTTTAGTAGCCTAAAGATATCCACTGTAATAAAGCAAAATGACAACAAGGTAGTGATGAGCGAATCTGCGGAAATTTGACGTCGGCAGATTTTACATCCACCATTTCCGCTCTTGTTTGGCCATTTTCTTTGGTCCAGTCACCAGTGAAGTCTTGACTGGGCCATCTTTGGCAACTTCTGGCACCTGCAACATTTGATATCTCTTGGCATCTCTTTGCGGACTAAACCACAATGTTATAAAGTCACACCCTAGTTGGAAAAGAAGAGGGCAAGCTCCAGAGCATGTCAGTGAAGACCAGACAGAGGAAGAAGACTTGACCAGAGCGGTGCTACATGGCACGACAGGTGAGCGCTGAGGGAATAGACTTTTTTAAACCATTTCCTAGAGCTTTATAACCCAACAAATGGACATCCCAAGGAGAATCTTAAAAAGTTAGATTTTGACTAATCCAAATTTTTCAATGTCAAGTCAATCGATCCACTTATCTTTACTAACCACGTATTTGTAGAAATATCGATGCTACGTGGCATATAGTAAGATAGTACTACAATATTTCATGTACTGGATGCAGAGCTGACTATTTACATCCCAGCTCGGTGCTCGGATAGGAACAAGGTGCTTAGCTACCAGATCCAACCCGTGATACAACGAGATCTCCACTCGCCCGATAGTGTTACAACCAACACAAAGATTTTACTGTAGGCACTGCCTTCCGAAAAGGTATTTGAAATTGAAGTTGCAAATCAAAGAGAAGCGAATGTGTAAGAACACCTATCCGGTTTCATTTCAGAGAGCGCTCTTCTTTTCACAGGGGACCTTAAAAGGGAACATTTCTAACCAACTATTTCATACACAAGTTCAATCACAAAGGCGACCTGAACACTTGTCTGTCGAAGTCATTGTGTGCGGGATGTCCCTTTCTACACAACTCCTTGACTATCTGGAAAAAAGATCTCCTGGAAGAACAGGGGTTAAGACGACTATAATGCATCCAAGGCCTACCAGCCCTAGAAAAATGTCAAAATCCTATAATTATATAGGTTTGACCTAATGCGAGAACACAAATCCCTGCTCAATAATATAATTCAAGTCCTTTGTAACCCATTTATAAACCTATGAATAACCTGGTGTTAGAGGATTCCCGTATCAACCCCAAACTGGGGCTTTAAAAAGGGGGTAATAATGGGAAATAGTTTTGGTTGCAAAAGTACAAAATAAAATAGAACACAAGATCATGTTTCAGGAATTATTAAAATAGTCTATTCAACTGGATTGGTGTGGATCTCACCTGTCGCCACAACAGTTGACTTGTATCCTCCGTTCTTCCCTAGCTCCATGGCCGCGGTGAAAAAGATTTGTCCGAAACATCTGGCTGTGCATGTGCCGTGCTGCTCCATTCAACTTCTCGTGCCTGTAGTCATGTGGCTACAGAGAACAAGGGAATTGGGACTCCAGGTTCCAGTGGTGGGGCCTACACCAATCTGGATCACCAGAATTTAAGTAGACTTTACTCCATCAAAAAAGTTAGACGGTCATGAAAAGGAAGCGTTTAAAGAGGACATGTGACCAGATGAAAAGTGGACAATCTTTACTGTTATTTTATTCCTGTTGCTCCCCTGATTTTTTTTTTGTAAATCTGCAATGTGGTTTCACAGATATGGGTGTTTATTTGTTATTTTTATGTTTTTTACAAGGAGGTGGGTCTCACAGGATCCTCGGGGGCGGGTCCTTAGTCTGAACTGCAGAATTATCCTGTGAGCCATTCCCGCTTTGTAAATACACAATCAGTTGTGTAGCAATCAGCTAATCATCATGGATCAACATTTTCAAAACTCAAATGGATGTCCTACCATGTAATATGGACGCAGAGGGTCCATCAAATAGGGAAACACCTGGTCCGGCAGATAGAGGGAGGATCCAAGGAGAAACTCGAGCCTATGATGATCATATGTCATACCAGTGCCACATGGTCTGCTATACACATTTAAGTCAATCAAACCAGTCTACACTGTGGGGCCGGATGGCCATATAAAGTCTATGGGGCCCTCAGAGGGAGAATATTTATGAAGGTTTAATTACAACACCCATTTTTTTTTTTTTTTCCTAGAGATAAACCACTGTCAGGGGTGACTGACACATTCATTCACTGAAACCTGAGCTGGACAGTTGCCTACACGCCAGAATATCCAGAATGTGCGGTGGTATACTCCGATGACTTAAGGTACTGCCACACTACACGATCCCGCTAACGATCTCGTTAGCGTCGCATACTAATGAGATCGCTAGCGGGATCGTTTACAATATCGCTAGTGTCGGCCACATTTAGCGATGTCGTTAAGGATGCTATCGCGGTTAGCGATCTCCTTAACGACTTTAGCGGTACAATAGTACCGCTAAATCGCTAAAAAAGGTGCCACACTCAGCGATATATACTTATCCAGCGGGACGCCGACGATAAAAATAGGGTCCGGAACGATCAGGACGACGGACGAGATCACAGCAGGGGCCACGTCGTTGCTGCATGCCGCACACAACAACATCGCTAACGGGATCGCTAAATAGTGACGTTTTTTAGCGATCCCGTTAGCGATGTTGTTTAGTGTGGCATACCCTTTACCCTTTTCTTAATTACCATACGTACATATCAGGGCTAATCCTTTATTTTATTAGACTGGTCCCCTAATGATAGTTTAATCACAGTTTATCCCATTACTTGAATCTTCAGCGATCAGCTGGAGGGAACCAAACAACAAGTGTTTAATTTCCCTGCAGTGCCCCCGCAGGAGAAATGAGGCATTACACCGTTCCTATAAAACTCCATAGGTTGTATGTGTCATGTATATACGATCAGAAACTTCCAGAGTGTGAGGGCCTCCTTGTAGGTGCTCTCTACTCCAGCTAGTTGTGGGTGTCCTAAATAGGGAATCCTATTAACCCAAAAGTCGTTTATATGGGGTCATTTAAATGATGGTGCACCATAAACTTTTTTAAAGACAATTTTCAAAACGGATCTGTCTCATTATAGTTTCCCACATAACAAGGAATTAATAGGTTTTGTCCTGTTAATAGGGGCAGTCTGACAGCTCCATCACTATGGCTGTGCCCAAAATCACTTTGCCAGAGGGGCAAAAAAAAAAAAAAGTTTACAGAGTTATACAAAATAAAGTACACCCTCAAATACTTTACAGGTCCCAATTACTTTGCTATGTGGCGCCCCTTGGCAGAGGCACAATATGTACCGCCAGTACTATACTACTCAGTACAGTGACTAATCATAGATGTTATCCAGAAGAAACCTTCTAGAGAAACACTGAAAAAATATGAAATTAGACAGATATGGAGATAAAGTGGATCCCGACATGACGTCACAGAGGCTGAATTACTTTGAGATGAGGCAATAAGCGTGCTGCCATATAGCAATCATCAGAAGCAATCTTCTAGAAGAAAATCTGTGTCATAGGAGCTTGATGCAGTCCGATATATGACATATTGTACTCAGGATGGTGCCATGTTACAAAGATATTCTTCCCTACAAATAACCTTCTAGGAAAATATTGGATGTCCTATAACCTCAACGCGTGCCAAATTACTTTGATTAATGGTACCTGAAGGCAGATGCATTGTGTTGCCATATAGTGCTTAGAATGGTGTCATTTATACAGATGGAAACCTTCTAGAACAAATACTCTGCATGCCATACGAAATCAGAGAAATGCAGAAGTAGAGCCCCATAGATCTCTTATGACGCCATACAACTTAGGGGTCTGCGTGGAGACTTTATACATTTATACGCTTTACAAAAACACACGATAAGGGAATGTAGTATACAGCTATATATACTAAGCTCATCTGAGCTTTAGATGGCCCCCTATATACAGTAATAACGCATGACTAAGTATTGATTAGTTAACTGTGTGTGTGCCTGCATCGGTTGGGATATGCTCCAGTCGCCCCCTCTGCAGCCTCCCCCTATAAGCCGCCCTATTGCCAATTTGTTTGCAATGCTTTCCCTCTACCGGAGCTCTTTTTTTTTTTTTTTCTTCCCCTGACAGGCAGGTGAGATCAAAGCGACGCAGGACAAAAGGGGCTCCACAGTGATTTGTCAGGGGACGAAAGGCAGCACTGTCTGGGAAATCAGCTACAGCCCAGAAACGGGCCCTCAGCTCCCCAGCACTAAAGAAACCGTGGCATGAGAAAAAGTACAGCAGAAAAGGTTCAGAGGTCAGGATGATTTGGTTTGGATTATGGGAGCCTCCTTTTAAACCTGAGAATGAACAGGATAATAACCTTTGTTAATGTCCGGGGGAGGGAATTAAAAAAAAAAAATCTTTTGTATACAATTGCGCAGGGATTGCCTGCAATTAAAATGTCGTTGTTAGGCCAATTCTGGTTTCAGACATGCTCTTATGAACACTCAGCCCTTAACCCCTTGTGCCCTGTGAACGCCGAGCACGGACGTTGGTCTGCAGGATTACACGAGTGCTGCAGGGTCTGAAAAATAAAACGGAGTGAGAATGGTCTGATGCAACCCGGGACATAAAGGTATAAAATATAGCGAGAAGATGGCACCACAACCCGGAACATCCAGATGAAGCGCCATGTTATCTGTATGGAATGATTAGTATATATATATATTATATATATATATATATACACACACATAATAAAAAGACACATCTCCATGTTTTCCTCAATATCTGACATGAAATAAGAATAAACCTTTCACGTTTTAGGACAATTAGGATTACCATAATTATTAATATTTGCCCAATGTCAGAATAATGAGAGAATGTTTTAAGGCATTTTTATTACTTACTGAAAAATCTAAAGTTTCTTTCCATTTAATTAGTATTTGGTACCATTGCCCTTACACTGAATGACTTGGGTCAGACGTTTGGGATCTCCTTCCACGAGCTTCTCACAATAGTTGGTCAGAATTGGGGGCCCATTCCTCCTGATAAAACTGGTGTAACTGATCCAGGTTTGTAGGTCGTCTTCTCGCACCGGCCTTTTCAGCTTTGCCCATAAATTTTCAAAAGGATTGAGATCAGGGCTTTGTGATGGCTGCTCCAAAAAAATGACTGTTATCCTTAAAAAAATATTTAGAGTTGAGAGTCCTCAGTGGTTGATACCTTTTAATGGCTAACTGAAAAGATGGTAACAAATTGCAAGCTTTCGAGACTACTCAGGTCTCTTCATCAGGCTAAACTAATACAAAATCTGAAGAATCACATATTTATACACATTTATACACATATTTTTCTATCTACTGGCTAACACGGTACAAAGATATACATCTTTACTGTTATCCTTAAGCCACTTTGTTACCATTTTGGCAGTATGCTTCGGGCCATTGTCCATTTGGAAGACCCATTTCCGCCCAAGCTTTAACTTTCTGGCTGATGTCTAGAGATGTTGCTTCAGTATTGCCACATAATTCTTTTCTCATGATGCCATCTATTTTGTGAAGTGCACCAGTCCCTTGATGCTGCCACCACCGTGTTTCACAGTGGGGATGGTGTTCTTAGGCTTCCAAGCTTCTCCCCTTTTCCTCCAAACGTAACGATGGTCATTATGCCCAAAAAGTTCAATTTTAGTTTCACCAGACCACAGGACGTGTCTCCAAAAATTAAGGTCTTTGTTCCTGTATGTATTTGCAAACATTAATCTGTCTGTTTTGTTTCTTTTGCAGTAATGGCTTCTTCCCGGCAGTGTGGCCTTTCAGCCCATGTTCATACAGTACTCGTTTCACTGTGGATATTGACACAATCTTACCAGCTTCCACCATAATCTTCACACGGTCGTTTTTATCCTTGGGTTGATATGCACATGTCGGACCAAAGCACGTTCATCTCCGGGACACAGAACCAGTCTCCTTCCTGAGCGGTGTGATGGCTGGACATATCCCATCTTGTTTGTACTTGTGTATAATTGCTTGTACAGATGAATGAGGCGCCTTCAGGTATCTTGAAATTGTACCCAAGGATGAGCCAGACTTAATAAAGTAATAAAAATGCATTAAAACATTCTCTCTCCCATTATTCTGGCATTTGGCAAATATTAATAATTATGGTAATCCTAATTTACCTAACACAGGAAAGGTTTATTCTGATTTCATGTCAGATACTGAGAAAAACCTGCAGATGTGTCTTTATATATAGTGGATGGAAACTTCTAGTTTCAACTGTATACGGAATAATTAGTGTTGTGTTTTGGTAGCTGAGGAGAAAAAGCAAATACGACAATACACCAGAGAGGCTGGAACCTATTGAATTGCAGTAACCTGAACTAACCACACAACTAGAGGTAGCCGTGGAGCGTTCCTACGTTGATCCTAGACGCCTCGTCACAGCCTGAGAGATAACTACACCTAAAGGCAGAAAGAGGAAAGCTATCTGCCCCGGAGCAGATCCCCAAAGAAAATAGGAAGCTACCAAACATGTAATGGCGGTTAGACAAGAAGAAGCACGGACACAGACAGAAAATAGAATGAGCAAACGCTGGGGCCCAATCTGTCTAGACAGAAAAGTACAGGAAAGGATTCTCACTGCAATCCAAAAAAAACCCTAAAAAATACCACCTCTTCAGATTGCAAAAACACCTGAGATCACACGATCTCTACCACCTAAATCAGATCTCTGGTGTAACAAAACTAAGCCGCAGCCACTGAAAAAACAGGAAAAAGCAAATGAACAAGTAACAGTGGCTTCAGATAAACTGAGAGGAGCACAAGCCCCCAGAGGGGACCTGGCTGACCTCCACAGAAGTGCAGGGAACAATGCAAAAAGCAAGCACAAAAATAAAAGCAGAAAATATCTTATCTGATAGCAGAAGATGCAGGCAAGACTCAGCAAACTTCCAAATGAACTAGGAACCATAATTGAGACAAGAAAAATTGATCACCGGCAACCATCATGGGAGAGAACCTCCCTTATATCAGACCAGTCCGTGATCCCAGATTGCCATTCCTCGCTGAAAGGTTCAGTACTGTCAGTAACCACCATAGGGAGTATCTGCTCAGAAACCAGCTCTAGCACATTCATAACAAATTAGTGTGTATATATACAGTATATATATCTGTTGGTCACCTGTTGACTCCATCATCAGAATCTGGTGACCGCCCGTGTCATGTATAGTGTACAGTTCCTATAGCGTCTTGTGCTTGGGTGCGAGGAAAACACATGAGACATAGGTTGATATGAAATGACTTGTATTACTTCATACAAGCATGCTGAAAAGGTCACACAGTTTGCAGGAACAGAGGCAGGAGAACACAGCAGGCCAGAGTAACTTCAAGCTCTACAATAACTCTCCAAGCAGGTTCAGGATCTCTTCTCTGTACCGTAATTCCTCTGCAAACATGGATTCACCAAACAGCAGGTTTCCAAAGTCCAAAAGTGTTCCAAAGTTCCTCAGTAGGAAATAGCTGGAGTCCAAAATCCTAGGTTTCCAGGAGTCAGGTCACAGGCTGACTGAGGCTTGATTCAGGAGCACTGATTGTTCAGCTGAGGCTGCTTAAGAAGCAAGAGGAAAGAATCAGGGCGGGAACATGAAAACTGGAAACTCCATATTAACTGAGGGCAAGAGCTGCAGAAAGACAGAAAGCAAAATGGCCGACGGAAAACTGAGTTTCAAGGAACATGTCAAAAGAGACAAAGAACCTTACATTACTCCCCCCTTAAGGACAACCTCTGGTTGACCTCAGACCAGGCTTGTCAGGGTACCTCTGATGAAACTGGCGGAGCAGGCGAGGAGCATTTACATTATTGACTGGTTCCCATGAGTTGTCCTCCACTGGGTAGCCCTGCCATTTAATCAAATATTGCAACTGATTTCTGTACAACCTGGAATCTAGAATCCTTTCCACCATAAATTCTTCCTGACCATCGACTAGCACTGGGTCAGGGCAAGGAGAAGAGCGTCCAGGAAACGTATTGGGTGTTGCAGCCTTTAGTAGGGATACATGAAAGACAGGGTGGATTCTCATAGTTCTGGGCAGTTGAAGACGACAAGCAACAGCACTTATAATCTTACTGATCTTATAAGGTCCAATGTACTTATGTCCCAATTTAGACGATGGAATCTTTAATTTAAGATTTCTGGTTGACAGCCAGACCAAATCTCCTACCTTGAAAGCTGGTGCAGGTTTACGAAATTTATCTGCTGCTTTCTTGTACCTTTCCTGAGCCAATTGTAGATTTTCCTTTAGAAGATCCATATTCTTTTGTAAAGAAGTGATTCTTTCAGCCACTGCCGGCAAGGGCGTATCTATGGGAAATCGAGGAAGAATGTTAGGATGATAACCTAGATTGGAGTAAAAAGGAGACTGCTTAGTGGAGGCGCTCTGAGAGTTATTATAAGAGAACTCAGCCAGCGGAAGTAGATCCACCCAATAATCTTGTAGGTGGCAGATAAAGCAGCGGAGATACTGCTCCAGGGTCTGATTGGTTCGTTCTGTCTGTCCATTAATCTGGGGATGAAAAGCAGAAGAAAGGTTTACTTTAATGTCCAATGCGGCACAGAAATTTTGCCAAAACCTTGAAGTGAATTGCACCCCTCGATCTGAAATGACCTCATCCGGTACTCCATGTAAGCGAAACACATTCTTAATCATCAAGTCTGATGTCTGTTTTGCAGTGGGTAAGCCGACACAAGGGATAAAATGAGCTGCCTTTGTTAGACGATCAACCACCACTAGAATGGTGTTCTTCCCTTGAGAGGTTGGTAACTCCACAATGAAGTCCATAGAAATGGATCCCCACGGGCGGGACGGGGTGGGAAGAGGTTGTAACAGACCAGTTGGTGAGGAGCGAGGTGTTTTGCATCTTGCACAGACTTCACATGAAGTGACATAGTTTAAAACATCTTTCCTGTAAGTGGGCCACCAAAAGAAACGAGAAAGAAATTCTTGTGTCTTTAGAATTCCCCTATGCCTGGCTATCTTGGAATCGTGGATGAGTTGCAATACTCTCAATCTGACTGTTTCAGGTATATACAGACGTTGTCCCTGAATCCACACACCATTCTTAAAGACAAGACTTACGTCCCTTGGGGGTTGAGCCAACAAAGAATCCGCATGGTATGCTTCCTTGATGTCCCTAAGTAGGTCTTGATTATGAATCACTCCCAGGAATCTAGAGTCAGGAAGAATAGTCTTAGGAGGAGTAAGTGGACGTGTCTCTGCTGAATGAATCCTAGAGAGTGCATCAGCGTTTCCATTGCGCGATCCTGGTCTATAAGAAATGACAAAATTAAATTGGTTTAGGAAAAGATTCCAGCGAGCCTGGCGAGGAGTCAGGCACTTAGCCGACCTGATAAATTCAAGGTTACGATGGTCTGTCAGGACGACTATTTGCTGTGCAGCTCCCTGAAGAAGGTGTCTCCATTCCTTGAAGGCGGCAATAATGGCCAACAATTCTCTATTGCCCACATCGTAGTTCCTCTCAGCCGAAGACAACTGCTGGGAAAAGAAGGCACAGGGATGCAAGACATTCTTCTCACCTGTTCTCTGAGAGAGTATAGCTCCAACGGCACAGTCTGAAGCATCCACCTCTATTATGAAGGCAAACTCGGGGTTGGGATGTACTAAGATAGGTGCAGTGGTAAATTTATCCTTTAAACAGGAAAATGCTTCCTGAGCTTGCGGGGTCCAGGAGAACCTAGACTGTTTCCGGGTAAGTTGGGTGATAGGTGACACTACCTCAGAGAAATTCCTAATGAAACGTCTATAGAAGTTGGCAAACCCGATGAAGCGCTGCACCTCCTTCACATTTCTAGGAATTGGCCAATCCTTGATGGCTTGGGTCTTGCTTCCATCCATACTAATCCCTTGCGTAGATAGTACATACCCCAGAAATTGAATTTCGGTCCTATGGAATTCACACTTTTCAAGTTTGATGTAGAGATGGTTTTGTCTTAGGCGTTCTAAGACCATTCTCACATGTCCATGATGTTCCTCTGTGGAGTTAGAAAAAATTAGAATATAATCCAGATAAATCACCACAAATGTATCTAGGAGATCCCTGAAGATGTCATTCACCAAGTGTTGGAAAGTGGCTGGGGCGGTACTCAGACCAAAAGGCATAACTAGATATTCGAAGTGTCCATAGCGTGACCTGAATGCAGTCTTCCATTCATCCCCAGGTCTAATACGGACCAAGTTATAGGCCCCACGGAGATCCAGTTTAGAGAAAATTTTGGCATGACGCACTCTCTCCAACAACTCAGGGATTAAAGGCAATGGATAACGGTTTCTAATAGTAACCTTATTGAGTTCCCTATAGTCTATGCAGGGTCTCAGAGATCCATCTTTCTTCTTCACAAAGAAGATGGGTGCACCTGCGGGAGATGAAGAGGGGCGTATGAAGCCTTTGGCTAGATTTTCATCTATGTAGTCCTTCAAAGCTTTTAGCTCGGGCCCCGCTAGGGGGTAGATCTTACCAAAAGGTATCTCGGCTCCAGGCAATAATTCGATTGGACAATCATATGGACGGTGAGGAGGAAGCTGATCAGCGTTCTTCTTGTCACATAAATCCACATAGTCCTGGTATACAGCTGGTAGTTCAGGGACTGACATGGTTCCTTTAGGAACAGAGCAAGCTGAAACTCCTTGACTCATCTGTTTCTCCGGAAAGTGTAATTCCTTGGTCTCCCAGTTAATCGTAGGATTCTGCGCCTGCAGCCATGGTAGCCCTAGAATAATGGGAAAGTGGGGAGAAGAGATAAGCATAAAGGACATTTTCTCCTGATGATCTTTACCCATAAGGACCCTCAAAGGCTCTGTTTCTTGATCCACTGGTCCAGAAGTCAGTAGAGAGCCATCCACAGTCTCCATCTGTACTGGAGTAGCCTTCTTCACTGAACGTATCCCCTGTTTCAGAGCAAAGGAGATATCCATAAAATTTCCACTTGCTCCTGAGTCGATCATAGCAGAGCTAGACACCCAGACTGAGTCCACCCAGAGTTTGATGGAAAGGAAGCAATGAGAATTATTTCTTTTACAACTCAGCTGGGACACCGCTGAGGAAACTTGAAAAATTGCAGCGTTTATACCGTCATTGTCCCCAGAACTAACAGAGTTTAAGTCCGAAAAATCAAGATCTCTTGCAGCAGATCTCTCTGGAGTCTGAGGCTCGGACATGACAGAGCTCCTCTCGCAACACTCACAGTGAATGACTGCTGCAGTAGTCTTACGAGAACGGCTGGGGCAGTTTATAATGAAGTGCCCTGACTTACCACAGTAAAAACATAGATTTTCCTTTATACGATGTTCTTTGCGTGCATCACTAACCCGTCTTTGTAAAGAGTCCACCTGCATGGGTTCAGGTTCTGGTTCCCTTGTGATCCTACTCAAAGGTTCCTTAGCTGAGGAGGGACGTAGGAAAAGGTTAGTGCGATTATTTTCGAACCATCTCTCTTGTCTGCGTTCAGTCAGACGAGCATCAATACGGATACAATAGTTAATATAGTCACCTAACGCAGTGGGAGGGTCGGCACGAGCAAGTTCATCCTTAATCAGTGGAGACAACCCTTTCCGAAAAATAGATTTTTTGGCGGAAGTGTCCCAAGTGGTATCAAGAGCCCATCTCCTGAAATCCAGGGCATATTCGGCTAATGAACGCTTACCTTGGCGCAAAGTTAACATGGCTGCTTCAGCTGTTGCACCTCGATTGGGGTCATCAAACACCTGCCCCATGGCTGAAATAAAAGCATCAAGGTGATTCAAACAATCATCCTCAGTCTCAATCAGAGGGTTTGCCCACATCAAAGCCTTATTGGTAAGCAACATGATTATAGTAAGCACTTTGGATCGTTCAGTGGGAAATTGTGAAGCATGTGCAGAGAAAAATAGATTGCATTAGTTAATAAATCCCCTGAATTTCTCACGTTCACCGCCAAAACGAAAAGGAGGTAACTTGGGGATCCCAGAACTCGGGGTTATGGCAGGAGCCTGGACTCGTTCCTCTAGAGCCTCAATCCTGGCTCGTAATTCCTGAGTAGTTTGTCCAAACACTTGCAAATTATGATTAGTGAGGTCCTGTAGGCTTGCAAAACGGGTCTTTATAGTCTGTATATCTGCAAGGATTGTATCAGTCACTCCGCAAAGCTCCTTTATGCGGGCCTCCATCTTCCAGATCTTTTAAGGCAGAAGTGCTGGAAGGAGAAGAGGGAAGGAAAAAAAAAAAAAAACAATAGTGTTTACCTGTGGTAACACTCCAGAGTAACATTTAAGGGAATGCGCTCACCTGGAATGGTTGTGAGAAGTCACAACCACTGTCATCACATAAGGTATTAAACGGACATCTGATATCCACAGTCACAGCAGACACGGCTTTCCCAGACCCAGCAGACACTAAACATTGGCTCCTGAATCTTGTCATGTATAGTGTACAGTTCCTATAGCGTCTTGTGCTTGGGTGCGAGGAAAACACATGAGACATAGGTTGATATGAAATGACTTGTATTACTTCATACAAGCATGCTGAAAAGGTCACACAGTTTGCAGGAACAGAGGCAGGAGAACACAGCAGGCCAGAGTAACTTCAAGCTCTACAATAACTCTCCAAGCAGGTTCAGGATCTCTTCTCTGTACCGTAATTCCTCTGCAAACATGGATTCACCAAACAGCAGGTTTCCAAAGTCCAAAAGTGTTCCAAGGTTCCTCAGTAGGGAATAGCTGGAGTACAAGTCCAAGGCTTCCAGGAGTCAGGTCACAGACTGACTGAGGCTTGATTCAGGAGCACTGATTGTTCAGCTGAGGCTGCTTAAGAAGCAAGAGGAGAGAATCAGGGCGGGAACATGAAAACTGGAAACTCCATATTAACTGAGGGCAAGAGCTGCAGAAAGACAGAAAGCAAAATGGCCGACGGAAAACTGAGTTTCAAGGAACATGTCAAAAGAGACAAAGAACCTTACAGCCCGTCACCTCCAACATTAGTATCCGGTGTCCGCACGTCGCCTCCATCATCAGTATCTAGTGACCGCACGTCGCCACCATCATCAGTATCTAGTGACTGCCTGTCGCCTCATTTATCAGTATCTGGTGACCATCCCTCAGACCCCATCATCAGTATCTGGTAACCGTCCATCGCTTCTAACATTAGTATCCAGTGACCACACGTCGCTTCCATCATCAGTATCTAGTGACTGCCTGTCACCTCAATCATCAGTATCTGGGGACCATCCCTCACCTCCATCATCAGTATCTGGTGACCACACGTCGCTTCCATCATCAGTATCTAGTGACTGCCTGTTGCCTCCATCATCAGTATCTGGTCACCTGGGGCAGTGGTGCCGGAGGTTATATACTGGGGGCAATGGCACCGGAGGTTATTCACCGGGGCAATGGGGCCGAATGTTATACATTGGGGCCAATGGGACCAGAGGTTGTACATTGGGGGACAATGGACCCCGATGTTATACACCAGGTGCAATGGGGCCGGATGTTATACACCGGGGGCAGTGGAACCGGATGTTATACACCGGGGGCAATGGGGCCGGATGTTATACACCAGGGGCAGTGGGGCCGAATGTTATACACCATGGGTAGTAGGGACAGATGTTATACACAGAAGGGCAAGTGAGGCCGGATGTTATACACTGGAGGCAGTGGGGCTGGATGTTATACACCGGGGGCAGTGGGGACGGATGTTATAGTTATACACCGGGGGCAATGGGGCAAGATGTTATACACCGGGGACAGTGGGGCTGGATGTTATACACCGGAGGCAGTGGGGCTGGATGTTATACACCGGAGGCAGTGGGACCAGATGTTATACACCGGGGGCAGTGGGGCCGGATGTTATACACCGGGGGCAATGGGGCCAGATGTTATACACCGGGGACAGTGGGGCCAGATGTTATACACCGGGGACAGTGGGGCCGAATGTTATACACCACGGGTAGTAGAGATAGATGTTATACACAGAAGGGCAAGTGAGGCCAGATGTTATACACCAGGGGGGCAGTGGGGCCGAATGTTATACATCGGGGGTCAGTAGGGCCGGATGTTATACACTGGGAGCAGTGGGGCCGGATGTTATATAGCGGGGACAATGGAGAAACCTTTATTCAGTGAAAAGACGTGCGGATTAATACTTTTCTTCTTATGGAGTATGTAATTATCATTTGTATAGCAGAATTATGGTGACATTGCACAGCACTGTTAATAGATTACTGAATGGTGGTGTTATTTCAGCATTGTGTGGCGGTATTCCATACAGCATTATGCAGCATGGTCACTTCTTGTCCTTTGCGGTATTTTTGCGGCACATGATTGGTGATGACGACACTTTACAGGTGTTAAGTGAATAGAGAAGAATATTGCTGTATGGGGGGCACCGATCGCTGTGAGGCAGCATGGAGGGGGCCGCAGGTTCTTAGAGGACAGCTCTGCAGCGAGGCCCGGTGTATGCACTGTAGCTGATGGGATGCACTCCTAGTATCGCCATACACCAGCTGTGACGAGACTCCTACTGGACAGGACCTCTCTGTCCCCTGCAGCGGTTGTTCCTATATGATAGGATGTGGAGAGCGTCCTCGGCCTGAATCCCATCTGGAAGTAACTGAGTCTGGAATGTGTCAGCATTAGCCGGGCCTCGGAGCCATTCATAGTTACATCACCGACTAATGAAAGAGGAAACTACAATTTGTACAACAATAAAAAAAAATATGGAGGGTGGAGAAGGATCTTCGGCAGAAATACCACCACCCTCCTCAATTAAGAAGCCATTACCAGTTCAAACATGCACCTACCATGTCCTCAAAGAGAACAGTCTCCCGCAATTACCAGGGATTAACCCTTACTGCTCAGAAGTCACCGCTGTCACATTCACACATCTGATGTCACCCAATTTGGGGATTTAAACATGATACCCCCTCACTAAGGACAGTAAGGCGACTGCGGAGAGGATACAATCTGTATTAGCAGAGTGTCATCTATCTCACATGATATGACAGAGACACAGATATCACACAGAGGGGTCGAAATATGCAGTATATATATATATATATAAGACATGGATAGATGTTGACAACTTTGAAAAATATAAGTGATAATAGTTTCGTTTTACCAATTAATAAAATGCAAAGTGAATAAACAAAAGAGAAAACTAAACCCTATCTGGTGACCGCCTGTCTCCTCCATCATCCGTATCTGGTGACCGTCCATCTCCTCCATCATCAGTATCTGGTGACCGCCTGTCTCCTCCATCATCAGTATCTGGTGACCGTCCATCTCCTCCATCATCAGTATCTGGTGACCGCCTGTCTCCTCCATCATCCGTATCTGGTGACCGTCCATCTCCTCCATCATCAGTATCTGGTGACCGCCTGTCTCCTCCATCATCAGTATCTGGTGACCGTCCATCTCCTCCATCATCAGTATCTGGTGACCGCCTGTCTCCTCCATCATCAGTATCTGGTGACCGCCTGTCTCCTCCATCATCAGTATCTGGTGACCGTCCGTTGCCTCCATCATCAGTATCTGGTGACTGCCCGTCACCTCCATCATCAGTATCTGGTGACCGCCTGTCTCCTCCATCATCAGTATCTGGTGACCGCCCTTCTCCTCCATCATCAGTATCTGGTGACCGCCTGTCTCCTCTATCATTAGTATCTGGTGACCGCCTGTCTCCTCCATCATCAGTATCTGGTGACCGCCTGTCTCCTCCATCATCAGTATCTGGTGACTGCCTGTCTCCTCCATCATCAGTATTTGGTGACTGCCTGTCTCCTCCATCATCAGTATCTGGTGACCGCACTTCTCCTCCATCATCAGAATCTGGTGACCGCCTGTCTCCTCCATCATCAGTATCTGGTGACCGCCTGTCTCCTCCATCATCAGTATCTGGTGACTGCCTGTCTCCTCCATCATCAGTATCTGGTGACTGCCTGTCTCCTCCATCATCGGTATCTGGTGACCGCCTGTCTCCTCCATCATCGGTATCTGGTGACCGCCTGTCTCCTCCATTATCAGTATCTGGTGACCGCCTGTCTCCTCCATCAGTATCTGGTGACCGCCTGTCTCCCCCATCATCGGTATCTGGTGACCGCCTGTCTCCTCCATTATCAGTATCTGGTGACCGCCTGTCTCCTCCATCAGTATCTGGTGACCGCCTGTCTCCATCAGTATCTGGTGACCGCCTGTCTCCTCCATCATCAGTATCTGGTGACCGCCTGTCTCCTCCATCAGTATCTGGTGACCACCTGTCTCCTCCATCATCAGGATCTGGTGACCGCCTGTCTCCTCCATCAGTATCTGGTGACCACCTGTCTCCTCCATCATCAGTATCTGGTGACCGTCTGTCTCCTCCATCAGTATCTGGTGACTGCCTGTCTCCTCCATCATCAGTATCTGGTGACCGCCTGTCTCCTCCATCATCAGTATCTGGTGACCGCCCGTCTCCATCATCAGTATCTGGTGACCGCATGTCTCCTCCATCATCAGTATCTGGTGACCGACTGTCTCCTCCATCATCAGTATCTGGTGACCGACTGTCTCCTCCATCATCAGTATCTGGTGACCGCCTGTCTCCTCCATCATCAGTATCTGGTGACCGCCTGTCTCCTCCATCATCAGTATCTGGTGACCACCTGTCTCCTCCATCATCAGTATCTGGTGATCCCTTGTCTCCTCCATCATCAGTATCTATGACCGCCTATCTCCTCCATCATCAGTATCTGGTGACCGCCTGTCTCCTCCATCATCAGTATCTGTGACCGCTTGTCTCCTCCATCATCAGTATCTGGTGACGGCCCGTTGCCTCCATCTTGAGTATCTGGTGACCACCAGTCACCTACATAAATCACTATTTGGTGACCGTTTGTTGCCTCCATCATCAGTATTTGGTGACTGCCCATCACCTCCATCAAAAGTATCTGGTGACCACCCATCACCTCCATCATCAGTTTCTGGTGACCGCCCATCACCTCCATCATCAGTAACTGGTGTGTAACATACAACACCATTGCCTCCAGTGTATAACATGACCCAATCACCCCTGGTGCATAATCTTCGGCCCCATTGCCCCCGTTGTTTAACATCCGGTCCCATTGTCCCTGGGTGTATAACTTCCGGTCCCATTGTCCCTGGGTGTATAACCTCCGGCCCTATTGCCTCCAGTGTATAATATCCAGCCCCATTGCATAACATCCGGCCCCATTGCCACCGTTGTATAACATCTGGCCCCATTGCCCCACTGTATAACATCCGGTCTCATTGTCCCTGGGTGTATAACCTCCGGTCCCAATGTCCCTGGGTGTATGACCTCCGGCCCCATTGCCTCCAGTGTATAACATCCGGCCACATTGCCCCTGGTGTATAACATCCGGCCCCATTGACGCTAGTGTTTAACATTGGGATCCATTGTGCCCAGATGTACAACCTCGGTCCCACTATCCCCCAGTGTATAACCTCCAGCCCCATTGCCCCCAATGTATAACATCCGGCCCCATTGTCCCCCGGTGTATAACATTTGGCCCCATTGTCCCACGGTGTATAACATTCGGCCCCATTGCCCCGGGTGTATAACCTCCGGTGCCATTGCCCTAGTATATAACATCCAGTCCCAATGTCCCAAATGTATAACATCCGACCCTGTTGTCTCCCGGGTATAACAACCGGCACCATTACCGCTGGTGTACCACATCCCACCCTTCACCCTTGGTATATAATGTTTAGGATCGGTGGGGGTCCCAGTGATCAGACCCCAGCGATCTCTATATCTAGTGGATAGAGCATAGCTTCCATATTTGGTACTACTCCAGGTGCTCGGGTCATTCTACGTCTGGTAGGATAACCACAGCAACCATCTGTCTATGTCTTGTTAGAAGAAAGTAGGACCACTGGGGATCATCAGTGGGAGAACCCCGCAGAAAAAAAAAAACCTAATTTCCATGTAGTGCCACCACAGGAGAAATGAAGCATTTCATATCTGTGACTAATGTCCAAGCAATGCACGGGTAAAGACAACTGGGCCTAGGCATCAGAAAAGTTCCCAGCGCCCACATCAATAGGCCGCCATTTACCCATCAAAGGCCAAAGAGCATCTGGAAAACCCTACAAAAAATGTATTCTGCGAGGTATCAGTTTAGTTTTTTTTTACATTGGGACCTGTGTCCGGTGTATACCGCCAGTGCTTAGCGGTAGAGATGCTCTTCACAGCCAATCTCAGATTATTTCCCAACCATATGTCCCCTGGAGATGATATCAAAGGAGCTTGTATTTTATCATGTAGAAGAATAAATGCTACTTTTTATGACCGCTATACTTGCAGAGAAGTTACTATGGACCAAAAACTCTACAAGCCACGGGTCCCCCCAAGAACAGGACCGCCAGGATATAAACTGTACCATTAAGGTCAACTGGATGGAGGAACGCTATGAGCGTGGAGCTGGTCCTGCAATGCACAGATAATACAGCGCTGTAGTGCAGACCTGTATGACCGTAATAAACTAAACGCACAAAGGAGTGGGAACATACAGTATAGACCTCATAGAATACAGTAAGTGCCGTACTATGGCTCCACATGAAAAAGTAGCCTTCATATGGCCATGCATGCACAGCCTATTTAATTGGCTATTTAGGCATTATATGGAGATAATATTTGTACACTGAATGGCGGTTTTATTGATGGGACATATATTGCAGTGCTATCATGTGAGCACTAGCTGGTGGCATTATTTGTAGTGTATCATTGGGAAACTCAGTAAGAAACTCGCTATTATCTGTGTGTTGTATGGCAGTATTGTTTGGCATAGTATGGCAGTAGAATACTGGGGTAACGGGCACTTGTAGTTGTGTTTTACAATACATTTTATATATAATAAATGACGAGAACTTCTAAGATTTGATTGTTCCCCCGTTTTCTGAAGAGCCGCTCCCTGACCTTGGTTAATAGCACAACACTTGTGATGGGGACCACAAACATTTTCACAGGGCTTATTCACTCTTGTGGGGGGTTAAATAGCCGATTTACATAGATTTTCTGTTAGCGGGTGACCCTCTAAAGATGCCACCTGTCAAGAGGCGTTAAATCAGAAGCCAGTGCGGTCGGGGCGCTGTGAAGACCGCTCTGAATTGGTTTTCTGAAGAGCACATTTGGGCGCTGTGTAGCCGGCATTGAGTGTAATTAAAATACGGGCAGTGTTCATCCCAAGCCCCGCGCAGAATTACTCCACATGAAAGGGAACTTTTTTTTATGTAAAGGTTTTTTTTTTTATTATTCAAAAAATGGTCACCAGACAGTATACAATTCCCAAGAGCGGACTTACGGCTTATTGTACACATGTCTGGAGGTTCCCATTGAACGTTTCACAAAGTGAGCTGAAGACTGGGGGGTCCTTTGATATTTTAGAGGTCACATGTCCTTTATTTAGAAAGAAACAATTCAAGCTCAGAGTAAATGTCGAGCCGCGCTCTCCGGGCCAAACACACGAAGCTTTGAAGCCTGAATGTCTTAAAGCCAAAAGCAGAAAAACTTCAAGATGATGGCGCTAATTATGAAAATGGCAAAAGACGTAATGTGACCAAGATGGAAGCAATTTTGGCAGGAGTCATTTGTGCTGCTCCGTGCCCCCCGGGATAGTCCAGGACGGTTATATAGCAACATGGTATGGGCCAATAGATTAACCCCGCACTGACTGAAAGGACCCCATTCATAAAAAAAAAAAATTGTTATCTACAGAAGGGGTTTCCAGCCCGAGACTCTAAAATGACTTCTATGTTATGGCATGCTGGGAGTTGTAGTTTCACTACAGCTGGAGAATGACAGGCAGGTCAGAGAATATTGTCTCTTCACAGCTTCTCTCGCTGGCACAGCTGCTGCCCGGACATCTCTTTATTCTGTCTAGGTCGCTGGTTCAGGTCTTAACACAGTCCTGAAAACGTTCCTTGTAAGGCCGGAGCATCACTTGCTGCTTTGCTGACACTGGTGGAGGCTGCTCCAGTTCTCTAGAACCAGCAGCTTGCTCTCCGGGCTGCACAGGTTCCCCTCCCAATCCATGCGGTCTCAGCCACGCTCGCAGTAACTTCCAGTTTCACAGCTCATTTCATAGTTTACGGCTGCAACGTTCGAGGCAAATAAAGCAAAGTTTGCTCCTGCACCCACCTTTCTGTAGGGGGGCAAATATTTTTTTTATATATCTATATATACCATCCAACACAGAGAATTAATCTGACAGCAGATGGGATGGCTTCGCTCAAGCACTGCCTATATGGCGGCCATGTGTGTGTCCCAGAGGTTTGAATCATAAATGCAAGTTATCAACACAGGATAGGTGATTGCTTGCTGATCGCTGGTGGTCTCATTTCTGGGACCTTCACTACTCGGAGTTTCGTTGAATGGGGTGATATAAGAGAGGGTGAGAACAATGAGACTTTCTCCACTGCTGATTTTCTACATGACACAATAGCCGATATGCAGACATCAGCCTCCTGCCGATTCCCAATATAAATTACCAATAAGTGTTATTTTAAAGGGAGTGTGTCAACACAGAATGACTGTTCAAACCAAGCACAGAAGCTCGGTGCAGCCATGGTGTGGCCATGCAGTTCAGTGCACCGTCCCCACCTACTTCTCTTGTGTCTATCTCAGCCCTCCTCTGCCTTGATTGACACCTCTGGCTTAACAGGAGTCAGAGAAGGGCAGAGACATATGGAAAACAGGTAGATGGGAAGATGCCCAGAACTGTTTGGCTACACCAAGGGTGCACCGAGCACCTGTCCTTGGTTTGAACAGTCATTTTGTGCTGATAGACCGCCTTTAACCTCCTGGGCCTCAATGTAAAATCTGAGAAAGGGACCCTAAACGACTGTAGTTTGTGTTTTATGTGACCGAGGTTCCCACAAGCACCAGGCTCCTCTTCTTCATTCTACCTCTGCACCTATTAGCGCTACTCCTTTCATTTTAATTATATGCACAGTATTTCTGCATTTTTTTACTCCATCGTAGCGCTCATTTTTGCAACAGAATTTGCCCTTTTTTCATAGCACATTTGCCTTACCCTCGTCACAATGAGTCTGCGTCTTTTCTCTCCTGAAGTCATGCGATGGTTGCAGTAAAGCACAATTTTATAGAAATCACTGGAGTCTTACACTCGAGAGGGTGTATTCCCGGCTAATACTAGGCATCAATGACAAGCAGACACACATCATCCACCATCAGCCCTTCTACTTATGACCAGTTTACAGCTGAGGAGAGTCCTGCCACCATCCCAGCTCCGTCATTGACCTGGATGGTTCTAGGTCGTGATGCACAAAGATAAGGAAGAGGATGTTATTAATCACTTTCATGATGTCATCAAGATAAAAAGGAAATAATCTGATGGAAGGCAGTAATCCGCACAACACAGCGAGAGAAGCAACATGTATGAAAGGGCTCCTATACAATATGGTCATAGCCCCGCTATGGTCAAATCCAAGCCCTGTGTTTCTGGGGGACATCTGCAGCCAAATACGTCACGGATAGTATAAATGGCATGTGGAAGTTTTTTAGCATGGGGTATACATTGTGCACCAGGGCCCAAAGCTTCATTTTTTGCCATTTGGGCATAGTGACCCCATGGCTGGGCTCAGATTCCTAATGTGTATTATTTCCCACAAATGTACAATCCAGTAAACCGGAAAGACCAAATCAGGACAAGTTGCATGATAAAACCTAAGAACCCCTCCTAATTCTACCCCAGGGGGCAACACGGTATCGTACACACGCAGGACCCCAATGAGCTCCTGGAACGTCCATGAGGCACCAAGAAAAAGGGTTTGCAGGTACGAAATCCCCAAAGAGTTGGGTTCCCCTGAAACCTGACAAAACCTCCTCTAAATCAGACAGCAACACATATTCGGGGAAAAGCGAGGGTTAATAAGTACAGATTTTGTATTGAGACTTGGGATTATTTTAGCTCCCGGACAGACACTTTATAGGGGCTGTAGATTGGGTGAATATCTGAAGGACTTGTGGCCACTATCTGGACAAACATTTTACAGATGGATTGTTTGATGGTGGAGATTTACCAAAACTAGTGTGTAAATTGACAACCCCCTGGTGTTATATCAGTACCTGACCTCCAACTTTGGGGCCTACACCCCATGCACAAGACCGTATTACCGATCCGTCACATCTATAGATGGCTGCAGATCTAATATGTTCATATGCTGTACGGAGGCACAATATGGCAGCACATGGAGCTCCTACAAGTCTGTAATACTAAACATGTACATGTAAGCCAGCACCGTACACGGACCATCATCATGCCTTGGGGTCATGCACGAATTGGCACAAAAGCTGCACAAACCAGTAGCTGATATCTCCAGGCTAAATTGTGGACACTGCTAGACCAGAGTTAAATACCACCTAAAGTTGGAAAACATGGCGACCGTGATCACAACCTGAATTATCCATATGGGAACACAATTTCAAATAAATTTGTGCCGCAACAATACTGTAGTTCATGGTTGTGATTTCTCAGAATTGACTTTTGGAGACATGATAGAAAGTGGTCAGGGGTCTGCCAGCCATTCTTGGCATGTGCTACTGAAGAGTAGGGAGACCTCGATTATTATGACTGATCCGGGCAGCTGGTCCTCATCCCTTCACTACAAGGGATGATTAGAGAATGTGTCACATGTATATGACCCAAGGTCAGGGTCCAAACCAGGTTAGAAGATATTGGCAGGTACTAAAGAACCTAATTGTTCAGGCAGGAGGCAAGAAAATGTATCCTGAGTCAGCTACGCATTGGTTGGGAATAAGGACCATTTAGGAGACTAAGAATCCATCTGCACAATCTAGAGACATAACCAGTGACCCAACAGGAGGATGAAACTGATGGCCACCAAAGTCATGGGGCAAAGAGGAAAATGGGCAGGTGCATACAGCGGACCAATGGCCACAGTGTCAGTAAATAACCCCGATTATTAATTATAGACCCTAAGGGTAAGTGATTGACTCCAGTCATCCTCCAGTGGGGGTGCCTTCTACTGGATATTTGGGGCCCATTACTGTGGGTTAAAGAGGGTCTTCTGGTTCTTGTGGGCCGAATTGACCCTTCTATTTCTAGTCTAGTAACTTAACTATCTATGACGCCTATTTGATTTACTAAAGCTCTAATCAGGTGAGAAAAAAGAATGGATCCCACTGAGTTATTCTAGGGTGGTTTGAGAATTTCCCCCAAATAAGCCCATGTTAAAAACAATCTGTCAACAGGTTTTTGCTATTTAATCATAATAATAATTTAAACTGTATGATGTAGGGGCAGAGAACCCGATTCCAGTGATATGTCACTTACTGAGCTGTGTTTTGCGGTTTCAATAAAATCCGTGTTTTATTGTCAGGAGATTATCATTAGAGGACTAGGTGTCTCGTGCCTCCTGGTCCAACTACTCCCCCACCACAGATTAGAAACTTTCGGTCAATATACAGCGTACACAGAAAGCAGCCAATCAGTGGTGTGGGCGTGTTATACAGGGTTCAACATTCCGAGCTCTGCTAGATCGGCAGCATAGAGAACTTTGATTCTATCGCAACTGCTATTATGTGATACATCGCTGAAATCAGGGTATCAGCCCTTCATCAAGCTGCTGACAGATTCCCTTTAAGGTACAGTACTGAGGATTAAGGAACAAGGATTGCAGAGAACTCATCGTGAGTCGATATTTGGGTAGAGGTCCTGGTTAATAACATTAGTGGGGTGGGTGGGTTGGCAAAAAAGGGTCTTCTATTAGGCAATGGAGAAGATCTTTTTTTTTCCTCTATGGGTTTGTAAATGATAATTGTTATGAACGGTCTTGAGAGCGTTTTATCAAGTTTCTGACTAAGTGATGAGTGAACTCTTGACTTGGCGAGGACTCGACATGTAAGGGAATCTTGTAAGCAGTCTTACTCTACCGCACAGTGCCTGAAAATGGCCAAGACAATCAAGGTCAATGACGACATAGACAAGGGATTCCAAAATACATAGAATAGAAATATCTGTCTGTAGATAAACAGAAGGATGTTACATTCTAACTATTGCCTCAAGTGCGATTTTCATCTCTTATATCTGATACTCTAGCAGACACATAGTAACACATAAAGTCAAGCTTACAGGCAAATCCCATTCTTTAACCCTAAGCAGATTTAATACTGATAAAAAAATTGGGCTCTGGCTCTTGTAAAATATTTCTGAAGTTTTAAGACAAGGAAAAGTGATAAAAGTAAAAAAAAAAAAAACAAGGAAAAACAAACAATGCTCACATGTTAAATAACTGTGGCTCCAGCGCAAATGCTTTGGTGGTCTGCACTGGCATTTCCCCCATTTTGCTGCAGCAATGATATTACATAGGACCGCTGATGACAATTGTTGGCCTTTGTGGTGATACTGCACGGATTTTATTTTATCACATTTCCGAATTTTAAGCAAATGTATTAAAATCCCAGAGATTTATTTAAGCAAGAACATGCTGGCTGCCATCAGCCACCACTAGGAGGAGCTCTGGAGCTTTGTGCATACGCGTCATTCATTGAACTCAATGATACATCAGTATATATTTCAACAAGTGACAAATGGGCAACCTGTAAATCACTTTGGGGAGATTTTTGGGGCATTGAACAACATTTTATAAATTGACAGCCACTAGGGGTCTTTTGTCTCCCACTACAGGAAGTGTGGGCGGATCTATGCTTCTCTACAGGAAGTGGGGGCGGATCTATGCCTCTACAGGAAGTGTGTGCAGATCTATGCCTCTCTACAGGAAGTGGGAGTGGATCTATGCCTCTCTACAGGAAGTGGGGCGGGTCTTTCTCTCACTACAGTAAGTGGGGGCAGGTATATGCCTTTCTACAGAAAGTGGGGGGATCTATGCCTCTACAGAAAGTGGGGGCAGATCTATGCCTCTACAGGAAGTGGGGGCAGATCTATGCCTCTCTACAGGAAGTGGGGCACATCTATGCCTCTCTACAGGAAGTGGGGGCAGATCTATGCCTCTCTACTGGAAGTGGGGGTGGATCTATGCCTCTCTACAGGAAGTGGGGGTAGATCTATGCCTCTACAGGAAGTGGGGGGCAGATCTATGCCTCTCTACAGGAAGTGGGGGCAGATCTATGCCTCTCTACAGGAAGTGGGGGTGGATCTATGCCTCTACAGGAAGTGGGGGCGGATTTATGCCTCTACAGGAAGTGGGGGTGGGTATATGCCTCTCTACAGGAACTGGGGGTGGATCTATGCCTATCTACAGAAAGTTGGGCGGATCTATGCCTTTCTACAGAAAGTGGGGCGGATCTATGTCTTTCTACAGAAAGTGGGGCGGATCTATGCCTTTCTACAGAATGTGGGGCGGATCTATGCCTCTCTAAAGGACGTGGGGGCAGATCTATGCCTCGCTACAGGAGTGGAGGCAGATTGTGCCTCTACAGGAAGTGGGGGCAGATCTATGCCTCTCTACAGGAAGTGGGGGCTGATCTGCCTCTCTACAGGAAGTTGGATCAGGTCTTTTCCTCTCCACAGGAAGTGGGGTCAGGTTTTTTTCCTCGCTATAGGAAGTGGGGTCAGGTCTTTTCCTCTCTACAGAAAGTGGGGTCATGCCTATCTACGGGAAGTGGGGGAGGATCTATGCCATCCACAGAAAGTGGGGGCAAATCTATGCCTTTCTACAGAAAGTGGGGTGGATCTATGCCTCTCTACAGGAAGTTGAGACAGGTCTATGCCTCTCTACAGGAAGTGGGGGCGGATCTGCCTCTCTACAGGAAGTTGAGACAGATCTATGCCTTTACAGAAGTTGAGGCAGATCTATGCCTTTACAGGAAGTGGGGGCAGATCTGCCTCTAAGAATGGCGCTCTCTCTACAGGAAGTTGAGACAGGTATGCCTCTCTACAGGAAGTGGGGCGATCTGCCTCTCTACAGGAAGTTGAGACAGATCATGCTTTCGATTAATCTATGCTTAGGAAGTGGGGCATCTAGCTCTCTACAGGAGTGGGCGGATCTGCTCTCTACAGGAAGTTGGATCAGGTCTTTTTCTCTCTACAGGAAATGGGGTCAGGTCTTTTCTCTCTACAGGAAGTGGGGTCAGGTCTTTTCCTCTCTACAGGAAGTGGGGTCAGGTCTTTTCTCTCTACAGGAAGTGGAGGTGGTCTTTGTCTCTACAGGAAGTGTTGACCGTCTTGTCATCTCTGCTCCTGCTCTCCGTCATACTGAATATACACAGAATAACAGACACACAGGCTTCCAGTTCGAGTCATTAGACAATAAAAGGAGCAATGCATGCTGGGAAGTGACACAGGCTTCCAGTTCAAGCCATTAGACAATAAAAGGAGCATGCATGCTGGGAAGGAGAGTTGGGGATTAAATACTATAGTGCTGAAATGGTGATGAAAAGAAATCAGGCACAGAAAAAGAGTGGATGGTAAGCTGTAGGGCATAAGATTTGGGATTTTTCCTGGGTATATTGGACTGGTATATGCATCAAAAGCAATTTTATCTTGTTGTGGGGAATGAGGGCAACAGCACCATCCTTTTTATGTTAAGTTTTGTATGAAAGATACTCTTTAACTTTATATCTATACAGGGAATTTGAAACTCCAGAATTTAGGATCTAAAAATGACCAGGTGTTAGTAGGTGGACATTTCCTTGAAGTGTCAGCCTGCTATGGCCATAAATCTTCTTGCTGCCTGGCAATCCACATGATCCATCCAGTTCCTCTTGGAGGTAATGAATCAACACTTCTTTTCTCCCCGCTGTCCAGTGAAAGCTCATTAGTCTTATTGATACTAACAAATTGACCTAAAGGAAAGGTTCTTTACAATTGAAATAAATTGCCTTTCAATTTGTGTTAAAATAGAGGACCGGCCTCTCCACCATCCCATGTCTGCCTTCTTTTCATATGCGCCTTTCACATGTCCATTTTGTAAGAGCGATTTCCCCAGGTCGTTCCTTTGCAGCATCCTTCATCCTGGTTGTCACTTATTGTGATGGGGGATTGATTGGAGCAGGGACCATTCTCTTAAAATCCCCAATGTATAATTTTCATATGCATAATTTGTTTTTGCTTTTTTTTTACCCTTGATAAAGGCAGAGGCGGGTGCAGACCTTCTCCTCTGACGGGCTGCTGACTCTTTGTGATGTGGCTTTCTTTTTTTTTGTTGCACTGAGCCACTGTAAGTAGTGCTGTGTAATTTTATCCAGCCTGCACTTTTCGTTCACACAAGACTGATACCTTGCCTGCCTCCTTTGTATCAATTGGTCGGGATCTGTCTATTGTTGCAAGGGGAGGGGGGGTCTTTTATTTCAGAGCAGTTCAGCACCACTATTTCTTGCAAACTCATAAAATTCGGAAGAGATGGTTAAACCCTGAGCGCTGCCACTAATCCATGAACCTGCAGCCCTCTTTGACATCTATTTACTCAGAAGATCAAGACGAGACAGATAAAAGGTCAGATAACACTTCCAATGTCTCATGCATCAGACTAGTGTGACTTGCTACTTAGAGAGCTGCTAACAAGACTTCTTTAATGGGACCCCTTGTGACATTTGCTTCCAGCCTTCCAGCCTTCAGTATTTCGGCCATGCCACAATGGTTATAATCTGGATCTTGTTGCTCAGTTGTTTCGATCTTGGTCGGCAGGTATCCTGGGCTAAGGCTTTGTCTGGTACTGCTAAGGTGCCTTGTGCCAGAGGCAAACTGTGCGACCCCAGGCTAAGACGCGATGCAGGAGGACGCGGTGGGGTTTACGAACACCTTGGAGGAGCACCTCGACATAGGAAGCTTTATTGTGCGACTAAGTATCACCTACAGATACATCTGAACGGAAAAATCAACGGAACTCTGGAGAAGAACAGCGTCTTCAGTAAGTGCAAATGTCGAAAGGATAAAATATCTGTAGCTATTATCTATTCATATCTATAGATCAGTCATTTGTATATCTATTGGTAACAGGCTATTTCTATGTATCTATTTATCCACATCTATCCGTTACATTCTATATCTACGTATCCATCTCAAACTATATAGATATAGCAAAATATTCTAAATGTATCTGTATCTATCTTTCTGCATATACATAGTTACTCTTCTTTGATGTCTATATACCTTGTTACATACATATATATTATACCGCCTGGATATTAGGTCCTCAGCCAGCATTACACATACCCCAGAGGAGACACGGCATGCCTCTAGAGGGTACTCTGCTACCCTCATACCCTGGGGCACTGCTATTTATTTCAGTAGGGAGTACTTGGCTTCAGAATATTGAGAATCGCTTCTCGGAACGACAAGACAACTACTAGAACGTATTATATATACTTATACAGGTTGAAAAAAAAATACATAAGTCCATCAAGTTGAACCTTTTTCCACCAGTTGTCCATTCTCTATTGCTAGAATATTATTATATAGCACTATTCCCTTTACCTGCATATGACAGATAAGATGGACGATCCATCGCAAACCACAATCAGCACCGTGTCTATAGCTTACCGTTGGATGCAGTGAATATACACATTATCATTCTCTGATACAATTAATAAAAGAGAATGTTTGGAACATTGTAACACTTTCATAGATGATTATTCTCACTGTATAATATGGCAGTCTAAGGTTCTCCCCAGGACTGGAAGGAATCTGAGGAAGTTATCTTGTGAGGTCTAGACGTAGAAACAAATATTTTCTTGATTAATGGACAGACATGGCGAGTCTCTTTTTCATGCGGTCTCTTATTTCATCCATAAGATGTAGGAATGAATGAGACGGAGAAGCATTATCTCCCTCTCACTGTGCCTTTCTCTGAATAAACCTGGAGGGAAAGGATGTACCTTCATCCCTTGGCTGCTTCTCCTAACAGGTCATTTGTTTAACAGCAGATAAGCTGGTTTTTGCAAGAAAAAGAAAAAGAAAAAAGGCAGTCTACAAGAACAATAGTCCAGCATGCTGTTACATTCACAGAGTTTTGTCCACAGTTCTGGCTTTCCTGAAATCCAAAATGCTCAAAAGGCAGAAAAGTCTCTGCAGTTAAGCTCACTTGTGACGTATCCATTAAACTCTATAAAATCGTACCATATACAGGTGTAACAAAGCTGACTTTGTGCCTTAGTAATATCACAACGTGCAGGTCACCCCAATGTTATCCTAATTGACTATTGTAATCACTATATGCTAAATATTCATTGATGACAAACTCAGCTCTGCTACATCTGCACGTTCACCTGATTGCATGTCAATAATGGATCCTACATACAATAAACGCTAAATCTTAGTGAATCTATATAATTTTAGGTTAATTGCAAAAATGAAGTAGAAAAAGTAATCGTCTATATACCACCGTCATGTATAAAATACACGTGTATGGGCTTATCTTATGTGTCATTTTGTTAATATGTTATAGCTTTATCGATTTATATGGTAATATAAAGGTAATATGGACTTCCGTGCAAAAATTCATATAGATTACAAAAAGTGACGTAATGGAGACCGCAGTGACACAATATGGGAATGTAAGAGAATACGGAGACATTGATCCATAAAGCCAGCTCAGGGGGGGGTTTGATATCCCACACCAATCGATTCTCCACATTCGGACATGCTTTTTAAATAGCTGCAGAAACACGATGAAGCAACCCTTGTAACAAATTACAAGGTGATCTCCCCTAGGAGGCCTTGCTGCAACAATATACAAGACCCTCTGGCACTGAATACGTTCAGGTCCGGCTAAAGCTTCTTACGCTCAATAAAACAAATGATCTGTGCCGCCTATTTGTTGTCATGCATTATCCCAACGTTTGGGATTGTCAAGATTAAATATGACTCCTCTTGCCCCATCGATCTAAGTGTGCCACTAATACCCTGCAAAATATTGCATTTGTTTTTCTAATCCCCCCCCCCCCCCCCCCCCCCCCCCCCCCCGAAAACTTTTAAAACATTATAGTCTTTCTTTTGATGGCAAACAAAGATTAGGAAACCTCAAAGGATTGGGGAGGAGAGAGGGGAAAACCACCATTTCCTAAAAGGCAACTGGTCTCAGGGAAAGCTTTTAGAGGTATCTCTCGCACAGATAATTAGATGGTCAAGCAGAACAGACGTGAAGGGACACTCATTTTAATTACATGGTGTGAGTGGCCAAAATGTAAGAAAGTAAAATAATTCTCAACATTAAACACAAGACCAGGAGGGTTCACAAACTTATCAATTTTTTACTTTTTTATTATATGAAGAAATTCATTGATGATGATTATTGACTGGGTTCCAAATTATTTAAAAAAAACAATATGTACTATAAAAGTATACGTTTATGCCCAAGCCTTTAATTTCAGTGCAGAAAAAAGACTGATCCCAAAGGTCAAAAATATAAAAAAACTAATTCGA
>JARQOD010000010.1:50629108-50750678 GCA_033576555.1 Oophaga sylvatica | reverse complement strand
TCAAAAAAATGTCCAGGACATTCAGCGACGATCAGCGATACCCAGCAGGGGGGCTGATCGTCGCTGAATGTCACACACAGCGATATCGCTGGGGAGATCGCTGTTAAGTAACAAAACTAGTGACTCAGCAGCGGAGAAAAGTTTTGGTGTTATCATTCATATTCTCTGAAAAAAGGCCAAGAAAGCAACAATTCTGCTGGGGTATGTATACTTTTGAGCACAACTGTAGAAGATAGATAATAAACTTATAGATAGATAATAGACAGATAACAGATAATAGAAAGATAGTATATATAGATATATAATAGATTAATAGATATAATCTAATTTACATAAAACTGTAACCTTTTCAAGAGTGATAGTAGCTAATACCTATCATCTTTCTATCTATTCATTATCTATTATCCATCTATGCTGCTGTAAGCCACGGCCTGCATAAAAGCATTTCCTGTTTTTTGTACCTGGATTTTGGGGTGCAGCCATTTCTTTTACATCTATCTATAGATTTGTGAAATAAATAGATATAAAATAAACAGATACCAGATAATGGCGAGACAGATGATGGATATTAGACATGATTTATTGCTCCTTAAAAACTTTCCAGCTTAATATAAATTAACTTTGCGTTGACCACACCACTAGTCTGTGGCCGCCAGTCCAGAGCCCTGCGACCCTCCTCCTCCTATTTGCAGACATCCCTGGCACTGTGTCATTATTGCAATGTGGTCTCCAGACAAGGATCCTGCGACCCTCCTCCTCCTATCTGCCAACTTCCCTGGCACTGTGTCATTATTGCGGTGTGGTCTCCGGTCCAGGACCCTGCTACCCTCCTCCTCCTATCTGCCGACATCTCTAGTATTGTGTCATTATTGTGGTGTGGCCTCCAGTCCAGGAACCTGTGACCCTCCTCCTCCTATCTGCCGACTTCCCTGGCACTGTGTCATTATTGCGGTGTGGTCTCCGGTCCAGGACCCTGCTACCCTCCTCCTTCTATCTGCCGACATCTCTAGTATTGTGTCATTATTGTGGTGTGGCCTCCAGTCCAGGAACCTGTGACCCTCCTCCTCCTATCTGCCGACTTCCCTGGCACTGTGTCATTATTGCGGTGTGTTGTGGCCTCCGGTCCAGGACCCTGCTACCCTCCTCCTCCTATCTGCTGACATCCCTAGTATTGTGTCATTATTGTGCTGTGGCCTCCAGTCCAGGAACCTGTGACCCTCCTCCTCCTATCTGCTGACATCCCTAGTATTGTGTCATTATTGTGGTGTGGCCTCCAGTCCAGGGCCCTGCGACCCTCCTCCTCCTATCTGCCAACTTCCCTGGCACTGTGTCATTATTGCGGTGTGGTTTCCGGTCCAGGACCCTGCTACCCTCCTCCTCCTATCTGCCGGCATCCCTGGCACTGTGTCATTATTGTGGTGTGTTGTGGCCTCTGGTCCAGGGCCCTGCGACCCTCCTCCTCCTATCTGCCAACTTCCCTGGCACTGTGTCATTATTGCGGTGTGGTCTCCGGTCCAGGGCCCTGTGACCCTCCTCCTCCTATCTGCCGGCATCCCTGGCACTGTGTCATTATTGTGGTGTGGCCTCCAGTCCAGGGCCCTGCGACCCTCCTCCTCCTATCTGCCGGCATCCCTGGCACTGTGTCATTATTGCGGTGTGTTGTGGTCTCTGGTCCAGGGCCCTGTGACCCTCCTCCTCCTATCTGCCGGCATCCCTGGCACTGTGTCATTATTGTGGTGTGTTGTGGTCTCTGGTCCAGGGCCCTGTGACCCTCCTCCTCCTATCTGCCGGCATCCCTGGCACTGTGTCATTATTGTGGTGTGGCCTCCAGTCCAGGGCCCTGCTACACCTCCTCCTCCTATCTGCCGGCATCCCTAGCACTGTGTCATTATTGTGGTGTGGCCTCCAGTCCAGGGCCCTGTGACCCTCCTCCTCCTCCTATCTGCCGGCATCCCTGGCACTGTATCATTATTGTGGTGTGGCCTCCAGTCCAGGGCCCTGTGACCCTCCTCCTCCTCCTATCTGCGGCATCCCTAGCACTGTGTCATTATTGTGGTGTGGCCTCCAGTCCAGGGCCCTGTGACCCTCCTCCTCCTCCTATCTGCCGGCATCCCTGGCACTGTGTCATTATTGTGGTGTGTTGTGGTCTCTGGTCCAGGGCACTGCGACCCTCTTCCTCCTATCTGCCGGCATCCCTGGCACTGTGTCATTATTGCGGTGTGGCCTCCAGTCCAGGGCCCTGCGACCCTCCTCCTCCTATCTGCCGGCATCCCTGGCACTGTGTCATTATTGTGGTGTGTTGTGGTCTCTGGTCCAGGGCACTGCGACCCTCTTCCTCCTATCTGCCGACATCCCTGGCACTGTGTCATTTCAGTGGTGTGTTGTGGTTTCTGGTACAGGACTCTGCAACCCTCCTCTACCTATCTGCCGGCATCCCGGGCACTGTCATTAATGTGGTGTGTTTTAGTCTCAGGTCCAGGACTCTGCAACCCTCCTCCTCCTATCTGCCGGCATCCCTGGCACTGTGTCATTTCTGCGGCGTGCTTTTGTTTCTGGACAGGGTCCTGTGAATCATTTAAAATGAATAGATTAATTGTAAAGTATCAAATCCACTGACGCCAGATGATAATCCGGAGTCAAAAAGTATATTAAATAGAAGTAAAAAACAGTCTATTGATATAACATAGATAAAATACAGTAGATAATAGGATGCCTTATGCGAAATGTGAACGCTGATCGATTACCTTATTATAATCACAATATGTAAACTGTCAATAGATATCAAAGGATTGTGCATATGAATCATCCATATTAAATACAAGAAAACCTTATAGGAATAATGAGGAGTGTATTAACTTTACACAGCTAGTGACGAGCAAAGTGACACGCCGCAGGAAGAACAGGGAAACGCGCGTCGGGGGAGGGATGCTGATGACATCTTGACACATACACAGAGGTAAACGCCACTTAGGCATTGATAGCATATCTTTTAAAGGATTTATTGCATTCTCAAAGCACCGGTAAAGACTGCTTGCTAAGTGACTGTGCACATTTCTGAGTTTATTAAGCAGTTGTACTTTATTAATAAGACATTGATCTCAGACACTAGTCACCGTGCTTGGCAGACATATGTGAACACTGTCCCATAGCAAGCACTGAGACTGTAATCATTGAAATTATTCCTTGCAAATATACCATTTTTTGTGCAGGCTGGTATATACACGTGTATTTCTCCGCGGTCGTACCATACAGTAAGCTAAAGAGAAAATTAAAGTTAATATACTCCTTGTTATCCCTATGAGGTTTTCTTGTATTTTCTATAGGTGAATCATATACACAATCCTTTGATATCTCTTGACAATTTACATATAGTGATTATAATATGGTAATCACATTTGGCATGAGGCATCCTATTGTGTACTGTATTTTATCTAAGTTATATCAATAAAAACTTTTTACTTCTATTTAATACACTTCTCGACTCTGGATTATCATCTGGATTTGATATGTTTATGGAAGTGTGATCTTGTTAGTTCATTAATTAACTGTAAAGTGAAAAGTTCTGCAACTTTGTATAGTCGTTTATGTTATTGATTTACGGTACTTTTCAGGATCTCTGCTTGCAGTGCCGCAATAGAAACCGTCGGAGGTGTTGGGGGCGGTAATGACAGAATATTCCTATATCACACCATCTTGTTACATTTGTATCTGGAAAGTGTTTCATATTTTGTTGTTCCCCTCTAGTTTCTGAACGATGGGCGCCTTCTGTTTTGAAAGATTTTACTGCCATCCAGAGGAGAATTGAGAAAAATTATCGGAGAATCGTATCTGCTCGGTCACCAATCATTCTGTGATACCAGCATGAAAAGCACGCAGGGGGGCAACTACAGCCGGTGCAGGGCTTGCACGACACCCCGACCCTAGAGCCCAAAGGGTCCAATTCTTTTAAAGACCCGTGATATTTGAGGGTCCTGTTGGAGATTTTGCATTGGGAAAGACACGCCTATTTTCCATTTATACTATATAGACTATTTTTGCATTTTCTTTTATGATGTGGAAGCAGTAAGCTCAGGAGCGGCACTGAGCGCGGGGGCGTCTCTCTGGAGCGGGGGTCGTATTTATAGATGAGAGCAGCTGTAATTAGCCTAACATTACAGCTTTTTAATATTCAGGCATTGCGCCGTATAGGAAAGCTGCAGCACTGACTTGCGGGTATTTGAAGAAGTCGTCCATGTGGATATATGTTTCATGAAACTCTATCTCCGAGCACAAAAACAATCTGTTTATAACTGTATCTTATATCAGAGGCCGGATAACTTTACACCTCAGTGATACTACATGTGTCGCCTGTGGAAACCCTAATCTGCAGAAAAGGAAAATAATGTTTTACACGGTATAATGTGAGCAGTGGCGGCATTTCTGCATTAGTGATATATATTCTTCAGCCGCTTACAGTCCATATGAAGGAGTGGACCCCCTGTCTCCGAGGACCCCAGAAAAGCCACATGGACGACATCTATACTATATGGTGCAATCTTTAGGATGCACGGTTATGAGCAGAGCTGCAAACATAAAACAATAGATTTCTCATAGATTTCAGACGATTCGCTTATTGTTAGTATTTTAGATGTATTGGCGCATTAAGAATGGATGCAAAAAGAACAATAGTATTTTAAGAAACACTTAATGTAGAACATGCGTCAAGGATTTCAGGTTTTCTCAGTCGTTCTTTTGATCCTATTTTGCCTCATCTTACAAGAAAAACTGAACAAAAAAAAAAAATCAATAAAGAAGTCCTTGTATGTCTCATGGGGCTCCGGGGCTCGCTCGTGACAACCACCCCTACACTTCTACATCTACATTGCTGGTCTTAAAAGAGTTTGGATAAATCATTCCAATACACGACATATCTCTGCGAGTGTCAGACTTTTCCACAGATCAGTCTTAAGGGTATGCCACACTAAACAACATAGCTAACGGGATCGCTAAAAAACGTCACTATTTAGCGATCCCGTTAGCGATGTTGTTGTGTGCGGCATCTACCAGCGACGTGGCCCCTGCTGTGATCTCGTTCATCACAGCGATCGTTCCGGACCCTATTTTTATCGTCGGCGTCCCGCTGGTATCGCTATATCGCTGAGTGTGGCACCTTTTTTAGCGATTTAGCGGTACTTTTGTACCGCTAAACTCGTTAAGGAGATCGCTAACCGCGATAGCGTCCTTAACGATATTGCTAAATGTGGCCGACACTAGCGATATAGAAACAATCCCGCTAGCGATCTCATTAGTATGCGACGCTAACGAGATCGCTAGCGGGATTGTGTAGTGTGGCAGTACCTTTAGATCCCCTATGCCAGATTCAGCATCCACCAAATCACCAGGGTTCGGACTCAGATGATGGGTGAGAAGTTACAATTGTCCTAATCCACCTGATAAATATTTGTTTAAAGGTTTGGGCTGGTGTTAGCCCCTGGTCTCCCACCCCCCTCGCTCCAGGGCACACTACAGGGGTCCGGTAATTTGAGATTTGGAGCCTTTGTTGGGTGTTCACACTGGAGCTGAATCCCAGTATCTGCACAATGGACATACATGTAATAAAGATGTAATAAATAGATGTAATAAAGGTGCTCAGTGGTGACAGTCACCCTTTTTATTAGTGGCTCTTTAGTCTACCCAGAATCTCAGCCTCCATCCAACCTTCTGTGTGACTTCACTTTCAGATTTCAGGCAATTTCAATCAAACCTAAAGTCCACCTTTTGTGTCTCCCCTTTTTCCTCATAGATTGTAGCTGTGAGCAGCGCCCCTCATTCCTCTTGGTATCAGTTTTGATCTATGTGTTTATTGTTATGCTGTAATGTCTATTGTCTGTACAGGTCCTCTCTGTAATGTAAAGTGCTGCGGAATATGTTGGCGCTACAGAAATTATTATTATACATTTATATAGCGCCATTTATTCCATGGCGCTTTACATATGAAAAGGGAAAAAATAGACAGGTACAATAAACATGTGCTGGACAAGGGACACATAAGTACAGGAGAGAGGACCCTGCCCGCGAGGGCTCACAGTCTACAGGGATGGGTGAGAATACACTAGGAAAGGGTAGAGCTGGTCGTGTGATGGTTCAAATAAAATTATTATTATTATTATTATTAAGTCTTGTCTGTAGTTTCTTGCCCTTAGATGGTGGAGGCCTGTAAGGCCGGATTATGGGCAGAAGGGGCAACTGGCCGGGACCTGCCCCATTCGGAGGTTTTACCATTTTATGTTACGCCATCTATTCTAAACATATTTTTCCAAATGACATTGAACCGAAGCTGAAGTAGCGGCTGTAGTGTAACGAATACAGCACTACTGTGCAGAAAGGTTTATGCAGCCATATTATGTGGCCATTATGTTTGCGTGGGCACTAAATGCTGTTATTTTGGCACTTTTTATAAGGTACTATATGTTTTCTACAGTATATGGCAATATTATATAGATTTTACATGGCTGTATTATGCAGGCACTGTGTTTACTGTAGTCACACTTGGCACTGGATGGTGCTATTATTGTAGCACTGGTAGGTGGGATTATTTTATCACTAGATGGTGGTATTATTTTGGCACCCTTAAGGCACTATCTGCTTCTGTAGGTGTATGGCATTAACATGTAAGGTTTATAGAGCCATATTATGTGACTTTTGTTTTTGCATGGGCAACAAATGGTAGTATTACTTTGGCAATTTTAACAAGGTGCTATTTTACAGGTTTTCTACAGTGTATGTCAATATTATAGAGTTTATATGGCTCTATTATTTGGGTACTGTGTTTAATGTAGTTTTACTTGCCAATGGATGTTGGTATTATTTTGGCAAGATTAGAAAGGTACCTATATGGCACCGTTATTTCTTTACTACAGTATATAGCATTAAAATGTATACAGCCACATTATGTGCTTGAATGGGGAATATATGATGGTATTATTCTGGCACTGGATGGTGGCATTTAGCACTGGATGGTGGCATTATTTTGGCACCGTTAATTGTTTACTACAGTATATGTAAAGATTTATATAGCCATATTATGTCACCACTGTGTTTCCATGGGCAACATATAGTAGAATTTATTCTGACACTGGATGGTGGTATTATTTGGGTATGTGTAACAAGGATATTTGTTTACTACAGTTTATGACACTATATGTCGGGTTTATTCAGCCATATTATGTGGGCACTGGCAGTAAACAGTGGTATCATCTTGGTCCTATCTGACATTGATATTTATTTACTACAGTGTACATCGTTACTCTGTAAGGCTTTACCATACAGTCACAGTTTACTGCAGTTTTATTTGGCACTGGAAGGCGGTATTATTTATGCAGATTACAGCTATTAAGAAAGTTTCATGTCATTTTCACCCATTCCACAAATGAAGGGGCTCCCATGCCTTTCTTAGCTCCTGATCTTATTCCGACCCCTCAGGCTGTTGTGTTTTATGCTTTTATATGCTTGTCAGGGCCTTTAACACCTGCACATTCAGGACACTTCTGACACAGTCACTGACCACCTAATGAGAAAGTCATTATCACAGAGGGGTGAAGTGATCTGTGAAGGATCTGAATCTCTACAGGTCCACAGGGTGTATGAGATGTGTGTAAATAAAGCAGCCGTGCCGAAAATGACGACTCGTTGTCACTGCAGTGGCTTCTGTTTGCACCTCCTCAGATAGCAAGTAGCTGTAGGTCCCAGTCCTACATGGGACTATTATTATCTTGCCCATTCATCGCCGGCGCCGCGTCTTTCACAGCGTGATGATAGTCGGCTTCTGCTCTTCCACCTTTTTTATAGATGCGGTAACTTGTGCTGAAGTCATTACTTGGTGTTAAAGATTTTTCTTTAAGTGAAATTACTTCCGATGCAGTAATAAAAATAAGAAAACCGAGTGAGAAAGCGGAATATGCCGGGACCTAATGTACAAATTATAATATAATAGTCGTCACCTCAAAAAAAAAGGAAACTACGGTATCAACTTCGAAAAATACGAATGAGGGTCTATCATTTATCCTGCATCTCCTGACACAATCTTGAAAAATATGACTGAGATCTCAGTGTGATACCTTATGGCTACTGAAAGATGGTAACAAATGCAACTTTAACTACTCAGCTCTCATAGCTGTCTATCTGATAAGAGCCTGAGTAGTCTCGAAGCCAATTTGTTACCATCATTTCGTTAGCTTAAGTATCAACATGAGACTCTCAAGTCTAATATTTCATCTGGTAACACGTACAAGTACAATTTTCTACACCATCTTGACATCCGAATCGTATAGCATTGTGATCGCCCAGAACAGGCTCGTGACCATTGCAGCCAATCACTGGCAACCGGTCAAGTAAGAGTAAGCACAGGGACCTGCTCAGTATCCAGACAGAATCAGAAGAGGATTGGCGGGGGATGGGTAAGCTACGTAATGATATTTTTCGGATATGGATTTGTTGTTTTTTTAAAGAAATTTCCAGAATTGTAAAAATCTATTTTTTTTAAATCAGTCCCATGATCTTTTTTGAGGGGTGCATCCCTTTTCCGACTCCTGTTGGTCAGGGGGGCAGTGTGCTCCTAATGATTGAGTCGCACCATGGGCATGGCTGAGCCCTTGGCCCAATCTCCGATGCTCCATCTTTGCCTCCGCAAGAACAGTGGAGCACAGGGATAGCACTATGGACCGCAGCAGAAGAGGAGCAAAGGGACAGCGCCGTGGACCGCAGCAGCGGAGGAGCACAGGGACAGCCTATGGATCGCAGCAGCAGAGGAGCACAGGGACAGTGCTATTGACCGCAGCAGAAGAGGAGCACAGGGACAGTTTCGTGGACCGCAGCAGCGAGGAGCACGGGACCGCAGCAGCGGAGGGACAGGAAGCGCAGTGGACCGCAGCAGTGGAGGAGCACAGGGACAGCGCTATTGACCGCAGCAGAAGAGGAGCACAGGGACAGTTTCGTGGACCGCAGCAGCGGAGGTGCACAGGGACAGCGCCGTGGACTGCAGCAGGGGAGCCTAGGGAAAGCGCAGTGGACCGCAGCAGTGGAGGAGCACAGGGACAGCTCAGTGGACCGCAGCAGCGGAGGAGCACAGGGACAGCGCCGTGGACCGCAGCAGCGGACAAGCACATGGAAAGCGCAGTGGACCGCAGCAGTGGAGGAGCACAGGGACAGCACCGTGGACCGCAGCAGCGGAGGAGCACAGGGATAGCGCTATGGACCGTAGCAGCGGAGGAGCACAGGGAAAGCGCAGTGGACCACAGCAGTGGAGCACAGGGACAGCGCCGTGGACCGCAGCAGCGGAGGAGCACAGGGATAGTGCTATGGACCGCAGCAGCGGAGGAGCACAGGGAAAGCGCAGTGGACCGCAGCAGTGGAGGAGCACAGGGACAGCGCCGTGGACCGCAGCAGTGGAGCACAGGGAAAGCGCAGTGGACCGCAGCAGTGGAGAACAGGGACAGCGCCGTGGACCGCAGCAGCGGAGGAGCACAGGGAAAGCGCAGTGGACTGCAGCAGCGGAGGAGCACAGGGAAAGCGCAGTGGAGCAGAGGGACAGCGCAGTGGACCGCAGCAGTGGAGCACAGGGAAAGCGCAGTGGACCGCAGCAGTGGAGGAGCACAGGGACAGCGCCGTGGACCGCAGCAGTGGAGCACAGGGAAAGCGCAGTGGACCGCAGAAGTGGAGAACAGGGACAGCGCCGTGGACCGCAGCAGCGGAGGAGCACAGGGAAAGCGCAGTGGACTGCAGCAGCGGAGGAGCACAGGGAAAGCGCAGTGGAGCACAGGGACAGCGCAGTGGACCGCAGCAGTGGAGCACAGGGAAAGCGCAGTGGACCGCAGCAGCGGAGGAGCACAGGGACAGCGCTATGGACCGCAGCAGCGGAGCACAGGGAAAGCGCAGTGGACCGCAGAAGTGGAGCACAGGGACAGCGCCGTGGACCGCAGCAGCGGAGAAGCACAGGGACAGCGCAGTGGACTGCAGCAGCAGAGGAGCACAGGGAAAGCGCAGTGGACAGCAGCAGTGGAGGAGCACAGGGACAGCGCCGTGGACCGCAGCAGCGGAGGAGCACAGGCACAACGCAGTGGACCGCAGCAGTGGAGGAGCACAGGGAAAGTGCAGTGGACCACAGCAGCAGAGGAGCACAGGGACAGCGCCGTGGACCACAGCAGCGGAGGAGCACAGGGACAGCGCCGTGGACCACAGCAGCGGAGGAGCACAGGGACAGCGCCGTGGACCACAGCAGCGGAGGAGCACAGGGACAGCGCCGTGGACCACAGAAGCGGAGGAGCACAGGGACAGTGACGTGGACCGCAGCAGAGGAGGAGCACAGGGACAGCGCCGTGGACCGCAGCAGCGGACGAGCACAGGGACAGCGCCGTGGACCACAGCAGAGGAGGAGCACAGGGACAGAGCCGTGGACCGCAGCAGCGGACGAGCACAGGGACAGCACCATGGACCGCAGCAGCGGAGGATCACAGGGACAGCACCGTGGACCGCAGCAGCGGAGGAGCACAGGGACAGCGCCGTGGACCACAGAAGCGGAGGAGCACAGGGACAGTGCCGTGGACCACAGCAGAGGAGCACAGGGACAGCGCCGTGGACCGCAGCAGCGGAGGAGCACAGGGACAGCGCCGTAAACCGCAGCAGCGGAGGATCACAGGGACAGCACCATGGACCGCAGCAGCGGAGGAGCACAGGAGCACTGAAGCCGGCCGGATCGAGCGTTCTGTCCAGTTTCTGGCTCTGCTTACAGGCTGTATAATAAAGAGCTTGTATGTGCTGCGCTCTTGCCTAGGAGACTGCAGCGATGGTCGATAACCTAGGCAACAAGTGGTAAACTAAAGAATTAAAAATCCCTTGGCTATTGAGTACAGAGGGAATCATTAATAAGAGGAAATCTGTTAAATTGTTCTTTTTACAAGCACTTTGCAATTTTACCAGTTTTAATACAATGAAACTAACCCTAATTTGTGGAATTGCTGCAGATTTTTATAGCGGCTTTGACCCTTTGCAACACAACAATGTGTGCTCTAAAATCTGCAAAAATGGCATGCATATTTCACCACAAATTTGATGCAAAGTATGTAGGAAATATCCACAGCCCAATATCTGCCGGATCTGTGTAACATGGCACCGGGGCTTGGGTCTCCCCTTAAGAGTGGCTGGCGGAACAATTGTGGCAGAAATTAACCAAGTCTGATTTATTTTCCTATGTTGGGGATTTCCTGGAAGAGTCTGAAGCCTCGAATACACCACAAATCACTGGTGATCAACCCCAAAATCTGCGGCCATATTTATGTACGAATACTGACTTCCCGATCAGCACCATGGACAGAGGAAGGGATAAGCTCATGAGAAGCACTGGTTTTACAGGAAAAGGGCAAGTAGAGCAGATCTGCTGACCACGAATGGTCTATGCACGGCTCGGTGACATACCCGGAGGACACTGGGGCACTGAAATGGCTGCAGTTAGTAGTTGTGAACCAGCAATTGCAGAGTATTAGGAGAAAGTATTGAGAAAAAAAAAATAGGATTTCCCTTTTCGGCGCTTCAGGAGGACAAGGATAGTTCATGAAATTTTTTTTATTAAAACACTTTACTGAGATAAAACAACGCGTTTCAGCCTGCAACGGCCTTCATCAGGTACATTATGCATTTAATTTTTTTTCTAGGTGGATGAATCAGGAAATTGTGTTTCTAACCACGGACTGCACAAGGACAGCGCCACGGACCGCACAGGGCCGGCCCACAGACCGCACAGGGACGGCGCCACGGACCGCACAGGGGCGGCACCACAGATCGCACAGGGGCGGTGCCATAGACCGCACAGTGACGGCGCCACAGACCGCACAGGACGGCGCCACAGACCGCACAGGACGCGCCACAGACCGCACAGGGACGGCGCCACAGACCGCACAGGGACGGCGCCACAGACCGCACAGGGACGGCGCCACAGACCGCACAGGGACGGCGCCACAGACCGCACAGGGACGGCGCCACAGACCGCACAGGGCGGCGCCAGACCGCACAGGGACGGCGCCACAGACGCACAGGGATGGCACGAGGGACTGCACAAGTCAATGTGCTAGTGAGCAATTTTCTACACAGTTAAAAGTGGCAGCATTCCCTGGTCAGTTCAGACTAACACTTTACAGCAGGGACACGTGCGCTAATTAACTCGAATTTTCAGGCGAAATTTGACCACTGAGCTCAGTGGGTGTTAAGACTATATGAACATTATCTATAATCAGTTTTAACAGCTCTGTTAAAAAAAACAACTGATGTCATACAAACATGATTTTAGCACGATAATGTTTAAAAAAAATGCTAATTTTTCAGAAAACTTTCTTTTATACTGTTGTCTGAATGCAGCCTTAGGCTATACTGTACACGGGTCGGTGACTGCGGCCATGTGCAGCTGTGTGCGCTTCCTTGCATCACGAAGAGGCGCGTCACCTACGAGCCATTTGGCACAACTGAAACTAGAAATTCTTTGCAAAATGGAGGAGACTAGCGCATGCTGTGAGGATCTTTTCCAGAAATCACTCATGTGCACCAGATCCTGGACTTTCCTGTCCACATTGCTGTCAGTGTGCGGTCAGTTCTGAACACGAGCCAAAAAATCGTTCATCTAAACTGACCCTTAGGATTAAATGCTCATTGGTCATTGGAGACCCTTGATAATTGTAGACGTCTTTTGCGTAATCTTACAATCAAGGTCAAGTAGATCGATCTGTAGGGACGACAGACAAAGCAATGCGTCAACCCCTAGGTGTCTCTGTACGGCACATCGGGAGGGTAAAACAGCCGTGAAGAGGTTAACTATCCTTGGTACACGTCTAACTTCAATAACATAAAGGGGGATCATGGCTGAATGTCTACAGGAACCGTGTAATTACTACAGAGGAGATAATGGCAGTGGAGAAGTTTCTCTTGTCAGACGTTCCTAATTACCGTCTCAGGGGGCATCTAACAATAAAAGATAACATTGATCCTTATGAGGAAGGAACTATTTGATGAACGTAGACCGACAATTACTACAGGATCTGAGAAGTCGTGATGTACAGAACAATGAGCGAGCTCCGTACCGTGCAGGAGCGTTCACGGCGCAGATCCATCACCCAGAGCTCGCGGGAGGCAGCCATTATTCAACCCCGATCATATATATGTACAGTAAAACCTCTCCAAAAGACCGCCTCTACCAGAGGACCACACTGTCATCCACACCAGATTTCCAGTTGTACCAAATATTAAGCATGCTGCCCATCTTAGAGAAGACCACCATCCCCTCCTCAAAGAACATTTTTCTTATATAAAAAAATAAACATATTTGGCATCAAATGAAAGTCCAATCTGTCAAAATATTAAATTATTTGATGTATGAGTTAAATGCTTTAACAAAATTTTAATGCCATAATTTGTTTTTTTTTTGGTGACAGCACCTTCCCCAAAAATGAAATAAAAAGTGATCATTAAAGTGTATGTAGTCCAAAATCGTGCCAATAAAAACTGCAGCTCAATGTACAAAAACCAAGATGGAAAACTAAAAATGTTACAGGTCTCAGAAACGGCGAAACAAATCAATTGTTTTTGTAATACATAAAATAATTACATTACTTCAAAATTAAATAAAATCATTAATAATAATAAAAATAATAAAATAAAAAATCTAGACAAGTTTGGCATCGCTGTACTCGTACTGACCCGGAGAATCATGATGTTTTGTCATTTTTGTTGTATAAAGAACACCGTAAAGAAAGCCCAAAAAACAGCGGAATTTCATTTTTTTTCACTGTTTCACTGAACTTGGATTTTTTTTTCCTAATTTTCAGTATATTATATAGTAAAGTGAATGTCATCATCCAAAAGGATAATTCGTCCTGCAAAAAACAAGCGTAAGGCGATGTGGATGGAGAAATAAAAACATTTGTTCTTAGAAAAAAAGAGAAAATATGAAAGCGCAAAAGCAAAAAGTGGTTAAATAAAAGCATAATAAATGTTCTAAAATCAGCGGCAACACGACACCGGGAAGCGCTAATGAAAGTCGCGTCCATTCAGTTAGAAGCCACCCAGCGCTATATACATAAGGGATAAGATATCCGCGAGGAAAGGATTTGAGGTGATCATTGGTGACATAGTTTGGATGTTACTTACGTAAGTGCATTTCACGAAGATTTACAGCCCCTGAATCTGCTTCTCTTTTAATCCCAGGGATCTTGCCAAAGATATCCTTATTCCTCACAAGACACTGCTGCTGCCAAAGTACAGAAACTGGAGTCGTTTGACCTGGCACACCCCATATGATGTTATATGCAGGCTCCGGGGGGGGGGGAGGCAGATCCATATCTCAGCCCTCAATGATCGCTGTAGAGGGCTGATCGCATTACCAAAAAATAAAAAAATATTTACCGTCATGATTTCTGTGATTCAACTTCATTTCTAGAGTAGAAATACATGAAATATGGGTGCAGCGATAGGGTATGCATATTTAGCAATCAACCCCTGACCCCAGCACCTGAGAGACTCCAGTGGTTGGGCGAGTGGGCTTATTACAGATTTTGCATTGATCCATGGGTTACAATTTACACCTTCGCATGTAGACAAAAGTACATTTTGGCAAAATTGTAGATTACAAAACATTTTTTCCATTGTCCAACTTTCTTGTCTTTTATTTCTATGACCAGGTGATTTTTCACCCATGTGACTTAGGGAGGTGAGAACAGATTTAGTTCCACAATTATATAATGATCAACGATCGCATATGGCTCTTTAACACTGACCCATTCAAAAAAATGGGACCAATGGTCAGTAATAAGATCACTTAGTGATCCAGATGAATATAACCGGATTTTTTGTGATTTAATTAGATCCAATTAAGCATAAAAGTTTGGTTGATTCTTTTTCGGCCCGGGAAGAAGTTAGAAAAAAAAATTATACTTACTTCGCCCCTCACCTGTCCTGGGGCTGCTGCTCTTCGCCTGGTCCGCTGCCGGCTCACTGCCTCCCCCTGGCTCCAGTCTTCTTTTCCATCTTCAATCTTTAGTGCCTACAGTGCAGACTAGTCCTCTAGTGATATCAGACGTCCCTTACGGAGCACCAGAAGTGCCAAGAATGAAGACTGATCTTCTCTTCGGAGAGGAAACAAGCCAAGGGAGGACCGGGCGTAGAACTGTGCCACCAGGACAGGTCAGAGGGAGGTAAGTTTATTTATTTTCCTTTTGGAGAGACCTCAAGCAGCAGAACAATCGGCAAGTCGAAGTTCTCTACCATATCTGAAATAATATAATTTTGGCAGTTTTGCTAATTTCTACTTGGGGAGTATACTAGGGGAGGTTTATTGAGTGTGATGTTTGATTACAATTTAAAAAAAATGGCTAAGTCAAAAGATGTTGATGTTTGATGGCGGGGGCTTGGTGATGCCTACAGTGAATGGTAGGGGCTTGGTGATGCCTACAGTGAAGAATGGTAGGGGCTTGGTGATGCCTACAGTGAAGAATGGCAGGGGCTTGGTGAGGACTACAGTGAATTATGGTAGAGGCTCAGTGATGCCCTCAGCAAAGTATGGAGGGGGTTCAGTGATGCCCTCTGTGAAGAATGGTGGGAACTCAGTGATACCAACTGTAAAGAATGACAGGGGCTTAGTGATTCCTATAGTGAAGCATGGGGTGAGGCTTGATAATGACTACAGGTGAAGCATGGCAGGAGCTCGCTGATGTCTACAGTAAAGCATGGCAGGGGATTGGTGATGCCTACAGTGAAGCATGGTGGGGGGATCAGCGATACCTTCAGTGAATCATGGTGGGGGCTCAGTGATGCCAACAGTAAAACATGACGGGTGCTCAGGTATTCCTAAAATGAAGCATGGGGTAAGCTCGATAATGACTACAGTGAAACATGGCGGGTGTTCGGTGATATATTGAGTAAATGCTTAAAAAAACCTTAAGATTCCTCAGAAACCGGCGTGTGGTGATGCGTCATTTCTGAGGCAGGTCCTACCAGCCAAAGGGGCTTTACTAAGTACTAAAGACGCTTGTTATGACAGGGAAAAAAATCCTGACACTGCTGGAGTCAAGAAAACAGGCATTTTGTGGTGAATTTAGAGAAACCACTTGTTGTGTTGAGCTTTTTATATTGTTCTTGTTTCATTGCTTTATTGCAAAGGGCAGAAAATTGTTAAATGTTGTTAATAAAATGAATTTGCAATGGGCACGGATGATTAATTATGATTGCGGCTGTAAGATATACAAAGGTCTTATTCAGATCCCCCTACATAAATGCTGAGAAAATGATCACAGAGGGTCTATGATCGGACCCCTATCTATTGGCAAGAGCAGCGAGTGACTCCACAGGCAGAAGCAGACACTTCAGCTGACACTCGTGTTATGTAAGGTTTATATGACACAAATGGTCATTAGTGAATATTATTTTATAAAAAAAAAACATTTTCCTCCAAATTCTCCAGTTCTACATTTTTTGTTTTATGGATAAAAATTGGTTGTGCCGTAACCGATACAAACTAATAGGATCCACCAACAAATCTGTCATCAGTTTTCAAATATGTATCCAAAAAAGTGTAAACTCTTTTCCTCATCGGCCAATCACTTTCCGTAGCCTCCATTTTTTAACAATCCAACCCCTGAACGGTCCGGTAATTGGTGGCATCATAGGTTTGGATGATTCTCAGCTTCTGCAGCGGTGATAAAATACATGTCGCATCTTTTTGGAAATCTCGTAACCGAAGGCGTCGATGGCCTCCAAAAAACAAGACAAAACAATGGTATCTTCAGACAAGAAGGGAAACAAAATATCTTTCTAACAGGCAAAGGATGACGGCGCAGTTGTCGGAGGGGCTCCATATGCATCACAAATAACGTGAAATTGACCTCCTTTGATTCGGCTTTCTCTGTTATTAGGGGCCTTTGATGGACGTCGTAGACTATTGTGCCCGGTTTCTGCAATACTCCGCTGCCCTGACATGTGTCATCGCTACATGGATGGAGATAATAAGGTTTTTTATCTGGACGGGAGCTTACAAGCGAACGGATCTATAAAGTGCACCGAGATCAAATAGAGCAACGATTTGTGTGCATATGTCCGACTGATGAGTAACACTTAGAAAGGCAACGGACCTGAGACAAGGAGGCCTCCTCAGTCCCACCAAAGCTCCTTGGGGTTCAGCCCTCCAGAGCGGCCCGCATTCCAGCCAAGCCCCTTCTCCTGGGGTCTGCGCCTTTAGCTAATAGAGAATCACCCAGACGTGAACGTGAGAAACTCTAACATGCCGGGCTCCTGGAATATGAGATAAAGGAGGAACCTTCTTGTTTGCCTTCACCCAGATAAATTAAAACATAAAAAGGCCTCATGTTTTGTCCAAGTGATACTTTCAGATGGACAAGTAATTGCTCCCTCCTTCCTCAGCAATCAAGAAAAGATCAAAGTCACATTCCTGCGGGCCGACCCACCCCGGTAACTAGGCACGATCTCTATGACATATGGTTGCCAAAAATTGACTGAGAAGAAGATAATGGTCTAATAAAAAGCCAAAATGACCAGAGGGTCTTTAATACAAGAATGTTTCAGATGCGAAAATTAGTTTAGCCACTAAAGGCTGAAATGTTGGGTTGGGTCCTGAAAACATCATGGTTATGTATCTGTGTAGATCCAAGACGAAGGGATCCAACACGATTATAAGGTATCAGCTGAGGGTATTCTGGAGGACCTGCAATAGTAGGCCACAAAGGTCTAGTGGAAAGCAGCGCCATTTGGAACCAATCGATGCCCTTGGGGTCCATTTCTTGTAGGATGACCCAGTGGAAACCTATTAGATCTTATTGATGATCTGTCCCATAAGAAAGGATACGACGCACATGGACGTGGCTATTCTGGAGAGATGAACGGTGGCCATAAGTCATTGCCTCTGGTGGAGCTAAAGTTCGATGCTCAATGCAATAGGCTTGGATCAATATGGGACATTTGCACGTGATTTTTTGCGTGGACTCCCAGTACAGCACCATAGACTATAATGGGTACATGTTCTCCCCATGAAAGCCACGTATAGAACACATACCAGGTTAAAGGGGCCCATGGATTACTGTAAGTACTGGGTGGGAGTCCTAAGGGTGCAGTCAAACGGCTGTATAAATCGGACCGAGATCGGACCACAGTGCACGGATTGCCTGGCGGGACTCCCGACCAAAATATGGCAGGTGCATAGGAATATATGCAGCGGTCATGCTCAGCCAGTCTGAGCACTGCGGAACAGATTTTGGTCCGATTTATACAGCAGTCTGACTGCAACCTAATAATCAGTAAGTTTGGCTCATCCTAGCACGGTGCCAAACTATGGTGGAAAGACCCCACAAATTCTGCTTTGTTTAGATTCCTTCTTGCTTGTAGCTTGTCCATCATTTTAAGGGGGTCCTGATTTCCATATTAGTTTTCCCTTTGTGTCCAGATTCAACCTATGATTTTTTTTTTTTAATTTTACCGCTTTCAATATTCTCCTCCACGTCCTGAATTGCGCATGGAGAAGACGATTTACACCTGTAAATCCAATCAATTATTGTAATCGTCCCTGTGATCTGTGCTCGCGGCCGCTGCCTCCATCTTTCTTGCAGAATTGCAGCCCATTGTCCCTACGACAAATAAGTATTTGTTTATGCAAGTGGAGGAGAGAACGAGTGGGGGTCATCCACTAAGACCAAGCAGGCGATGGACACCGGAAGCAAGGTGAGGACCCTCCTTGGGTGGGACTGACAGGAGAAGATGGTCGCTGAACAATTATTGTTATATATGATATAACAAGATGCAGCAGAGCTGAGCTCTTTACAGAAGTATAAAAAAATGCAAAAAAAAAACACTCAATGTAAATTTGCTGCCCTCTATTCATTTTGATCGCTGCAGAAATGACCACACGGCTGCAGTTTTTGTGTTTATACCATATCTGTAATCTGGCCATGTGACCCATAATAACCAATCCCAGAGCTGCTTTCTTTTTTTGCCAGGCAGTTGAAGACGTGCAGAGACACGCCCCCAATGCACTTCCAGCCTGATTTGCATACAGCTTCTACACTAGATTTCTCCTGACTGGGAAATCAGATCCGTACAAAAAAGGTGTCATTTATACGGGGGGACAAGCGTCTACACAGGCGTACTAATACTGCCATATGTAATAACGAGCTGACAGGATCCCTTTAAGTGTAGGGAAAATGGTGTCTTTTGATAAGCTTTTGATAAGACTTGGTGTAAACTACTATAAAAGGGTGCACAACTTCTATCAATGTGTCTAAAAACAACTCACAACGTTGCAATTTTTTTTTTGCTGATTTTTAGACTGCTATGTTTTAATATCTGCATTTTTGTTTTGTTTTTTTCCTTTTTTTACTGCATTTAAAAAAAAAAAGTCATGGTATTTCAAATGACTGATTTCAGCACGAAAATACAAAATAATGAAGTCACATTAATACTTCAGTTTTAACCAATGTAAACAAAATAAAATAATAATAAATAATAATAATAATGGGCAGTTTGGGTCGGTTCATGCATTGTGGTCAATCCTTTTCTTTCCTAAAGTGCAGCAAAAATGCACTGTGTACTCAACATGTGAACTTGCCTTTATGGGAGGTAAAGGGCACAAAGCTGCATCTTGATGAAGAAAAAAAAAAGAAAATGATACAAATAAATAAACAAAGACGACAAAAATCAAACAAATAAAAAAAGCACAATGAAAAATGTAGCTGTTTTTTTTTTTTCTCCTAAAAAAAGCGCGTGCCTCACAATAACCTGGTGAGGCCAGACATAGTGGATAGCAGGGTGAAAACTTTGGGGAAGGCTTCGGGTCTTCACACCTCCACTTTTCAGCAATCTTGCTCAAGGCAAGAAGTTTCCTCAAGTTTCGGGAGAACTTTAAAGCAAACACTTGTGGATTCCGTCTCCCTGGATGAAATTCTCACAGCCGTAAACTGCGCAGCAATAGATTTTATTGTAGATCAGGCTATATATAGGTGTAAAACCATTCAGCCCTATAGTAAATGTCTATATACACTGCACTTCTTTTAATCCGACATCCAATAATCCAGAAAGTTATTCGATTTCCATCAGGCTTTCTAAGATTTTTGAAGATTGTGTGACCTGCAGCGTTTTCCTTGTCATCAATAATATCGGAAATTCAATGCGGCAAACCATGCGGGGTTACCTCCTGTAGTTTACATTTCCTTCTGAATTGACAGCCGTGGGAAGATCAGCGGCGTGTGAATTAAGGCACAGATTTAAAATTTCACGCTGATTTCAAGGCAGAAAACACATTGGAAGCATCGTGATAAATCATCGCGGAAACGTGACCCTTAAATCTATTTTGGACTTTTCTTTACTTTTAAGCTCAAAAAGTTTTTGAGTTCAAAAAGTTTTTTTTGGAGATTTTTCTTTTCCTAAAGTGGTTTTAGGTTCACACAGATTCTTCAGTTTTTAGCGCGGTGCTGCTCCAAAATCCTCATCAAAACTTCATCAAAAAACTCTTTGAAATCTCATCCTATTTGCTTGAATGGGAAATCCACTTTAGTGTTCATATTTTTTTTAGTAGTTTTTGCCTGGTGAAAAAAAATTGTGCATCCTGTTTGAAGCAGATACTGATGGAAATTTCTCCAAATGAGGTACTGTCCAATCAAAAGGCGGCAAACAAAAAAAAAAAACTTCCAAAATGCTTCAGAAAAAGGAAAAACTCCAAAACTCCTACAAAAATGCCCCTCAATTTCTCAAAGAAGCTGAAAAATTTGTTGGTTTTGAAGGCCTAAAAAACTTTTTTTGAACACAGCCTGAAGGGTCCGAACATGTTCTACAGGAAGACTCTTTGGGACACGCTCATGTTTTTTGTCCAGAAATGTTTTTTTTTTGCATCTGTTTGGTAATTTCCTAAGCTCTTGCTACATTGTTTTTGACTGCTGGTGGGTTTTTCTTTGGCATCTTTCCATCATTTATGTCTTTTTTTTATTACAGTTTTATGATTTTTTTTTCTCCATTTTTTAACAATGAAAAAAAACGCAAGAGGCTTCTGATCTGAAAACTCTCCCGGGCGTCTTTTGAGCCATCCCACTGACTTGTATGGTAAAGCATGGAGCATCTTTCCAGGTGAATAAACCAGAAGAACGGTCCGCTCATTTCTTCTAACTACTTGTTGCTTTAGGAAACCTCAAGCAGTTAAAAGAAGCTCAAAAGCCTGACCATGTGAACAGCGAGGCTCTTTACGTTCCTGTGCACATGTTCCTTCTTTTTTATGTCTAAGGAGCTCTCTTGTCGTGAGGTTAGAAAATACGCCATTTGCACATCTCCTAAAAAGAGTTTTGGAAGCGTTTTCTTTCCTGATATGTTTTCTTTTGCAGCCTCTTGATTGGACACTGCATAGTTTGGAGCGGATTCCATCAGGATCCGCTTTGCAGAAGTGGCGTGCACTTTTTTTTCCCCACCAGGTTTTTTTTCTAAAGAAAAAAAAAAAAAGCTCAAACAGCAAAGTGGATTTCTAGTACAAATGAATAGCAAGAGTTTTTCAAGCTTTTTTTTTTTTTTAGGAGGATTTTGGAGCAGATTCTGTGTGTGCACATAAGCGTAACATTCCGGAACTTAACGTAATCCGTAATCAGACGTGTATTTTGGACCTCTCGGGTCCTAATAATAATAATTTTATTTCTGTAGCACCAACATATTCTGCAGCACTTTACATTATAGAGGGGACTTCTAATGCAAAAATGTCTATTTGGGCCCCTGACTATCAAGTAAAACGATTAATAAGACGAGCCTCCCCGTGAGGTCCAGAGGGATATCGAGCGTCGGGGTGCACCCGTTACGCCCCCCCACAATAACTAATAACCCGGCACCTATGGGTGAATATTCCCTAGCAGCGCGTGCACACATACATTATACAGGACCCCATATAGTGGGGTCTTCCTGCCCTCTGAGTGCAATGACCCCCCATGTCTCCGAGACTCTTCCTCCAGTGCGGTCACTGGTCTGTCAGCTCGTACTGGGATGAGCAGAGGGGGATATAAATATCTTGGTCAGAGCTGAAGTGCTATGGCTGAGCTGTGGGAGAAGATCAACACTTCAGACAAGTCTCCAGCAGCTAAAAGACAAGTTGAGATCAAGTTCGAATAAACTTTGCAGGAGTCAAGCCCCCTTTTTTTTCCTTACAGAAGACTCCATGCGAGCTCAGAAGACCACTCCTCCTTTCCAGCGAAGCAGTTGGTTTCTTTGATCTAAGTATAAGTGGAGCTGGAGTTGAGGTATTTTTAGAGCAATTGACTCCTTAAACCACGTGTGCCCACGTTGATCAGGATGACTGTTCAATCGGCCCTTGTGCCAATCTTGCTCTTGGTGCTGGTTTCGGGCATGGTGCACTGCGTGCCGTTACTCACCTCCCAGAGAAATGATACCCAGGACCGACATTGGGAGACACTATTTTCTAGGTCAATGTCTAGGATCCCGGGAGAGAGAAAAGACGCAAACCGGGAAAGTGACTATTTGCTGGGCATCAAGAGGCTGCGGCGGCTTTACTGCAACGTGGGCATTGGCTTCCATATTCAAGTTTTACCCGATGGCAAAATTAATGGGACGCACAATGAAAACCGAAACAGTGAGTACATTTTTTTTTTTATATATATAAATTGTGCAATTTGACAGTGAAGTCTGTGGACCTGAAATCCTCTGCGCTGCTGTGAATTAAGACATTTACTGGTCAAACAGATTATAGGGCTGATAACTGCAGGGGAACTTAGCTTAATAATTGCACAAAGACTCGACAGAGAAATGACACTTAATGCCGCCGCTGCTGGATTGGGTTCTGCTTGGTTGCAGGCTGCAGGATTAGTGTCATTTTAATGTGATCTTGTCTTGAGTGTGTGGACGGGGGGCTCCCGGTGGTCTTGCATCTATTTAGATTTAGCAACTAATAAAGGCTTAGGAAGCCGTGATAATCGCTGGCTTGTGCTATCACAGGAGACGTCAGGTGCGGCACCGGCGCTTGCACCACTGACGGACAGAAATACTTTGGGGAATCGAATATCACTTGTCACTCAGAACTGAAGACTTTTTTCTTTTTTTTTTAGTGAAGGGATGAGCATCCGTGGTGTCTGCACGACCAGAGCAGAGCTAAACAGATACTGATATTACAGAAGTGTAGGTCCTTTGTGTACCGCCATATGGTGCCCATATAGAAAATGCATGAAAAGTATCTTCTGTCAGGTTTTATCTCCCTGACAGAGAAAACCTCCATAAAACCAAAAGTATTCTGCAAAAAATGGCGCCATACATGTTTCTTCGTACCGCAGTTATAATACAGCAGTGAAGTTATAATACAGCCGATTTTATTTTTCATGCATAAGAATTGTAACTTTTTGACTATATTGGCTTTAGGGGAGGGAAAAAATACCTAAAAGGGTATTCAAGTCTGCAAAAATGTCACATTTATAAACTTTTTGATAACCTTTATAAAGTAGTAAGAAAGTTACATCAAGTGTCGCATTTAGTTATGGCAGAATATAGCAGCAGTATTACGGTATAGGCTGTGGTTATTCTTTATAGGCTGTGGTTATTCTTTATAGGCTGTGTTCAGTCGATCACATTGTTATGCATTTTTTGGCACAATTTGTAAAAATTAAAGAAAACTGCAATGTTCTGTTATTTCATTACAAGAAAAGAATATCAGTACTGTATCAATGTAAATCCAAATGCACCGAGCAGTAAAAAGCTACTTTTCTATCAAAATGTTTGGCAAAAAAAAGCATCTGATAGTGATTTCTGCCACCTAGTAATACGCGATACTCAACAGAAAGAACAGGATTTGGGGCAACACTAGGAAGATGAGTGCCGGGCAGTCAGACCCTTACTATCAAAGAAAATCTGAGAGGGCTGCTTACATATGGGGTGTAAAGGGGTGATCTGCTCACCGTTTGGGGTACATATGGATGATCTGCTCACATATGGGGTGCAGAGGGATGACCTGCTCACCTATGGGGTGCACAGGCATGATCTGCTCACTAATGGGGTGCACAGGATAGATCTGCTCACAAATAGGGGGGCACAGGGATGATCTGCTCATATATGGGGTGCACAGGGATAGATCTGCTCACCTGTGGGGTGCACAGTGATGATCTGCTAATCTATGGGGTGTGGGGTGCACAGGATAGATCTGCTCACCTATGGGTGCACAGGGATGATCTGCTCATGTATGGGGTGCATAGCGAGGATCTACTCACCAATGGGGTGCACAGGGATGATCTGCTCACCTATGGGGTGCACAGGGATGATCTGCTCACCTATGGGGTGCACAGGGATAGATCTGCTCACGTATGGGGTGCACAGAGATGATCTGCTCACCTATGGGGTGCACAGGGTTAATCTGCTCACGTATGGGTTGCATAGCGAGGATCTGCTCACGTATGGGGTGCACAGGGATGATCTGCTCATGTATGAGGTGCATAGCAAGGATCTGCTCACGTATGGGGTGCACAGGGATGATCTGCTCACCTATGGGGTGCACAGGATAGATCTGCTCACATATGGGGTGCACAGGGATGATCTGCTCATGTATGGGGTGCACAGGGATGATCTGCTCATGTATGGGGTGCATAGCGAGGATCTGCTTATGTATGGGGTGCACAGGGATGATCTGCTCACGTATGGGGTGCACAGGGATGATCTGCTCACCTATGGGGTGCACAGGGATGATCTGCTCACCTATGGGGTGCACAGGGATAGATCTGCTCACGTATGGGGTGCACAGGATAGATCTGCTCACATATGGGGGTGCACAGGGATGATCTGCTCACCTATGGGGTGCACAGGGATGATCTGCTCACGTATGGGGTGCATAGCGAGGATCTGCTCACCTGTGGGTGCACAGGGATGATCTGCTCATGTATGGGGTGCATAGTGATGATCTGCTCACCTGTGGGGTGCACAGTGATGATCTGCTCATCTATGGGGTGTGGGGTGCACAGGATAGATCTGCTCACCTATGGGGTGCACAGGGATGATCTGCTCATGTATGGGGTGCATAGCGAGGATCTGCTCACCTATGAGGTGCACAGGGATGATCTGCTCATGTATGGGGTGCATAGTGATGATCTGCTCACCTGTGGGGTGCACAGGGATGATCTGCTCACATATGGGGTGCATAGTGATGATCTGCTCACCTATGGGGTGCACAGGGATGATCTGCTCATGTATGGGGTGCATAGCGAGGATCTGCTCACCTATGAGGTGCACAGGGATGATCTGCTCACTTATGGGGTGCACAGGATAGATCTGCTCACAAATGGGGGTGCACAGGGATGATCTGCTCATGTATGGGGTGCATAGCAAGGATTTGCTCACCAATGGGGTGCACAGGGATGATCTGCTCACCTATGGGGTGCACAGGGATGATCTGCTCACCTATGGGGTGCACAGGGATAGATCTGCTCACGTATGGGGTGCACAGAGATGATCTGCTCACCTATGCGGTGCACAGGGTTAATCTGCTCACGTATGGGTTGCATAGCGAGGATCTGCTCACGTATGGGGTGCACAGGGATGATCTGCTCATGTATGAGGTGCATAGCAAGGATCTGCTCACGTATGGGGTGCACAGGGATGATCTGCTCACCTATGGGGTGCACAGTAATGATCTGCTCATCTATGGGGTGTGGGGTGCACAGGATAGATCTGCTCACCTATGGGGTGCACAGGGATGATCTGCTCATGTATGGGGTGCACAGGGATGATCTGCTCATGTATGGGGTTCATAGCGAGGATCTGCTTATGTATGGGGTGCACAGGGATGATCTGCTCATGTATGAGGTGCATAGCAAGGATCTGCTCATGTATGGGGTGCACAGGGATGATCTGCTCATGTATGAGGTGCATAGCAAGGATCTGCTCACATATGGGGGTGCACAGGGATGATCTGCTCACCTATGGGGTGCACAGGGATGATCTGCTCACGTATGGGGTGCATAGCGAGGATCTGCTCACCTGTGGGGTGCACAGGGATGATCTGCTCATGTATGGGGTGCATAGTGATGATCTGCTCACCTGTGGGGTGCACAGTGATGATCTGCTCATCTATGGGGTGTGGGGTGCATAGGATAGATCTGATCACCTATGGGGTGCACAGGGATGATCTGCTCATGTATGGGGTGCATAGCGAGGGATCTGCTCACCTATGAGGTGCACAGGGATGATCTGCTCACTTATGGGGTGCACAGGATAGATCTGCTCACAAATGGGGGTGCACAGGGATGATCTGCTCATGTATGGGGTGCATAGCAAGGATCTGCTCACCAATGGGGTGCACAGGGATGATCTGCTCACCTATGGGGTGCACAGGGATGATCTGCTCACCTATGGGGTGCACAGGGATAGATCTGCTCACGTATGAGGTGCACAGAGATGATCTGCTCACCTATGCGGTGCACAGGGTTAATCTGCTCACGTATGGGTTGCATAGCGAGGATCTGCTCACGTATGGGTGCACAGGGATGATCTGCTCATGTATGAGGTGCATAGCAAGGATCTGCTCACGTATGGGGTGCACAGGGATGATCTGCTCACCTATGGGGTGCACAGTAATGATTGCTCATCTATGGGTGTGGGGTGCACAGGATAGATCTGCTCACCTATGGGGTGCACAGGGATGATCTGCTCATGTATGGGGTGCACAGGGATGATCTGCTCATGTATGGGTTTATAGCGAGGATCTGCTTATGTATGGGTGCACAGGGATGATCTGCTCATGTATGAGGTGCATAGCAAGGATCTGCTCATGTATGGGTGCACAGGGATGACTGCTCATGTATGAGGTGCATAGCAAGGATCTGCTCACATATGGGGGTGCACAGGGATGATCTGCTCACCTATGGGGTGCACAGGGATGATCTGCTCACGTATGGGTGCATAGCGAGGATCTGCTCACCTGTGGGTGCACAGGGATGATCTGCTCATGTATGGGGTGCATAGTGATGATCTGCTCACCTGTGGGGTGCACAGTGATGATCTGCTCATCTATGGGGTGTGGGGTGCATAGGATAGATCTGATCACCTATGGGGTGCACAGGATGATCTGCTCATGTATGGGTGCATAGCGAGGATCTGCTCACCTATGAGTGCACAGGGATGATCTGCTCACTTATGGGGTGCACAGGATAGATCTGCTCACAAATGGGGTGCCAGGGATGATCTGCTCATGTATGGGTGCATAGCAAGGATCTGCTCACCAATGGGTGCACAGGGATGATCTGCTCACCTATGGGGTGCACAGGGATGATCTGCTCACCTATGGGGTGCACAGGATAGATCTGCTCACGTATGAGGTGCACAGAGATGATCGCTCACCTATGCGGTGCACGGGTTAATCTGCTCACGTATGGGTTGCATAGCGAGGATCTGCTCACGTATGGGGTGCACAGGGATGATCTGCTCATGTATGAGGTGCATAGCAAGGATCTGCTCACGTATGGGGTGCACAGGGATGATCTGCTCACCTATGGGTGCACAGTGATGATCTGCTCATCTATGGGGTTGGGGTGCACAGGATAGATCTGCTCACCTATGGGTGCACAGGATGATCTGCTCATGTATGGGGTGCACAGGGATGATCTGCTCATGTATGGGGTTCATAGCGAGGATCTGCTTATGTATGGGGTGCACAGGGATGATCTGCTCATGTATGAGGTGCATAGCAAGGATCTGCTCATGTATGGGTGCACAGGGATGATCTGCTCATGTATGGGTGCACAGGATGATCTGCTCATGTATGGGTGCATAGCAAGGATCTGCTCACATATGGGGTGCACAGGGATGATCTGCTCACCTATGGTGCACAGGGATGATCTGCTCACGTATGGGGTGCATAGCGAGGATCTGCTCACCTGTGGGGTGCACAGGGATGATCTGCTCATGTATGGGTGCATAGTGATGATCTGCTCACCTGTGGGTGCACAGTGATGATCTGCTCATCTATGGGTTGGGTGCACAGGAGAGATCTGCTCACCTATGGGTGCACAGGGATGATCTGCTCATGTATGGGGTGCATAGCGAGATCTGCTCACCTATGAGGTGCACAGGGATGATCTGCTCACTTATGGGTGCACAGATAGATCTGCTCACAATGGGGTGCACAGGGATGATCTGCTCATGTATGGGTGCATAGCAAGGATCTGCTCACCAAGGGGTGCACAGGGATGATCTGCTCACCTATGGGGTGCACAGGGATGATCTGCTCACCTATGGGTGCACAGGATAGATCTGCTCACGTATGAGGTGCACAGAGATGATCTGCTCACCTATGCGGTGCACAGGGTTAATCTGCTCATGTATGGGTTGCATAGCGAGGATCTGCTCACGTATGGGGTGCACAGGGATGATCTGCTCATGTATGAGGTGCATAGCAAGGATCTGCTCACGTATGGGGTGCACAGGATGATCTGCTCACCTATGGGGTGCACAGTGATGATCTGCTCATCTATGGGGTGTGGGGTGCACAGGATAGATCTGCTCACCTATGGGTGCACAGGGATGATCTGCTCATGTATGAGGTGCATAGCAAGATCTGCTCATGTATGGGTGCACAGGGATGATCTGCTCATGTATGGGGTCACAGGGATGATCTGCTCATGTATGGGTTCATAGCGAGGATCTGCTTATGTATGGGTGCACAGGGATGATCTGCTCATGAGGTGCATAGCAAGGATCTCGTCACGTATGGGGTGCACAGGGATGATCTGCTCACCTATGGGGTGCACAGGGATGATCTGCTCACCTATGGGGTGCACAGGGATGATCTGCTCACGTATGGGGTGCACAGGATAGATCTGTTCACATATGGGGTGCACAGGGATGATCTGCTCACCTATGGGGTGCACAGGGATGATCTGCTCACGTATGGGGTGCATAGCGAGGATCTGCTCACCTTGGGGTGCACAGGGATGATCTGCTCATGTATGGGGTGCATAGTGATGATATGCTCACCTGTGGGGTGCACAGTGATGATCTGCTCATCTATGGGGTGTGGGGTAGATCTGCTCACTATGGGGTGCACAGGGATGATCTGCTCATGTATGGGGTGCATAGCGAGGATCTGCTCACCTATGAGGTGCACAGGGATGATCTGCTCACTTATGGGGTGCACAGGATAGATCTGCTCACAAATGGGGGTGCACAGGGATGATCTGCTCATGTATGGGGTGCATAGCGAGGATCTGCTCACCAATGGGGTGCACAGGGATGATCTGCTCACCTATGGGGTGCACAGGGATAGATCTGCTCACGTATGGGGTGCACAGGATGATGAATGCTCACCTATGGGTGCACAGGTTAATCTGCTCACGTATGGGTTGCATAGCGAGGATCTGCTCACGTATGGGGTGCACAGGGATGATCTGCTCATGTATGAGGTGCATAGCAAGGATCTGCTCACGTAGGGTGCACAGGATGATCTGCTCACCTATGGGGTGCACAGTGGATGATCTGCTCATCTATGGGTGTGGGGTGCACAGGATAGATCTGCTCACTGATGGGGTGCACAGGGATGATCTGCTCATGTATGGGGTGCACAGGAATATCTGCTCATGTATGGGGTGCATAGCGAGGATCTGCTTATGTATGGGGTGCACAGGGATGATCTGCATCGAGGTGAATAGCGAGGATCTGCTCACGTATGGGGTGCACAGGGAATCTGCTCACCTATGGGGTGCACAGGGATGATCTGCTCACCTATGGGGTGCACAGGGATGATCTGCTCATGTATGGGGTGCAGCAGAGGATCTGCTCACTATGGGGTGCACAGGGATGATCTGCATCATGTATGGGTGTGCATAGTGATGATCTGCTCACCTGTGGGGTGCACAGGGATGATCTGCTCATCTATGGGGTGCATAGTGATGATCTGCTCACCTATGGGGTGCACAGGGATGATCTGCTCATGTGAGGGTGCATAGGAGATCTGCTCACCTATGAGGTGCACAGGGATGATCTGCTCACTTATGGGGTGCACAGGATAGATCTGCTCACAAATGGGGTGCACAGGGATGATCTGCTCATGTATGGGTGCATAGCAAGGATCTGCTCACCAATGGGGTGCACAGGGATGATCTGCTCACCTATGGGGTGCACAGGGATGATCTGCTCACACTATGGGGTGGTGCACAGGGATAGATCTGCTCAGTATGGGGTGCACGAGATGATCTGCTCACCTATGCGGTGCACAGGGTAATCTGCTCACTGTATGGGTTGCATAGCGAGGATCTGCTCACGGTATGGGGTGCACAGGATGATCTGCTCATGTATGAGGTGCATGCAAGGATCTGCTCAGTATGGGGTGCAAGGGATGATCTGCTCACCTATGGGGTGCACAGTGATGATCTGCTCATCTATGGGTGTGGGGTGCACAGGATAGATCTGCTCACATATGGGGTGCACAGGGATGATCTGCTATGTATGGGGTGCACAGGGATGATCTGCTCATGTATGGGGTGCATAGCGAGGATCTGCTCACTGTATGGGGTGCACAGGGATGATCTGCTCATGTATGGGTGCATAGCAAGGATCTGCTCACTGTGGGTGCACAGGATGACTGTCATGTGGTGCACAGGATGATCTGCTCATTATGGGTGCATGCAGGATCTGCTCACTATGGGGGTGCACAGGGGATGATCTGCTCACCTATGGGGTGCACAGGGATGATCTGCTCACGTATGGGGTGCATAGCGAGATCTGCTCACCTGTGGGGTGCCACAGGGATGATCTGCTCATGTATGGGGTGCATAGTGATGATCTGCTCACCTTGGGGTGCACAGTGATGATCTGCTCACATGTCACAGGGTGACTTTAAGGTGTGGGGTGCATAGGATGATCTGCTCACCTATGGGGTGCACAGGGATGATCTGCTCATGTATGGGGTGCATAGCGAGGATCTGCTCACCTGTGGGGTGCACAGGATGATCTGCTCATCTATGGGGTGCAAGGATGATCTGCTCACTATGGGGTGCACAGGATGATCTGCTCATCTATGGGTGCAGGAGATCTGCTCACCTAGTGGGTGCCACAGGGGATGATCTGCTCATATGGGGTGCATCAGAGATGATCTGCTCACCTATGGGGTGCACAGGGATGATCTGCTCACCTATGGGGTGCACAGGATGATCTGCTCACTATGGGGTGCACAGGGATAGATCTGCTCAGTATGAGGTGCATCAGAGATGATCTGCTCACTATGGGGTGCCACAGGTTAATCTGCTCACGTATGGGTGTGCATAGGAGATCTGCTCACGTATGGGGTGCACAGGGATGATCTGCTCATGTATGGGTGCAAGCATAGGATTGCTCAGTATGGGTGTGGGCACAGGGAGATCTGCTCACCTATGGGTGCACAGTGATGATCTGCTATTATGGGGTGTGGGCGTGCACAGGATAGATCTGCTCACCTATGGGGTGCACAGGGATGATCTGCTCATGTATGGGGTGCACAGGGGTGATCTGCTCATGTATGGGGTTCATAGCGAGGATCTGCTTATGTATGGGGTGCACAGGGATGATCTGCTCATGTATGAGGTGCATAGCAAGGATCTGCTCATGTATGGGGTGCACAGGGATGATCTGCTCACGTATGGGGTGCACAGGGATGATCTGCTCACGTATGGGGTGCATAGCAGGATCTGCTCACATATGGGGGTGCACAGGGATGATCTGCTCACCTATGGGGTGCACAGGGATGATCTGCTCACGTATGGGGTGCATAGCGAGGATCTGCTCACCTGTGGGGTGCACAGGGATGATCTGCTCATGTATGGGGTGCATAGTGATGATCTGCTCACTGTGGGGTGCACAGTGATGAATCTGGCTCATCTATGGGGTGGGGTGATGCTCACAGGTGAGAGATCTGCTCACCTATGGGGTGCACAGGGATGATCTGCTCATGTATGGGGTGCATAGCGAGGATCTGCTCACCTATGAGGTGCACAGGGATGATCTGCTCACTTATGGGGTGCACAGGATAGATCTGCTCACAAATGGGGTGCACAGGGATGATCTGCTCATGTATGGGGTGCATAGCAAGGATCTGCTCACCAATGGGGTGCACAGGGATGATCTGCTCCACCTCTCATGGGGTGCACAGGATGATCTGCTCACCTATGGGGTGCACAGGGATAGATCTGCTCACGTATGAGGTGCACAGGATGATCTGCTCACCTATGCGGTGCACAGGGTAGATCTGCTCATGTATGGGTTGCCATAGCTGAGGATCTGCTCACGTATGGGGTGCACAGGGATGATCTGCTCATGTATGGGTGCATAGCAAGGATCTGCTCATGTATGGGGTGCACAGGGATGATCTGCTCACCTATGGGGTGCACAGTGATGATCTGCTCATCTATGGGGTGTGGGGTGCACAGGATAGATCTGCTCACCTATGGGGTGCACAGGGATGATCTGCTCACTTATGGGTGCATAGGCAAGGATCTGCTCACTATGGGGTGCAGGGATGATCTGCTCATGTATGGGGTGCACAGGATGATCTGTCATGTATGGGGTTCACAGGGATGATCTGCTCATGTATGGGGTGCACAGGGATGATCTGCTCATTGGGGTGCATAGGAGGATCTGCTCAGATGGGTGCAAGGAATCTGCTCACGTATGGGGTGCACAGGGATGATCTGCTCACCTATGGGGTGCACAGGATGATCTGCTCACTATGGGGTGCACAGGGATAGATCTGCTCACCTATGGGGTGCACAGGGATGATTCTCATATGGGGGTGCACAGCGAGGATCTGCTCACCTATGGGGTGCACAGGGATGATCTGCTCAGTATGGGGTGCATAGCGATGATCTGCTCACCTGTGGGGTGCACAGGGATGATCTGCTCATGTATGGGGTGCATAGTGATGATTGCTCACCTGTGGGGTGCACAGTGATGATCTGTCTATCTATGGGGTGGGGGTAGATCTGCTCACTATGGGGTGCACAGGGATGATCTGCTCACGTATGGGGTGCATAGCGAGATCTGCTCACTATGAGGTGCACAGGGATGATCTGCTCACTTATGGGGTGCACAGGATAGATCTGCTCACAAATGGGGTGCACAGGGATGATCTGCTCATGTATGGGGTGCATAGCGAGGATCTGCTCACCAAAGGGGTGCACAGGGATGATCTGCTCACCTATGGGGTGCACAGGATAGATTGCTCACGTATGGGGTGCACAGAGATGATATGCTCACCTATGGGGTGCACAGGGATAATCTGCTCACGTATGGGTTGCATAGCGAGGATCTGCTCACGTATGGGGTGCACAGGGATGATCTGCTCATGTATGAGGTGCATAGCAAGGATCTGCTCACGTATGGGTGCACAGGGATGATCTGCTCACCTATGGGTGCACAGTGATGATCTGCTCATCTATGGGGTGTGGGGTGCACAGGATAGATTGCTCACCTATGGGGTGCACAGGGATGATCTGCTCATGTATGGGGTGCACAGGAATAATCTGCTCATGTATGGGGTGCATAGCGAGGATCTGCTTATGTATGGGGTGCACAGGGATGATCTGCTCGAGGTGAATAGCGAGGATCTGCTCACGTATGGGGTGCACAGGGATGATCTGCTCACCTATGGGGTGCACAGGGATGATCTGCTCACTATGGGGTGCACAGGGATAGATCTGCTCACTATGGGGTGCACAGGATAGATCTGCTCACATATGGGGGTGCACAGGGATGATCTGCTACCTATGGGGTGCACAGGGATGACCTGCTCACGTATGGGGTGCATAGCGAGGATCTGCTCACCTGTGGGGTGCACAGGGATGATCTGCTCATGTATGGGGTGCATAGGATGATCTGCTCACCTGTGGGGTGCACAGGGATGATCTGCTACTATGGGGTGCAAGGGATGATCTGCTCACATGGGGTGCATAGAGATCTGCTCACCTATGGGGTGCACAGGATGATTGCTCATATGGGGTGCAAGGATGATCTGCTCACCTATGGGGTGCACAGGATGATCTGATCACCCTATGGGGTGCACAGGATGATCTGCTCACCTATGGGGTGTACAGGGATAGATCTGCTCACGTATGGGGTGCACAGGATAGATCTGCTCACGTATGGGGTGCACAGGGATGATCTGCTCACCTATGGGGTGCACAGGGATGATCTGTTCACGTATGGGGTGCACATATCCCAGGTAATGTGACTTCAGGCATTATCATATCTAGCCAGGCTGAGATGGCTGAAATAGAGCGAGGCATGCACACAGTGATGTCACCCAATCATCCTCACTCACATCACTGGCCAAGTGCAGTCACATGATGTTAGGATATAGTTAGAGGACACCAGCAGGACACGGTGGATCCATAGAGATCAACAGGAGGCAACTGCAGTAATTGGTGGCCAACAGAAAATGTATAATGCATTGGCCGCCAGATTCCTGCAGTTTCTCTGTGACTTGGATGAAAATGCAATGGCCCCGGTTCCTTATGACAGGCGTATTGTATATCAGTCCTAATGAAGGATGCGCTGGAGTAAAAAGAGACAAATTCATGTAGAGGCAAGAATGTCGTAATGAATTTGGAGCATCTTACAGCCGTGCGCCTCCGCCAGAAAGCTTACTCCATCCGAGGCCCGGTGTACATTTCCAGAATAAATTTAAGTCACAGATATTATGATTTTATCCGGCAAGCTTTGCCATGCCGCATCCATCCCGGCTCTGCCAACTTTGGAGGATCTGGCCGGGACTGGCATAAAAATGGCAAAAGCCGCAAATTTGTGCAACATTTCATGAGTTTTACAACAGAATTCTGGCAAAAAACACAGTGATGAATCGGGACCAAAGTTTAAAGAGTGTGTTGGTGGATGGATGGATAGATAAGTGGTGGGCAGATGGTGGGCAGATGGGGGGACCGATGGGTGGGAAGATGGGTAGACCGATATGAGGACCGATGGGTGGGCAGATGGGTGGACCGATGGGTGGGAAGATGGGTAGACCGATGGGTGGACCGATGGGTGGATGAACAGATAAATAGGATCTTTTTATTCTATTAATACCATTAGTTTATTGCATATCCCTCCCAGTCTTATTAATGTTGTGTAATAAAAGCATTTCTAAGAGTAACGAATGTTCATGGTATAAACGAGGAATTAGATCTTTCTTCTGTTGGTCCGAGTACGTTATATTTGCATAGAAACGATGAAAAATAGTTGGATCATTTCATAGTTTTAAGGTTGAAAAAAAAAAGACATAAATCGTTCAAGGCCAACCCATAACCTAAATGTAGATAATGATTGTTATACGTGACCATGGGAGTAATCTGAATCCATTCTGAAGACACACGGTTGATTTTTCAGGTCATCGTGTAGACATAAGGTAACAGATCATGGGCTCATCCCTTGTTACACTAACATCAAAAATAGCCGAAAGTGCAAGAACATATCCAATGTAAAACAAGAATTGGGTGGGGGTAGGAGGGGTATGGAGCTTCTCATGTTGAACACTTGTAGACCAGTTATAACTTTTTTTAATTATAGGTTTGTTGGAAATTTCTCCGGTGGAAGTTGGAGTGGTGAGCCTATATGGTGTGAGAAGTGGACTATTTGTTGCCATGACTGGAAAAGGAAAGCTGTACGGATCGGTAAGTTCAGCCGTTCCTTTAGATATTTCCAGCTATTATGTATATCGCGAGATATAAAGAGACTACTAGGAATAATGAGAGCATAGACTGGCCGTAATGATTACAGGTAGAACTGATGGGACCATGTGTGGACCAAGGGACACAACAGTTAAGTGGCGCTCCCTACTGTCTATTGGATGGTGTGGAGGGATCAGTCACCGCTCTACCGCGAGGTCGGGGGGACCAGTTCATGCACAGGGGGCCTCATCTGTTTAAGTCCAAGTAATCTTAGGACACAAAATGACTTATACAGACGGCTACAATTAGGACTTGGGAGCAGGACGCACTGTCACACAAGGTTAGTAATACTGTGCGGTACATTTAATACGTAAGGGGAGTTATTCCAAGCTACCACTTGCATACTTGAAAGTACATGCCATTCCTAACATTGCTAGCCCCGTCATTTAATTAATCTTCTCTGGTGGACGTGGATCAGATCCCTGGAGACCATTCACGCTGTAAATCATATTTTATCAGGGGCACAATATAAAAGTGGAGAATTTCATGTAGTCGCCCAACAGATGGTGATGACCACATGGGAAAACTTTCCTGCCCCTCCGTATGTGCTGCATACTCCTTCTGCAGACAAGACACCAGGACGTTTTTGGGTCCCTAAATTATAAGAGAAATTATACAGCAAATGGCAACACAGCGGTTCCCTACAATTCCTAAAAAGCCTCCCGTGTGCTGCCATAGGACTTCTGGGGAAACCTACACTATTATGACTTACACACACAGTCAGCCATTAGTAGTCTATGTTGTCATAGTAAAAGATCTAGGCGGTTTCCAGGAAATTTTATTTCTATTTTTTTGAGTGGGAAAATCATAATTTTTGATAGAATAAAAGAGAATAATATAGATATGGGTTCGGTTTATAGAATAAACCTAAAACAAAATCCATACAAAAAATAAATACAATATAAAAAAAACCCACAAAACATCTAACTACAATATCACTGACTATTGTGATAATGAACTGGTAGACAAAAACGGGGACAATCCTTGTTCAGAGCAAGAAATGTAAGGGGAGCTCCATAGTTGAGAACAAAAAAGGAAAGTCAAAAACTTTCAACTTTTCTTTTTCCATAATTCTACGATAAACAAAAAGATTAAATAATCTGGAAGGCAATGGGTTGGAAAAATATTTATATAGGATATACAGTGGTGCTTTAAGGTTTGCGGATCCCTTCAGAATTTCCCACATTTATGCATAAATCTGCTAAAACTACATCAGATTCGACATAAGTCCTAAAAGTAGAAAAAGAACCAAATGGAACAATGTCGCAAAACTATAACAGTCATTTTTTGCTTTTATTGAGGGTAATGATGCAATCTTACATGTCTGAGTAGCAAATGTGTGTGAACCTTTTATATTAGCCGATATAGTGAAATTTGAATGTGGTGTTTTTAGTTAATGGGAAGACAATCAGGTGTGAGTGGGCGACCTGTTTTATTTAATAAACAGTGATATATCAAAGAGATGAGAAGTGATCCTCACAACATGTTTGTGGAACTTAATCATGGCACGAATAAAGGAGATTTCTGAGGACCTCAGAAGAAGAGTTGTTGATGCTAATCAGGCTGGAAAAGCTTACAAACTATCTTTAAAAAGTTTGGACTCCACCAATCCACTGTTCGACAAATTGGATACAAATGGAAGAAATTCAAGATAATAATTACCCTCCCCAGGAGTGGCCAACAAAGAAAGATTACTACAAGATCAAGATGTAAAAAGTCTGCAAGGTCACAAAGGAACCCAAGGTAATCTCTAAGCAACTAAAGGCCTCTCTCACATTAGCTAATGTTAAGGTCCATGAGTTAAGAGGATCCACTGAACAACAATGGTGTGAATGGCAGGATTGCAAGGAGAAAACCACTGATCTCCAAGAATAACACTGATGTCCATCTGCAATGGACAAACCAGAAGGATATTATCATTATTATACCGTCATTTATTCCATAGCACTTTACATGTGAAAAAGGGTATACATGATAAAAAACAAGTACAATAATCTTGAAAAAAACAAGTCACCGACTGGTACAGGAGGAAAGAGGACCTTGCCTCTCAGTCTACAAGGGATGGGTGAGGATACAGTAGATGGGGGTAGGACAATGATTTCCAAAGAAAATGTCAAAGTCTAATATTTTTGACTCATTTGTTTGATTTGGTTCTTTATCTACTGCTAAGATTTGTGAAAAATGTTGTCGTTTTAGGTAAAATTTCTGCAAAAATCTGAAAATTTTTGAAGGGTTCACAAACTTTAAAGCACCGCTGTGTATATACGCAAGGCAGTGAGTTAACTTTGAAGGACCTGTTGCACAGTACTTGCTCTATTCAAGCTTTGAACAATACACAATGTCTTTGAACTTAGAACACAAAAGTGCCGCTGCCCGTAGACAACGACCGAGGGCGTCATTACGTGCTAAAATGGTCGGATAAGCTTTTTGTTAACCACAAGAAAATACATGTGGGTATAACTCCTCATTGGTTTATAGGAACCACAGACCCATCAGGGTCAACACCTGTCCATTTGTTACTTTTGATGCTGCATGCATTTCCATTTTCATCTTTTTGGTGGATTTTTTTTTTCCCGCAGAAGTCAAATTTTTCATTAAAATTTTTATTCATTGAACAGTCACAGATCTTTAAAAAAAAAGGTCAACATATATCAACCAGATAATGTGAACGTGTCCTTAATGCAGATATTTTTGGGCGATCCGCTAACAATCTTAGTACGGTGTATGCCCCATTGCGCTCAGAGGTCGGCTGAGCAATGAATGGATTGTGACCTGACCAAGCATTTCTTTTGATTCCCTGGGATATAAGAATACTGTAGCTAATGATATGAGATTTTTGGGTAAATCCAACCAATTTTGAGGATTTGCAAAAATGGAATATCTATGGTCCACCATAGACATTAGATTGAATGCAGATCACACCAAATTTGGATGGATCTGCCATCAGTTTGACCAAATGGCCAACTAACTGTCCTCCAAAAAACATTTCGAACTCATTTTGTTGATAGAGGATATATATAATTTAGGAGACCAACAGTTCAAGACGTCCAATTTGATTAACATTATGTAATTTTTTTTTCTCTCTTATCCCCTTACAGAAACATTTCACCGATGAATGCAAATTCAAGGAAACGCTTCTTCCAATAACTATAATGCATATGAATCGAGACGCTACCCTGGGATGTACATAGCTCTGAGCAAAAACGGAAGGACAAAAAAGGGGAACAGAGTATCTCCAACTATGACACTGACACATTTCCTGCCTCGAATCTGACAGCACTGGCCCTTGAGAAATCCTCAGAAAAGAGCTCCTAATCTTGAGAAATCCTCAGAAAGGAGCATCTAAGCTTGAGAAATTCTCAGGAAGGAGCTCCTGATGTTGATAAATCCTTGGAAAGGAGCACCAGACCTTCAGAAATCAGGAGCACCTAACCTTAAGAAATCCTCAGAAAAGAGCTTCTGATCTTGAGAGAGCCTTGGAAAGGAGAGCACCTAATCAAGAAATCTTTGGAAAGGAGCTTCTGATCTTGAGAAATCTTCGGAAAAGACCACCTAACCTTGAGAAATCGTCGGAAAAGAGCTTCTAACTTTGAGAAATTCTTGGATAAGAGCATCAGACCTTAAGAAATCCTTGGTAAGGAGCTTCTAACCTCGAAAAATCTTTGGAAAGGAGCTCCTGATCTTCAGAAATCCTCAGAAAGGAGCATCTAAGCTTGAGAAATCCTCAGGAAGGAGCTCCTGATGTTGATAAATCCTTGGAAAGGAGCACCAGGCCTTCAGAAATCAGGAGCACCTAACCTTAAGAAATCCTCAGAAAAGAGCTTCTGATCTTGAGAGATCCTTGGAAAGGAGAGCACCTAATCTTAAGAACTCTTTGGAAAGGAGCTTCTGATCTTGAGAAATCTTCGTTAAAGACCACCTAACCATGAGAAATCGTCGGAAAGGAGCTTCTAACTTTGAGAAATTCTTGGATAAGAGCACCAGACCTTAAGAAATCCTTGATAAGGAGCTTCTAACCTTTAAAGATCTTTGGAAAGGAGTTCCTGATCTTCAGAAATCCTTGGTAAGGAGCTTCTAACCTTGAAAGATCTTTGGAAAGGAGCTTCTGATCTTCAGAAATCCTTGGAAAGGAGCACCTAACCTTGAGAAACCCTCAGAAAGGAGCTTCTGATCTTGAGTAATCTTCGGAAAGGAACTTCTAACCTTGAGAAATTCTTGGTAAGGAGAACCAGATTTTGAGAAATCCATGGAAAGGAGCTTTTAACCTTGAAAAATCTTTGTAAACAGGCTGCGGGAAGGAAGGAAGAACTTTGTGCACTTTCAAAAAGTTTTGAAGCAAGAGCTGATGTAAAATATTTAATTTAATAATTTAAGTATGTATATACGGTCCAGGAAGATTTAATTTATAGCTGATGACTTTTGTATTTACTGTAAGATTTTGTTCCTTTTTTTTTTGTTGGGGGAGGGTAAAACATAGTATATTAACTCATAAGCTGCTGAATGGGCCTACAATGTGTTGCTATGCAATGTGCTGTGAGTCACGCAGTATTGGTGCCATTGTTTAGCTGCTATTCACTACTCCAGGTTTTCCACTGTTTACAGGCCGTACACATAGGGTCAGAGTGTACGGATTTTTTCAGCTACAGCAGTTAAGGTGAAACAAGCGTTCGGCTGAAGCTACCAATATGGTTTCCTCCGACTCAGTTACTATTAGGCTGAGGCTGGGTCAGTTTACGTCTTATAGAAGGTGGGGGGGATCTGTTTTTAGACTTGTCACTGCTGAACTCTGAACTTCTCAGCAGTCAATCTTAGCACATGTCCTTTAACCCCTTCATTGGCCAACTCTTACCACCCTGTTAAACTATCTGCTCATTAATTAAAATAGAACTATTGCGCTTCTTATCTCGGTGCTGTCGTACCTATTGGACTGGAAGGAACGAACCACACTTTATTAAAAAAAAAGGTGCAAATTCATCAGGGTTTTGGCCGTAGGCGGGATTTACCTTCGATCTGAACGACTTTCTGATTTTTTTTTTATAGATCAGGTTGCTGGTCCTTAAGGGGGTTGAGCCATAAAAAGAACAAATATATACCACCGAGCTACAGGATATGTGATAATTGTATGCTGGAACCCAAACCAGTCCCAAAGTCCCATGAGAACTGGGCGGTAGTGAGCACGTGTGACCACAGCTCCAGTCACCGTCTATAGGAGGTGGTCGCACACGCTCACTACTGCTCCATTCACCGTCTATAGGAGGTGGTCGTACACGCTCACTACCGCTCAAATCACTGTCTATAGGAGGTGGTCGCACACGCTCACTACTGCTCCATTCACTGTCTATAGGAGGTGGTCGCACACGCTCACTACCGCTCCATTCACCGCCTATAGGAGGTGGTCGCACACGCTCACTACCGCTCCATTCACTGTCTATAGGAGGTGGTCGCACACGCTCACTACCGCTCCATTCACCGCCTATAGGAGGTGGTCGCACACGCTCACTACTGCTCCATTCACCGTCTATAGGAGGTGGTCGCACACGCTCACTACCGCTCCATTCACTGTCTATAGGAGGTGGTCGCACACGCTCACTACCGCTCCATTCACCGCCTATAGGAGGTGGTCGCACACGCTCACTACCGCTCCATTCACCGCCTATAGGAGGTGGTCGCACACGCTCACTACCGCTCCATTCACTGTCTATAGGAGGTGGTCGCACACGCTCACTACCGCTCCATTCACCGCCTATAGGAGGTGGTCGCACACGCTCACTACCGCTCCATTCACTGTCTATAGGAGGTGGTCGCACACGCTCACTACTGCTCCATTCCCCGTCTTAGGAGGTGGTCCACACGCTCACTACCGCTCCATTCAGTGTCTATAGGAGGTGGTCGCACACGCTCACTACCGCTCCAGTCACCGTCTATAGGAGGTGGTCTCACACGCTCGCTACCGCTCCATCACCGTCTATAGGAGGTGGTCGCACACGCTCACTACCGCTCCAGTCACCGTCTATAGGAGGTGGTCGCACACGCTCACTACCGCTCCAGTCACTGTCTATAGGAGGTGGTCGCACACGCTCACTACCGCTCCATTCACAATCTATAGGAGGTGGTCACACACGCTCACTACCGCTCCATTCACGTCTATAGGAGGTGGTCGCACACGCTCACTACCGCTCCATTCACCGCCTATAGGAGGTGGTCGCACACGCTCACTACCGCTCCAGTCACTATCTATAGGAGGTGGTCGCACACGCTCACTACCGCTCCATTCACGTCTATAGGAGGTGGTCGCACACGCTCACTACCGCTCCATTCACCGTCTATAGGAGGTGGTCGCACACGCTCACTACTGCTCCATTCACTGTCTATAGGAGGTGGTCGCACACGCTCACTACAGCTCCATTCACTGTCTATAGGAGGTGGTCGCACACACTCACTACAGCTCCATTCACTGTCTATAGGAGGTGGTCGCACACACTCACTACCGCTCCATTCACCGTCTATAGGAGGTGGTCGCACACGCTCACTACTGCTCCAGTCACCATCTATAGGTGGTGGTCGCACACGCTCACTACCGCTCCATTCACTGTCTATAGGAGGTGGTCGCACACGCTCACTACCGCTCCAGTCACTATCTATAGGAGGTGGTCGCACACGCTCACTACCGCTCCATTCACTATCTATAGGAGGTGGTCGCACACGCTCACTACCGCTCCATTCACCGTCTATAGGAGGTGGTCGCACACACTCACTACCGCTCCATTCACCGTCTATAGGAGGTGGTCGCACACGCTCACTACTGCTCCATTCACTGTCTATAGGAGGTGGTCGCACACGCTCACTACAGCTCCATTCACTGTCTATAGGAGGTGGTCGCACACACTCACTACTGCTCCAGTCACCATCTATAGGTGGTGGTCGCACACGCTCACTACTGCTCCATTCACCGTCTATAGGAGGTGGTCGCACACGCTCACTACCGCTCCAGTCACTGTCTATAGGAGGTGGTCGCACACGCTCACTACCGCTCCAGTCACTATCTATAGGAGGTGGTCGCACACGCTCACTACCGCTCCAGTCACCGTCTATAGGAGGAGGTCGCACACGCTCACTACCGCTCCACTCACCATCTATAGGAGGTGGTCGCACACGCTCACTACCGCTCCAGTCACTGTCTATAGGAGGTGGTCGCACACGCTCACTACCGCTCCAGTCACCGTCTATAGGAGGAGGTCGCACACGCTCACTACCGCTCCAGTCACTGCCTGTAGGAGGTGGTCGCACACGCTCACTACCGCTCCATTTACTGTCTATAGTAGTGGTGGTTGCACACGCTCACTACCGCTCCAGTCACTGCCTATAGGAGGTGGTCGCACACGCTCACTACCGCTCCAGTCACTGTCTATAGTACTGGAGGTCGCACACGCTCACTACCGCTCCATTCACTGTCTATAGGAGGTGGTCGCACACGCTCACTACCGCTCCAGTCACCGTCTATAGGAGGTGGTCGCACACGCTCACTACCGCTCCAGTCACTGTCTATAGGAGGTGGTCGCACACACTCACTACCGCTCCAGTCACCGTCTATAGGAGGTGGTCGCACACGCTAACTAACGCTCCATTCACTGTGTATAGGAGGTGGTCGCACACGCTCAATACCGCTCCAGTCACTGCCTATAGGAGGTGGTCGCACACCCTCACTACCGCTCCAGTCACCTTCTATAGGAGGTGGTAGCACACGCTCACTACCGCTCCAGTCACTGTCTATAGTACTGGTGGTCGCACACGCTCACTACCACTCCATTCACTGTCTATAGGAGTGGTGGTCGCACATGCTCACTACCACTCCATTCACTGTCTATAGGAGTGGTGGTCGCACAAGCTCACTACCGCTCCATTCACTGTCTATAGGAGTGGTGGTCGTACACGCTCACTACCGCTCCAGTCACTGTCTATAGTACATTGAGACATATTGTTGACCATGGTGTTTAAAAAAAATTGTCCTGCTGATTGGATTTTGAGCATTATAGGTATCATCACGTCTTCAGTCACCCAGAATCGTAGCTAGACTTTCCCCCGCTATTGGGCCTATCTCCATGTGGGTCCCGGTAGCTGGGCCCTGTGGCCACCTTTGTACAGATTGTAAAAAAAAACTAATGTAGAACAGAGCAGGACACTGAGCTACTTTTTGAGAATGTGATGGAGTGGGATAATGTCCGGCATTTTGGGGTACTTGTAGGTTATGGATATGGTGATGCCACGAATTGGATGATGTCACGAGTCTTTATGGAGGAAGTTGTGCGTTCTATAGGAGGATTTATGCTGATTTCTTATGTTCATTCCCATCAAAAACATTAAATGTCTACCTCACTTTCCTGTCGGAGGACTTTTACTCTTGTTCCCGTGCCCAGGTCCTCAATTTTTCCATATGTGGCCAAATGTTCTGTAGGTGGGAGCCCGAGCCGTCTATTTCAGCCTTGTCACGTTTCAGCTATCTTTACCCTACGACTTACTTTTAGTAAGGATAATCATGGTAAAAATATTTGCAGGCAGCTGTTGGTGCGCGCTATATGGTCATCGAGTAACCTTATATTTTTCATTATATACTTTGCAAACGTTCAGCCTGGTATTGGGGACTGGAGTGTTATAAAACCGCTGCCAGTGCAAAAATACTTTCTAAATCCCTCTCAATCCAGGATCGGTTCGGTTTATGGGCTGGAATATTGTATATCACCGATCGCTATAACAGGATATTTACTGATGTGCTACTTTAATTGCCAAATTCTTACTTACATTCCGGATTAACTCTTCCCTTCTGTAATATCGAACTCCAGTTTCTGACACTGCTGCTTAAAGAATCAAGAGTTTTTTTTCACTTTTTAGACCCCTGTGCAAATACTAATAATGTGTTTCTTATATGCACAGGTAAGGCTAGGTTCACACTTTATAATAATTCTTATTTTTGCGGGTTTGCTGCTATTTTTTTCTTCTTAATAGTAAATAAAACGGGTTTTTTTTCTGTCTTGGGAAGAATTTAATACTTTGGAATCTACGGTTATCTGTGGGATGCTGAGTGTTACTAAAATAATTACTGTTAGAATTATGCTCTAATCCCAAATTCGGACCCGACAATCTTCATAAGTCTTTCTTCTTCTGGTCGTGAGCCGACCGCGCTCCTTGTTCTTCTCTATCTGTTGTCTCAATGGTCATCACAAGTGACATCACGACCATAAGATGTGCAGATCCTAAGGACTCGGAGATGCTCTGATTCATCTGCGCATGCGCTGGATGAGAATCTGGCACATGTTCAGACCGATAAGGTTTGGGGTTTTTCTTTGTTTTTTGCTGCTCATTTTTAATATTTGGGTTTGTAGCCATCTTCTTTTTCTTAGTATTGTTTTTTTTTGCAATCGCAATTAATTTTGTTACTTTTTTTTGGAGGGGAGAGAAATGTAATACTTTGTAACCTGAGAGATGCTGAGACTTAGTAAAAACAGACTGCTAGAAATTGGCTCCAGTCCCAATATCGGAGAGCACGTCATGTGACCGTCTTTCGCCATTTTTTCTTCTTCTCTGCTCTTCTTGGTATGTTCTATCTGCCCTCTTAATGGTCAGGACACCACAAAGTGACCTCCCGACCGATAAAGGGCAGATCCTACAGAGAGGAAGCTGCGATTCATCTGCGCATGCGCTGGATGAGAATCTGGCGCATGTGCAGACCGACAAGGTTTTTTTAGTTTCTGGTGCCCACACAGGTGATGCAGGTGACGCTGACAGCGAGTCAGAGGTATGAATGCTGGGATAGGACGGCTAAGCAGACAAAAATGCAGAAAACAGGAAGTGTAGGAGGTAAAGTAAGTGTCAGTGGTTATTGAAAGGACAGGAAAAAAAAAAAAAAACTATTGGCATTGGCGAGTTTATTTTTACTAGATGGCAGTCAGTTTTTAGAGAAAATGATTTTTTGGTGGGAATAAAAAACAATTTAATAATGGATTAGATTTGGGGGGATTGCGCTGAATTTGCAGAATCAGAAGATGCAACATTTTGCAATCCTTGGATCACGAAAAATAAAACGTAAAGATTAAAATTAATGATTTTTATTATTTATTTTTTCCATTTAGATATATATACGAACTGGGTAGGTATAAAATACAATTGTCACTCCACAGCGGCCATTGGAACCAATCTTTGCAGGTTTCTTAGCGTTAACCCTTCACGAGAAAGCAGTTTACAATGCTCAGTCATTTGTCTGTAGTTTTATACAGGTGTTTTTCGATATCGTGATGTATGTGCTGTGCACAACACAAGGTGTAATAAAGAATGTATGTTTCCATTGCGCGTGTGTCTTCATTCCGAGATGAAAGCATTCCTGACGGGGACAGAAATGGCAGCCTTGGCCTCCTTTCCAGAAAGCTTTTGGGCTTTTGCAGTTTTAGTTAGATGCGATCAGGTCCGCCTTGTAAACACTGTTTAAACTACACGTGTATATGCAAACTAGATGGCATCCTGTTCTTTGTTTCTGTGGGAAGTGTTAATGGTCACGTTTTAGAGTGTTTACCAGAAGAAATAGCTGCAATGAAGGGACCTAGAATTCCTCAACCAAGTGCCAAAAATTAAATGTGGGTTTTTTTAGAATTTTTTTTAGCATTCAAAAATGACTACAAAATACACCGAAAAGTGTCAAAATAAACCCCCCAAAAAAACATGGTGTCTCATATTAAAAACTTGCTAAAAAAAAATAAAAATGAAAATACAGAAATGTATAATACAAAATAAAAGCATATATGGTGAAAGCCATGAAAAAAAAGAGACAGGATTGCCATTTTTCAGTCACTGCACCTGCTAAAAAAATGGTGCCAATAAAATCTTGTGTTCTGAAGCAAACAAAAAAAAAAAACCTCAAGCCTATACACAGCTCTATTATAAGCAAAAAAGTCATGGATCTCAGAAAATAGCGGCACAAAAACAATTTTATTTTTTTTTTAAATCACTAAAATATGCAAACATTCCCAAACTCTACAGTATACCAGTATGCCATCGCCATAATCGTACTGGCCTGAGGAATCACGCTGTCCGGTCATATTTACCGCACAATGGACACCATGAAGACAAAGCCTGGAAGGCAGCCATGTCGCCGCTCCCGGAACTTCTCCCCACAGTTTCTCATCACATTATAGGGTAAAATGAACGGTGTCATTCAAAGCTACAACTTGTCGCCTGAATAACAAGCCCTCGTACGGCTATAATGATGGAGAAATGGTTATGGAGGAAAAAGAAAGGCGCAAAAACTAATTTTGGACGCAATGGGAAGGATCACAAACTTATGCATGATCGATCTCCGCCTGAAAGCGTCATGGTGGGATCTTGGCGTTATGGCAGGAATTGATTTACATCAATGATTGGTCTGGAAACGGTCATAATAATGTAGGCCAAAATCTGCAATCTGTTAGGAACACGTTCCTGGTTAGACGTCCTTTAGGGTTTTGTTTTCCTCCTGCAAGTGTCACTCTACCCCATGTCATTTATAGCTAATGACGTCTCTGGAAATCAATTCTGGAGTTTACAAGATGTGCCGTCGTGGGCTATAGTAAAGATGGCTCCTCTCCGGACATGCAGGAGACGTAGAGTCCTTCCTGACAGGTGGACGCAGCCTCCTGGAGATTAAGCTTCTCTCCTTGTACAGTACTCTGCCATTGAAGGCATTCTCTGGACGTGTTAGGCTGCGCACATACTGTCTGATAACAGCAGATAACGCCAGGTCTGAGGCTTCCAGGACCCTTAAGCCCCCGAGATCGGTGCTGAGTCACTAGTTTTGTGACGCAGCAGCGATCTCCCCAGGGATATCGCTGTGTGTGACATTCAGCGACGATCAGCCCCCCTGCCGGGTATCGCTGATCGTCGCTGAAAGGCCAGGACATTTTTTTGATCGCTGGTCTCCCGCTGACAGGCACGCATCGCTGCGTGTGACAGGCGGGAGACCAGCGATCCGCTGGTAACCAAGGTACACAGCGGGTTTCCAGGCGCGGGGCTGTGCCTAGAAACCCGCTGTGTACCTTGGATACCAGCGCCCTGATGCAGGGAGCTGGTAACCAAGGTACACAGCGGGTTTCCAGGCACCGCGCAGTGCCTGGAAACCCGATGTGTACCTTGGTTACCAGCTCCCTGCATCAGGGCGCTGGTATCCAAGGTACACTGCGGGTAACTAAGTGATGTTAACCGCAGTGTCGCTTGTACTGATCGCTGCCTGAGCTGCCTGTTTGGCAGCTCAGCAGCGATAATGTAGCGATACACCAGCGATCCTGATCGTTGTCGGGATCGCTGGTGTATCGCTATGTGAGACCCAGCCTTTACAGCTCATGGAAGCCCCTCATTAGTGCTTCAGAGGTGATGTGATCAGCAGGTCGCCGATAAGCTAATGTGTTAATGGCTGTAAACATTAAACTTTCCTCAATCTGAGGACCCATGTGAAATGGTTATGGAGGATGATAGAGACAAATAGGCGGCTATTACGCTCTTGCTTACCCCTATAAAAGGCCCAACATGGACAGGGGGTGAACTCCTGGCGGTCATACACCAAAGGTTATGAGCCAAGGCTAGACAATAGTGAAACAATACTGCCATAAATGGAGAACCATGTAATAATGCCATAGAGAACCATATAATACTAACATAGAGAACCAAATACTGCCATAGAGAACCATATAATACTGCCATAGAGAACCATATAATACTGCCATAGAGAACCATATAATACTGCCATAGAGAACCATATAATACTGCCATAGAGAACCATATAATACTGCCATAGAGAACCATATAATACTAACATAGAGAACCATATATTACTGCCATAGAGAACCATATAATACTCAAATACTGCCATAAATGGAGAACAATATAATACTGCCATAGAGAACCATATAATACTACCATAGAGAACCATATAACACTGCCATAAATGGAGAACTATATAATACTGCCATGAAGAACCATATAATACTGTCATAAATGGAGAACCATATAACACTGCCATAAATGGAGAACCATATAACACTGCCATAAATGGAGAACCATGTAATACTACCATAGAGAACCACATAATACTACCATAGAGAACCATATAATACTACCATAGAGAACCATATAACACTGCCATAAATGGAGAACAATATAATACTGCCATAAAAGAACCATATAATACTGTCATAAATGGAGAACCATATAATACTGCCATAAATGGAGAACCATATAATACTGCCATAGAGAACCATATAATACTGCCATAAATGGAGAACCATATAATACTGCCAAAGAGTACCATATACTCAAACAAGACTGCCATAGAAAATCATATAATACTCAAACAATACTGCCAAAGAGAACCAGAGTACTCACACTCCCATAGAGAACCATATAATACTGCCAACTGAAAACCATATAATACTGCTAGAGAAACATATAATACTGCCATAGAGAGCCATATACTCAAATAATACTTCCATAGAAAACAAGAGTACTCAAAAAATACTGCAATAAATAAAAACATGTAATACGCAAATAATAATAATAGACACACCATGTGACACCACAATAAAGCATGTGAAAATAATGTAAAACACATACTGTGTCCCATAAAAAGTGATATGCACTTCCCATTTACATCAATGGCATAGTGTCTGCTACCGTCAACTGCCTTCAGAAATCTTATCGATAGCCATCAAAGTGTAATCAGCCATGTTTAGTGATGTAATACCAACAGATGACACAGAAAATGTAAAAAAAAATATACTGCCATAGTACCATCATGCAGAGTTCAAAACAGTGTAGTAAAAGGAAAACATGCTAAAGTTATATTATCATAACACCAAAATACAGCCATATAGCAACATACCATACAGCACCCCAATAAAAGTATCCAAAAACAACATAGAAAAGTGTAAATATTACCGCAGTATGATGTCCAATTGCCATTTCTAATAGTGTCATACAGTCAACAATTTTATTTGTAGCTTTGAGCTCGGCAAAAAGAGGTAAACTTCCAGTAAACAATCCTGCAAAAACAGCAACAAACAGTGCACCAAAAAGATACATTGCAAATAATACCGCCAAATCACAAATACCCCAGCTATGCACTATAACTACCGAAAAGCAATTAAAAAGTCAGAAAGGAGATGTATAAATAATTGCACAATACAGTGCCCGATACAAAGTGCTACATGGTTCTCAGAAATAGCAGGTCGGGTTTAGTAGACGACGTATACAGTATATACCCTTCTGTGTTCCCAGCACATCTGACGTCTCAGTTTCTCCTGTCCATTAGCACGTACTGCTCACTCATTTAGGGATAACGACGCCTAATGCCGGCGCGATCTTGGTGATAGGATAATGGAAGACTCCTCCTGTCCCTCTCGATCTCCTGATCTGTTACATTGTGTCTTTCTTGTAATCACTTTGCAGACATTTTACATTAAAGTCTGAATTTTCTCGAGATTTATGCTTTTTTTATGGTGGTCAAGGCTCTGTGTGATTATTTTTTTTCATAGAAAAGTCATTTTTGCTTTTGACAAGACTCTACAAGAAGGTTATCAACTGATCGGATAATCGCTGGAAACTATCAATCCAAGAATGAGCGAGAGGGCTCAGTTATGTATCCCATATATGATGACTTGTCAACATTTGCAATGTGCCCTTTGAGCTGTGTGAATCTCACCTAGGAAGACCAAGGAAAACTAGCTTTGGCCTAAAAATGCCCAAACACGACTGCTGACCTCACTACCAACCCTCATGCATGCTCAGTTCAGCCGAGCATGCATGTACACCTTCAACAACGGCTTTTCTCCTCTGTAAATAAAAGGATTGGGTGTTCAAATTCAACAAGCCCGATCCTTCTTCTTTCTGACATCACCCATCGGGGAGAGTTGGAAACCCCCATACACACCCGGTAGAGACAGGCGGAGATCTCAGAGGTCAGATCCTTAGCAATCAATATCTTGCTGATATCCCATATAGTAATGGTGGAAACAACCCACTTTAAAATTTCCCATTGATGTCACAGAGGCTTGAAAGACCCTCGCCAGAAAATCATAGGCCAGAAAGGATGAAGGTTGTGGTTCCCCTGAGAGATAAGTGTCATCAGAGGCCTCGGCTGTCCGCTCATCTCCAGTGCTCACAGCATTGAGTGTATTGAGGGGGTGTTGGTTGTTGACCAGATGATCCTTCAGGTGACAGCTCCATAATGGCTATGGGCGCCTTTAGCAGTGTGAGAAAACAATCCATTGTGAGATACACAGCGGCTTTTCCTAATGGGGCTCTTGATGTTTGACGGCAGGGGGGACGGCCTGTTTGCTCACTACTTACTGTAATCTGCGAGGACTGTACTAAAGAGCCACAAACAAATCACATGTGAAGACCCCAGCTGCCCCACTGTGACTACGATTTGCTACTATTTGTTTGTGCCATTGTTGTCAGTAATTCAATTACGCGGAATACACTAATTTTACAAATGAATAGCCCGAACTTCCTGAGAACCCAATACAACAGCTGGGTAAAATTTTATTCAAACTGATATCAAACAAAAACTATATACACAACACGTTTCAGCTGTTTGCAGCCTTCTTCAGGTATATGGAGAAAATGAATTTGACACATCTTCTATAGCCCTTTCCCAGTGTGAGGGGATGCAAAAGAGTATAGCCTCCCTCTCTCACATGGGAAAACGGCTAAATTAGAAGGGTCAAATTCATTATCTCCATATACATGAAGAAGGCTGCAAACAGCCGAAACGCGTTGTGTACATAGTTTTTATTTGTTTTATATCAGTTTGTATAGAATTTTAACTACAAGAAACCTGAATTTCCTGCACCTTGATTTCTCTCGTTGGCAAAGACAGCGCCATTCCCTGGTCCTCGCTTCTGGCATCCACTTTAGGATAGATATAGGTTTGTTTATCCCAAAAATGTTTAGGTTTAGGCTGTGTTCACATCTGTGTTGTAGGCTCCGCTCAGAACCTTTATTGTCGATTTCCTATTTACCGGGGAAAAAAAGCTCAGCATGATGACATTTTTTATTACCCAAAAAAAGCTCTAAAAATACGTTTGCTAATATTTATTCTGATCATTTCAAATCGTCCCATTTCTGTTCGCTGCCCAATTAGTTTATACATTTCACCAACTTTTGCATTTTACATTTCTACACATTTTTCCATCTTATAAATTAATATATCAATATCATCCTATGTCCTCACGCTCATCGTTCCATGTCCACATTAGGGCTCACAATCTAAATTCCAAATTATCGCATCGGTATGTTTTTTTTTGACAAGTGGAAATTTAGAAATTCATAGTCATTCGTGGCTGTAATAAAAGTTCTTAATTATGATAATAATAAAAAATATATAGCTAAAAAATAAATAAAAAATGAATTTCATACGACCAAGCTTTTTTGGGCAACTTACCGTATGTATAATTGAAAAAGTGTATTTCCCCGTCCCTTACCCATCAGATCAACAATAATCCGTCTAGAGAGCTCACACTTCATTATCACCTAATAATAACGAATTAATTCAGGAGGATCAGTACATGTCAAACAGATTAATACACTGTGTACGGAGCAGATTAATGGAGCGCAGTGATGTCCCTTAGAAAAACATTATCCCCCCGCCCTTATAAATACAGCATTAGTGAACAGATGTTTTTTTTTTGGGTTATGGAGTGTTTGATAGAGGTAATAACGCAATATTTTGTACATTATATTAATACAATGAATTCTCCAATTACACAGGATGTCCGGAAGAAACAGCGCCACTCTTGTCCACAGGAGAATTGTGGTACTGCAGCTCAGATATTGTAAGGTTCTATGTATATATTCCTGAAACTCAGTTTGTTCGTCAGCCATTTTACTTTCTGTCTTGCTGCAGCTATCTTGCCCTCAGTCAAAATGGAGTTTCCAGCTTGCATGTTCCCGCCCTGATTCTCTCCTTTGCTTCTTAAGCAGCCACAGCTGAGCAATCAGTGCTTCAGAATCTAGCCTGCAGTGAACCTGTGACTTGACTCCTGTAAGCCTTGGACCTTGTACTCCAGCTATTCCTACTGAGGAACTCTGAAGCACTTGTGGACTCTGAACCCTGCTCTTTGAAAGACCCACGTTTGCATGGACTTACGGTAACAGAGAAGAAGATCCTGAATCTGTATTGGAGAGTGATTGCTGAGCTTGGATTACTCTGGCCTGCTGTGTCTCCTGTTTCTGTGTCTGCAAACTGTGTGACTATTTCTGCCAACTTGTATGAAGTAATACAGGACTTTTCTATATCAAACCTGTGACTCCTGTGTTTTCATCGCACCCAAGCACAAGACGCTATATGAACTGTACTACATACATTACAAGATTCTGAAGCCAAAACGTTAGTGTCTGCTGGGTCTGGAAGGCTGTGTCTGCTGTACTGTGGATATCAGACGTCCGGTTGTACTTTCTGTGATGACAGTGGTTGTGACTTCTCACAACCATTCCAGGTGAGCAATTCCCTTAAGTTTTTTCTTTTTTTTGCAGTGTTACCACAGGTAAACACTATTGTTTTTTTTTTTTCCTTTCTTTTCTCTTTTTTGTCTGCTGTAAAGGGTATGCCACACTAAACAATATCGCTAACGGGATCGCTAAAAAACGTCACTATTTAGCGATCCCGTTAGCGATATTGTTCAGTGCGGCAGCTTCCAGCGACGAGCTTCCTGCTGTGATCTCGCTCGTCGCTGGAATCGTTCCGGACCCTATTTCATCGCTGGCGCTCCCGCTGGGTAAGTATCTTATCGCTGTGTGGCACCTTTTCTTAGCGATTTAGCGGTACTTTTGTACCGCTAAAGTCGTTAAGAAGATCGCTAACGGCGATAGCGTCGTTAACTATATCGCTAAATGCGGCAGCATTTAGCGATATAGAAACAATCCCGCTAGCGATCTCATTAGTATGCAACGCTAACGAGATCGCTAGCGGGATTGCTTAGTGTGGCAGTACCTTAACTCTGGATATCAGATGTCTGGTTGAAACTTTCTGTGATGATAGTGGTTGTGACTTCTCACAACCATTCCAGGTGAGCAGTTCCCTTAATTTTTTTTTCTCTCTGCAGTGTTGCCACAGGTGAACACTATTGTTTTTTTTCTCTCCTCTTCTTCCAGTAATCCTGTCTTAAAAGATCTGGAAAATGGAGGCCCGCATAAAGGAACTTTGCGGAGTGACTGATAATATCCTTGCAGATTTGCAGAATATAAAGACCCGTTTTACAAATCTACAGGACCTCAATAATCACAATTTGCAAGTGGTTGGACAGACTACCCAGGATTTGCGAGCCAGGATTGAGGTTCTAGAGGGGCGAGTCCAGGCTCCTGCCGTAGCCCCGAGTGCTGGGATTCCCAAGTTGCCCCCTTTTCGTTTTGGCGGTGAACGTGAGAAATTCAGGGGATTTATTAATCAATGCAATCTTTTTTTTTCTGCACATGCTTCACAATTTCCCACTGAACGATCTAAGGTGCTTACTATAATTATGTTGCTTACCAACAAGGCTTTAATGTGGGCAAACCCTCTGATTGAGACTGAGGATGATTGTTTGAATCACCTTGATGATTTTATTTCAGCCATGGGGCAGGTGTTTGATGACCCCAATCGAGGTGCAACAGCTGAAGCAGCCATGTTAGCTTTGCGCCAAGGTAAGCACTCGGTAGCTGAATATGCCTTGGATTTCAGGAGATGGGCCCTTGATACCACCTGGGACAGTTCCGCCAAAAAATCTATTTTTCGAAAGGGGTTATCTCCACTGATTAAGGATGAACTTGCTCGTGCCGACCCTCCCACTGCGTTAGGTGAATTTATTAACTACTGCATCCGTATTGATACTCGTCTGACTGAACGCAGGCAAGAGAGATGGTTCGAAAGCAATCGTACTAACCTTTTCCTACCTTCCTCTCCAGCTAATGAACCTTTGAGTAGGATTACACGGGAACCTGAACCTGAACCCATGCAGGTAGACTCTTTACAACGACGGGTTAGTGATGCACGCAAGGAACATCGTTTTAAGGAGAATCTATGTTTCTATTGTGGTAAGTCAGGGCACTTCATTATAAACTGCCCCAGCCGTTCTCGTAAGACTACTGCAGCACTCATTCATTGTGAGTGTTGCGAGAGGGGATCTGTCAGGTCCGAGCCTCAGGCTCCAGAGAGATCTGCAGCAACAGATCTTGATTTCTCGGACTTAAACTCCGTTACCTCTGAGGACGTTGACTGTGTAAACGCTGCCATTTTTCAAGTTTCCTCAGCGGTGTCCCAGCTGAGTTGTAAGAAAAACAATTCTCATTGCTTTCTTTCCATCAAACTCTGGGTTGACTCAGCTTGGGTGTCTAGCTCTGCTATGATCGACTCAGGGGCAAGTGGAAATTTTATGGATGTCTCCTTTGCTCTGAAACAGGGAATACGTTCAGTGAAGAAGGCTACTCCAGTACAGATGGAAACTGTGGATGGCTCCCTGCTGACCTCTGGACCAGTGGATCAGGAAACAGAGCCTTTGAGGGTTCTTATGGGTAAAGATCATCAAGAGAAACTGTCCTTTATGCTTATCTCTTCTCCCCACTTTCCCATTATTCTAGGGCTACCATGGCTGCAGGCTCAGAATCCTACCATTAACTGGGAGACCAAGGAATTACACTTTCCAGAGAAACAGATGAGTCCAAAAGTTTCAGCTTGCTCTGTTCCTAAAGGAATCATGTCAGTCCCTGAACTACCAGCTGTATACCAGGACTATGTGGATTTATGTGACAAGAAGAACGCTGACCAGCTTCCTCCTCACCGTCCATATGATTGTCCAATTGAATTATTGCCTGGAGCAGAGATACCTTTTGGTAAGATCTACCCCCTGGCGGGGCCCGAGCTAAAGGCTTTAAAGGATTACATAGATGAAAATCTAACCAAGGGCTTCATACGCCCCTCTTCATCTCCTGCAGGTGCACCCATCTTCTTTGTAAAGAAGAAAGATGGATCTCTGAGACCATGCGTAGACTATAGGGAACTCAATAAGGTTACTATTAGAAACCGTTATCCATTGCCTTTAATCCCTGAGTTATTGGAGAGAGTGCGACATGCCAACATTTTTTCTAAACTAGATCTTCGTGGGGCCTATAACTTAGTCCGTATTAGACCTGGGGATGAATGGAAGACTGCATTCAGGTCACGCTATGGACACTTTGAATATCTAGTTGTGCCTTTTGGTCTGAGTACCGCCCCAGCCACTTTCCAACACTTGGTGAATGACATCTTCAGGGATCTCCTAGATACATTCGTGGTAATTTATTTGGATGATATTCTAATTTTTTCTAACTCCACAGAGGAACATCATGGACATGTGAGAATGGTCTTGGAACGTCTAAGACAAAATCATCTTTACATCAAACTTGAAAAGTGTGAATTCCATAGGACCGAAATTCAATTTCTGGGGTATGTACTGTCTACACAAGGAATTAGTATGGATGGAAGCAAAACCCAAGCCATCAAGGATTGGCCAAGTCCTAGAAATGTGAAGGAGGTACAGCGCTTCATCGGGTTTGCCAATTTCTATAGACGTTTCATTAGAAATTTCTCTGAGGTAGTGTCACCTATCACTCAACTTACCCGGAAAGAGTCTAGGTTTTCCTGGACTCCCCAAGCCCAGGAAGCATTTTCCCGTCTAAAAGATAAATTTACCACTGCACCTATCCTAGTACATCCCAACCCAGAGCTTGCCTTCATAATAGAGGTGGATGCTTCAGACTGTGCCGTTGGAGCTATACTCTCTCAGAGAACAGGTGAGAAGAATGTCTTGCATCCCTGTGCCTTCTTTTCCCAGCAGTTGTCTTCGGCTGAGAGGAACTACGATGTGGGCAATAGAGAGTTGTTGGCCATTATTGCCGCCTTCAAAGAATGGAGACACCTTCTTCAGGGAGCTGCACAGCAAATAGTCGTCCTGACAGACCATCGTAACCTTGAATTTATCAGGTCGGCTAAGTGCCTGACTCCTCGCCAGGCTCGCTGGAATCTTTTCTTAAACCAATTTAATTTTATCATCTCTTATAGACCAGGATCGCGCAATGGAAAGGCTGATGCACTCTCTAGGATTTACTCAGCAGAGACACGTCCAATTACTCCTCCTAAGACTATTCTTCCTGACTCTAGATTCCTAGGAGTAATTCATAATCAAGACCTACTTAAGGACATCAAGGAAGCATACCATGCGGATTCCTTTTTGGCACAACCCCCAAGGGACGTAAGTCTTGTCTTTAAGAATGGTGTTGTAATGTATGTGGTACAGTTCATATAGCGTCTTGTGCTTGGGTGCGATGAAAATACTTGAGACACAGGTTGATAAAGAAAGTCTTGTATTGCTTCATACAAATTGGCAAAAATAAACACACAGGTTGCAAACACAGAAGCAGGAGACACAGCAGGCCAGAGTAATCTAAGCTCAGCAATAACTCTCCACAACAGATTCAGATCTTCTTCTCTGTTACCGCAAGTCCATGCAAACGTGAGGCTCTCAAGAGCAGAGTTCAGAGTCCACAAGTGCTTCAGAGTTCCTCAGTAGGAATGGCTGGAGTACAAGGTCCAAGGCTTCAGGAGTCAGAACACAGGTTCACTGCAGGCTAGATTCTGAAGCACTGATTGCTCAGCTGTGGCTGTTTAAGAAGCAAACGGAGAGAATCAGGGCGGGAACATGCAAGCTGGAAAACTCCATTTTGACTGAGGGCAAGATAGCTGCAGCAAAACAGAAAGCAAAATGGCCGACGACAAAACTGAGTTTCAGAAACAGATACACAGAACCTTACATTACTCCCCCCTTAGGGACAACCTCCGGATGACCTCAGACCAGGCTTGTGTGGGTACCTCTGATGAAACTGACGGAGCAAGCGAGGAGCATTAACGTTATTGACTGGCTCCCATGAGTTGTCCTCCACTGGGTAGCCCTGCCATTTAATCAGATATTGTAACTGATTTCTATACAACCTGGAATCTAAAATTCTTTCCACCACAAATTCCTCCTGACCATCGACTAGCACTGGGTCAGGGCAAGGAGAAGAACGTCCAGGAAACGTATTGGGTGTCGCAGCCTTTAGTAGGGATACATGAAAGACAGGGTGGATTCTCATAGTTCTGGGCAATTGAAGACGACAAGCAACGGCACTTATAATTTTACTGATTTTATAGGGTCCAATGTACTTATGTCCCAACTTAGACGATGGAATCCTTAACTTAAGATTTCTGGTTGACAGCCAGACCAGGTCTCCTACCTTAAAAGCTGGTGCAGGTTTACGAAATTTATCTGCTGCCTTCTTGTACCTTTCCTGAGCCGATTCCAGATTCTCCTTTAGAAGATCCATATTCTTCTGTAAAGTCGTGACTCTTTCAGCCACTGCTGGCAAAGGCGTCTCTATGGGAAATCGTGGTAGAATGTTAGGATGATAACCTAGATTAGAGTAAAAAGGAGACTGTTTAGTGGAGGCACTCTGAGAGTTGTTGTAAGAGAACTCAGCCAATGGAAGTAGATCCACCCAATCATCCTGTAGGTGGCAGATAAAGCAGCGGAGATACTGCTCCAGAGTTTGATTGGTTCGTTCGGTTTGTCCATTAGTCTGGGGATGAAAAGCAGAAGAAAGGTTCACTTTAATGTCCAATGCTGCACAGAAATTTTGCCAAAACCTAGAAGTGAATTGCACCCCTCGATCCGAAATAACCTCATCCGGTACTCCATGTAAACGAAACACATCTTTAATCATCAAATCTGATGTCTGTTTTGCAGTGGGTAAGCCGACACAAGGGATAAAATGAGCTGCCTTTGTTAGACGGTCAACCACCACTAGAATAGTGTTCTTCCCTTGAGAGGTTGGTAACTCCACAATGAAGTCCATAGAAATGGATCCCCACGGGCGGGACGGGGTGGGAAGAGGCTGTAACAGACCAGTTGGTGAAGAGCGAGGTGTTTTGCATCTTGCACAAACCTCACACGAAGTGACATAGTCCAAAACATCCTTCCTACAAGTGGGCCACCAAAAGAAACGAGAAAGAAATTCCTGTGTCTTTAGAATTCCTCTATGCCCGGCTATTTTGGAATCGTGAATGAGTTGCAATACTCTCAATCTGACTGTTTCAGGTATATACAGACGTTGTCCCAGAATCCACACACCATTCTTAAAGACAAGACTTACGTCCCTTGGGGGTTGAGCCAAAAAAGAATCCGCATGGTATGCTTCCTTGATGTCTTTAATTAGGTCTTGATGATGAATCACTCCTAGGAATCTAGAGTCAGGAAGAATAGTCTTAGGAGGAGTAATTGGACGTGTCTCTGCTGAGTAAATCCTAGAGAGTGCATCAGCCTTTCCATTGCGCGATCCTGGTCTATAAGAAATAATAAAATTAAATTGGTTTAAGAAAAGATTCCAGCGAGCCTGGCGAGGAGTCAGGCACTTAGCCGACCTGATAAACTCAAGATTACGATGGTCTGTCAGAACAACTATTTGCTGTGCAGCTCCTTGAAGAAGGTGTCTCCATTCTTTGAAGGCGGCAATAATGGCCAACAACTCTCTATTGCCCACATCGTAGTTCTTCTCAGCCGAAGACAACTGCTGGGAAAAGAAGGCACAGGGATGCAAGACATTCTTCTCACCTGTTCTCTGAGAGAGTATAGCTCCCACGGCACAGTCTGAAGCATCCACCTCTATTATGAAGGCAAGCTCTGGGTTGGGATGTACTAGGATAGGTGCAGTGGTAAATTTATCTTTTAGACGGGAAAATGCTTCCTGGGCTTGGGGAGTCCAGGAGAACTTAGACTCTTTCCGGGTAAGTTGGGTGATAGGTGACACTACCTCAGAGAAATTTCTAATGAAACGTCTATAGAAGTTTGCAAACCCGATGAAGCGCTGTACCTCCTTCACATTTCTAGGACTTGGCCAATCATTGATGGCTTGGGTTTTACTTCCATCCATACTAATTCCTTGTGTAGACAGTACATACCCCAGAAATTGAATTTCGGTCTTATGGAATTCACACTTTTCAAGCTTGATGTAAAGATGATTTTGTCTTAGACGTTCCAAGACCATTCTCACATGTCCATGATGTTCCTCTGTGGAGTTAGAAAAAATTAAAATATCATCCAAATAAATTACCACGAATGTATCCAGGAGATCCCTGAAGATGTCATTCACCAAGTGTTGGAAAGTGGCTGGGGCGGTACTCAGACCAAAAGGCATAACTAGATATTCAAAGTGTCCATAGCGTGACCTGAATGCAGTCTTCCATTCATCCCCAGGTCTAATACGGACTAAGTTATAGGCCCCACGAAGATCTAGTTTAGAAAAAATTTTGGCATGTCGCACTCTCTCCAATAACTCAGGGATTAAAGGCAATGGATAACGGTTTCTAATAGTAACCTTATTGAGTTCCCTATAGTCTATGCAGGGTCTCAGGGATCCATCTTTCTTCTTTACAAAGAATATGGGTGCCCCTGCAGGAGATGAAGAGGGGCGTATGAAGCCCTTGGCTAGATTTTCGTCTATGTACTCTTTTAAAGCCTTCAGCTCGGGCCCCGCCAGGGGGTAGATCTTACCAAAAGGTATCTCTGCTCCAGGCAATAATTCAATTGGACAATCATATGGACGGTGAGGAGGAAGCTGGTCAGCGTTCTTCTTGTCACATAAATCCACATAGTCCTGGTATACAGCTGGTAGTTCAGGGACTGACATGGTTCCTTTAGGAACAGAGCAAGCTGAAATTTTTGGACTCATCTGTTTCTCTGGAAAGTGTAATTCCTTGGTCTCCCAGTTAATGGTAGGATTCTGAGCCTGCAGCCATGGTAGCCCTAGAATAATGGGAAAGTGAGGAGAAGAGATAAGCATAAAGGACAGTTTCTCTTGATGATCTTTACCCATAAGAACCTTTAAAGGCTCTGTTTCCTGATCCACTGGTCCAGAGGTCAGCAGGGAGCCATCCACAGTTTCCATCTGTACTGGAGTAGCCTTCTTCACTGAACGTATTCCCTGTTTCAGAGCAAAGGAGACATCCATAAAATTTCCACTTGCACCTGAGTCGATCATAGCAGAGCTAGACACCCAGGCTGAGTCAACCCAGAGTTTGATGGAAAGAAAACAGTGAGAATTGTTTTTTTTACAACTCAGCTGGGACACCGCTGAGGAAACTTGAAAGATGGCAGCATTTACACAGTCAACGTCCTCAGAGGTAACGGAGTTTAAGTCCGAGAAATCAAGATCTGTTGCTGCAGATCTCTCTGGAGCCTGAGGCTCGGACCTGACAGATCCCCTCTCGCAACACTCACAATGAATGAGTGCTGCAGTAGTCTTGCGAGAACGGCTGGGGCAGTTAATAATAAAGTGCCCTGACTTACCACAATAAAAACATAGATTCTCCTTAAAACGATGTTCCTTGCGTGCATCACTAACCCGTCGTAGTAAAGAATCTACCTGCATGGTGTTCAGGTTCGGGTTCCCGTGTAATCCTATTCAAAGGTTCCTTAGCTGGAGAGGAAGGTAGGAAAAGGTTAGTACGATTGCTTTCGAACCATCTCTCTTGCCTGCGTTCAGTTAAACGAGTATCAATACGGATGCAGTAGTTAATAAAGTCACCTAACGCAGTGGGAGGGTCGGCACGAGCAAGTTCATCCTTAATCAGTGGGGATAACCCCTTTCGAAAAATAGATTTTTTGGCGGAATTGTCCCAGGTGGTATCAAGGGCCCATCTCCTGAAATCCAAGGCATATTCAGCTACCGAGTGCTTACCTTGGCGCAAAGCTAACATGGCTGCTTCAGCTGTTGCACCTCGATTGGGGTCATCAAACACCTGCCCCATGGCAGAAATAAAATCATCAAGGTGATTCAAACAATCATCCTCAGTCTCAATCAGAGGGTTTGCCCACATCAAAGCCTTGTTGGTAAGCAACATAATTATAGTAAGCACCTTAGATCGTTCAGTAGGAAATTGTGAAGCATGTGCAGAAAAAAAAAGATTGCATTGATTAATAAATCCCCTGAATTTTTCACGTTCACCACCAAAACGAAAAGGGGGCAACTTGGGAATCCCAGAACTCGGGGCCACGGCAGGAGCCTGGACTCGCCCCTCCAGAACCTCAATCCTGGCTCGCAAATCCTGGGTAGTCTGTCCAACCACTTGCAAATTGTGATTATTTAGGTCCTGAAGATTTGTAAAACGGGTCTTTATATTCTGCAAATCTGCAAGGATATTATCAGTCACTCCGCAAAGTTCCTTTATGCGGGCCTCCATTTTCCAGATCTTTTAAGACAGGATACTGGAAGAAGAGGAAAAAAAAAAAAAACAATAGTGTTCACCTGTGGCAACACTGAAGAAAGAAAAAACTTTAAGGGAACTGCTCACCTGGAATGGTTGTGAGAAGTCACAACCACTATCATCACAGAAAGCTTTCAACCAGACATCTGATATCCAGAGTTTCAGCAGACATAAAGAGAAGAGAAAAAAAAAAAAAAAACAATAGTGTTTACCTGTGGTAACACTGCAGAAAAAAAAACTTAAGGGAATTGCTCACCTGGAATGGTTGTGAGAAGTCACAACCACTGTCATCACAGAAAGTACAACCGGACATCCGATATCCACAGTACAGCAGACAAGCCTTTCCAGACCCAGCAGACACTAACGTTTGGCTTCAGAATCTTGTAATGTATGTGGTACAGTTCATATAGCGTCTTGTGCTTGGGTGCGATGAAAATACTTGAGACACAGGTTGATAAAGAAAGTCTTGTATTGCTTCATACAAATTGGCAAAAATAAACACACAGGTTGCAAACACAGAAGCAGGAGACACAGCAGGCCAGAGTAATCTAAGCTCAGCAATAACTCTCCACAACAGATTCAGATCTTCTTCTCTGTTACCGCAAGTCCATGCAAACGTGAGGCTCTCAAGAGCAGAGTTCAGAGTCCACAAGTGCTTCAGAGTTCCTCAGTAGGAATGGCTGGAGTACAAGGTCCAAGGCTTCAGGAGTCAGAACACAGGTTCACTGCAGGCTAGATTCTGAAGCACTGATTGCTCAGCTGTGGCTGTTTAAGAAGCAAACGGAGAGAATCAGGGCGGGAACATGCAAGCTGGAAAACTCCATTTTGACTGAGGGCAAGATAGCTGCAGCAAAACAGAAAGCAAAATGGCCGACGAACAAACTGAGTTTCAGAAACAGATACACAGAACCTTACAGGTGTGTGGATTCAGGGACAACGTCTGTATATTCCTGAAACAGTCAGATTAAGAGTATTGCAACTCATTCACGATTCCAAGATAGCTGGGCATAGAGGAATTCTAAAGACACAGGAATTTCTTTCTCGTTTCTTTTGGTGGCCCACTTGCAGGAAGGATGTTTTGAATTATGTCACTTCATGTGAGGTCTGTGCAAGATGCAAAACACCTCGCTCCTCACCAACTGGTCTGTTACAGCCTCTTCCCACCCCGTCCCGCCCGTGGGGATCCATTTCTATGGACTTCATTGTGGAGTTACCAACCTCTCAGGGGAAGAACACCATTCTAGTGGTGGTTGACCGTCTAACAAAGGCAGCTCATTTTATCCCTTGTGTCGGCTTACCCACTGCAAAACAGACATCAGATTTGATGATTAAAGATGTGTTTCGCTTACATGGAGTACCGGATGAGGTTATTTCGGATCGAGGGGTGCAATTCACTTCTAGGTTTTGGCAAAATTTCTGTGCAGCATTGGACATTAAAGTAAACCTTTCTTCTGCTTTTCATCCCCAGACTAATGGACAGACCGAACGAACCAATCAAACCCTGAAGCAGTATCTCCGCTGCTTTATCTGCCACCTACAGGATGATTGGGTGGATCTACTTCCATTAGCTGAGTTCTCGTATAACAACTCTCAGAGTGCCTCCACTAAACAGTCTCCTTTTTACTCTAATCTAGGTTATCATCCTAACATTCTACCACGATTTCCCATAGAAACGCCTTTACCAGCAGTGGCTGAAAGAATCACGTCTTTACAGAAGAATATGGATCTTCTAAAGGAAAATCTGGAATCGGCTCAAGAAAGGTACAAGAAAGCAGCAGATAAATTTCGTAAACCTGCACCAGCTTTCAAGGTAGGAGACTTGGTCTGGCTGTCAACCAGAAATCTTAAGTTAAGGATTCCATCGTCTAAGTTGGGACATAAGTACATTGGACCCTATAAAATCAGTAAAATTATAAGTGCCGTTGCTTGTCGTCTTCAACTGCCCAGAACTATGAGAATCCACCCTGTCTTTCATGTATCCCTACTAAAGGCTGCGACACCCAATACGTTTCCTGGACGTTCCTCTCCTTGCCCTGACCCAGTGCTAGTCGATGGTCAGGAAGAATTTGTGGTGGAAAGGATTTTAGATTCCAGGTTGTATAGAAATCAGTTACAATATCTGATTAAATGGCAGGGCTACCCAGTGGAGGACAACTCATGGGAACCGGTCAATAACGTTAATGCTCCTCGCTTGCTCCGTCAGTTTCATCAGAGGTACCCACACAAGCCTGGTCTGAGGTCATCCGGAGGTTGTCCTTAAGGGGGAGTAATGTAAGGTTCTATGTATATATTCCTGAAACTCAGTTTGTTCGTCAGCCATTTTACTTTCTGTCTTGCTGCAGCTATCTTGCCCTCAGTCAAAATGGAGTTTCCAGCTTGCATGTTCCCGCCCTGATTCTCTCCTTTGCTTCTTAAGCAGCCACAGCTGAGCAATCAGTGCTTCAGAATCTAGCCTGCAGTGAACCTGTGACTTGACTCCTGTAAGCCTTGGACCTTGTACTCCAGCTATTCCTACTGAGGAACTCTGAAGCACTTGTGGACTCTGAACCCTGCTCTTTGAAAGACCCACGTTTGCATGGACTTACGGTAACAGAGAAGAAGATCCTGAATCTGTATTGGAGAGTGATTGCTGAGCTTGGATTACTCTGGCCTGCTGTGTCTCCTGTTTCTGTGTCTGCAAACTGTGTGACTATTTCTGCCAACTTGTATGAAGTAATACAGGACTTTTCTATATCAAACCTGTGTCTCATGTATTTTCATCGCACCCAAGCACAAGACGCTATATGAACTGTACTACATACATTACAGATATACATATATCAGAAGCAGGGAACGTATAGAGAGCGCTCAGTAACTGGTGATTACTCGTGATGATATCATCTGATCCTGCAGTTATAACCCTTTTCCATCTGTCCCATATACCTAAAGGGAATTTGTCATCAGAAAATGACCCATTCTTTGCTTTGTCTTACATGTATTTAAAAAAAATAATAATTTTTTTGTTCCCATATTACGATCTTTATTAAAAGTCAAAATGACTAATCTTGCCATTTTCACAATGGCCCTTTGGTCTTTTTTTTTTTTTTTATTAAATTTTATAAAGATTAACACAAAGAGACAAACAACAACAACAACAACAACAACAACAACCAGACAAACACTGGAGAAACAGCTCTCCATCCCCAACCTTAAGAAACATTATCACAGGTCAATGCAATTTTTTCTGGCAAAAGGTTTTAAAACATATTTTAAGTCAATTTTGGCTGCTGATTACTAATATGAACTCTGTTTTTGGCTATCACATCAGGATTTCGAGATATTTTCAATTTTTGATCAGCATAACAATGTGAGGAGAGATCTGTGTCAACATTTTCTGGAATCGCAGTAAATTTTGGAACAGGTATGTCTTCACTATGGGCAACTGGTCGAATAGCTGAAGGGATACTCGGGTATTGCAAATATTGCTCGTTTTTCTTATTAAAACCTTTACATCGACAAGGCAGAAATAACAGTCTTCTAAATGATTGCTTGGTTCTCTCCAAACCATAGGAACTCCAAACTGAAGTTTAGCATTCTTTCCTTGAGACCATGATCTCAAGCTCTCAATACAGGTTTTGTACACTTTGTGAGGAGTCCAATGCTTGTCTTGGGTCTCCAAGTTTTACTCTGAAGTACGCAAAATACACCCTCTTAAAGTCAGTAATGTTGCGCCTCTGAGTCTTCACAGTAAAGTTTCCACAGATGAAACAAAAAATATTTGGATCATTTGAGCACTGTCTTCTGCGAGATGTAGAGGCCATTGTTAGATCAGCAAAACATCCAGCAGAGAAATACAAGATAAAAGTTGTTACCTACCTGAGTGGTTCATTGAATTTCTGTCCCCTCCCCACACCTTAGATATTGATTCACAAACAAAAAAACAGAAAAACAGCAGGATAAAAACAATAAATATCAAAATTCATTGAAAATTTCAATAAATAAAACAGTACCTGCAAACGACTGTTGTGTACGTTGAAAACTGTTTGTTTACTTTCTTATCATGTTCAAAGAAAACAAAGATATTTTCACATTTATTGGGAGACTAAATGAAAACTAAATTTACCTTAGTGAACCGTATAAACCGGCACTTTTCATACACTACTTAAATTTTTCATGGAATTCATGAAAATGGGCTATATACCTATAGCGCAAAAACGTGATGTGATAGAGAAATTATAAGGTCAGATTTGAATTCAGCAACTTCAAATTAGTCTAAAACTGTTCTTAAAGTTCATGCCAGAAAATTGTATTTTTTTTTTGTAGACCAGTGTCATGCGTTATTTATACATTTTAGCTCTGCAAAACCGGTATAATTGGATGAACAAATATTTGAACATAGTAAGAACAGTCAAACCAATGACATATAGCTTGTGGAAACACTAATAACATTTTTATTAAATTTCAAAGACGTTTAATTTGAGGCATCATATAAACACGGCTCAAAGTTAAGCCGAGGCGAAATCTCCTCCGTTCCCTGGATGTCGAACCAGAGCCGTCATTCCACAGACCCCATATCTTGTCACATTTAGAGATAGCATCTCTTCTTAGGTATACGTCTTTTTACAAATTTACTAACCGGTTATCAGAATTTATTGATAAAGTTATCATAGGCTCCTGATCCATTTTTGGGCTATCAATTTTCTTGCCATATATAACATAGGTGCAGTCGCAATTTTGCCGTACTCATCAATAGACAGATCTTCAACATATCCCAATATATACATACTAACGGTGTAAGCTCTGCATCAACTGAATAAACCCTGTTAATCGTTGCTACAACGCTCCTCCAAAAGGACACCAAGTTAGGACAGTTCCACATCATATGAAACGTATCTGCCATGTTAGTTTTGCATCTAGGACAGTGGGGACTTGACCGATATCCTACATTAAATAAGAATTGAGGTGTCCTGTATACCTGGTGTATCACATATATATGGGACAGCCTATGGGATTTGCATCTTTCCAGTATATCTGACCAGTGATTTTCCTCTATGGGTCCCATCGCACTCTCCCATTTCTCTTTTGATCGCATCGGCTGGTTTGTCAATATAATGTCTAAGAGAACGTTATAAAGCAATGAGATCAGTCCAGAAGAACTGTGTAGATTAGAAATTCTCTGTATTATTAAGTTTCGGGGTACCTCTCCTTCCAAAACAATTCTGTCCGCCCGACATGCGTGTCTAAATTGTGAGTATTTGTAGATTTTAGAGGAAGGTAACCCGTATTCGCTTTGCAGCTGTGAGAATTCCTCAATCACATCACCTATCAGCACCTGATTAAGGCTGTTTATACCCTTGGCGCCCCAGGAGCCAAATCCCACCAGTTGGTATAGATCTGGAAGCCACGGAGTGTTCCATAATGAAGTCAATTGTGAAACACCTTCTATTCCTTGTAATATTTTCGCCGTCCCCCAAAGTTTATGACATAACAGCATAGTCGGTATTTTGCCTCCAAGTGTCCCAAACTTATGCGCCTCCAATACCTCAGAGTTTATCCGATCAGAAATAGCCCTTGGTCTTTTTTTTTTAACACTTATACTTACTGTCCGAGACATCGTGTCTGCAAATTGAGATACTGATTTGGCTTTTATCCTAAGTCATATTACAAGACTCGTTAAAGGGTTGATTATGAATTGTAGGATCGCTAATTCCAATAGGGGGCGCTATAGAGTTCAAGTCCTCTTTTTCTCTTAAGAGGCAATTTGCATGTTTTTTCAGGAAAAGTTTTCAGCAGGCTCCTTATCATCAGAGGCAGGATTATACTGACCAGAACACAGCTGATAACTCAGGATACAACCATCCCAATGGGCAATGAAACAGATGACCCTGATGCACCCGCTCATTAGTTGCAGAGGTAGCAGTATCATTTTGCCGCAGAGTCCGGCAGACATCATACACACGCACAGTCTCTGCTCCCTACTTTCTGTGCATTCTCCTATTTTGCATCTCTTAGTGCAGCTCATAATCTACGACTTCTGTGGCATGGGATGTCGGGCTGGTGGCACGGTGTGATCTCTTACCTCTTTACACCCCCGATCCCGCCTGCCTCGCTCTTGCACAGTCCTCGCTTTGTAATCGTTGTGTCGCCAGCATTTCATCAGTAGCTTCATGACAGCGACGTCTTGTGCAGGTGTCTACAAAACAAAGATTTCACAAGCAGACGTGAGACACTTTGTAGCAGGTCCAGGGAAGTACGAGATGGTATCACAAGGCCGCGTCTCATGTCCTAATGTTCTCCGCTTATCAGTATGGTGCTTTTATTTTATTTTATTGTTTTTAAATTTCCACATGTTTGAAAAGTCCACACAAGAAAGAATTATAACTACATAAAAGGCTTCAGTAGACTGAAATGCACCACCTGCCTCTACAGAGGAGCAGGCAGCAGCCCTATAAGTCCCCCATGCTTTACATCGCAGCTACACTCCATTAATATTAGAATTACCTCCAAGGATCTGACTTTTTCCAGCACATCTGACAGATGAGCGATCAGACTGAAATCTGGAAATTCGGGAACAAGTTATCACCTTGATCACTTTGTCGTAACCCTCAAATCATTTCTGCTGAAAGAGACGCTAGGAAATCTCGCTGCCACTACCCCTCCTATCCAGACCTGACCCTGAATGACTGCACATGGACCCATACCACTATCATGACTGCAGCCCCGACACATGGCCATATCACCGATCCCCGGCCCCATTACCGACCATATATCAGTACATCGTCTCTGGTTCTCAGGAGACGGAAACTCTTCCACCACCATAAGACCCTTCTTCTTCGGCTTTGTCTCAATGTTTTACTGTTTACATGCAGTAAATGATGGGAATATCTACAGTACCAGGAAAAGTGTCCGGATAATAAGACCCCTGATGTATCAGCTGCCATCTAACATCCCCCCCACCCCATAGCTATCATATAGCGGTATGTGCCACCTCTATCATTTGTGGATTATACTGAAGGGCTGGTATATACCTAGGAGGCCGCTACTCTGCTGCGCTGCTACTGCTGCTTTTGTCTTTTTCTTTTTATCAAATTATCCAGCTATATCTATAGATATATCCAGTTTGTATTTATATCTATGTATTCAGCCACTCACTATCTATTTCTACACCCACCAATGACCCGGTCCATATCCATCTATTATCTATCATATGGGCCAATAAAATCAACAGTTTTTGCATGGAATTTGCTGTTGAGTGCTGTTCATTTTCTAGCTTTTTTATGTATCATAGGTTGGTTGCAATCTGTGGGTTAGCAACTATAACTGCACTTTTGCCATCCATGAATCAATCCATCCAGGAATCCATCCATCCATCCTTCAATGAATCATCCATCCATCCTTCATGAATCCATCCATCCTTCAATGAATCATCCATGAATCCATCCATCTTCAATGAATCCATCCATCCATCCTTCAATGAATCCATCCATCCATCCTTCAATGAATCCATCCATCCATCTTTCAATGAATCCATCCATCCTTCAATCCATCCAGGAATCCATCCATCCATCCTTCAATGAATCCATCCATCCATCCTTCAATGAATCCATCCATCCTTCAATGAATCCATCCATCCTTCAATGAATCCATCCATCCTTCAATGAATCCATCCATCCATCCATCCTTCAATGAATCCATCCATGATCCATCCATCCTTCAATGAATCCATCCATCATCCATCCTTCAATGAATCCATCCATCCTTCAATCCATCCAGGAATCCATCCATCCATCCTTCAATGAATCCATCCATTCATCCTTCAATGAATCCATCCATCCCTCCTTCAATGAATCCCATCCATCCATCCTTCAATGAATCCATCCATCCATCCTTCAATGAATCCATCCATCCATCCTTCAATGAATCCATCCATCCATCCTTCAATGAATCATCCATCCATCCATCCATCCATCCTTCAATGAATCCATCCATCCTTCAATCCATCCAGGAATCCATCCATCCATCCTTCAATGAATCCATCCATCCATCCTTCAATGAATCCATCCATCCATCCTTCAATGAATCCATCCATCCATCCTTCAATGAATCCATCCATCCATTCATCCTTCAATGAATCCATCCATCCTTCAATGAATCCATCCATCCTTCAATGAATCCATCCATCCTTCAATGAATCCATCCATCCTTCAATGAATCCATCCATCCTTCAATCCATCCAGGATCCATCCATCCATCCTTCAATGAATCCATCCATCCATCCTTCAATGAACTATCCATCCTTCAATGAATCCATCCATCCTTCAATGAATCCATCCATCCTTCAATCCATCCAGGAATCCATCCATCCATCCTTCAATGAATCCATCCATCCATCCTTCAATGAATCCATCCATCCTTCAATGAATCCATCCATCCATCCTTCAATGAATCCATCCATCCTTCAATGAATCCATCCATCCATCCTTCAATGAATCCATCCATCCATCCTTCAATGAATCCATCCATCCTTCAATGAATCCATCCATCCTTCAATGAATCCATCCATCCTTCAATGAATCCATCCATCCTTCAATGAATCCATCCATCCTTCAATGAATCCATCCATCCTTCAATGAATAAATCCATCCTTCAATGAATAAATCCATCCTTCAATGAATCCATCCATCCTTCAATGAATCCATCCATCCTTCAATGAATCCATCCATCCTCAATGAATCCATCCATCCTTCAATGAATCCATCCATCCATCCTTCAATGAATCCATCCAACCATCCTTCAATCCATCCAGAATCCATCCATCCATCCATCCATCCTTCAATGAATCCATCCATCCTTCAATGAATCCATCCATCCTTCAATGAATCCATCCATCCTTCAATCCATCCAGGAATCCATCCTTCAATGAATCATCCATCCTTCAATGAATCCATCCCATCCTTCAATGAATCCATCCATCCATCCTTCAATGAATCCATCCATCCATCCTTCAATGAATCCATCCATCCTTCAATCAATCTCATCCATTCAGATGATCCATCCATGATCCATCCATCTAATGAATCCATCCATCCTTCAATGAATCCATCCATCCAAATCCATCCATCCGTCAATCCATCCATCCATCGATCCATTCGTCACAATCCATCCATCCATACCATCCTGATCCATCGCATCCTACATGAATTGATCCATCATCCTACCATGAATTGATCCATCATCCTACCATGAATCCATCCATCCTTCAATCTCATCCATCCGTCAATCCATCCATCCATCCTACCATGAATTCATCCATCCTCCACTCTAATCGAAATAGTAAACCATGTGGGTGCACAAATCTTCAGGTCCCTGAGCTACTTGATTGCATCATACAAATTTCCCCAATACAAGTAAAGTCAGCACTCAAATAGATCAGATAAAAAATTGGGGTCCCCAATTCATTATTGCATTTGTACCTATTTTGTCTACATTTTGTATTTTTTTTTGCCGTTTTTGATTAGCTACAAATTCTTCATTAGGTTTTCACCTTTTTAAGTAATATATATATATATATATATATATATATATATATATATATATATATATATATATATATATATATATATATTTGCTACTTTTTTTTTACGCTCCTCTATGTGGGCGCATTTTTTGGTTTCTAAACGATTGTGACCGATTCATTAATTACAACTAAAAATTCATTATTTTTCTTTGCGCACATGCACTCCACATCCCCAGGAGTGATTTTATGTATGCCTGAAATCCCCTCACCCACAGATTTAACTACTTTTTAGCTGAACAATTGACTCTTCGCTCAAAAAAGGAGTATTTCTGATTTTGCACTAAATCACCACGTGCCCCATTCCGAAGAATGTGGTGCAAAAAAAATGTCAACAAATACCACAGGACAGAAAAAGAAAAGGGACTTAAAACACAAAAAAGGCAAATGATGAATTGGGCCGTGGATGTTTTATCTGCCTCATATTTAGTCTCAGATTCTGCCTCCTCTTTTTGAGAACCTCCAGACAAAATAAAAAGGGGCACAGCTGGAAGAACGTAACATATGACTACAAGATCAGACTGCACAAGGTTTGTAGTCTGTAACCAAGGAGACACATAGTTCTGTATGGGAGCTGAGTACACAAAACGGTAGCAGATTTTTTTCTATCATACAAGTTGCTTCATTCTTTGTATGTAGTGCCCTGAAAACAAGAAGTTGCACAAGTTTACACACCCTTTAACATGCACTTATTCTGCTCTATTAGGCATGTTGCATTCAAGAAGCTTTAAAAAACTAAAGTCAGATTTTCCCAGAGTTGTAGGTCAAGTGACTGCGCACAAAGGAAGCTGGAGCTTTATGTGAAGTGATTCTAATGAGCGGCAAACCAGTGGAAATTTCTGTCCAAGGGGCAGCAGCCTTTACCGTAAAGACCCCATCATACAAATTACATAGAAAGCAAACAATCAGTAATCAGGCTGCAAGAGACGAGGTCAATGAGGGGCTGTAAAGCCGCGGGCAAGGGAGCTGCGTGCTGTGAAACCCTGCAGGGGGCGCATTCCCATGTGGCCTCTACGAGGCTTCGCCAGTGGCTACATTGACCCTGACACTGAGCGTAGGGGTCCGGATGAATGGACAGGTCACGCTACTACACCACAAGGGTACGCCAGCGGACAAATCCACTTATAGTTATGACAGGTAAGAGTTAATTAAAGTATTAAAACTTTTAAGGAGTCCCTTTCTTTGCGCAGCCATGCGCCAATAGCACTCATGAGCTCTACGATAAAAGTTTAGAGGGGTATTCCACTAATCTGGCATCTGATCATCCAGAAAGTTTGATTATCAATGTTACATAATCCAGAAAGTCTGATAGTCCAGAGTCCGATAATCAAGACATTAGCAGCTGGGAAATCAGCAGTAACAAATCTGCACTAAACCCTGCAGGTTTTATAGCAGATCTGCCGCAGCACCTACAATTTTAAAAATGAGGGTTCTCGGCTTTCTAATTTGCTTCTGTTCCCAGGTTGACGCTAGCTCGGCCTCCAATGATAATGGGTCAAGATGTGACTGTTGCAGCTTGTGATTGGCTGCAGTGGTCCTGGCCAGTGGCCAGGATAAGAGACCGGCTCATATTATCGTGGAAGCGACAGAAGGCTGGGAAGGTAGATTATTTTCATCATCTCTGTATCTGCAAATCTGCCCCCAAAATCCACGCGATCTGGTGCAGAATTTTCCTGGCGATGATTTCCCGGCAGATTTTGTCATATTTGCAACAGAAATCTGCCGACCTGGAGCCAAATCCTCAACTCTAGGATCCGATCTCAACTTTGGCGATGAATTCAAGAAGTTTCAGCAAAAATACAAGGTACATTTTTTTTTAATCTCTTAGTTCCAAACATCCTACTGGCAAGAAAATTAGTTTTTTTTTTGCTTTTTTTTATCATGACAGATTGCCATCTTTACATGTGGAACCTCAAAGTATTTTGTCTACATGTGGACAGCCTGAGTTTTCGGCTATGTTCACAGAGTTTTTTTATTAAACGGATCCTCTTAAAAAATCCTTTTCATGAACAGCTTCAAATCCACTTCGAAAACACTTTTTATTCATTTCTATGGGAAATCCACTTTGTCGTTCACGAGCTAAGTTTGTCACTTTTATGAATCTGCTCCAAACTAGGCACTGTCCAATAAGAAGGATGAAAAATAAAACCCTTCAGTAAAAAAAAAAAAAACCCCTTCAGGAAAAGTACAAGTCCTCCAAAAAGGATCAGTGAACACAAAAACCTTGTGTGAACATAGCCTTACGTCCATACTGGGGGAAGCCATCATTGCTGGAGTTGTCTGCAGGACGCACATGACCAACTATAACATTGAAAACACTGCCATCTATTGGCCGTGTGATAGAATACACAAATTGCAATTTAAAAAAAAACAAACTCAAATATTAGGAAACTTTTGTAAAGTTCTCGTAACATTTTAGAGTAAATGATAAATGAGTTTGTGTTCTGATATCAGACCTTCCCATACTATTATCCTAATGTCAGCCGCTTGTACAGGGGTCTGAAGGGTCCTCCTGTTGTTTTGGGGTGACCAATGCACTTAAGGGGACTTTTAAGAAAGTGCAAAGATAAGTCATATTTAAAGGGCCATTATGGTGAATGGTTCTTCCTTAGAGGTCTAATAACTAGCACTTCCATTATTGGGGTCCCCTGCACTAATGATCAGTGACATTTATCACTCAGGCTGTGCATAGGTGAATAATGGATGGAATATCCCTTTAAATTTGTTCCATAGAGAAAAAAAGTTTCTATTTTCAGGGTCCTGAAGATGAAGCCCCAAGAGGGGATATGGATAGGGGTTGCCAAAACGTTTGCACACACCCGTGTCAGCTCCCGTGTATTAGATCCCATAGATTTACAGCCCAGGTTCTATACTGGGCAGCGATATTACAAAATCACCTTTCGCCTACATCGTTCTGCCACAATGTCCTGAACAGTCACTTCCTAAAATGACAGAGTAAATGGCCGCAGCGTCACCTTCCCTGTGACAAAGCCGCACTCAGGATCTGCAAACAGGAGTTGGGGTCGATGTCCTGCAGGTCGCAGCAGCCGAATGTGTCAGCCATGACAGAGCTTATCACCGGCCCGGGTATTATCAGGGCGCTGGCAGCTTCCTAGAAGAGACCAATATCCTAATCAATAGTGGGGGACAGTGTCAGATTGGGGTGGTAAGAGCCCACCGGTAACACTGACTCTGGGGGGCCACCGGTAACACTGACTCTGGGAGGGTCCACCAGTACCACTGACTCTGGGGGAGGGGCACCGGTAACACTGACTCTGGGGGAGGGGCACCGGTAACACTGACTCTGGGGGAGGGGCACCGGTAACACTGACTCTGGGGGGGGTCCACCAGTACCACTGACTCTGGGGGAGGGGCACCGGTAACACTGACTCTGGGGGGGGTCCACCAGTACCACTGACTCTGGGGGGGGGGTCCACCAGTACCACTGACTCTGGGGGGGTCCACCAGTACCACTGACTCTGGGAGGGGTCCACCAGTACCACTGACTCTGGGGGGGTCCACCAGTACCACTGACTCTGGGGGGGTCCACCAGTACCACTGACTCTGGGGGGGGGTCCACGGTAACACTGACTCTGGGGCAGGGGCACCGGTAACACTGACTCTGGGGGAGGGGCACCAGTACCACTGACTCTGGGGGGGTTCACTAGTACCACTGACTCTGGGGGGGGTCCACCGGTACCACTGACTCTGGGGGGGGGCCAACCGGTACCACTGACTCTGGGGGGGGCCCACCGGTACCACTGACTCTGGGGGGGGCCCACCGGTACCACTGACTCTGGGGGGGGCCCACCGGTACCACTGACTCTGGGGGGGGCCCACCGGTACCACTGACTCTGGGGGGGGCCCACCGGTACCACTGACTCTGGGGGGGTCCACCGGTACCACTGACTCTGGGGGGGGTCCACCGGTACCACTGACTCTGGGGGGGGTCCACCGGTAACACTGACTCTGGGGGGGGCACCGGTAACACTGACTCTGGGGGAGGGGCACCAGTACCACTGACTCTGGGGGGGTTCACCAGTACCACTGACTCTGGGGGGGCACCAATAAAGGTAACTGACTCTGGGGGGCACCGGTAACACTGACTCTGGGGGGCCACCGGCAACACTGACTCTGGGGGGCCACCGGTAACACTGACTCTGGGGGGCCACCGGTAACACTGACTCTGGGGGGCCACCGGTAACACTGACTCTGGGGGGCCACCGGTAACACTGACTCTGGGGGGCCACCGGTAACACTGACTCTGGGGGGCCACCGGTAACACTGACTCTGGGGGGCCACCGGTAACACTGACTCTGGGGGGCCACCGGTAACACTGACTCTGGGGGGCCACCGGTAACACTGACTCTGGGGGGCCACCGGTAACACTGACTCTGGGGGGCCACCGGTAACACTGACTCTGGGGGGCCACCGGTAACACTGACTCTGGGGGGCCACCGGTAACACTGACTCTGGGGGGCCACCGGTAACACTGACTCTGGGGGGCCACCGGTAACACTGACTCTGGGGGGCCACCGGTAACACTGACACTGGGGGGCCACCGGTAACACTGACTCTGGGGGCCACCGGTAACACTGACTCTGGGGGGCCACCGGTAACACTGACTCTGGGGGGGTCCACCAGTACCACTGACTCTGGGGGGGTCCACCAGTACCACTGACTCTGGGGGGGGGTTCACTAGTACCACTGACTCTGGGGGAGGGGGGGGCACCAATAACACTAACTCTGGCAGGGGGGGGCACCGGTAACACTGACTGACGGGCCCACTGGTACCACTGACTCTGGGGGGGTCCACCAGTACCACTGATTCTGGGGAGGGCACCGATAACACTGACTCTGGCTGGGGGGGGCACCGATAACACTGACTCTCAGGGGGTCCACCAGTACCACTGACTGGGGGGGGCACCGATATCACTGTGGCTGGGGGGGTCACCGGTAACACTGACCCTGGGGGGGCACCGATAACACTGACCCTGGGGGGTTCCACCAGTACCACTGACTCTGCGGGAGGGGCACCGATATCACTGTGGCTGGGGGGGGTCACCGGTAACACTGACCCTGGGGGGGCACCGATAACACTGACCCTGGAGGGGGCACTGGTAACACTGACCCTGGAGGGGGCACTGGTAACACTGACTCTGGAGGGGGCACTGGTAACACTGACCCTGGGGGGGGCACCGATAACACTGACCCTGGTAACACTGGGGATTCACCTGTTCCCGATGGCCAATCCGATCCTGAAGGGAAGTAAACTTGTGAAGTCTCTGGATGAAACTGTATTTGGAGCAGGCTGGTAAATTAGGGGTAATACTGTTTATGGTACTTTGTATGAGAAGGCCTGCCTCCGGCACTGTATATGGGGGGACCTGCATCTACCACTGTATATGGAGGGGACCTGAAGCCAATACGGTATATAGAGGGACTTGCAGTTGACAATGTATGTGGAGAGGAACTGCATCTAACACTGTCTATGGAAGGACATGCTTCCGACACTGCATACGAGGGGACCTGAAGCTGACACTATGTAGGGAGGAACTGCATCTGATACTGTATATGTGGGGACCTGTAACTGACTGTCTATAGAGGCGGACCTGTGACTGACTGTATACGGAGGGGGCTTTCATCTGACACTATATATGGAAGGACTTGCGTCTGATATTGGATATGGGGGTACCTGCATCTAACACCGCCGTCTGGCATCAGCAGCATTTGTACAATGGGAAATGTTAAATTCCAAAGCAAATCTGCCCTGTGGGAACGTACACTAAATCCGCAGCGCCGATCAATCTACCGGTGGGTTTTCCTTACAATGTGTTGATGCGATTTTCTAAAATCCCATTTACAATCTGGTACTGGAAGTTTTTTAGTTGGTTTTGGAGCAGAAACTGAACGGAAACTCTCCAACCAAATCCTCCTCAAAAACTTGGTCGGTTCTGCACTGAAACCTGCAAAAAAGACTCAGTGTGCACGTGTCCTAAGACATTGCAGGTTTCCATGTGGAATATCCGGGTGCACGGATCCGTCCTCTTCTATAACAAGGCACGCTGGGGGTTGTCATCTTTTGGGCTCTTAGTAAAGAAAATGAAGCCTACCCCTAATCTGCGGTGGAGCCCGTGCGTCCTCCGCTCTCTGGGTCTCAGTAAGAGAGTCCGTCTTGTGGAGTTTATTAGGTTTATGAAAGTAGAAACTTTATGCGACTTTTTGATTCTATAAGGTAATAAACCATAAGAAGGTATCAGAATTAGGAACATTGTGACTCTAAATGCACCCGGATAATAAATCAGCAATCCTGTGACAGTCCGGGTCAAAGCTAAGAGAAAAACTCAAAAGAATTACCAGGAGTGATGTAATATAACGACAGATCAATATTCGGGGCTGTCACTGTGACTACTATGAATATCTATTGCTCCATCTAAACAGCTGATAAAGGATCTATAAAAGGCAGGGGATTGGCTTTGTATTTACTACAGCCCTGAGGCAATTAGGCAAAAAGCATTACTTGTCTTAGTCTGTGTCTCGTAACGATAGTGTCACACTGTGCCGTGTCTTTGAGCTCTCAAATTGCAATTTCCAGCCCCAGAGAAGATGTGGAAGAAGACGCTGCCTCAGATACTGGGATGCCTAGTGCTGGTGGTCCACACGTTGCCCCTTCCTGACGCGGGGCCGCACGTGGCCAATGGCTGGGAGGAGAGTATACGGATCAGACGACTGTCTACGGTCAGGAAGCACGGACAGGAGAGCTACTACCTGAGGATACACAACGATGGCCGGGTGGATGGAGCGAAGCATCCAAGTTCTCACAGTGAGTAAGGACGAAAGGGACGTCGGCGCTGCTTATCCCATTCAGTGGGTTGGGGCAAAAAAAAAAGGAAATTGTAGGAAACTCTTCGCGTAGCCCACTCTGTAATAGATATGAAGTAACACTAAACAGTTTGCAACTTTTTGCACAAGATCAAAGTTTAAAAAGTTTTTGCACCGCTCCCTCCATACTGACACTAATACAACGTAGAAGGAAATAGTCTGCAACTTTTTGCACAACTTTTCAAAGACCAGAAATTAGAATGTTTTGGTGCATCCACCTCCGTCATAGATATACTGTGTCAAAGAACGGGACCACCTAGGGGTATTTTTTTTTTTTACCCCTGTCCACCCTTCAGGTATGACAGGAGACTTGTTAAAGTATACGACTGTATGGGGTGTATGTGTGACAGATGTGCCAAGAGGGTATTTGCCCCCATGGTGAACTATCAGGGGAGGGTGGGGGGCACCAGTGCCTTGGCATCCAGACACATGGCTAGTGTGGCACACGGGGGGGGTGCCCTGGGTAAATCATTTCTCGTGGGTTCTGAGTGATTTTTTGGGCTGTTACTGGATACAGGGTGGCCAAAATGTCAGATTGCTGCAATAGCTCTGTATCTATTCCTCCAACCATGACAGAGGGGCTTGTAAATGACCTTCTCCACTCGGTCCCTAACGCCCGTGTCACATGCTCTGCCACCCACCAAGCGCTACCCCTGCAGGAATGATTTCCTGCTTGGAACATCACCCCCATCATTTTTCCCTAGTATATGATAAAGCATACTGGAAGACTGGGGGGGATAGTGCCGCAAGGCGCAGGAGGTCAGAAATGCAATATCATTTATACTATGACTTAGTACATAAAATACCACAGTCATAACTAAAGGCCACCGCACCCTACGGGCACCGACATGTCTGCAACCCCTCCTAACTTAAGGACTGTCCTCTATGAAGCTGACCACACGGGACTATTGTAAAAATGACATTTATTTCCCCATAGGGACTCACGTGTTACAGTAAGACGCCAAACAGAACCCAAAGCAAAGTATGTGAACCCATTCTAATGTGCATGGCGCGTACAGTGACAATTATCTATTTTTGCAACCAGGTTTACTAGAAATTAGAGGCGTCGCGGCCGGGCTGGTGGCCATTAAAGGATATCACTCTTCTCTATACCTGTGCATGGCAAGTGATGGCACGCTTTATGGAACGGTGAGTTATAAAGGGCACATCCAACACCCCAATCCTGTCTGTAAACATTCACAGGAAGGTTTGATAATTTAGTCAATTTTTGTTACTCCTGTCTGTACTATCAGGAAGGGCACTAGAGAAGAAGCTGGGAAGACTAAATGCTGCCCCTACAACTGTTTTCCATCTTCCACCAAAGATGATGACAGTCAGTGCATCCTGCTGCAGGGACCCCCAGCGATCAGTGTGCAATTCTTCTGCAGCGCCACCACTGGGGGAGTGAAGAATTAAACAGTTCTCATTCAACTCCATGGATGATCAGTCTGTTGTACTGATGAACCAGGTGCTCCGTGGTGGGAGATCCTCTTTATACGCTTTTCTGAACGCTGTGTGCGATGTCTGTATGGGGCACCAGTATTTATAGGGGTTATTACAGGTGCTGCGCTACGTTATAATGCACATGTGCTGCAGGGAGTGATTTATGATTCCTTCCAATATAATCAGCACTGTTCTACACTAAAAGGTTACATAAGGTCAATGCGGTGTACTTTATACAGACATATGTCTGACGGCTCCTTATAGCAAGCAGTACTGAGACAGCAACATGGGGTTCAGAGGTAGAAGCTGCAGCATATAAAAACGCAAAAGCATCATATAAGATCAGTGGTGCGGCTGGTGGTACCGGGGGTCTGACCCTTCCAACATGATCGCACCATATTGTGAATGCATCCTATAGATTCCTGTGCATCAACTTATTACACACATGTAAGGGGCGCAGGAGTAAAAGTTGCAATCAGACCTCAAGGCCACATAGTAGCGGCACAATCAATAGGATGATACAGAAGCTCGGTAAAATAAATACAATGTATAAGTCTCTCCATAGCTGTAGATGTATATATGGGCTGGGTGCGTCCCCCATTAGGTACACAACTCCCTCAGCAATATTTAAAGAGCGGGTGTGGATTCGGGCTGGTAATGAGTTGACCCTTCCTTTACCTTTGCACGGTCGCACACCTCGCACTTTATTTTGCCGCAGGCACAGTGAAGTGAATGAACTCACGTTCAATAGAACAAGCAGCTGATAATGTCGAGGCTCGGACGGCGAGAATAATTCACGTTGCTGGAGGTCAGGGATGTCCTAAGCTGCTCAATATCCGAATCCCAAAGGCTCTCGCTATATATACCTGTTACAGAGCAACGCTACAAAGCGTCAGACTCATCCTACAACCAGGGAACCTACGTGATACATTGTAACAGTTGTCAGGTTTGTTTTGCTGTTGAATTGCATTGACAGGAAACATTGTAGCAAACCCTCAGCTGCTGAATATATTCGTGCATGATTGCATAAAAGCTACCATATTCTTCTGAGGCAGAAAAAAGCAAATTTACAGATCAAGGCTTAAAGGGGTTGTCTCATTTTGATAAATAGGTAAAGTGCTTGTAAAAACAATTCACTTTGTCATTTCCTTCTCGGGAACAAAGGGATATATATTTACGCTTAGATTACCGACCACCGCTGAAGTCTAATAGCAGAGGAAGGCTTTCTAGGAAAGGAGCGCGCACGTGCAACCTCTTTGCTATAGAGCTTGTGAGCGCTGCATCTGGTCGGCTTCAATCCCACTGACAGGCACTGACTCTGCTTGCAACTTCAGACCATGAGAGCGATTACGCCGCTGGTCCGAACAGTCAATCATCAGAAGCCACATCCTCCCTGGTAAGAGGGGAGCCTGGAGGCAGAGGGGTGGTGCACTCCTGCAGAGGAGTACCCTTTAAATGGATTGTCCTGTGCTTCAATATTAACAGCATATCCTTAGATCTTACACCCAGAACCCTGACTAATCAGATGTTTGCAGCTTCTGCTGCGACCGGATGTAAACAGTGTATTGACGCGAAATAGCAGAGCTCTGAACACTGTATAAATCGGCCACTACACAGTGTATGGTTCTCTGTACACTGCATACATCCAGTGACCGGGACCAGGTAGCAGCTCATTAGTGGTGGGGTGACAAGTGTCAAATCCCATCAATCTGATATCTAGTATCAATTCTAAGCAAAGCTCATCAATAACTAAGCCTTGTGCTACCCCTTTAATCCTCAGTTTCTCTGTAGGAACGCATGCTACTTTTTTCCAGGGGGGCGTCAAAATTCCCGCAGAAATTTCTTCTCCTCAGTGCACAGAATGACGACCGTTCTAATCACTATTATCTTTTCCTCCCATCAGCATACTTATTCTCCAGAAGACTGTTCCTTCAAGGAGGAAATCGGCCGTGATGGATACAATGTGTATAAATCGCCAAAATATGGGATGGAGGTCTCCCTGAGCAAAGACAAGCAGAGGCAGCAAATTAAGGGAAAGGGCTTCTTGCCCCGATCCCAATTCCTGCCGGTCTTTCACTGGTCGCCCTCGGACCTGACCCCAGACGTTGAGGAAGATGACGAGTATCAATATGACAGTAAAAACATCCCTGATGTTGAGAGTATGGACCCCTTGGGGCTTGTGGATATGCGGAGCTATCACAGAAAGTAGCCGGAGGGTATTTTATGGACTCTTATTGTGATGGAAGATGAAGAAGAGGAGGCGTTTGGGGAAAAGACCATTGAAAGATTAATGGAAAGCACTGGACAGCCGCTGACTACAACCTCTGCAGAGGCCACGACACCGGGGAAGGTAAAGGTCAAGTCACCAGAAATGTGGGGAAATCAGAAGATGCAGTGGAAGCGACCCAATGGACACGATGGATTTAAGGGGACAATATAAATGTAGTCGCCACTGATCTAATACTTTGGGGTCCTTATGATGGAGTGATTTTGGTGGGTGGCCATTCCCCTTTTCATAGACACTTCGGAATATATTGTGTCTTGTGCAGTGTACAGTATACAGATACATGATCATATTTGTCCATATGAATGATCGCCAGGACGTCCTCCTAATCATGTTACTATACAAGACGACGCTTAGATTCTACCCGTAGAAAAGATGTCAAAGAGAGAGAGAGTATTAATAATGGAAGCTTTTTTTTTTTTTATTTACGGCCAAAAGGGAAAAAAATTTTTTGTAACTTTATAGCATTTTTTTTCTTTTACTAAGCACTTGGTTCTAAATGCACTATTTATATTTAATTTATTGTATATGGACATTTCTTATTTTTTACCTTATTTATAAACTATATTTATGTTTGCTTACTTTTCTAAATCCATTCAGAATTATATAAACTGATTTGTTGTATCCTCGTCTTTGTAACTTTTTGTAAATAAATTACCATATGTTCATAGGATGTTCCTGAAAGTTTCCTTGTTAAACTCATTAGTCATGGTGACATCTAATATGGGCCCTCATGAAAAAAGTCAGCGAGTGCAGTGCTTACTGTAGTTCCATCCTGTAAGACACTGCAGAGCTGCGCTCACTATTCTGCTGGTGCAGTCACTGTGTACATACATTACATTACTGATCCAGAGTTACATCCTGTATTATACCCCAGAGCTGCACTCATTATTCTGCTGGTGCAGTCACTGTGTACATACATTACATTACTGATCCTGAGTTACATCCTGTATTATACTCCAGAGCTGCACTCACTATTCTGCTGGTGCAGTCACTGTGTACATACATTACATTACTGATCCTGAGTTACATCCTGTATTATACTCCAGAGCTGCACTCACTATTCTGCTGGTGCAGTCACTGTGTACATACATTACATTACTGATCCAGAGTTACATCCTGTATTATACCCCAGAACTGCACTCACTATTCTGCTGGTGCAGTCACTGTGTACATTACATTACTGATCCTGAGTTACATCCTGTATTATACTCCAGAGCTGCACTCACTATTCTGCTGGTGCTGTCACTGTGTACATACATTACTGATCCTGAGTTACATCCTGTATTATACCCCAGAGCTGCACTCACTATTCTGCTGGTGCAGTCACTGTGTACATACACTACTGATCCGGAGTTATATCCTGTATTATACTCCAGAGCTGCACTCACTATTCTGCTGGTGCAGTCACTATGTACATACATTACATTACTGATCCTGAGTTACATCCTGTATTATACCCCAGAGCTGCAATCAATATTCTGCTGGTGCAGTCACTATGTACATACATTACATTACTGATCCTGAGTTACATCCTGTATTATACCCCAGAGCTGCACTCACTATTCTGCTGGTGCAGTCACTATGTACATACATTACATTACTGATCCTGAGTTACCTCCTGTATTATACTCCAGAGCTGCACTCACTATTCTGCTGGTGCAGTCACTGTGTACATACACTACTAATCCGGAGTTACATCCTGTATTATTCTCCAGAGCTGCACTCACTATTCTGCTGGTGCAGTCACTGTGTACATACATTACTGATCCTGAGTTACATCCTGTATTATTCTCCAGAGCTGCACTCACTATTCTGCTGGTGCAGTCACTGTGTACATACATTACATTACTGATCCTGAGTTACCTCCTGTATTATACTCCAGAGCTGCACTCACTATTCTGCTGGTGCAGTCACTGTGTACATACATTACATTACTGATCCGGAGTTACATCCTGTATTATACCCCAGAGCTGCACTCACTATTCTGCTGGTGCAGTCACTGTGTACATACATTACTGATCCGGAGTTACATCCTGTATTATACTCCAGAGCTGCACTCACTATTCTGCTGGTGCAGTCACTGTGTACATACATTACATTACTGATCCTGAGTTACATCCTGCATAATATGCCAGAGCTGCACTCACTATTCTGCTAGCAAAATCAATATGTACACACATTATATATGTTGTACTAATCCTTCTACGATATCGGAAACAGTCTGCAAGCATGCACATAGACATTTTCCCATAATCATCTCTTATATACCTGGGGGAGATGCTGTCAGTCTCATTTACATCCATGACTGTTTGGTAAAATGACTACATATCCCAGAATGCCAACATGAGAGTGCCGTATAGAATCTGCTCAGAAGCTGACAGATCTAGATTTCCCCCAAAAGTCATAAAGGAAAGAGTGAGAATTCAGCTATAAAATATGCAGAATTGTGAATGCAGCTCTGCAGTAAAATAGAGTCTATCACCAGTTATCAATACAAGAAGCCTCCAGAACATACAGCTATTATAATAACATCATCTGCGGGACTTCTGTGGAGTTACAGAGCTGTATTTAAAGGGGCTGTCCACTTTGGGCAATCCTCTTCCATTTTGACGTTTTAGCAGCATGTCATTAAAGGGATTGTCCTGCCAAACTAAAAACTGCCCCGGCCTCCTGCAGGATATGAAAATATCAAACTGATTTATAATTAGCGGCTGTGAAGCCCGTGGATCCAGCACAGGTTGCTCCGGACCACAAGCTGTGACACCAACGTTCTCCTGTCCCGGCACCGCTGGCGCAGCAACGTCACAGCATTGCGATACCCGTGCCGGGTGGCTCTATGTGCAGGCGAGAACAGGACTCGGCATTATTACTTTTTAAGGGGGTATTATTGGGGTAGGGGGCACCTGTGGCACCGGATGTAGACCACCGATCTCCGCTGCAGGATGTCTATACAGCTTTTAATATGGTCGGACAAGTCCAGAGTATAGGAAGGCGAGGCATCGAGGCTCAATAAACACCAGGGTTCCAAGGCTGGGAAAAACGGATCTAATGTAATTTTTGGGGGGCGCCACCTGGGCAGCTGCATACGGACCCTTCAAAAAATGAGGCCCATTCCTGTCTTAGGGCTCATTCACACATCCAGTCTTCCAGTACGAGCGCTCTTTGTGGTTTCCACTCATATCTACGATATGCTATGGGGCTGTGCACGTCTGACGTTTCCCTCGGTCCGCGTGGTGCGCAGAAAATATCGGAGAAATGTCTGATTTTGATCCAAGGGTCGGATCAAAATCTGCAAAGCACATTTATGGGTCCATGAAAAAAAAAATAAAAAAATCAGACAGCACTTTTTTTTGCTAACTTCTCTATGTAGGAGAAAAGCAGAGACACTCGGGCCGCACTCTGATCAGAATAATCGGTCCGTTTTTATGGTACGTGAAAAAAAAAAAAAAAAATCAGGTGTGAATGAGCCCTTAGGATATTAACAGCGATTCTTACTGTCCACTAGAACTAATCTGATGGTTCACGGGGACCGGCCTGTGTCCGTATCATGCACAGATCCCAGGAGCCCACCATGCTTTCAGCTCTGGGTGGTCCTGCTAAGAAAAAGGGATTGTCCAAAAAAGACAAATATTGTGCAGAGGTTTAGGCACTATATATATAGAAAGCATTAACAGTGTTACAATGTAACCCCGTTTTACTGGCCACATGGCCTCTGCACCGTCCCCATGGGGCACCTGAGGGCTGTCATTACCCGTGAGGACGGTCACCAGCACCCTGTGTTTAGGCGCGCAGCTTCTTGTATGTATGGGATATTTCTGTGTTATCGAGGTGTCAACAACTACCTGAATTACTTATATGGCTGTTTACTTCAAAGCAGAAATGTCTCGTAACTTTCACAAGATGGTACTGACACAGATCAAAGACAGGATAATGATGACTGTGTTGCTTTCAGCATTACCTCTAATCATGCGCAATTGATTACAAAGCAATCTCGCTGCCGAGACTTTGACCTCTGTCCATCGCTACTTGATGCATCAATTGCCCGCATTAGTGAGGCGCAGGTACCGCCGCTCCTGTGGGAGGTGATGAACCAAATTATCACAGAAGAAAACTTCATTGCAAATTTTCCTTCTCCCATTTTGCGGTTTTATAAAACAAGAAGATTTTGCAAATTTCCGCAAACCATTAAAATGTGTAGGCCTCTGATGGAAAAACGCTCTTAAATTTTTGAAGATTTTCCAGCTATTTTGCAAGGGGCAAAAACGGCCCGGAGGAGAACACAGCCAGATCTCCAAGGTCTGTTCATGCCGCCAGTATCTAAAAGTTTTTTTTAGGTACTTTTGACACAATTTGTTTCGCTGCCTGGATCGGGTCGAGATTGAAATTTCAAAGTAACGAGGACGCACTTCTGAAAAATGCACATAATGAAATGGAAAAGGCACCTATGGGGCAAAGTTTTTTGAGTGAATCCTCTCCAAAATCCTCCTGAAAAGCTGCAGCAAAAACTTTTCCAATTCATTTCTTTGGGAAATTCATTTTGCGGTTCATACGAGGAGCTTATTTTTTATTCCTGAAGAGGTTTTGAAAAACACTTGATGGAAGAAAAAAAAAAAAAAGGAGCAGGTGACATTTATAAAACGCTCCAAACTCGACACTGTCCAATCAAAAAGCTGCAAAAGAATGTTTCAGAAGTGTGTGGGGAAGGGAAACCCCCCAAAAACACCACTCTTCCAAAACCGTTTCAGGAAAAGAAAAACTAAAAAACTAAAAAAGGCTGCATTTCCTAAAGCTGTTTCTGCATGAAAAATGTGTATTTTTTTGACCGCCTCAAAACAACTCCTTAGACACAGAGTTTTTCTTTTTTGAGGCTGTCAAACTCCTTCCTATCATGCTCCTCCTCTGGGAGTTTTGGAACGTTTTTTTTTGTTTCCTGGAAAGTTTTGAAAGAAGCTTTATCCTGGGGAGTTTTTTGTTTTTTTTTTGCAGCCTTTTGATTGGGTAGTGCCTAGTTTGGAGCAGATGCCATCAAGGGTGACATGCACATTTTTTTCCCCCGGCAGAAGTTTTTCAGAACCTAAAAGTGTGGAAAAAAATGGTTATAAGACTGAATATATGAGGCTGGCGTCACACTTGCGAGTGTGATGCGAGTAAGGTGCACGACTTTCTCGCATCAACACCCGGCATGGCCGCCCGCTCTCGGACCCGAGTGTGCGGCTGCATAGAAATACATGCAGCCGCACACTCAGGTCCGAGAGCGGGCGGCCGTGCCGGGTGTTGATGCGAGAAAGTCGTGCGACTTACTCGCATCACACTCGCAAGTGTGACGCCGGCCTGAGCTGCAGAGTTGTTTAACTTCAGAAATTACGGTAATTTGTCTTTTTTTTTTTTAAGCACACCTGCTCCAAGAAACTCGGTGTGCACATACCCTTACAGCAAGGAAAACCCTCGCCACTACAAAGCCAGCGTGCCGAGCTAAGAAAGGTGGGAAAGAACAGCTCCAAACTGCAGTAATTGCAAGTTGCCAGAAATTGACTTCAAAACCTAATTCCCAAACTAGTACCCTGAAGTCTGGCAGCCCCTCTTCAAAGCCCTGGGAGTAGATGTCACTTCTGGCTATGTAATCACACATAAGTTATCCAGGTGACTTCACAAATACCTGCTGTTAATGCTATTGTCCGCCGGCCTGACAAAGCAGCGCATAGTTCCTCCAGATTAAGGAGGCAGTGGAGGATTTCAGACATCCCTCCGCTCTGAGCCCAGGAGAAGATGAAACGCTCAGATATATGATCCTGAAATGTGAGGAAATCATTGTGAGGGGGAATGGGGGATGCAGCTCAATAAAAGGCCTCACAACCTGCCGAGAGGCAATAAAACAATGGGGCGGATTTATTAAAACCGTCCTAAGGGAGAACGCACAACTCGTGAGGTTAGTACCATCAGTGGCAAATGGAAGCTTCTGCAACTTTATATTCTCAGACTTTTTTTTGTTGTAATATGCAGTATTGCTAGCATTCATTTTTTTTTCTTGTTTCCATATATTCCCTCTGGTGCTGCAGAAGTGGATATTGGACAGAGCAGTCTCCTTCCCCCTCTGGCAGCTGCCCTCACGTGATCACTGTGGAAAGACCTGGCTGTGGGTGTAACAGATTAGACATATTGGTCTCCTTCCCCCTCTGGCAGCTGCACTCACGTGATCACTGTGGAAAGACCTGGCTGTGGGTGTGACAAATTAGACATATCTGTCTCCTTCCCCCACTGGCAGCTAACAATATAGCCTTTTACTCCTTGCAATACTGACAGGTAGTACAGAGGATCTTCCTATTGGCTGCACTCCTGTGATCACTATTGAAAGACCTGGCTGTGGGTGTAACAGATTAGACATATTGGTCTCCTTCCCCCCTTCCCCCTCTGGCAGCTAACAATATAGCCTTTCACTCCTTGCTATACTGCCATGTAGTACAGAGGATCTTCCTATTGGCTGCCCTCCCATGATCACTATTGAAAGACTTGGCTGTGGGTGTGACAGATTAGACATATCGGTCTCCTTCCCCCTCTGGCAGCTGACAATATAGCCCCTTAACTCATGCTATACTGCCAAGTATAGAGGCGATTCTTATTGGCTGCCCTCACGTCATCACTATGGAAAGGCCTGGCTGTGGGTGTGACTCCACACTAGGTGGCGCCATACAATGTGAGTTAATCACTGTTCACATTATCTAAAAATGATTTATGATATCTACAATCAATATATTTAACACTAGGACATCCTCATCAATAAAAAAAAAGTCTTACTATTTTAAAGGGAATCTGTCAGTAGGACCAACCCTAATAAGTCAACTATATGGGCACGTAGGTCATAGGAAGCTGAATAAAATGATGCCTTGATATATGTGATGGTTTGTGAGAAATCTACGTTTTTCTTAATACGTAAACGAGTTGTTAAGATTTATGGGCCGGACATAGATCTCCCCGGAAACCCGCCTCCAGTTTATTTTAAGTGTGAGATATCTATATCAGGAGAGCAGACTGTCAGTCATTATATGACTCCTACCATTAACACCCCCTTTCAATTAAAATAAGCTCTGGAGGCGGAGTCTTGGGGAGATCTCTGTCTGGACTATAGATCTTAACAGCTCATTTACATATAAGAAAAGTGTGGCTTTCTCTGGACTAAGACATCGAATCGCAGATATCAAGGTATCGTTACATTCAGCTTTCTATGCCCTGCGTGCCCATATAGACGGCTCAGGAGGGGTGACCCGACTAACAGATTCCCTTTAATAATTCGGAACTTTTCTGAAATTTAGAGGCTGAAAAACTGCACATGCCCAATACTTAAAACCAGAAAGAATTCGGTAGGGTAATATTGCACATTGTCTATATTTTTAAACAATTTCTGGAAGGGTTAACATCACTAATTAAAAAAAAGTTGTCACGACAATCCCTTTTCAAATCTCAAGTTATGGGGGTTACTTGGTAGACCTCCATAACTATGGTGACGAGAAACCAGCTTCATCTTCTGACAGATTTATAGGGAACTTGTCGCTTTCCATAAATATGTAGATTTTTTAACCCGGTGTAAATGTCGCTGTTCTCCTGAATCCGGCGATGTTTTTCTTTTTTTCCTGCGCAGCTCCGTTCCTGAGATACGGCCTCCTCATTCCTGTATGGAAATCTTGTGTTTTTAGACAAGTGGTAGGGATCTTCAACTCTTCTCTGTGGGTGTCTCTTTGACTACCGCATCCAAGATTTACATGCAGTAAAGAGGAGGCCATATCTCGGGAGCGGAGAGGAGTAGGGACAAAAGGAAAACGTCTCCGGATTCAAGAGAACAGCGGCGTTTACACCAAGTTAAAAGAAAATGGATTCATATTCGTGCAAGTGATGGGTCCTCTGTAAATTACGTTGTCCATGATCAGAAAACCATGGCCGCCCGCCTAACTTACAGGTTGGGTCTGGAATCAGCCGGACCGCAGACGGAACCTGGGCAATCCCTTCACACTAAACAGGAGCTTAATACATATTTGCCCCATACTGCACTAATGCCCCATAGGTACAATTTTGCCAACATACTCAAAGAGGCAATTAAATGCATCATATATGGGACTTCAGGGGTTAAAGACCAGGTAAAAAATTAAGACACCTAGCAGCCTATGGAAACCTGAAAAAGCTATTTGTCACCCCTCTTTTTGTCTGCTGTGTGTGGGCAGTATTCTTCCCCACTCACAATAGAAGGCTTAGTGCACAAATTAAGAAGGTTAAAGGGTTTATCTCCGCATTACACAGGGAATAAGCACAAAAAATGTGCAAAACGAGTCTAAATATCAAACGCAGCGGAAACAATAGAAAAAACAGGAAAATGAGATCTTATTACACGTAAAGACGGACTGGATATCCTGAAAGGCGCGCAGCTTAACACGGATTACACACCTTTGTGCAGTCCTGCCTGGGTTTACACCTTGATACCTTCTTCTCCCGAGGAGGTCTGTCTCTCTCTCTCTCTGTGATGGACGGCCACCAGCACCCTCGCGACTTTCAACAGCTACAGCTTTTTAGTTTTCCGTCGACAAAGCCGTAACGAGGGATCGGTGATTTATTAATTTTATATGTTTTGATGACACCAGGAAATTTACTGTAATGGATGTAAAAAAAAAAAAACTCTAAGGGAATTAAAAATAACAGCGATTCTACTAGTGTTTTTTTGTTTTCACATTCAATGTACGGTAAAAATGACATTTACTGCAGGGCAGAATTCCGGCAGGAAAAAATTAATACACTTTTTTGTATTTTTTCCAGCTTTAAAAAAAAAAAAAATTAAAAAATAGTTTTGTATTCTGTATTCCGAAACTCATAATAACTTCTGCATTTTCCTTTGTCGCAGCTGTAAGTTTGTTTTTGTTTTTTTGCAGAGACTGAGAGGTCTCCTTTTTAGTATTAAATTGGGGGGTACAGGTGACTTTCTGATCACATTTTTTGGGGAGGTGATGATAAACGAAAAAACGCAATTCTGACATTTGTATCTTTTTTACATAATGCGAGTTTTTATTAGTTTAGATTATTTTGGACGCAGCAAGACCAAATTTGTTTTTAGATTTTTTTTTTATCTGATGAGTGGTATAAAGAGGAGTGGTTTAAATTGGGCCCGGAATCACACATGCGTGAAACACGGCCGAGTCTCGCATGTGAATTCCCAGCACTGGCGACATCACTCGGGAGTGGAGTGAGCGGCTCCCATGTATTTCTATGCAGCCGCTCGCTCCGCTCCCGAGTGCCGGCGCCAGTGCTGGGAATTCACATGCGAGACTCGGCCGTTGTTTCTCGCATGTGTGATCCCGGCCTAAGGGTGTAAACTGACATGACAACACACTGGAAACCTGCTACAATAGGGTGACAGCCGCCTTCTCCTAACTGCAGAGCTAAACTGCCAGGCTTGGAGCTGGCTCAGATCACGGCACCTACAGGCTGGGGTTAGTCTTGGCACCCGCTATCTATGGAGCAGGATCAGCTTGGGTTAACTTTAATGGAGTTGAGCTGCAATACCAGACACAACCCATAGACAGGGGAGGCGCTGCCCTGTAAGACTGAGCCCATGTTTTTTTTAATCCTCCACAACTCCTTTAAAAAAAAATGTACTAAGAAAAGTGGGGAATTAGCGGGCGGGGGGCACTTTTCGGCGTCTTAAAGATGCCGTGTGCCCACACCTTTACGATTTGAAGCCGTCCGTCCTAGTCTACCCTTTGCTAAGGCCTTCTGGTCTTCGGGGGAAAGGTTTATTTGGGGCCCCTCATCCTCCAGATTGCACTTCTTTGTGGAGAGTGCTGCATTATATTTTGGCACTTGGATGGAGAAGGCGCAGACTTGGAGGATATATAGTGGAAAAAAATCTGCAAAAATCAACAAATAATGAAATACAAAAATACATCAGAGCCTCTGTGCGTTGCTGCAGTTTTTGGGAAAACCTCTTTAAGGACCTGTTCTCATGGAGCAAAAACACTTGTTTTTTTTAATGCAGAAAATCCGCCGCATTTATCCGTTTAATTGGATGCAACTCCATAAACTCCTGCCTGCGTGCGGTAACAGACCTTGAACTGTGCACTTTTTGATGCTTTTTTTCCCCTCTTTTAGGCTGGAAAAAAAAAAAGCATGCAAGAATTAGGTTTTTTTCAGTGCAGATTCCCAGATCTTTAAAAAAAAAAAAAAAATCACCAGACTTTCTGTTCTGCACCAAGGTCGGCATGTGGTCTGTTCACACAAGGACCAGAGAAACATTCATGTGAATGCGGCCTTAGGCTCCATGCACACCTGCACTCAGGAGTCCTAACAGAGCCCAGTCAGAGTGCAGACTGCCCCTACAGACGCCTCCGAGGAGCTGCATTTAACCCCTTACTGCCATCGGACGTACTATCCCGTCCATGGTACCTGGGCCCGTATGACCATGGACGGGATAGTACGTCTCGTGCGATCGGACGCGCTCCCGGGGGGAGCGCAGCCGATCGCAGCCGGGTGTCAGCTGATTATCACAGCTGACACCCATGACTGTGTGTCAGGAGCGGTCACGGACCGCTCCCGGCACATTAACCCCTTGCACACCGCGATCAAACATGATCGCGGTGTACTGGGGGCACAGGGGAGGATCGCGCAGGGTGGGGGCTCCCTGCGCGCCCCCCTGAGACCCTCAGAGCAGCGCGATGTGATCGCGCTGTTCTGAGGGCTTCCTCCCTCCCAGGACCCGGATCCAAGATGGCGCCGGGGTCCTGGAGGGAGGCGGCTTCCTCAGTGCCTGCTGAGAGCAGGCACTGAGACGCCTGCATCTATGCCTGTGCGATCGCTGGTGTGACAGAGTGCTGTGCACACTGTCACACCAGCGATCTGACAAAATACAGTGATGTCCCACCCTGGGACAAAGTAAAAAAGTTAAAAAAATAAAAATAAACATGTTTAAAAAAAAATCCAAAATAAATAAAAAAAAAAAAAAAATATTCCCCAATAAATTCACTTCTTCCTGTAAATAAAAAAAACAAAGCAATAAAAGTACACATATTTGGTATCGCCGCGTCCGTAACGACCCCCCCTATAAAATTGTCCCACTAGTTAACCCTTTAGTGAACCCCTTAAAAAAAAAAAAAAAACGAAGCAAAAAATCAATGCTTTATCATCATATCGCCGAACAAAAAGTGGAATAACACGCGATCAAAAAGACCGATATAAAAAAACATGGTACCGCTGAAAACGTCATCTTGTCCCGCAAAAAACGAGCCGTCATACAGCATCATCAGCGAAAAAATAAAAAAGTTATAGCTCGCAGAATAAAGCGATGCAAAAATAATTATTTTTTATATAAAATTGTTTTTATTCTATAAAAGCGCCAAAACATGAAAAAATGATATAAATGAGGTATCGCCATAATCGAACTGACACGAAGAATAAAACTGCTTTATCAATTTTACCACACGCGGAACGGTATAAACGCCTCCCCCAAAAGAAATTCATGAATTGCTGATTTTTGTTCATTCTAACCTCCCAAAAATCAAATAAAAAGCGATCTAAAAAATGTCACGTGCTCAAAAATGGTACCAATAAAAACGTCAACTCGTCCCGCAAAAAATAAGACCTCACATGACTCTGTGGGCCAAAATATGCAAAAATTATAGCTCTCAAAATGTGATGATGCAAAAACTATTTTTGCAATAAAAAGCGTCTTTTAGCGTGACAGCTGCCAATCATAAAAACCCGCTATAAATAGTAAATCAAACCCCCCTTTATCACCCCCTTAGTAAGGGAAAAATAATAAAATTAAAAAAAAGTATTTATTTCCATTTTCCCATTAGGGTTAGGGTTGCGGCTAAAGTTAGGGTTAGGGTTGGCGCTAAAGTTAGGATTAGGGTTAGGGTTGGGATTAGGGGTGTGTTAGGGTTAGGTTTGTGGTTAGGGTTGGGACTAGGGTTAGGGGTGTGTGTTGGGGTTAGGGTTGGAGTTAGAATTGGGGGTTTCCGCTGTTTAGGCACATCAGGGCTCTCCAAATGTGACATGGCGTCTGATCTCAATTCCAGCCAATTCTGCGTTGAAAAAGTCAAACGGTGCTCCTTCACTTCTCAGCTCTGCCATGCGTCCAAACAGTAGTTTATCCCCACATATGGGGTATCAGCGTACTCTGGACCCCAAGAGTTATTGTGCAATTTGTCCTATTTCTTCTGTTACCCTTGGGAAAATAAAAAACTGGGGGCGAAAATATCATTTTTGTACAAAAACAATTATTTTTTTGTTTTTACGGCTGTACATTATAAACTTCTGTGAAGCACTTGGGCTTCATAGCGCTCACCACACATCTAGATAAGTTCCTTGTGGGGTCTATTTTCCAAAATGGGGTCACTTTTTGGGGATTTCCACTGTTTAGGCGCATCAGGGGCTCTCCAAATGCGACATGACGCCCCCAGACCATTCCATCAAAGTCTGCAATCCAAAACGTCACTACTTCCCTTCCGAGCCCTGACGTGCGCCCATACAGTAGTTTTCTCCCACATATTGGGTATCAGCGTACTCAGGACAAATTGGACAACAACTTTTGGGGTCCAATTTCTCCTGTTACCCTTGTGAAAATAAAATATTGGGGGCGAAAAAATCATTTTTGTAAAAAAAAAAAGATTTTTTATTTTTACGGCTGTACGTTATAAACTTCTGTGAAGCACTTCGGGGTTCAAAGTGCTCACCACACATCTAGATAAGTTCCTTGTGGGGTCTATTTGCCAAAATGGGGTCACTTGTGGGGGGTTTCCACTGTATAGGTGCATCAGGGGCTCTCCAAATGTGACATGACGCCCCCAGACCATTCCATCAAAGTCTGCAATCCAAAACGTCACTACTTCCCTTCCGAGCCCTGACGTGCGCCCATACAGTAGTTTTCTCCCACATATTGGGTATCAGCGTACTCAGGACAAATTGGACAACAACTTTTGGGTTCCAATTTCTTCTGTTACCCTTGTGAAAATAAAATATTAGGGGCGAAAAAATCATTTTTGTAAAAAAAAAAAAGGATTTTTTATTTTACGGCTGTACGTTATAAACTTTAGTGAAACACCTGGGGGTTAAAAGTTCTCACCACACATCTAGATAAGTTCCTTGAGGGGTCTAGTTTCCAAAATGGTGTCATTTATGGGGGTTTCCACTGTTTAGGCAGATCAGGAGCTCTCCAAACACGACATGGCGTCCAGCCAATTCTGCGTTGAAAAAGTCAGACGGCGCTCCTTCCCTTCCAAACTCTGCCATGCACCCAAACAGTGGTTTACCCCCACATATGGGGTATCAGCGCACTCAGGACAAATTGCACAATAACTTTTGGAGTCTTGTTACCCTTGGAAAAATAAAAATTGGGGTGAAAAGATCATTTTTGTGGAAAAAATATGATTTTTAAATTTTACGGCTCTACATTATAAACTTGTGTGAAGCACTTGGGGGTTCAAATTGCTCACCAAAGATCTAGAAAAGTTCCTTAGGGGGGCTAGTTTCCCAAATGGGGTCATTTGTGGGGGTTTCCACTGTTTAGGCACATCAGGGGCTCTCCAAATGCAACATGGCATCCAATCTCAATTCCAGCCAATTTTGGTTGGAAAAAGTCAAATGGTGCTCCTTCCATTCCGAGCTCTGCTGTGAGCCCAAACAGTGGTTCCCCCCACATATGGGGTATCAGCGTACTCAGGACAAATTGGACAACAACTTACGTGGTCCAATTTCTCCTGTTACCCTTGGGAAAATAAAAAATTAGTGACTAAAAGATAATTTTTGTGGGAAAAAAATAGGATTTTTTATTTTCATGCCGGGCATTATAAACTTGTGTGAAGCACTTGGGGGTTCAAAGTGCTCACCAAAGATCTAGATAAGTTCCTTAGGGGGTCTAGTTTCCAAAATGGGGTCACTTGTGGGGGGTTTCCACTATTTAGGCTCATCTGGGGCACTGCAAACGGAACATGACCCCCATCAACGTCTGCATTCCAAAACGTTATTACTTCCTTTCCAAGCCCTGCCGTGCACCCAAACAGTTTCCCCCCCCCCACATATGGGGTATCAGCGTACTCAGGACAAATTGGACAACAACTTTTGGGGTCCAATTTCCTTGGGAAAATTCAAAAATTTGGGACTAAAAAAATCATTTTTGTGGAAAATTGTTTTTTTTTTTTTTCACACCAGGCATTATAAGCTTTTGTGAAACACTTGGGGGTTTAAAGTGCTCACAACAGATCTAGATAAGTACCTTAGGGGGTCTAGTCTCCAAAATGGTGTCACTTGTGGGGGTTTCCACTGTTTAGGCGCATCAGGGGCTCTCCAAACACGACATGGCGTCCAATCTCAATTCCAGCCAATTTTAGTTTGAAAAAGTCAAACGGCGCTCCTTCCCTTACGAGCTCTGCCGTGTACCCAAACAGTGGTTTTCCCCCACATATTGGGTATTGGCGTACTCAGGAGAAATTGCATAACAACCTTATCTGTCCATTTTCTCCTTTTACCCTTGTCAAAATAAAAAAAAAGTTTGTAAAAGATCATTTTTGTGGCTAAAAAGTTAAATATTCATTTTTTCCTTCCACGTTGCTTTAGTTCCTGTGAAGCACCTGAAGGGTTAATAAACTTCTTGAATGTGGTTTTGAGTACCTTGAGGGGTGCAGTTTTTAGAATGGTGTCACTTTTTGGTATTTTCTGCCATATAGACCCCTCAAAGTGACTTCAAATGAGAGGTGGTCCCTAAAAAAAATGGCTTTGTAAATTTTGTTGTAAAAATGAGAAATCGCTGGTCAACTTTTAACCCTTATAACTTCCTAACAAAAAAAAATTTTGGTTCCAAAATTGTGCTGATGTAAAGTAGACATGTGGGAAATGTTATTTATTAACTATTTTATGTGATATATTTCTCTGTTTTAAGGGAATAAAAATTCAAAGTTTGAAAATTGCAAAATTTTAAAAATTTTCGCCATATTTGCGTTTTTTTCAAAAATAAACGCAAGTTATATCGAAGAAATTTTACTTCTAACGTGAAGTACAATATGTCACGAGAAAACAATCTCAGAATCGCGAAGATCCGTTGAAGCGTTCCAGAGTTATAACCTCATAAAGAGACAGTGGTCAGAATTGTAAAAATTGGCCCGTCATTAACGTGCAAACCACCCTTGGGGGTGAAGGGGTTAATATAGTTTGTTTTAACTTTATATATAAGTTTTATATTTTATTATTTATATATTGCTTTTTATAAAAAAATATTTTTTTTTACTTTTTTCCATATATTTTATAATTATAAATATATATTATACAGGTATTATTTTTTACTTCTTATATTACACACATATTGTTTTTTATATATATATATATATTTTTTTTTTTTTACAGACAGCCCTATACATCATCACACAGAATCCTCCCGGAGTGAGCGACCACCGTGTTGGCCAGAGCGGAGCCCCCCTGCAGCTGCCCCGCCGCCCCCTCAGTCCGCGGAGCCGCGACACAACCCCCGCACTCACGGTGAGCCCCGCCTCTGCGTCTCGTCATACCTTCGCAGTTCCGGAAGTGTGCTCGTCTCTACTTCCGGTTCTGTGCTCTGATCTGTGTCTTCCCCCTGACAACTCGGTCTGGTGAAATCAGGTTCCTTTTCTTTTCACCATGGAGCGCGCGGACGACCTGTTCGGTGGGATTGTGATGTGTGAGGAGAGGTGAGCGAGCGACGCCGCGGGGGAGCGGGCGCCATCTAGCTGCCACTTCCTGAGTCGCCCCACGGCGCGGATGTGTAAACAGGAAGTTCTGCACGTCTCTAATATACTTCCCTACACTTTTCAGGATCTCTTCTTGCTGCCAGTGAATAGAAACATCTATTATTATTTTTAATGTACATGTACATCTGGCGGGGATGTTTCCATTCACTGACAGCAAACAAGGTATTGAAAAGGGCGAGAACGTGATGCACAAAGCGGCCGATCACCACTGAATTTCCACCTCTTTAACTCTTTAAAAAAAACTGAATTTTTTGCAAAATTCCACACTCAGGCGCTACAGCCAATCACCGGGCAGCAGCGGAGCTGAGGCGCTGACCACTCACAGCCAATCACCGGGCAGCAGCGGAGCTGAGGCGCTGACCACTCACAGCCAATCACCGGGCAGCAGCGGAGCTGAGGCGCTGACCACTCACAGCCAATCACCGGGTAGCAGCGGAGCCGAGGCGCTGACCACTCACAGCCAATCACCGGGCAGCAGCGGAGCTGAGGCGCTGACCACTCACAGCCAATCACCGGGCAGCAGTGGAGCCGAGGCGCTGACCACTCACAGCCAATCACCGGGCAGCAGCGGAGCTGAGGCGCTGACCACTCACAGCCAATCACCGGGCAGCAGCGGAGCTGAGGCGCTGACCACTCACAGCCAATCACCGGGCAGCAGCGGAGCCGAGGCGCTGACCACTCACAGCCAATCACCGGGCAGCAGCGGAGCTGAGGCGCTGACCACTCACAGCCAATCACGGGCAGCAGCGGAGCCGAGGCGCTGACCACTCACAGCCAATCACCGGGCAGCAGCGGAGCTGAGGCGCTGACCACTCACAGCCAATCACCGGAGCAGCGGAAGCCGAGGCGCTGACCACTCACAGCCAATCACCGGGCAGCAGCGGAGCTGAGGCGCTGACCACTCACAGCCAATCACCGGGTAGCAGCGGAGCCGAGGCGCTGACCACTCACAGCCAATCACCGGGTAGCAGCGGAGCCGAGGCGCTGACCACTCACAGCCAATCACCGGGCAGCAGCGGAGCCGAGGCGCTGACCACTCACAGCCAATCACCGGGCAGCAGCGGAGTCGAGGCGCTGACCACTCACAGCCAATCACCGGGCAGCAGAGAAGCCGAGGAGCTGACCACTCGCAGCCAGTCACCGGGCAGCAGCGGAGCCGAGGCGCTGACCACTCACAGCCAATCACCGGGCAGCAGTGGAGCCGAGGCGCTGACCACTCACAGCCAATCACCGGACAGCAGCGGAGCCTAGGCGCTGACCACTCACAGCCAATCACCGGACAGCAGCGGAGCCGAGGCGCTGACCACTCACAGCCAATCACCGGGCAGCAGCAGAGCCGAGGCGCTGACCACTCACAGCCAATCACCGGCAGCAGCGGAGCCGAGGCGCTGACCACTCACAGCCAGTTACCGGGCAGCAGCGGAGCCGAGGCGCTGACCACTCACAGCCAGTTACCGGGCAGCAGTGGAGCCGAGGCGCTGACCACTCGCAGCCAGTCACCGGGCAGCAGTGGAGCCGAGGCGCTGACCACTCACAGCCAGTTACCGGGCAGCAGTGGAGCCGAGGCGCTGACCACTCACAGCCAGTTACCGGGCAGCAGGGAGCCGAGGCGCTGACCACTCACAGCCAATCACCGGGCAGCAGCGGAGCCGAGGCGCTGACGACTCACAGCCAGTCACCGGGCAGTAGCAGAGCCGAGGCGCTGACCACTCGCAGCCAGTCACCGGGCAGCAGTGGAGCCGAGGCGCTGACCACTCACAGCCAATCACCGGGCAGCAGCGGAGCCGAGGCGCTGACCACTCGTAGCCAATCACTGGGCAGCAGCGGAGCCGAGGCGATGACCACTTGCAGCCAATCACCGGGCAGCAGCGGAGCTGAGGCACTGACCACTTGGGAAGCAATGTTGACATTACCTCTTTTTACAGCTGGGGGTTTGCTACAATTACATCAGCTCCTTAAACAGACCAAAGTTCGCTGAAGTTGCTGATTACAGCTGACGGTGGTGTCATGGCTCTCGGGTGATCCTGTGGAATGAAGGATCAGGCTTGTTGGATTTTCGATATGCCCAATCCTTTGTCCTTTCAGGAGATTATTACCATTTCTGAAAATGATGGGGCGCAGCGCTGGTTTACTGCCGCATCCCCTTCTGTTTTGTCCTTACACAGCGATGGCCTGGTCACCTCCCGTGCATGAAGCTGCGGCTGCTGAGTTCATGTAAGTGAATGGGGCCCGCTGCCCTCTACAGTCAGGTGACTGGGAGCGCTGCTCTGGAGCAAACTGCAGCCAACTTGCGCTTACGTGCTGCAGCTTTCTTAAAAGGTCGCATTAGTAACCCGCGCCCTGGACCCCTTTATTGTCAGGCACATGGGGAGTCCCTGATATCCCACGTCAGATAGATTTCCAGCCGTTCATCTGATCGTTGCCCTGTGTCTCCTGCAGATACCGAGGAGAAGGATATGAAGAAGGATTTGCTGAAGGAAATCACATCGGTGAGACAGAGGGGAAGCAATATGGAGCCATGTATGGGGCGAGAGCTGGATCTGAGGTAAAGGAGCGCGGCTCTGGGGAATCTATACGGGTGACATCATTTCTATGTCACTGGGTGCAACTTAATCCGTGTTGTCATCCAGCACTACTACTCCCATTATCTGTGGTCGCACCTCCAGAGATATATGTAGCTCCTGGTGCAGTGATTGCTCTCCAGCCATTTCCTCTATCTCCTTTGGTCTTATGACTTCAAGTTCAGTGCTGTGACACCAGGTCTGGACACGTCACCAGGACGGACCGTTCCCTCATCTGCGGCTTGTTACAGCCTCTCCGAGACATCGGCGCCTCCTGCAGCGCAGCGTTATCTGTTACTACATCATTGCCTCGCTGTGTCCACAGTATAGAGACTGGTCTCTGCGTCCCCCGCACCTCTGCGTCCCCGCACCTTTTCGTCCCCCGCCCCTGTGCCTTCCCTGTGCGTCCCCCGCACCTCTGCTTCCCCAACCCCTGTGCCTTCCCTGTGCGTCCCCCGCCTCTGTGCCTTCCCTGTGTGTCCCCCGCACCTCTGCGTCCCCCGCACCTTTTCGCCCCCTGCCCTTGTGCCTTCCCTGTGCATCCCCCGCACCTCTGCGTCCTCCACCCCTATGCGTCCCCCGCCTCTGTGCCTTCCCTGTGCGTCCCCAGCACCTCTGTGTCCCCCGCACCTCTCCGTCCCACCCCTGTGCATCCCCCGCACCTCTGCGTCCCCACCCTGTGCCTTCCCTGTGCGTCCCCCGCCCCTGTGCCTTCCCTGTGCGTTCCCCGCACCTCTGCGTCCCCCGCACCTTTTCGTCCCCCGCCCCTTTGCCTTCCCTGTGCGTCCCCCGCACCTCTGCGTCCCCACCCCTGTGCCTTCCCTGTGCGTCCCCGCCCCTGTGCCTTCTCTGTGCGTCCCCCGCACCTCTGCGTCCCCACCCCTGTGCCTTCCCTGTGCGTCCCCCGCCCCCTGTGCATCCCCCGCCTCTGTGCCTTCCCTGTGCGTCCCCCGCACCTCTGCGTCCCCCGCACCTCTCCGTCCCCGTCCCTGTGCCTTCCCTGTGCATCTCCCGCACCTCTGCGTCCCCCGCCCCTGTGCCTTCACTGTGCGTCCCCCGCCCCTGTGCTTTCCCTGTGCGTCTCTCGCACATCTGCGTCCCCCGCCCCTGTTCTTCCCGCACCTCTGCATCCTCCGCCCCTGAGCCTTCCCTGTGCGTCCCCCGCACCTCTGCGTCCCCCGCCCCTGTGCCTTCCTGTGCGTCCCCGCCCCTGTGCCTTCCCTGTGCGTCTCCCGCACTTCTGCGTCCCCCCCCTGTGCCTTCACTGTGCGTCCCCCGCCCTGTGCCTTCCCTGTGCGTCCCCCGCCCTGTGCTTCACTGTGCTTCTCCCGCCCCTGTGCCTTCACTGTGCGTCCCCCGCCCCTGTGCGTCCCCTGTGCCTTCCCTGTGCGTCCTCCACACCTTTGCCTTCCCTGTGCATCCCCCGCATCTTTGCCTTCCCTGTGCGTCCCTGTGCTTGCGCGTCCCTCGCATCTGTGCCTTCCCTGTGCGTCCCCCGCCCCTGTGCCTTCCCTGTGCGTCTCCCGCACTTCTGTGTCCCCCGCCCCTGTGCCTTCACTGTGCGTCCCCCGCCCCTGTGCCTTCCTGTGCGTCCCCCGCCCCTGTGCTTCCCTGTGCGTCCCCCGCCCTGTGCCTTCACTGTGCGTCTCCCGCACTTCTGTGTCCCCCGCCCCTGTGCCTTCACTGTGCGTCCCCCGCCCCTGTGCCTTCCCTGTGCGTCCCCCGCCCCTGTGCCTTCACTGTGCGTCCCCCGCCCCTGTGCCTTCACTGTGCGTCCCCCGCCCCTGTGCCTTCCCTGTGCGTCCCCCGCCCCTGTGCCTTCACTGTGCTTCTCCCGCCCCTGTGCCTTCCCTGTGCGTCCCCCGCCCCTGTGCGTCCCCTGTGCCTTCCCTGTGCGTCCTCCACACCTTTGCCTTCCCTGTGCATCCCCCGCATCTTTGCCTTCCCTGTGCGTCCCCTGCACCTGCGCATCTCCGTATTGCAACATATATCACACTGGTTAGCCATAATATTAAAACCATCTCCATCCTTGGATCAGTTTTGGTAGATTAGTAGGTATTAACTACTCTGAACATCCCAGAAACACCCCACAAGACCTGCCGTATACCAGGAACACCCCACAAGACCTGCCGTATACGGGGAACACCCCACAAGACCTGCCATATACCGTGAACACCCCACAAGACCTGCCATATACCGGGAACACCCACAAGACCTGCCGTATATTGTGAACACCCCACAAGACCTGCCGTATACCAGGAACACCCCACAAGACCTGCCGTATACCAGGAACACCCCACAAGACCTGCCGTATATTGTGAACACCCACAAGACCTGCCGTATACCAGGAACACCCCACAAGACCTGCTGTATACAGGGAGCACCCCACAAGACCTGCCGTATATTGTGAACACCCCACAACACCCCACAAGACCTGCCGTATACCAGGAACACCCCACAAGACCTGCCGTATATCGGGAACACCCCACAAGACCTGCCGTATATTGTGAACACCCCACAAGACCTGCCGTATATTGTGAACACCCCACAAGACCTGCCGTATATTGTGAACACCCCACAAGACCTGCCGTATATTGTGAACACCCCACAAGACCTGCCGTATATTGTGAACACCCCACAAGACCTGCCGTATATTGTGAACACCCCACAAGACCTGCTGTATACCGGGAACACCCCACAAGACCTGCCGTATATTGTGAACACCCCACAAGACCTGCCGTATACCAGGAACACCCACAAGACCTGCCGTATATTGTGAACACCTCACAAGACCTGCCGTATATTGTGAACACCCCACAAGACCTGCCGTATACCAGGAACACCCCACAAGACCTGCCGTATATTGTGAACACCCCACAAGACCTGCCGTATATTGTGAACACCCCACAAGACCTGCCTATACCGGAACACCCCACAAGACCTGCCGTATATTGTGAACACCTCACAAGACCTGCCGTATATTGTGAACACCCACAAGACCTGCCGTATACCAGGAACACCCCAAGACCTGCGTATACGGAACACCCCACAAGACTGCCGTATACCGGAACACCCATAAGACCTGCCGTATACCGGGAACACCCCACAAGACCTGCCGTATACCAGGAACACCCCACAAGACCTGCCGTATACCGGGAACGCCCCATTTTACAGATGCTCTGACTCAGCCGTTGAGCCATCACATCTTGGCGCTCGCTCATTTTTCTTCTTCCTCGTCTAGATCTGACCGATCACTTGCTGCCTTTTCTCTCCGCTGACTGGCGCCGTTGCTGCCCGATAGTTGATGTTATTACTTCACCGTTTGGTGCTTGTGGTAGTTTGGTCACTCGGTCGTTCTGTTTTTTTCTCTGATGTTTAGTGTCAGGTAATGATGGATCTGATGAGGGTTTTTGGTTAATCTCATCATTTCTGGCGTTTTCCAGCTCGGTTGTTACCTGGGATTTGCTTCCACGTGGAAACTCCTCCTGTTGGCCACCACCGATGAGAAGCAGAGGTGAGCCGTGCGCCCGTGGCGGTGCTTCTGGGGGTTCTATTTGTCCTGTATATTGCGAATGTATCTCGTGTATTATTATTTACTCTCCGTCACACACATTCTTTAGAGTTGAGTATAAACATTCGCCGGACCGTGGTATCGAGTCGGTGACCGGACAAGGACCATGAGGACTTCAACCACCAGCACTCGAATGCTGGCACCTGGTCACGACATCGCGGGGGGCCGAGTAATCACAAGAAACACCCCGAGGCCGGCATTCGAGTGACTGTGAAGGGAGTTCTCACGGCCGCCACAAACTGCCGACGACGTCTGTACATCAGATTTCGGTGATCAGTGGATGTTGTCTCAATGTATCGTCACTTTCTGATGATACATTGAGACAACATCCATTGATCAACTGATTGGAGGGACAGCCCCGTGTACAGTATAGTGGCTGAGCGCAGCAGTACCACGAGCCGCCACCGCATAATGTAGGGCGCTGTCCTGTCCTTCAATCAGCTGATCGAGTCCTGGGTGTCTGACGCCACTAATTGACATTTATATAGACTTATGAGCAATAATCCAAACGTCTGCTCCTGGAAATACTCGCCGCTATTCTGCCATTTACGATTTAGTCAATTCTGATTTTAAATTTTTTCCATTTCATACAGAAAAAAAATAAAGATCCTGGATTCTCTGATAAAAATGATTCAGAGCTTCCCACAGAAGACCCCACTAACGAGAAGCTCCAGGACGACCTGTCCAGGGTCCGGGGGAAAGTGAAGCAGGTCAGTGCCGGGCGCCTTCGCTCGTCAGAAGTTCTAGAACTCGGTGAGAACATTCCGAATCCACCAGTGTAACAAAGCTCCTGAGCCCCTTCCCTACACACATGAAGTTTTTCTCTGTGGTCATGAAGGGGTCAATGTATGACCCATTCCGGAGCGGAGGAGTCTCTGATCCCGGCCGTTGCAGCAGTAGCTCGGCCGATTTCCTGGGCACAGTTTCTGTAAGTGACGGGGAGCAACATGCGGAGGCCGTGATGCTGCGGGGGTCTGTAAGGTGCCATATTGTAGAGGGGTCTTCCTCGGCTCTACCATGTAGCACTGAGGTCCAAGCATTGTTAAAAAAGAGTGATGGCAAGGAAGTAGCGGGGAGGATAAAGGGGGTCTTCGATGGTCCTAAAACATTGTGCGTTCTTTGCAGCTTGTGTTGTGACTCGAGCTTTGCTCCTGCAGGTTTGCTCCATGCTGAACGTTCAGCCCGACTTCTCCGTGAACTATGAAGCCTCCGGACTCTCGTTCTGATCTGGGCAGCGGTGATGACGGATCCTCCTACCGTGCGGGCGCTGGCGAGCCGGGCCCGGAGCCGTGACCGAGTCTGGTGTAGAAAGATGAGGACTGGACGTGCCGTATCCCAAGTGTCACTGCCCATGAGGAGCCGCCTCCTCCTGAAGGTCTACGCCGAAACCTGAGCTCACCAAGAACCTGAAGGACCTCCTAATTCAGGATGGTATGAAGAAGTCAAGGCTTGCTGAGACTTATAGTTGGTGGTGCCATCCCCCCATAGCAGATGGATTTCGTCGAATACTTCTTGTAAAAACAAGCACTTTTGCCATTTCCTGCCTCTTAAAATTTGCAGCCGATCTTGTGTTTACAGCTTGTTGCCTAGGAGACCGACCACCGCTGCTGTCTATAGCTTGTCAGCATTGCTGGGATTAGGAGGTAACAGCGCGCTCCGGCGAAACTCACCGGCTTCAAAACAGTGGAAAAGGAGCTTGGTGGTCGGTCACCAAGGCAACAAGCTGTAAACAAAAAAAAAAAGTATTAATATCTCAAGAACGGCTGGAAATTTTAATAAGCAGCAAATTGCAAAATTGCTTGTATATACCAGCCCTATCCAACCGCATCCATTTACGAAGATGCGTATACCCCCTCCAAATGACACCAGTGCCGGGCCGAGCGCATAAGAGGACGGTACAGTGACGCGGCTGGAACTTTCTTCGCCCACATGTGATTAATTACTCGGCGGCTGCATCCATGGACTCTACCCCGTTTTTATACATTTTTAGTTGTTTGCTTTTAACCACCTAATAAATCATGAATCTTGGCCGAGTGCGATGATTTCTGTCCTCCCCACATTTCCTCTAACTCTGCACATGACTTGGGGGTCTTGGTGATGGTGGATATCCTGTGCATACCACAGACCTGATGAGGGGGACCCCCGACTGATCGCGTCATTGCCCACCAGATACAGCTAGAACAGAGCTATGGTAAAATATGAACCTTCCTTAAAGGGGTGTTCCTACATCCGTGAATGATGGCGTACCGTCAGAATATGAAATCACTCAATGGTTGCTGGAGGGTCCGATCACTGCGACCCCCAAAAGATCCTGAGAATAAGGTTTCATCAGTGCACTTGCACCTTCTTTGTCTATTTAGTTTTTTTTTTGTGTTCATCATTCTGCCCTTGGTTTGGGGTTTACAATATTTACCCAAATACACTCTAGTTTCTCCATTCTCTGGAGTGAAAAAAATAAAAAGAGATTATAGACAAAAAAAATAAAGAATTAATTTTGCACAAAATTCATGACATTTTGCAGAATTTGGTCCAAAAAAAGTCAATAAATATCACAAAAAAAAGTGACTTAAAAAAAGATGCAAATGATGAATTGGTCTTTTTTCAGTTGGGCTAAGGCAGATGTGCTCTGCAGTACCGGGATGTGTCCAGCAGGTGTCAGTGTGTGACAGCCCATCCTGCTTAGCTGTGTCCAGCTGTTTGTTTTTGGTTTGTGGAGCTTGGACGCCACCTACAGGATCAAACCTGTATTGCAAAATAAAAGGACTGTGCATCCCTGACATTATCCTGGGGCGTCTTTTTGCCAATTAGATGCCATTATTCTCTTCACCATGAGTTGTTTTATATAGTGTTTTTTGGTTGTGGCACCTAACCCCAAAAATTGCAACAAAAAGTGATCAAAATCTATCAATAAATCCTACAGAAAACGAGGTCGAGTACGGCTCCGCCATCAGAAACATAGCAAAGGTGGAAAACGTTCTGAATTTTGAACAAAGGAATGGCGTCGTTCAGGACGACCGCTCATCCCGCAGGACGGGCCTCGGTAATTTTGTGTGAAAATTTGTAGCAATTTGGATTATCTTAGAACAGATTCATTCCTTTCCAATAGTCACAGGAGCAGGAGGCGTCCGCCATCACGTCCACAAGCCGATCACAACCCTCCGCCTTTAATCTTCGCTCTGCTGACACTCGGCGGCGCCATTTTTGCGTTGATTTCCTGGGGCTTCTCATAATCCTCTCCTGGACGTCCGCAGTAGCGATGGCATCTAGGATCCCGTGCACGCTGCTTATTACTGGAAGAACACACAGCGTTAGCGCCCCCCGCAGGGAAACGCCTGACCGGCAGGAAGGAGACGGCGGCCGCAGCCATTCCTTACACTGCGGAGGGAACGTAACAGCCGAGCTCCGGTCAGGATCGTGGTGGCTCCAGTATCGGCTCCGGGACAAGACACCCCGTGCTTCGCAGAGGAGAATAAATGGTTTTTCTTTTTCCGTCTGTAAAATCTAAGAAAGTGCGAGGAACACAAAAGACGTGATGACAATAGTGAAAAGACCGCGGCTCCGCAACAACTTGTACGGCCCTAGCTATACGATGGACTCAGACGGATACCAAGATGTCCTCCGCGGCATTCCTGCTGATACAATGGCTGACGCTCAGCTCCGATCTGCCCGCTCACTCCCCTCCGATCTGCCCGATCGCTCCCCTCCGATCTGCCCAATCGCTCCCCTCCGATCGCTCCCCTCCGATCTGCCCAATCGCTCCCCTCCGATCGCCCCCCTCCAATCTGCCCGATCGCTCCCCTCCGATCTGCCCGATCGCTCCCCTCCGATCGCCCCCCTCCAATCTGCCCGATCGCTCCCCTCCGATCTGCCCGATCGCTCCCCTTCAATCTGCCAGTTCGCTCCCCTTCGATTTGCCAGCTCGCTCCCCTGCTATGTGCCGATTCACTCCCCTCTGATCGGCTCGCTTGCTCCTCTCCGATCTGTCCTCTCGCTCCCCTCCGATCTGTCCTCTCGTTCCCCTCCGATCTGCCCGATCACTCACCTCCGATCTGCTTGATCGCTCCCCTCCAATCTGCCGATTCACTCCCCTCTGATCGGCTCGCTTGCTCCCCTCCGATCTGTTCTCTTCGTTCCCCTCCGATCTGCCCGATCGCTTCCCTTCAATCTGCCAGTTCGCTCCCCTTCGATTTGCCAGCTCGCTCCCCTGCTATGTGCCGATTCACTCCCCTCTCTGATCGGCTCGCTTGCTCCTCTCCGATCTGTCCTCTCGCTCCCCTCCGATCTGTCCTCTCGTTCCCCTCCGATCTGCCCGATCGCTCCCCTTCAATCTGCCAGTTCGCTCCCCTTCGATTTGCCAGCTCGCTCCCCTGCTATGTGTCGATTCACTCCCCTCTGATCGGCTCGCTTGCTCCTCTCCGATCTGTCCTCTCGCTCCCCTCCGATCTGTCCTCTCGTTCCCCTCCGATCTGCCCGATCGCTCCCCTTCAATCTGCCAGTTCGCTCCCCTTCGATTTGCCAGCTCGCTCCCCTGCTATGTGCCGATTCACTTCCCTCTGATCGGCTCGCTTGCTCCTCTCCGATCTGTCCTCTCGCTCCCCTCCGATCTGTCCTCTCGTTCCCCTCCGATCTGCCCGATCGCTCCCCTTCATCTGCCAGTTCGCTCCCCTTCGATTGCCAGCTCGCTCCCTGCTATGTGTCGATTCACTCCCTCTGATCGGCTCGCTTGCTCCTCTCCGATCTGTCCTCTCGCTCCCCTCCGATCTGTCCTCTCGTTCCCTCCGATCTGCCCGATCACTCACCTCCGATCTGCTTGATCGCTCCCTCCAATCTGCCGATTCACTCCCCTCTGATCGGCTCGCTCGCTCCACTTGATCTGCCCTATCGCTCCCCTCCGATCTGCTGATCTCTTCCCTCCGATCTGATCGCTTACCCTGTTCGCTCCCCTCGATCTGCCGATTCGCTCCCTCCTATTGCTCGCTTGCTCCCTCCAATCTACCTGATCGCTCCACTCTAATCTGCTCGATCGCTACCTCCGATTTGCCAGCTCGCTCCCTTTGATCAGCCCATTTGCTCTCTTTCGATCTACCCAATCACTCCTCTCCGATCTTCCTGATCGCTCCCTTCGACCTGCCCAATCCCCATGACATTCATCAGACAATACCGGAAATTGGGTGAAAATGGGAGTCACAATGGCGGCCCATGAAGGGTAGACGTCCTATAGAGGCTCATTGATTAGCATTGTCTGTATCCAACTGTGGCTAATATCTTCATGGAGTTTATATGTGCACACCAAGGGGCTAAAGTGGTACCCCTCCACCGGGCTGACAGCTGAGGGTCCCTAAATCACCCCTTGGTCCTGCTTGATTAATTAGCCAAAATCTAGCGCGTCTCTTTCTCTGGAGGACCCAGCATTGCATGCGACATGCAATCCTCCTATTCTCCTCTGGAGGCGCTGCAGGAAAAGTGCTCCCTTGTTTCCAGGCTACAGATGATCATTTTATGTTAAGGGGGTTCCTGCTAAAGAAAAAGAGACTGTGAAATATTGAAATAATTTTTTAAAAAAAGGGTTTTGGACACTTGCTAGAAGGGTTTCCAAAAAGCTTCTTCTTGCTGGGGCTTCTAGCGATCAGCCGTGAATGTCAGAATGAGGAGGTCACATCCCCTGTACAGTGGTTCTTACATTTCCAGGAGGAATAACAGAGGAACAAACCAACGCAAATATATACAAAAAAAAGCTCGAGAATTGTTATTTTATGGGGAACACAAGAGTTTAGTGACCGGTGGGGCGAGCGGACGGTTCTGGCTGCCACAGTGAGGTATAATGAGGCCTGAGTATAAGGCTGCGAGTCGGGGGCCATGTAGTATTTAGGGCCCCATTGTCCCGACACAAAGCCGTGCTGCCATTGTCCAGTGTTGGTCCAGCTCACGTTTAGTGGACTGTGGGAACGGATTAGAGTTTCAGGCTTTTTTTTCTTTCCTCTTTTGCAAAAACTCCTGATCAAAGGCATTCCTGAGATGACAAAACACTGTATACGGTGTCACACGGCCCGAGCCGGCTGCACCAGCACCAGTATAAAAACACACGCCGCCATTGTTCTCCGGCCCGGACATCTCACAATGCAAGAAAAAGTCCTCAGAGGTCGAAGGAAGAAAGAATTCCTCTTCTCCCAGAGATGAGCCGACGAGGGCTGCAGCTGCCGCATGGCGGGCGAGGAAGAAAAAGCGGAAAATAAGGCCTCATTCACATGTACAGACCGCCGTGCAGACTGTATATACCGCATTTAGCTTCATGTTTAGATCTGTAATTTGTGCAGGGTTATATGTACAGCACTGGGCAAAAGTATTAGGCAGGTGTGGGAAAAGTGCTGCAGAGTGAGAAAATGCTGCAGAGTAAGAAAATGCTGCAGTCAGATAATGCTGCAGAGTAAGAAAATGCTGCAGAGTGAGAAAATGCTGCAGAGTAAGTAAATGCTGCAGAGTGAGAAAATGCTGCAGAGTAAGAATTGATGTAGTGTCAGAAAATGCTGCAGAGTGAGAAAATGCTGCAGAGTGAGAAGCTTTTATATAAGTGATAATAGTTTATTTTTATCAATTACCGTAATAAAATGCAAAGTAAATGAATAAAAGAGAAATGTAAATCCCATCAGTATCTGGTGACGTCCGTCGTCTCCATCATCAGTATCTGCTGACCACCCGTCGCCTCCATCATCAGTATCTGGTGACCGCCCGTCACCTCCATCATCAGTATCTGGTGACCGCCCGTCACCTCCATCATCAGTATCTGGTGACCGTCCGTCTCCTCCATCATCAGTATCTGGTGACCGTCCGTCACCTCCATCATCAGTATCTGGTGACTGCCTGCTGCCTCCATCATCAGTATCTTGTGACTGCCCGTCGCCTCCATCATCAGTATCTGGTGACTGCCTGCTGCCTCCATCATCAGTATCTGGTGACCACCCGCCGCCTCCATCATCAGTATCTTGTGACCGCCCGTCACCTCTCCATCATCAGTATCTGTGACCGGTCAACGATCGTGCGTCCGTCGCCTCCATCATCAGTATCTGGTGACGCCGAGTTCCGTCGCCTCCATCATCAGTATCTGGTGACCCCCATCATCTACCGTCGCCTCCCATCATCAGTATCTGGTGACTGCCTGCTGCCTCCATCATCAGTATCTGTGTGACCCCCTCCCATGACTGTCGCCGCCCTCCATCATCAGTATCTGGTGACGCCGTGCTGCCTCCATCATCAGTATCTGGTGACCACCGCCGCCTCATCATCAGTATCTTGTGACGCCCGTCACCTCCATCATCAGTATCTGGTGACTGCCTGCTGCCTCCATCATCAGTATCTGGTGACCGCCCGTCACCTCCATCATCAGTATCTGGTGACCGCCCGTCACCTCCATCATCAGTATCTGTGACCGCCCGTCGCCTCCATCATCAGTATCTGGTGACCGCCCGTCACCTCCATCATCAGTATCTGGTGACGCCCGCTCCATCATCATCTTACGTTATCTAGGTGACCGTCCGTCGCCTCCATCATCAGTATCTGGTGACCGCCGTCGCCTCCATCATCAGTATCTGGTGACTGCCTGCTGCCTCCATCATCAGTATCTGTGACTGCCCGTCGCCTCCATCATCAGTATCTGGTGACTGCCTGTGCCTCCATCATCAGTATCTGGTGACCACCCGCGCCTCCATCATCAGTATCTTGTGACCGCCCGTCACCTCCATCATTCAGTATCTGGTGACTGCTCGTCTGTGAGCCTCCATCATCAGTATCTGGTGACCGCCCGTCACCTCCATCATCAGTATCTGGTGACCGCCCGTCACCTCCATCATCAGTATCTGCTGACCGCCCGCGCCTCCATCATCAGTATCTGGTGACCGCCCGTCACCTCCATCATCAGTATCTGGTGACCGCCGTCCCTCCATCATCAGTATCTGGTGACCGTCCGTGCCTCCATCATCAGTATCTGGTGACCGTCCGTCGCCTCCATCATCAGTATCTGGTGACTGCCTGCTGCCTCCATCATCAGTATCTTGTGACGCCCGTCGCTCCATCATCAGTATCTGGTGACTGCCTGCTGCCTCCATCATCAGTATCTGGTGACACGCCGCGCCTCCATCATCAGTATCTTGTGACCGCCCGTCACCTCCATCATCAGTATCTGGTGACCCCGTCACCTCCATCATCAGTATCTGTGACCGTCCGTCGCCTCCATCATCAGTATCTGGTGACTGCCTGCGCCTCCATCATCAGTATCTTGTGACCGCCGTCGCCTCCATCATCAGTATCTGGTGACTCCGCCTGCTGCCTCCATCATCAGTATCTGGTGACCCCCGCCGCCTCCATCATCAGTATCTTGTGACTGCCTGCCGCCTCCATCATCAGTATCTGTGACCGCCGTCGCCTCCATCATCAGTATCTGGTGACCGTCCGTTGCCTCCATCATCAGTATCTGGTGACCGTCCGTTGCCTCCTATCATCAGTATCTTGTGACCGCCCATCGCCTCCATCATCAGTATCTGGTGACTGCCCGTCGCCTCATCATCAGTATCTGGTGACCACCCGCCGCCTCCTTCATCAGTATCTTGTGACTGCCGTCGCCTCCATCATCAGTATCTGGTGACCACCCGTCACCTCCATCATCAGTATCTGCTGACCACCCGGCGCCTCCATCATCAATATCTGGTGACCGCCGTCACCTCCATCATCAGTATCTGGTGACCGTCCGTCGCCTCCATCATCAGTATCTGGTGACTGCCTGCTGCCTCCATCATCAGTATCTTGTGACTGCCCGTCACCTCCATCATCAGTATCTGGTGACTGCCTGCTGCCTCCATCATCAGTATCTGGTGACCGCCCGCCGCCTCCATCATCAGTATCTTGTGACTGCCTGCCGCCTCCATAATCAGTATCTAGTGACCGCACGTCGCCTCCATCATCAGAATCTGGTGACTGTCCGTTGCCTCCATCATCAGTATCTGGTGACCGTCCATTGCCTCCATCATCAGTATCTGGTGACCGTCCGTTGCCTCCATTATCAGTATCTGGTGACCGTCCATTGCCTCCATCATCAGTATCTGGTGACCGTCCATTGCCTCCATCATCAGTATCTGGTGACCGTCCGTTGCCTCCATCATCAGTATCTGGTGACCGTCCGTTGCCTCCATCATCAGTATCTTGTGACTGCCCGTCACCTCCATCATCAGTTTCTTGTGACCGCCCATCGCCTCCATCATCAGTATCTGGTGACTGCCCGTAGCCTCCATCATCAGTATCTGGTGACCGCCCGCCGCCTCCTTCATCAGTATCTTGTGACTGCCCGTCGCCTCATCATCAGTATCTAGTGACCGTACGTCGCCTCCATCATCAGAATCTGGTGACCACCCGCCGCCTCCATCATCAGTATCTTGTGACTGCCTGCCGCCTCCATCATCAGTATCTAGTGACGCACGTCGCCTCCATCATCAGAATCTGGTGACCGTCCGTCGCCTCCATCATCAGTATCTGGTGACCGTCCGTCGCCTCCATCATCATCAGTATCTGGTGACTGCCTGCTGCCTCCATCATCAGTATCTGGTGACCGCCCGTCACCTCCATCATCAGTATCTGGTGACCGCCCGTCACCTCCATCATCAGTATCTGCTGACCGCCCGTCGCCTCCATCATCAGTATCTGGTGACCGCCCGTCACTCCATCATCAGTATCTGGTGACCGCCGTCACCTCCATCATCAGTATCTGGTGACCGTCCGTCGCCTCCATCATCAGTATCTGGTGACCGTCCGTCGCCTCCATCATCAGTATCTGGTGACTGCCTGCTGCCTCCATCATCAGTATCTTGTGACTGCCGTCGCCTCCATCATCAGTATCTGGTGACTGCCTGCTGCCTCCATCATCAGTATCTGGTGACCACCCGCCGCCTCTATCATCAGTATCTTGTGAGCCGTCACCTCCATCATCAGTATCTGGTGACTGCCTGCTGCTCCATCATCAGTATCTGGTGACCGCCCGTCACCTCCATCATCAGTATCTGGTGACCGCCCGTCACCTCCATCATCAGTATCTGCTGACCGCCCGTGCCTCCATCATCAGTATCTGGTGACCGTCCGTCACCTCCATCATCAGTATCTGCTGACCGCCCGTCGCCTCCATCATCAGAATCTGGTGACCGTCCGTCGCCTCCATCATCAGTATCTGGTGACCGTCCGTCGCCTCCATCATCATCAGTATCTGGTGACCGCCCGCCACCTCCATCATCAGTATCTTGTGACTGCCGTCGCCTCCATCATCAGTATCTTGTGACCGCCCATCGCCTCCATCATCAGTATCTGGTGACCGTCCGTTGCCTCCATCATCAGTATCTGGTGACCGTCCGTTACCTCCACCATCAGTATCTGGTGACGCCCGTCGCCTCCATCATCAGTATCTGGTGACCGTCCGTTGCCTCCATCATCAGTATCTGGTGACCGTCCGTTGCCTCCATCATCAGCATCTGGTGACCGTCCGTTGCCTCCATCATCAGTATCTGGTGACCGTCCGTTGCCTCCATCATCAGTATCTGGTGACCGTCCGTTGCCTCCATCATCAGTATCTGGTGACCGTCCGTTGCCTCCATCATCAGCATCTGGTGACCGTCCGTTGCCTCCATCATCAGTATCTGGTGACCGCCCGCCACCTCCATCATCAGTATCTTGTGACTGCCTGTCGCCTCCATCATCAGTATCTGGTGACCGTCCGTCGCCTCCATCATCAGTATCTTGTGACCGCCCATCGCCTCCATTATCAGTATCTGGTGACGCCCATCTTCAGCATCAGTATCTGGGGACCGCCCGTCGCCTCCATCATCACTTCTGGTCACTTGTACACAGGTTATGGAGGATCTTGGCAGGAGTTTGATCCTAACATCTTGTATCACTACACTGGCGGACAAAGTCAGAAAAGGGCCCCTGTGCAAGAACAATACATGGGCCCTTTGCAGCCGAAGATCTCCTAAAAATGCAAAATTGCACCTGTTTTGGAGGTATAAATGGGCCCCCTCACCTCTTGGGCCCCTGTGCGGCTGCACAGGTTGCACCAGTGATATGTCCGCCCCTGTATCACTGACCCCCGATCTCCTGTGTATGAGGCTTGTGCGGATCCTTCGGTCTCTTCATTTGATCCCAGACAGACGGGATGACGGGAGATCAGGGATCTCTGGGGCCGGATCATCACCCCCAGGACTCCTCGTTATGACATTGGCTGGATGTTGGGGGTTGTTGTCCAGCTGCAGAATATATGTGGAGCCGATCTAATTGTATGCTTCAACCCCATTGTTGTTTTTCCAGCGCAGCGCCTCCTGCTGGGCAGAGTACTGCTCTGCAGGTCCTTCTGATTGAATAGGCCACAGCCAGGTGACCAGGTCCATCATTGTGCTCTGAAAATGTAGAAGTTGGTGCAGCGATAAATGACGATCACATGTGGATTTGCACCATTTCCTTTACTCCATAGCGCTAGAATACGCCGCTCAGGTGGATTAAAGGTCCAAACACGCCAAATTTATTACGACGCATGCGGTGCATATCTTACCGTAATCCCTCTCAAATTTGATGTTCAATAATGAAACTGAAAAAAAAACAAACAAATGAATCGAGAAAATTAATTGCAACAATGTGACATCTGATTTTCACAAATTGAGTCCTGCATTTCCAGACCGTGACCAGCAGAGGGAGCATGTCAGCAGTTCTCTGCCCTTTATACTGCTGCACCTGCTCAGTGACAGCTGCAGAGTCCGCGGATAAGCGCTCACGGAGCCGGTCTTAAAGGGGTTGTCTGAGAGTGTAAGAAATTAAAGTCCCTGCAGGAAATATTTTTATAAAATGATAATCCGACTCACTTTTCACTGTACATCCATGTGACCGCTGCAGCCAATCACTGACCTCTGAATCGAAGTTTGCATGTATAGCGCAAGACTTCCCAAGACTAATGATTGGCTGCAGCGGTCACATGGATGTACATGACATTATCGCTGTAGGAAAAGTAAGAAAAGCCCAGCCAGCGACTACCAGAGCGTGAATGGCAGCAGAGCCAGAGGTAGGGCTCCACGATCCCCTCATCACATGGACGCAGCGGAAAAATGCACACTCATCCTGTGTGCGCAAGAATCCCCCGAAAGGAGCCTTCCGCACAGCTGTCAGGGCCCTGGCGGATAATTCACTTATAAGGCAGCGGGGAGCGGTTTATGTGTTGCACAAAAAGCTCAAGCAGTTGGATATTGGCCCTTGAATGTGACAGTATCGGACTTGCGCCTCAGTTCTAGAACTCCCAGAGGAGGAGGAGGGATAGCGCAGCGTGGGAAAGGCTGTTCAGTTCTAGAACTCCAGAGGAGGAGGAGGGATAGCGCAGCGTGGGAAAGGCTGTTCAGTTCTAGAACTCCCAGAGGAGGAGGAGGGATAGCGCAGCGTGGGAAAGGCTGTTCAGTTCTAGAACTCCCAGGGGAGCAGGAGGGATAGCGCAGCGTGGGAAGGGCCGTTCAGTTCTAGATGACAAACTGTCCAAAAATTATCAGCAGTCTGTGACTTAGAATGTGGCTCATCAAACAAGAGGCCAAACACATGACCTGCGCAGTCCAGGAAGCGTTCGAGCAGTGAAGTATCAACTCATTGGTGCTGCCACCCGTGATGCTGAGACAAACATCCCAACCAAGACCTTCTTCATAAATTATCCCGAATCTGGAGAACCCAACAAGTCTATGCATTACACAGACATCCCACTGATGTCAAAAGCCGTGATGCTCAACTTCTCCTGTAGGGGCACTGCAGGGAAATCAAACATTTGCTGCCAAGTTCTCCCACATTTTAACAAAGTAACAGGATCCTTATCAGTTTATTTTTAGAGGAAACATCTAAAAATTAGATGGTTCAAAGCAAAAAAAAAATAACCTGATCATACATACATATTAATATTGTTGTAGGGATAATTTGTAACTGGAGGCAAAATATGTATTTTTTTTTTTACCTGGTGTAAATGCCGCTGTTCTCCTGAATCCGGCGTGGTTTTTATTTTATTTCTGCTCCTTTCCGTTCTTGAGATCTGGCCCTCTTTCTCCTGAGTATAAATAATCTGTTTAGCTAACTGGGAGTGGTCCTCAAAAAGACGTCCCCTGAGGAGCTGAGAACCACACCCACTATGTAAAATTAGACCAGAAATACACAGGGAAGAAGGGGCCATATCTCAGGAATGGAGAGGCGCAGGAACAGAAGAAAACGGCGTTGGATGCAGGAGAACAGCGGCATTTACATCAGGTAAAAATAAATGCGTATTTATTGAAACTCAAAATAGTTCTGAACTATTCAATTGAAAGTTTTCGATCTCAAAGTGACGCATTTCGCCTCCCGTTTGACTTCTGTAGGGCAATGTCCGACCACGACTAATCAGAAGAACTTGTCTATATGCACATACGCAGAACGCCACTAGTCCAATAATCAGACATCGCTGCTATTTTCATCAAGTGTGAAAAAAAAAAAAAAAAATAACACAACACAAGAAAGTGTTTTGGTTTTTTTTCTGTACGGTTTATTCCTAGTTCTTTTTTTTTTGTCATTCAATTCAAAATATAATGTATTACATAACGGTCTGTTGGTGACAATGTGCGTTTCAGACCGGCCATCATGAACAGGATGCAAAAAGGACGACTGATTGGCTAATTAACAATAACAAAAAAAACAAACCTGTAAATAAAGTAACATTACCCATCTATTAAAACATGAACCAACAGACTTTGGCCTTATAGGAGTCACAATAGGCGAGAACAAGAGTTGTTCACATGCTGCCCCAGCAAATAAAAAAAAAAAAAAAATCAAACACTCACAAAAAAAAAAATAAAAAAAAAAATTTGTAAAAAAAAAATAACCGGGACGTTATTATCACATTTGGTCCAGGAGAAAGAGGAAATAAAAAAGTTTTCGATCATACGAAAGTTTGAGGTAAACAGTAAAATAAAAGCAAAAATATTCCTGGAACTTTTGGACAGGACAGGCCACTTATTCGTGGATCCTGGCAGTAGAAAATAAAAAAATTAAATTAACCCTCAATTATTTTTGTAAGTTATTACTCCCTACCAATTTGGATTTGGTTTAGCAGCATGCAGAACCCAGCTGAGCTTTTATTAAATATTTTTTTCCTCGTAAGAGCTTTCGCTGGTTTGCGGTGATATATTTGAGATGTTGGTGCCTTCTTTTCATTTTGGCACTGAGCACCTTCCATCCGATCCAGACCAACAGCACCTACTCTACTGACATTTCCATGCGACGAGCTTCATCTACAAAAACAGTGGTATCAAATGTAAAGTAACATTCTACGAACAACCCAAAAACGTGACTTCAGTCTCAAAGAGGTGCAACGAGGGGTAATTTTTTTTTCCCCTTCGGACTGTGCGTAGGCCTGGTGTAACTCACTTTACTGTAGTCCTGTAGCTATAAGTTCCACCATGCAGGCCCACAACGTTCCTAAACTCACAATGGTCAATTTTTTTTTTATTTTTTCTGATAGTAGTGACCCTTAAAGATAAATCCAAAAAGCCTTAAGTACTGTCTCATAACAATGCAAATTCCTCCCTTGGATTGTGCACGTTGGCCATGTCCCAATTTATTCCACTGCAGTCTTGCATCTAAAAGTTTTCACATACTGGCCTCCTCATCCCCACAAGGTCTTAAAAAACACAATGTTTTGGCCCACAATGGTCATTCCAAAAATTTCTTAAGAGTTGACTCCTCATGACGTCATCAACTCACTCTAAAGTAATTGAGTGGCTTCAATTTTCAGCGTGCTGATCCACCAACATCTAAAAAGCTCATTGACCCCCCAAAGGTCAATCCAAAAAGAAGTCTTAATAGTATTGACCCCTTATGATGTCATTAGCCTTCTGCAACTCACGCTACGATCATTGGTTGGCTACAAGTTTCAGCATGCTGAGCCAAAGTCTAAACAAGTTCATCTAAAAATGTCTCAATAGTGTTGACTTCTAATGACGTCGTTGGCCTTATCCAACGCAATCTATGGTCATTGAGTGGCTAAAAGTTCCAGCATGCTGGGCCACAAAGTCCAACACCGTCTAAAAGGATCACTGATCCCCGAAGTTTAATCCAAAAATTTCAGCGTTGACTCCTAATGAGGTCTTCCAACTTACTTTACAATCATTACGTGGCTCCGATTTCCAGCATACTGAGCCACAAAGTCCAACATCATCTAAAAAGTTCATTGGCCTTCAAACATCAATCCCAAAATGTCTTAATAGCTTTGATTCCTAATGAAGTACTTGGCCTTATCCAATGCAATCTATGGTTATTGAGTGGCTACGAGTTCCAGCATGCAGGGCCAAAGTCCAACACCATCAAAAAAGTTCAATGACCCCCAAATGTCAAACCAAACAAGTCTTGATAGTATTGACCCCTAATGATGTAATTGGCCTTATCCAACGCAACCTATGGTCATTTAGTGGCTACGAGTTCCATCAGGCTGAGAGACAAAGTCTGACAACATCTAAAAAGTTAATCCCAAAAATTAATTGTAATAAACCATAATGATGCTAATGCAACTTCTGGACTGTGCACATCCAACTCATGCTTTGGTTACAAGTTCCAGCATGTTATCCCACCCAGTCCAACAATAACCAAAAAGTTTATAGACCCACAATAGTTAAATCAACAAAATACCCCATAATAGCTTTGACCTAAAATGATGTCTTGTTTTTTTTTATATATTTCCAACCGTACAAAGTTACTAAAGAACAATGGCCGAAGTTCTCAGTTGCACCTCAACAACCAACAATAATGGGCCCAACCAAAGTCAATGCCGGTAAAACCAACTTTACACACATTCCAATGCAAAGTCGAAAATTCTCTCGAACGACTGAAATATATATTAAAAATAAAAAAAAAAGACCAATAATGATAATTCTGGACCCAGGGTGCAATAAAAACCTGGACGTGACAACAATGAGACATGAGGTATTGTCAAACAAGAACTTTTTTTTTCTTTTTGGAATTGAGCAGTAATCACATTAAAGTAAAAACTGACAAAAAAAAAAAAATCATCAAAAAAAACAAACAAAAAAAAAAAAAAAAACATGGAAGTCGACATTATAATTTTCTATGAGAAAATTAAATTCTAGAAATTGGCAGTAAAAAGACAATACATAACAAAAAAGGACTACAACATAATAGCAGCAAAATAAAACAATGACGTAAGATACAGAAAAGCACTGTTTTTTTTTCGAAACTTTTCAAAACCATACTGGGAGTTTAAATCCATAGCAGCTTTAATAAAACTGGAGAAATCCCCCCTTTTTTTACGTTTTTTTTTCTTTAAACAATCAACACCGTAAGGACATTTTCTCACATGCGCAGCTCATCATCAATACATTCTCTTCCGAAGTCAACCGCTACCCTTCAAACACAATTTTTTTTTTTTTATAAAATACAACAAAGGTTCAGAGGTTCATTGTGCAAATTTTTTTTTTTTTTTATAGATTTTTTGTGTGTCTTTTAGCTAAGAACAAAAAGTGGTGGGACAAGGACTTGGGTGGGATGTGGGTGGAGAGGGCGAGGGGCCGATGGAGGGGGAATTTTGAGACGGCTAATTTCAAGTACACAATCTCCACGATTAAAAAATTGACAGTGCTTTGTGTAGGTGACACTGATTCGTCACAGCGTCGACAACCGCGATGGGCGGTGGGAACCTCCAAAATATATCTTTCAAGAGGGGAGTTGCAAATTATTTTTTTTATATCTTTTTTTTTTTTTTTTTTTTTTTTAAGGTGATACTGGCCTTGTAAGGATCTCTTGCAATAAATAGTTACTTAAGCCTTAGCGATAAATTATATAGTTTAGTGTTGGAAAAAAAAAAAAAAAAGAGCAAAAGCTTCTTTGACATAAACCTGTGATAAAGCCTTAACGCTAACATATAAAACTGAACACAGCATATACCATAGCATGGCGAAGGGAGGAAATGGAACAGATCTGTTTATGCTGTGTTCACATTTTCTAATACCTAGGTATGATCCCGAGATCGTACTCATTACGGACACCTAACAAAGACGGCCATTTTGAACTCTTGACATACTCGAAAATGCAACCCGGTCGCCAATCCTATCCCTTTAAGACAGCAACGGCCCACATTATGGCCTCCGATACAAACTACAACTCCCAAGAATACTCTGAGCCACAGATCTCTCCTTACCCCGTTCCCGCCCATATGAGCTTTATAGTAGTAATCACTTTCTTTGCCGTTCAGTTCCGAATTCCATTTCCAAACCATTCCATTTTTATTTTGTTACTTCCCATGTATTCTCTAAAAACTTAAAAAACGACCCAAAGTGCTTTGAAATGGAATGGTTTTAGAATAGAACACACAAAAAAAATGGTCTGTGGATTAAATTCCTGACTATTTTAGGCTTGGGATGAGGGGTTAGGGTGGAAATCGGGTGCCCAAGGTGGGCC
>JARQOD010000010.1:50574993-50629008 GCA_033576555.1 Oophaga sylvatica | reverse complement strand
ATCTGCAACACACTCAGCCCTGCTGCATCCTCCTATCTGCAACACACTCAGCCCTGCTGCATCCTCCTATCTGCAACACACTCAGCCCTGCTGCATCCTCCTATCTGCAACACACTCAGCTCTGCTGCATCCTCCTATCTGCAACACACTCAGCCCTGCTACATCCTCCTATCTGCAACCACTCAGCCCTGCTACATCCTCCTATCTGCAACACACTCAGCCCTGCTACATCCTCCTATCTGCAACACACTCAGCCCTGCTAGCATCTCCTATCTGCAACACACTCAGCCCTGCTGCATCCTCCTATCTGCAACACACTCAGCCCTGCTGCATCCTCCTATCTGCAACACACTCAGCCCTGCTGCATCCTCCTATCTGCAACACACTCAGCCCTGCTGCATCCTCCTATCTGCACACACAGCCCTGCAGCATCCTCCTATCTGCAACACACTCAGCCCTGCTGCATCCTCCTATCTGCAACACTCAGCCCTGCGCATCCTCCTATCTGCAACACACTCAGCCCTGCTGCATCCTCCTATCTGCAACACACTCAGCCCTGCTGCATCCTCCTATCTGCAACACACTCAGCTGCTGCATCCTCCTATCTGCAACACACTCAGCCTGCTGCATCCTCCTATCTGCAACACACTCAGCCTGCTGCATCCTCCTATCTGCAACACACTCAGCCCTGCTGCATCCTCCTATCTGCAACCACTCAGCCTGCTGCATCCTCCTATCTGCAACACACTCAGCCCTGCTGCATCCTCCTATCTGCAACACACTCAGCCTCTGCTCATCCTCCTATCTGCAACACACTCAGCCCTGCTACATCCTCCTATCTGCAACCCACTCAGCCTGCTACATCCTCCTATCTGCAACCACTCAGCCCTGCTACATCCTCCTATCTGCAACACACTCAGCCCTGCTACATCCTCCTATCTGCAACACCACTCAGCCCTGCTAGCATCCTCCTATCTGCAACACACTCAGCCCTGCTGCATCCTCCTATCTGCAACCCACTCAGCCTGCTGCATCCTCCTATCTGCAACACACTCAGCTCCTGCTGCATCCTCCTATCTGCAACCACTCAGCCTGCTGCATCCTCCTATCTGCAACCACTCAGCTCTGCTGCATCTCCTATCTGCAACACACTCAGCCTGCTGCATCCTCCTATCTGCAACACTCAGCTCTGCTGCATCCTCCTATCTGCAACACACTCAGCTCTGCTGCATCCTCCTATCTGCAACACACTCACTCTGCTGCATCCTCCTATCTGCAACACACTCAGCTCTGCTGCATCCTCCTATCTGCAACACACTCAGCTCTGCTGCATCCTCCTATCTGCAACACACTCAGCTCTGCTGCATCCTCCTATCTGCAACACACTCAGCTCTGCTGCATCCTCCTATCTGCAACACACTCAGCTCTGCTGCATCCTCCTATCTGCAACACACTCAGCTCTGCTGCTTCCTCCTATCTGCAACACACTCAGCTCTGCTGCATCCTCCTATGCAACACACTCAGCTCTGCTGCTCCTCCTATCTGCAACAACACTCAGCCCTGCTGCATCCTCCTATCTGCAACACACTCAGCCCTGCTGCATCCTCCTATCTGCAACACACTCAGCTCTGCTGCATCCTCCTATCTGAACACACTCAGCCTGCTGCATCCTCTGTAACACACTCAGCCTGCTGCATCCTCCTATCTGCAACACACTCAGCCTGCTGCATCCTCCTATCTGCAACACACTCAGCTCTGCTGCATCCTCCTATCTGCAACACACTCAGCTCTGCTGCATCCTCCTATCTGTAACACACTCAGCTCTGCTGCATCCTCCATATCATGTGATCCACTCACCATAGCCTGCTGCATCCTCCTATCATGTAACACACTCAGCTCCTGCTGCATCCTCCTACATGTAACACACTCAGCTCTGCTGCATCCTCCTATCTGTAACACACTCAGCTCTGCTGCATCCTCCTATCTGTAACACACTCAGCTCTGCTGCATCCTCCTAATGTAACACACTCAGCTCTGCTGCATCCTCCTATCTGAACACACTCAGCTCTGCTGCATCCTCCTATATGTACACACTCAGCTGCTGCATCCCTAATGAACCACTCACTCTGCTGCATCCTAATTACACACTCAGCTCTGCTGCATCCTCCTATCTGTAACACACTCAGCTCTGCTGCATCCTCCTACACACTCAGCTGTCATCCTACTCAACTCAGCTCTGCTGCATCCTCCTATCTGTAACACACTCAGCTCTGCTGCATCCTCCTATCTGTAACACACTCAGCTCTGCTGCCACACTCCTCACTATCTGTAACACACTCAGCTCTGCTGCATCCTCCTATTGTAAACACTCACCTGCGCATCTCTATGTACACCTCACCTGCTGCATCCTCCTATATGTAACACACTCAGCTCTGCTGCATCCCCTACATGTAACACACTCAGCTCTGCTGCATCCTCCTACTGTAACACACTCAGCTCTGCTGCATCCTCCTATCATGTAACACACTCAGCTCTGCTGCATCCTCCTATATGTAACACACTCAGCTCTGCTGCATCCTCCTATAATGTAACACACTCAGCTCTGCTGCATCCTCCTATATGTAACACACTCAGCTCTGCTGCATCCTCCTAATGTAACACACTCAGCTCTGCTGCATCCTCCTACATGTAACACACTCAGCTCTGCTGCATCCTCCTATTGTAACACACTCAGCTCTGCTGCATCCTCCTACATGTAACACACTCAGCTCTGCTGCATCCTCCTACATGTAACCACTCAGCTCTGCTGCATCCTCCTACATGTAACACACTCAGCTCTGCTGCATCCCCTAATGTAACACACTCAGCTCTGCTGCATCCCCTACATGTAACACACTCAGCTCTGCATGCAACTCCTCCTCTATGTACACCACTCAGCTCTGCTGCATCCTCCTACATGTAACACACTCAGCTCTGCTGCATCCTCCTACATGTAACACACTCACTCTGTGCATCCCCTAATGTAACACTCAGCTCTGCTGCATCCTCCTACATGTAACACACTCAGCCTGCTGCATCCTCCTACATGTAACACACTCAGCTCTGCTGCATCCTCCTACATGTAACACACTCAGCTCTGCTGCATCCTCCTACATGTAACACACTCAGCTCTGCTGCATCCTCCTACATGTAACACACTCAGCTCTGCTGCATCCTCCTACATGTAACACACTCAGCTCTGCTGCATCCTCCTACATGTAACACACTCAGCTCTGCTGCATCCTCCTACATGTAACACACTCAGCTCTGCTGCATCCTCCTACATGTAACACACTCAGCTCTGCTGCATCCTCCTACATGTAACACACTCAGCTCTGCTGCATCCTCCTACATGTAACACACTCAGCTCTGCTGCATCCCCTACATGTAACACACTCAGCTCTGCTGCATCTCCTACATGTAACACACTCAGCCTGCTGCATCCTCCTACATGTAACACACTCAGCTCTGCTGCATCCACCTACATGTAACACACTCAGCTCTGCTGCATCCCTCATGTAACACACTCAGCTCTGCTGCATCCTCCTACATGTAACCACTCAGCCTGCTGATCTCATCTGACACTCAGCCTGCGCATACCTACTGTAACACATCAGCTCGCGCATCCTACATGACCATCACCTGCTGATCCCAATGTAACACACTCAGCCTGCTGCATCCTCACATGCACCAGTGCTGCATCCACCTACATGTAACACACTAGCTCTGCTGCATCCTCCTACATGTAACACACTCAGCTCTGCTGCATCCTCCTATCTGTAACACACTCAGCCTGCTGCATCCCTACATGTAACACACTCAGCTCTGCTGCATCCTCCTACATGTAACACACTCAGCTCTGCTGCCCTCCACATCCATCAGCTGCACCCAATGTAACACACTCAGCTCTGCTGCATCCTCCTACTGTAACACACTCAGCCTGCTGCATCCCCTACATGTAACACACTCAGCTCTGCTGCATCCACCTACATGTAACACACTCAGCTCTGCTGCATCCTCCTACATCGTTGCACTCACAAACACATCAGCTCTGCTGCATCCACCTACATGTAACACACTCAGCTCGCTGCATCCCCTACATGTAACACACTCAGCTCTGCGCATCCCTTCTGTACAAAGCCTGTCACTCCTACTGATATTGCGACACGACACTCGGGTCTGCTGCATCCTACCTACATGTAACACACTCAGCTCTGCTGCTCCCCTACTGTAACCCACTCAGCTCTGCTGCATCCCCCCCCTACATCGTAACCACTCAGCTCGCTGCATCTCCCTACATGTAACCACTCAGCTCTGGCTGCATCCACCTACATGTAACACACTCAGCTCGTGCTGCATCACCTACTGCTAACACAACTCACTGCTGATACCACCTGCATTAACAACTCAGCCTGCTGCACCCACTGAACAGCGTGCACCCTCCCTCCGTCTTGCAGGGGTTAATGCAGTGACTTTGGAGGTCTGCGCCTTTTTCTGCAGGAGCCTCGGGTTTGGGGGCTCAGATACACTGCGGACATTCAGTCCCCCCCCCCGCAGCAGATGGCGGTGGTCGCAGACTGAGGGGCATTTCTGACCCCTGAAGGGCTGCGGAGACCCCCGGGCGGCTGCAGGCCGGAGCACGCGGCCACGCTCCGTGTCCCTGAGGGGGCTCCTCGTGCTGCCGCCCCCCGCCCCGCAGAGGAGAGCCCGCGGGGGCACGCACCTCCAGCATCCAGGTGGCCACGATCTTCCGCATGTAGGGCAGGATCTCCCGCTGCACGCACTTGAAGTAGCTGGTGGAGGGGCCGCACGTCTCCTCCGCCTTCAGCATGGTCCGCAGCACGCGCTCCGTCAGCAGGTTCCGGTCCACATGGGCCCTGCGGATCGTGTCCACCTCACAGCACAGCAGCTCCATGCCTGTCCCGAGCCGCACCGCCGCTGCTGCCGCACCGTGTGACTGAGCCCCGTCCTGCAGGAGCCTCTGCCCCGGACCGCAGACAAGAGGGAATGAGAGAAAGAGAAAGAGGAGCAGGGCCTGGCCGAGCTTAAACATGGCAGGAGTCCTCCCCCTCCTCCTCCTCCTCCACAGCGATGATGAAGCCGGAGGAGGGTCCGAGGTCCCGACACAGACCGCTAGTGGGCGACACCGAGCAGCTGCAGCTTGGACAGAGGTATACACTGCATAGAGACTGTATACTGTACACTGTGTCTATATACTGTCTGTATACTGTACACTGTGTCTATATACTGTCTGTATACTGTACACTGTGTCTATATACTCTGTGTATACTGTCTGTATACTGTACACTGTCTATATACTGTCTGTATACTGTACACTGTATATACTGTATAGAGACTGTATACTGTACACTGATACTGTGTACACTGTGTCCTATATACTCTGTGTACACTGTCTGTATATTACCTTTGGTTACACTGTCTGATATCCTCTCTGTGTACACTGTCTGTTATACTGTAAGTCACTGTCTATATACTGTCTGTATATGTACACTGTATATACTTATAGAGACTGTATACTGTACACTGTGTCAGCTAATACTGTACACGTATACTGTCCCACTGCTCTATATACTCTGTGTACACTGTCTGTATATACTGTACACTGTCTATATACTCTGTGTACACTGTCTGTATACTGTACACTGTCTATATACTGTCTGTATACTGTACACTGTATATACTGTATAGAGACTGTATACTGTACACTGTGTCTATATACTCTGTGTACACTGTCTGTATATACTGTACACTGTCTATATACTCTGTTACACTGTCTGTATACTGTACACTGTCTATATACTGTATACTGTATAGAGACTGTACACTGTATATACTGTATAGGACTGTAACTGTATATACTGTATAGAGACTGTATACTGTACACTGTGTCTATATACTGTCTGTATACTGTACACTGTATATATCTGTGTACATGTCTGTATACTGTACACTGTGTCTATATACTGTCTGTATACTGTACACTGTCTATATACTCTGTACACTGTCTGTATACTGTACACTGTCTATATACTGTCTGTATACTGTACACTGTATATACTGTAGAGACTGTAACTGTATATACTGTATAGAGACTGTATACTGTACACTGTGTCTATATACTCTGTAACTGTGTATTACGTACACTGTCTATATACTCTGTGTACACTGTCTGTATACTGTACACTGTCTATATACTGTATAACTGTATATACTGTATAGAGACTGTACACTGTATATACTGTATAGAGACTGTATACTGTACACTGTCTATATACTCTGTGTATCTGTTTAACTGTACACTGTATATACTGTATAGAGACTGTACACTGTATATACTGTATAGAGACTGTATACTGTACACTGTCTATATACTCTGTGTACACTGTCTGTATATACTGTACACTGTCTATATACTCTGTGTACACTGTCTGTATACTGTACACTGTCTATATACTGTATATACTGTATAAGACTACACTGTATTACTGTAAGAGACTGTATACTGTATATACTGTATAAGACTGTATACTGTATATACTGTATAAGACTGTATACTGTACACTGTGTCTATATACTCTGTGTATACTGTCTGTATACTGTACACTGTTATATACTGTCTGTATACTGTACACTGTATATACTGTATAGAGACTGTATACTGTACACTGTGTCTATATACTCTGTGTACACTGTCTGTATATACTGTACACTGTCTATATACTCTGTGTACACTGTCTGTATACTGTAACACTGTCTATATACTGTATATACTGTATAGAGACTGTACACTGTATATACTGTATAGAGACTGTACACTGTATATACTGTATAGAGACTGTATACTGTACACTGTGTCTATATACTTGTCTGTATACTGTACACTGTATATACTGTATAGAGACTGTACACTGTATATACTGTATAGAGACTGTATACTGTACACTGTGTCTATATACTCTGTGTACACTGTCTGTATATACTGTACACTGTCTATATACTCTGTGTACACTGTCTGTATACTGTACACTGTCTATATACTGTATATACTGTATAGAGACTGTACACTGTATATACTGTATAGAGACTGTATACTGTACACTGTGTCTATATACTGTCTGTATACTGTACACTGTATATACTGTATAGAGACTGTACACTGATATACTGTATAGAGACTGTATACTGTACACTGTGTCTATATACTCTGTACACTGTCTGTATATACTGTACACTGTCTATATACTCTGTGTACACTGTCTGATATACTGTACACTGTATATACTCTGTGTACACTGTCTGTATATACTGTACACTGTCTATATACTCTGTGTATACTGTCTGTATACTGTACTCTGTGTATATATCTGTGTATACTGTCTATATACTGTACATATACTTACTGTATACTGTACACTGTATATACTGTATAGAGACTGTACACTGTATATACTGTATAGAGACTGTATACTGTACACGTGTCTATATACTGTCTGTATACTGTACACTGTATATACTGTATAGAGACTGTACACTGTATATACTGTATAGAGACTGTATACTGTACACTGTGTCTATATACTCTGTGTACACTGTCTGTATATACTGTACACTGTCTATATACTCTGTGTACACTGTCTGTATATACTGTACACTGTCTATATACTCTGTGTATACTGTCTGTATACTGTACTCTGTGTATATACTCTGTGTATACTGTCTATATACTGTACATATACTTACTGTATACTGTACACTGTATATACTGTATAGAGACTGTACACTGTATATACTGTATAGAGACTGTATACTGTACACTGTGTCTATATACTGTCTGTATACTGTACACTGTATATACTGTATAGAGACTGTACACTGTATATACTGTATAGAGACTGTATACTGTACACTGTGTCTATATACTCTGTGTACACTGTCTGTATATACTGTACACTGTCTATATACTCTGTGTACACTGTCTGTATATACTGTACACTGTCTATATACTCTGTGTACACTGTCTGTATATACTGTACACTGTCTATATACTCTGTGTACACTGTCTATATACTGTACACTGTCTATATACTCTGTGTATACTGTCTGTATACTGTACTCTGTGTATATACTCTGTGTATACTGTCTATATACTGTACATATACTTACTGTATACTGTACACTGTATAGAGACTGTATACTGTACTCTGTGTATATACTGTGTATACTGTACATATATACTTACTGTATACTGTACACTGTGTATATACTCTGTGTATACTGTCTATATACTGTACACTGTCTATATACTGTCTGTATACTGTACACTGTGTCTATATACTCTGTGTACACTGTATACTGTACACTGTCTGTATATACTGTACTCTGTGTATATACTGTCTGTATACTGTACACTGTGTATATACTCTGTGTCTATATACTCTGTGTATACTGTCTATATACTGTACACTGTCTATATACTGTACACTGTGGGTATATACTGTATACTCTCTGTATGTACTGTATACTTTGTATATACTGTACACTGTGCACTCTGGCAGTATATACTGTATACTGTTTGAATATGCTGTATATATACTGTACACAGTGTGCTCTCCTGGTATATACTGTATGCTGTGTGTATATACTGAGCACTGTGCACCATTCTGGTATATGCAGTGTATAGATACTGTGCATCCTCCCTGTATATACTGTTCACCCCCTGTATATACTGTGCACCCTCCCTGTATATACTGTGCACCCTCCCTGTATATACTGTGCACCCTCCCTGTATATACTGTGCACCCCCTGTATATACTGTGCACCCTCCCTGTATATACTGTGCACCCTCCCTGTATATACTGTGCACCCTCCCTGTATATACTGTGACCACCACTCCCCCTGTATACATGTGCACCCCCTGTATACACTATAATGTGCACCCCCTGTATACACTGTGCACCCCCTGTATACACTGTGCACCCCCTGTATACTGTGCACCCCCTGTATTACATGTGCACCCCCTGTGATACACTGTGCACCCCCTGTATATACTGTGCACCCCCTGTATATACTGTGCACCCCCTGTATATACTGTGCACCCCCGTATACACTGTGCACCCCCTGTATATACTGTGCACCCTCCCTGTATATACTGTGCACCCTCCCTGTATAACTGTGCACCCCCTGTATACACTGTGCACCATCCTGTATACACTGTGCACCCCCTGTATACACTGTGCACCCCCTGTATACTCGTGCACCCCCTGTATACACTGTGCACCCCCTGTATATACTGTGCACCCCCTGTATACACTGTGCACCCCCTGTATATAACTGTGCACCCCCTGTATATACTGTGCACCCCCTGTATACACTGTGCACCCCCTGTATATACTGTGCACCGCCTGTATACACTGTGCACCCCCTGTATACACTGTGCACCCTCCCTGTATATACTGTGCACCCTCCCTGTATACACTGTGCATCCTCCCTGTATACACTGTGCACCCCCTTTTATACTGTGCACCCCCCTGTATATACTGTGCCACCCCTGTATACACTGTGCACCCCCTGTATACACTGTGCACCCCCTGTATACACTGTGCACCCCCTGTATACACTGTGCACCCCCTGTATATACTGTGCACCCCCTGTATACATTGTGCACCCCCTGTGTACACCTGTTGCACACCCCTGTATACACTGTGCACCCCCTGTATATACTGTGCACCCCCGTATACACTGTGCACCCCCTGTATATACTATGCACCCTCCTGTATATACTGTGCACCCCTGTATATACTGTGCACCCTCCTGTATACACTGTGCACCCCCTGTATACACTGTGCACCCCCTGTATACACTGTGCACCCCTGTATACACTGTGCACCCCCTGTATATACTGTGCACCCCCTGTAAAACATTGTGCACCCCCTGTGTACACTGTGCACCCCCTGTATACACTGTGCACCCCCTGTATATACTGTGCACCCCCTGTATATACTGTGCACCCCCTGTATAACTGTGCACCCCCGTATACACTGTGCACCTCCTGTATATACTGTGCACCCCCTGTATACACTGTGCACCCCCTGTATACACTGTGCACCCTCCCTGTATATACTGTGCACCCTCCCTGTATACACTGTGCATCCTCCCTGTATACACTGTGCACCCCCTGTATACACTGTGCACCCTCCCTGTATATACTGTGCACCCTCCCTGTATACACTGTGCACCCCCTGTATACACTGTGCACCCCCTGTATACATTGTGCACCCCCTGTATACACTGTGCACACCCCTGTATACACTGTGCACCCCCTGTATATACTGTGCACCCCCTGTATACATTGTGCACCCCCTGTGTACACTGTGCACCCCCTGTATATACTGTGCACCCCCTGTATATACTGTGCACCCCCGTATACACTGTAACACCCCCTGTATTACTGTGCACCCCCTGTATATACTGTGCACCCTCCCTGTATACACTGTGCACCCCCTGTATACACTGTGCACCCCCTGTATACACTGTGCACCCCCTGTATACACTGTGCACCCCCTGTATACATTGTGCACCCACTGTATACACTGTGCACCCCCTGTATACACTGTGCACCCCCTGTATATACTGTGCACCCCCTGTATATACTGTGCACCCCCTGTATACATTGTGCACCCCCTGTGTACACTGTGCACCCCCTGTATACACTGTGCACCCCCTGTATATACTGTGCACCCCCTGTATATACTGTGCACCCCCGTATACACTGTGCACCCCTGTATATACTGTGCACCCCCTGTATACACTGTGCACCCCCTGTATACACTGTGCACCCTCCCTGTATATACTGTGCACCCTCCCTGTATATACTGTGCACCTCCCTGTATACACTGTGCATCCTCCCTGTATACACTGTGCACCCCCTTTATATACTGTGCACCCTCCCTGTATATACTGTGCACCCTCCCTGTATACACTGTGCACCCCCTGTATACACTGTGCACCCCCTGTATACACTGTGCACCCCCTGTGTACACTGTGCACCCCCTGTATACATTGTGCACCCCCTGTATACACTGTGCACCCCCTGTATACACTGTGCACACCCCTGTATATACTGTGCACCCCCTGTATATCACCTGTGCACCCCCTGTATATACTGTGCACCCCCTGTATATACTGTGCACCCCCTGTATATACTGTGCACCCCTGTATAACTGTGCACCCCCTGTATATACTGTGCACCCCCTGTATATACTGTGCACCCCCTGTATATACTGTGCACCCCTCTGTATTATACTGTGCACCCCTGTATATACTGTGCACCCCTGTATACATGTGCACCCCCTGTATATACTGTGCACCCCCTGTATAACTGTGCACCCCCTGTATAACTGTGCACCCCCTGTATATACTGTGCACCCCCTGTATATACTGTGCACCTCCTGTATATACTGTGCACCTCCCTGTATACACTGTGCACCCCCCGTATACTCTGTGCACCCCCTGTATAACTGTGCACCCCTTTATACACTGTGCACCCCCTGTATACACTGTGCACCCCCTGTATATACTGTGCACCCCTGTATACACTGTGCAGCCTCATACCAATTTGCACCTTCATTTCTGGATGTTATACGCCTACACAAGCGAACTGGCTAATCACTGTCGTCTCCCGGATCTGTGCACCCCGTTTATGGACCTCCGTTCACGGCACTACCTCCCTATTCTGGACAACCTCCGGTTTTGGCCCACTGTTCACTCGAGTTGACACCCCGTTTTAGGCCTCACCCTCCTTATCCGGGTTGACACCTCCGTTTTAGGCCTCACTGTCCCCCCGATCTGGCACCTCCCGTTTATGGCCACTTCCTCTCCCGGAGTCTGACACCTCCGTTTTAGGCCCCTGTCCTTCCCGATCTGCACCTCCTTTAGCTACTGTCACCTCCCTGATCTGTGACCCTCCGTTTATCACTGTCCTCCCGGAGTTGACACTCCGTTTAGGCCTCACTGTCTACTCCGGAGTCTGACACCCGGTTTTAGCTCACTGTCCTCCCCGGAGTCTGATCACCCCGGTTTAGCTCACTGTCCTCTTCCGGAGTCTGACACCTCCGGTTTTAGGCCTCACTGTCCTCTCTCGGAGTCTGACACCTCCGGTTTTAGGCCTCACTGTCCTCTCCCGGAGTCTGACACCTCCGGTTTTAGGCCTTACTGTCGTCTCCCGGAGTTTGACACCTCCGGTTTTAGGCCTGCATGCTCAGATGCAGCAGAGCTGGTTTTGTCATTTGGTGTTACATTATCTCTACATGACGAAGCCTGTGAGACGCTCCTGAATGCCATCGCGTCATCTGCGGTCCTCACTGTCGCACTCAGCTCTGCTCCATCCGCGTGTCGGTGTCTGACGTGTGAAGTGCGATGCAGCAGAGCTGATTGTGTCATTGTCTTGTGGAGTGAATGGGGTCTGCATGTTCTGGGTTTATAATGGAGGGCTTGCGGTTAGACTGCGGGTGCAGCGGATCATGTGCAGCAAGCGTGTGTGGCGAGCAGGAAGGAAGTCAGACTTCTCTGTTTCACGATTTTGTGAATGAGCCGGAGCAGAATTAACGGCTCCTCCTCCTGTGAGAGCTGCGCTCATCTTCTGGAGGTGAATTTCATTATGATTTCCTCGTTTTATGAGATCGCCCGCAGTCACGCGCCCTCTGCGCCCGGGCGACAAGTTCCTGCAGAGCTCCCCGCTGTCAGACAGCTCCTGATTGTCGAGTGTTCACCTTACACACCCCACAGAGATATTTGTCATTTATACAGCCACACGTGACCGATCTAGGAGGTAGAGACCTTTCCGACACCATGAAAGTCACCGGGTGATTCTTTATTATATCTGCTTCCACCAATATGGCGCACTGGGCCGTCACCCGGCTCTCCCAGAGGCCCGAGAGCAAATTGTCACCCGGCATCATCTGGAATTGCTGCAAAATTTGGCATTCAGGAGCCCAGGAAATTTGTGTGACTGTCCTGACTCATGGTCCCTCTGGTTTTTAGGACTATAGATTATAGTTGGTGGGTCCTTATCGATTGCCTGTGGGGTCCTGGAAACCCTCAACTTGTCAGATGTCAATGAACACGAGAAGCCGTAATAGTCCCACGGGCAAATTACTGCAATGTAGTAGCTGGAATGAGACTCGCCTGTTTTGTCCCCTTGTAGCATGCACGTAACTCGCCTGTTTTGTCCCCTTGTAGCATGCACGTAACTCGCCTGTTTTGCCCCTTGTAGCATGCACGTGACTCGCCTGTTTTGCCCCCTTGTAGCATGCACGTGACTCGCCTGTTTTGCCCACTTGTAGCATGCACGTGACTCGCCTGTTTTGCCCCCTTGTAGCATGCACGTGACTCGCCTGTTTTGCCCCCTTGTAGCATGCACGTGACTCGCCTGTTTTGCCCCCTTGTAGCATGCACGTGACTCGCCTGTTTTGCCCCCTTGTAGCATGCACGTGACTCGCCTATTTTGCCCCTTGTAGCATGCACGTAACTCGCCTGTTTTGCTCCTTGTAGCATGCACGTAACTCGCCTGTTTTGCCCCCTTGTAGCATGCACGTGACTCGCCTGTTTTGCCCCTTGTAGCATGCATGTGACTCGCCTGTTTTGCCCCTTGTAGCATGCACGTGACTCGCCTGTTTTGCCCCCTTGTAGCATGCACGTGACTCGCCTGTTTTGCCCCTTGTAGCATGCATGTGTGGTGACTCCGGCCTGTTTTGCCCCTTGTAGCATGCACGTGACTCCCTGTTTTGCCCCTTGTAGCATGCACGTGACTCCTTTTGCCTTTACAGCAGTGCTCGCTGTTTGCCCCTTGTAGCATGCACGTGACTCGCTGTTTTGCCCCTTGTAGCATGCACGTGATCTCGCCTGTTTGCCCCTTGTAGCATGCACGTGACTCGCCTGTTTTGCCCCTTGTAGCATGCACGTGACTCGCCTGTTTTGCCCCTTGTAGCATGCACGTGACTCGCCTGTTTTGCCCCTTGTAGCATGCACGTGACTCGCCTGTTTTCCTTGTAGCACACGTGACTCGCCTGTTTGCCTTAGCATGCACGTGACTCGCCTGTTTTGCCCCTTGTAGCATGCACTGACTCGCCTGTTTTTCCCCTTGTAGCATGCACGTGACTCGCCTGTTTTGCCCCTTGTAGCATGCACGTGACTCGCCTGTTTTGCCCCTTGTAGCATGCACGTGACTCGCCTGTTTTGCCCCTGGTAGTTTGTATGTAGCTCGGCAGCATGCACAGATCCTTGGGGGTATATTTCACCGCTCTCTAATGTGGCTGATCCTGCACCTCCGTACGGCTACAGTTTTATGTACAGGCCCCAAAATGTTTTCTCTCTGCATTACTTCTAGGGGAGAACATGCTTCCACGCAACGTAGCATGGATGGTTATCAAGACTCTCCTCCGGGTTAAGCTGCTTTTCCAGCGCATTTTGCAATATCTGTTTTTTAAGTGCACTGGGAAATCTCCCAAATGCATCTGGAAACCCCCATAAAAGTATCGTTTGGGGTCTCCATTAGGCTGCGGTACCTCTTTTTCTACTGTATGTAATGTGCGTCCGCCATGCAAAATGCAACTTTACCCACAATAAAATGCTCGATGAGGAATGTCCCAGGCAGATTCAATCGCATGCAAAAAAATTATAGCCTATGCAAATCCAACCTGCAGTCCTATGTAAATGTATAAAAAGCCATCTAACTGTGTGATTTAAATGAGGCTTATTGCAATGCATCAATAAAATGCATTGTGACCGGAATATAAATAGGGCCATATTGGACGCTGGTGCAACATGGCACTGATATTGGGTCGCTTTTGGGTTACTTTTGGGGATGGGTGTAGCGCCTCTGGCTGTGCAGTTTTGCATATCAATGGTACATTTTGCAGAGTGGAAGCCAGTTATCAGGGGGTAAGGATTAGTTATCAGGTCTGGTTATCAGGGTGTGAGTCCTGCGCCTCCCCTTCCCCTGTGTGTGTGGTCACACATTACAATGATGAAGGGAACTCCCTATGATGGAGGGGCCGAACACTCATCACTCGCTGCCACCAATGGCTGAGCAGATCTGTTACCAGGCAGATCTCACAGGGAACAACTCTTGCAAGAAAAAAAAAGTTTGCAAAAAAACCTGCTCAGCAAAAGGCTACAAAGTCTGAGAATAATTCTAATTTGTGTCTGTTTATATAGCAAGATGGCAGTGGTGCAAAGAGCTGACGCGTGGGCTGGGGGCGCATAGGCTGGGGCGTGTGGGCTGGGGTGCATAGGCTGGGGCGCGTGGGCTGGGGGTGCATAGGCTGGGGCGCGTGGGCTGGGGGTGCATAGGCTGGGGCGTGTGGGCTGGGGGCGCGTGGGCTGGGGGTGCATAGGCTGGGGCGCGTGGGCAGGGGGCGCGTGGGCTGGGGTGCATAGGGGCCGTGGGCTGGGGGTGCATAGGCGGGCGCGGGTGGAGTGTGGGCTGGGGCGCGTGGGCTGGGGGTGCATAGGCTGGGGCGCGTGGGCTGGGGCATAGGCTGGGGGTGGGCTGGGGCACGTGGGCTGGGGGTGCATAGGCTGGGGCCGTGGGCTGGGGTGCATAGGCTGGGGCGCGTGGGCTGGGTGCATAGCTGGGCGCGTGGGCTGGGGCACGTGGGTTGGGGTGTGTGGGCTGGGGCACGTGGCTGGGGGCGCGTGGGCTGGGGGTGCATAGGCTGGGGCGGTGGGCTGGGGCGCGTGGGCTGGGGGTGCATAGGCTGGGGCGCGTGGGCTGGGGGTGCATAGGCTGGGGCGCGTGGGCTGGGGCACGTGGGCTGGGGGTGCATAGGCTGGGGCGTTGGTGTGCTGGGGGCACGTGGGCTGGTGCCGTGGGCTGGGGGTGCATAAGCTGGGGCGTGTGGGCTGGGGCGCGTGGGCTGGGGCACGTGGGCTGGGGCAACGTTGGGCTGGGGGCGCGTGGGCTGGGGGCGGCGTGGGGCGTGGGGCGTGGTGGCGTGGGGGGGGCGTGGGCTGGGGCGCTGGGCTGGGGATGGCACATGGGTTCAGGGCGCATGGGCTGGGGGCGCATAGGTTGGGGCGCATAGGCTGGGGCGCGTGGGCTGGGGGCGCCGGGCGTTGCTGGGCTCCATGTATCGGGCGTGTATCATCTATGACAAGTATATAAAAGAAATAAGAGTATTTGCCATTGTAATGGGGTAATCACTGTATGTATTAGCCCCATCGGCGAAGACCTCAAAGTCACACCGTGGCCCAAAAGGTGCCAAAATTACTCCACGTACATGGACGACCCTATTACATACCTTCCCTTAGGGCCCATGAGTAACATCCACTCTTAGAAAAGGGATGCATTTATATAAATCGGACAACTTTTAATGAACGACGTCCGGGAGGCCACCGAAACGCTCCGGTGAAAAAATTTCAAAGTGCCCCTTTTCCTGGTCGTGGCCGTTCTACTTCCCTCTATGCCCCTATTTCTTGCCCCTAAAGATGTGTTTAGAAAACGGACCTCTTTCCTATGATGGAGGATCCTGTTGTCATGCAATTTACAGAAATGCTGCTTTCTGGGAGTTGTCAGAGGCCCCCAGAGATTTTTGATCCCTCCGGAGATTTTTGATCCCTGCGGGAAACCGGCGGTCCTAGCCAATCGTCCTTCTGCCACGTAAGAAGGTTCTAGTGGTAGATGGGGGCCCTATGGGGCGCATTTGCATCGAGCACAATTGTGCAAACATGCCCAATTTTTCCGCACATGGTGGGCGCCATTGTGACAAACGTAACGCAGTCGTTGCACCAACCAGCCGCCGTCTACTTGATGGCAGATTGTAGGTTGATACATGACCCCCAGTATACAATGACCAGGTTTTCAGCCAAGTTTTGTACCCATCATCTTCCCATGTGCAAATACATGAACGTAAGATAGACGTGTATGAAGATTGCAGCTCTGGAGCCCAGAACTCGCGCAGATGTGTTACTTTTATGAATGCAGCGTATTATTAGAACATTTTCTGAGTTGTATGAGAATTTTTGTCTCTTCCCGCCCGTGCACATGTTCACATCTTCATGCTCTTTTCCCTGCTTTGTGGCAGGATTCTCGCTTTGGGTTTGGCTGTGCTACCTGCTGCAGGCGGTGACCCGGCATTCTCACTATTCCTGCTCCTGCTACAACATGCTGCCCTTAGGTTCTCGGCAAGTTTCCTCCCTGCCGGCAGCAGACCAGCCCCGAGATCAGAAATGTGGCTGACGGCCACCGGCTTCCTGTTATCTAGCAGTAGACTTTTTTCTGCTGCCTCCAAAAATGGGGAACTTGCTGCTTTTTGGATATTTATAAAGTTCCATATAACCAATGATAAATACTGGTGGACAAATAAAAAAAAAAAAATGGACGTCCTTTGGGCTCATGTGGTTGGGATGAGGTCCGATATCGTGTGTTGGCTCCGGATCTGGCTGAGCGAGGTTTCAGTACGAGGTCACGTTGAGGGACAGCTTTTCCTTCCGACCCTCCATGCACATGGGAAAAAGGGTGTCATATACCACTTGTGTCGACTTACTTACCTTGTGATCAAAGGATTGGGCATATTGACATTTAACATGCCCAATCCTTTATCTCCCCCTAACGAATGTCGTCCAAATGTATTCTAGATGATATTGGTGAGAGAAGGAGAAAACATGTAGGAGTGCACTCTTTATGGTTTTCCAGGCGATTGACCCCCTCCGAAGCTTATTCCCCAGAGTTCTATTGAAAACACACGTCACACATAGCGACACACCAGCGATCCCGACAACGATAGATGACTATGTGGACAGTACGATCAGACAGTGCAGATAAATAGGATGACTCAATGCCAGTAAGTGCCTGTAAAGCCATTGGCTAGTATGGACAAAGGGACAACTTATTGTATCTGTCTTTCTCTACATCATTAAGTTATTTTCCCAGAAAGTTCTTCTGGATTAAAGTGATTTATAATACTTCTTCTCAGAACTAAGCCACAGGGTGAGCATTTACGATCCTCGGGGTGAGCAGCTACGATCCTCGGAGTGAGCAGCTACGATCCTCGGGTGAGCAGCTACGATCCTCGGGGTGAGCAGCTACGATCCTCGGGGTGAGCAGCTACGATCCTCGGGGTGAGCAGCTACGATCCTCGGGGTGAGCAGCTACGATCCTCGGGGTGGGCAGCTACGATCCTCGGAGTGAGCAGCTACGATCCTCGGGGTGGGCAGCTACGATCCTCAGGGTGAGCAGCTACGATCTTCGGGTGAGCAGCTACGATCCTCAGGGTGAGCAGCTACGATCCTCGGGGTGAGCAGCTACGATCCTCGGGGTGAGCAGCTACGATCCTCGGGGTGGGCAGCTACGATCCTCGGAGTGAGCAGCTACGATCCTCGGGGTGGGCAGCTACGATCCTCAGGGTGAGCAGCTACGATCCTCGGGGTGAGCAGCTACTATCCTCGGGGTGAGCAGCTACAATACTCGGGGTGGGTAGCTACAATACTCGGGGTGAGCAGCTACGATCCTCGGGGTGGGCAGCTACGATCCTCGGGGTGAGCAGCTACGATCTTCTGGGTGAGCAGCTACGATCTTCGGGGTGAGCAGCTACGATCCTCGGGGTGAGCAGCTACGATCCTCGGGGTGAGCAGCTACAATACTCGGGGTGGGTAGCTACAATACTCGGGGTGAGCAGCTACGATCCTCGGGGTGGGCAGCTACGATCCTCGGGGTGAGCAGCTACGATCTTCGGGGTGAGCAGCTACGATCTTCGGGGTGAGCAGCTACGATCCTCGGGGTGAGCAGCTACGATCCTCGGGGTGAGCAGCTACAATACTCGGGGTGGGTAGCTACGATCCTCGGGGTGAGCAGCTACAATACTCGGGGTGGGTAGCTACGATCCTCGGGGTGGGCAGCTACGGTCCTCGGGGTGAGCAGCTACGATCCTCGGGGTGAGCAGCTACAATACTCAGGGTGGGTAGCTACGATCCTCGGGGTGAGCAGCTACGATACTCGGGGTGAGCAGCTACGATCCTCGGGGTGAGCAGCTACAATACTCGGGTGGGTAGCTACGATCCTCGGGGTGAGCAGCTACAATACTCGGGGTGGGTAGCTACGATCCTCGGGGTGGGCAGCTACGGTCCTCGGGGTGAGCAGCTACGATCCTCGGGGTGAGCAGCTACAATACTCAGGGTGGGTAGCTACGATCCTCGGGGTGAGCAGCTACGATACTCGGGGTGAGCAGCTACGATCCTCAGGGTGAGCAGCTACGATCCTCGGGGCGAGCAGCTACGATCCTCTGGGTGAGGAGCTACGATCCTCGGGTCAAACTTCTCCTTGAACCACCTTCTTCTTTTGGCTTCTAATCATGGATGTGCTGAGTCGGGCAGATTGCAAGACGCTTTTTCCAGCAGCTCTTGACCTAGAGAAGTGGTCTCAAACAGTAGGCCCCCTCTTTTACAGCCGTATAGACTTTTAAAGTGTCCAACAGGAGTTTTTGTTGCTGCCAAGATCCATGGAGACCGACAATTAACAGATTTTTTTTTACCAAGAAATAGCATCAAAAGTGTCTGATGGCCACATATATCCAATATTTCATTTTATCTGCCATACTTGGTCTTGAACAAACAAATCAATTTTGGAACAAATCAAGCCAGACATGTCAATGGAAGCAAAGATCACCAAGCTACGACTTGTCTACTGTGGACTCATCATATGAAGAGAGCAATCACTGGAGAAGGACATTATGGTCTGAAGAATAGAAGGAACAAGGCGAAGAGGAAGACCAGAACCCGATGGCTGGATACTATCAAGATAAAGACAGAGAAGACCCTGGTGGACCTATCTAGGCTGCACAAGATCGATCTTCCTACAGAGCGTTCATCCATCAAGTCACCATGGCTCGTGATCAAGCTGAAAGCCGTTAATAATAATGTATTGACAGGGGTGGTCCATGAGCATGGCCGATGGGTCAAATGCAAGAGACACTGGCGCCAACTGTGTCTTACAGCCACTTATCGCTCTTATTCCATAGATAGATTTGCATCCTTTGACTTTAAAACTGTTTCAAAATGACCGCCCCTAGCATGCACTGACATCTTGATTCTTTCTTTGCATACTGAGAATTGTAGTTTTGCAACTGCCGGCAATGCGTCAAGTCGCAGATCACCGATGCACATCATCCCTATATTTAATTTCTGTGAGTATCCAGTAATTGTATGCCTGGTACAGTGCGGTCACCACAGGCTCAGAGGTCTCACTATCCTGATTACAGGAGCGCTGTACATTCCCCAAATTCCTTCTCGGTCACTTTTCACATGGTCACTTCCTCCAACCTCCAAGAGGTGGCAGCGGTGTGCGCCAGTCTGTGGCCTCAGCAGCACGTGTAGGAGCAGTCATAGGCCCGACCATGCATGGCGGGATCACACACAGAGCATGAAAGTGAATATAGACGCACGCAGGGCGCGGGAGGCCCCATTATAGAAATCGGGGAAAACGACGATGGTGGAGGAATAAACAGGAGAAGCGCCATGGCTGCGTGCGTCAATATTCACATTAAACGCTCATTGTTTATCAGCAGCGCTGTAAGGAAATGTGTCCTTGTAAGATAAAAGAGCCAAAGAAGTGAAGGGTGTAACCGAGCGATCATTTCTGGTGCCACGCTGACGTACCTACAGAAAAAAGAAATAAAACTGTAAAGGCGACGTATAGCTTAGACTAGTACAAGTTCCATGTACATATAGTATATATATAATATACACGCTATGTAGAGAACGGTCCGAAGTTCTTAATAAATTGAATTTCCGATTTTTATCCGGCCCCATTGCCCCCCGTGTATAACATTCGACCCCATTGCCTCCAATGTATAACATCCGGCCCCATTGCCCCCCGTGTATAACATCCGGCCCCATTGTCCCCAATGTATAACATCCAGCTCCATTGCCCCCAAGTATATAACATCTGGCCCCCACCACACACTCTGCATTTACTAATATGTGACAGAGCGGCCGGTGGTGCAGAGCTCCTGATACTAGCGCTGTCCTGTAATAGGACCATCGGGGTGACAAGTCCGTCCAGGACATTTCTTCCTCCTGAATCTTCCCCATCACCTGTGAGTGATATTCTTGAGAAGTGGAAGGAACCGCAGCAACTCAGCCACGAAATGGAGACCCCGTAACGTTACAGAGTGGGGGGCCGAGTGCTGAAGACCAGAGGACAGAAAAGTTACCACCTCTCTGCTGACCCCATAACTGCAGAGTCCAGACCTCCTCTGGTATCAGCACAAGCACTGCGCCCCCACCGGGAGCTTCATGGCCGAGCAGCTGCATGCAGCCGTACTTCACCAAGCACAATGCTGAGCGTCGGATGGAGTGGTGTAAAGCCGCCACCACTGGACTCTGGAGGAGACGTGTCCTGTGCAGTGACGGATCGCACTTCTCTATCTGCGTCTGATGGAGGAGTCTGGGTTTGGTGATTCCAGGAGGACTTTACCCCCTGACTGCATTGTGCCCCCTGTACAGATGGTGGAGGGGGATAATGCTATGGGCTGTTATCGGGGGGCGGCCTCGGACCCTCCGCTCCAGTGATGGAAAATCTTCATCTTCAGCACAAGACACTGTGGACAATTGTAGCTTCAGCTTTCTGGGAACAGTTTTGGGAAGACCCTTATCTGCCCCCCATGACTATGCCCAGTGCACAAGCTCCATACAGACATGGAGGGGGGAACATGAGCGGCCGCACAGAGCCCGGACCCCATCCTATAATGGAGGTTGTGAGCCCGGCCTCCCCCAACATCAAGGTCTGACCCCGCAAATGGGCAATAATTCCCACAGACGCTTCTTGTAGAAAACCTTCCCAGAAGTGCGGAGCCGTTATATCTGCAGAGGAGCGACTCCATATTAATGTCTATGGATGTATGTGGCATCCCAGGAGTCCGGTTGCCACAGTGGCATTGCCTCACTCACAGGGGGTGATGTCATGCCTGGAATCAAGGAGGGGTCCCTTAGCCCAGTGATCCCCAGTTCTAGTCCTCAAGGGCCACCAACAGGTCATGTTTTCAGGATTTCCATAGTATTGCTCAGGTGATAATTGCATCATCTGTTGGTGCTCCTTGAGGACTGGAGTTGGGGAACACTGCCTTAGCCAGGTAATACCAACATCCAACACTTTTCCTACTCCAGACCAGAAGGGGAAGCTCTAAACCCAGTTTCAGGGGAGTTTCTGGCCTGGAGGTGGGGTTAGTCAGTCAGTGCTGGGGACTGAAGGAGTGAGGAGCTGGTCCCAAGAGCAAAGTAAAGAGAGAGGAATCGGATCTCCCATTACCATCTGTGCTCAGTGCCCTGGTCTGCGCCTCAAGGGTATGCCACACTGAACAATATCGCTAACGGGATCGCTAAAAAACGTCACTATTTAGCGATCCCGTTAGCGATGTTGTTCAGTGCGGCAGCTGCCAGCGACGAGCTTCCTGCTGTGATCTCGCTCGTCGCTGGAATCGCTCCGGACCCTATTTTCTCGTCGGCGCTCCCGCTGGGTAAGTATATATCGCTAGTGTGGCACCTTTTCTTAGCGATTTACCGCTAAAGTCGTTAAGAAGATCGCTAACGGCGATAGCGCCGTTAACTATATCGCTAAATGTGGCCGCACTTAGCGATATAGAAACAATCCCGCTAGCGATCGCATTAGTATGCGTCGTTATTGTGATCGCTAGCGGGATTGTTTAGTGTGGCAGTACCTTCAGACTGTGAGTAAAACCTGTGCAGACTGCTCCCCGCTGTGTCCTCCTGTTTATTTGCTGTGTCACCTCAGCCCTGCACTTCAACTACAACCACCATCATTTTACACTATTACTGCCCTGGGGCTTAGCTCTACCTGTGGAGAGCTGTAACAACTCTGCTGCATCACCATCAGCCCCAGCGGTCTCCTCAAGCAGCGTGTAATGTATGTAGTACAGTTCATATAGCGTCTTGTGCTTGGGTGCGATGAAAACACAGGAGTCACAGGTTTGATATAGAAAAGTCCTGTATTACTTCATACAAGTTGGCAGAAATAGTCACACAGTTTGCAGACACAGAAACAGGAGACACAGCAGGCCAGAGTAATCCAAGCTCAGCAATCACTCTCCAATACAGATTCAGGATCTTCTTCTCTGTTACCGTAAGTCCATGCAAACGTGGGTCTTTCAAAGAGCAGGGTTCAGAGTCCACAAGTGCTTCAGAGTTCCTCAGTAGGAATAGCTGGAGTACAAGGTCCAAGGCTTACAGGAGTCAAGTCACAGGTTCACTGCAGGCTAGATTCTGAAGCACTGATTGCTCAGCTGTGGCTGCTTAAGAAGCAAAGGAGAGAATCAGGGCGGGAACATGCAAGCTGGAAACTCCATTTTGACTGAGGGCAAGATAGCTGCAGCAAGACAGAAAGTAAAATGGCTGACGAACAAACTGAGTTTCAGGAATATATACATAGAACCTTACATTACTCCCCCCTTAATGACAACCTCCGGATGACCTCAGACCAGGCTTGTGTGGGTACCTCTGATGAAACTGACGGAGCAAGCGAGGAGCATTAACGTTATTGACCGGTTCCCATGAGTTGTCCTCCACTGGGTAGCCCTGCCATTTAATCAGATATTGTAACTGATTTCTATACAACCTGGAATCTAAAATCCTTTCCACCACAAATTCTTCCTGACCATCGACTAGCACTGGGTCAGGGCAAGGAGAGGAACGTCCAGGAAACGTATTGGGTGTCGCAGCCTTTAGTAGGGATACATGAAAGACAGGGTGGATTCTCATAGTTCTGGGCAGTTGAAGACGACAAGCAACGGCACTTATAATTTTACTGATTTTATAGGGTCCAATGTACTTATGTCCCAACTTAGACGATGGAATCCTTAACTTAAGATTTCTGGTTGACAGCCAGACCAAGTCTCCTACCTTGAAAGCTGGTGCAGGTTTACGAAATTTATCTGCTGCTTTCTTGTACCTTTCTTGAGCCGATTCCAGATTTTCCTTTAGAAGATCCATATTCTTCTGTAAAGACGTGATTCTTTCAGCCACTGCTGGTAAAGGCGTTTCTATGGGAAATCGTGGTAGAATGTTAGGATGATAACCTAGATTAGAGTAAAAAGGAGACTGTTTAGTGGAGGCACTCTGAGAGTTGTTATACGAGAACTCAGCTAATGGAAGAAGTAGATCCACCCAATCATCCTGTAGGTGGCAGATAAAGCAGCGGAGATACTGCTCCAGGGTTTGATTGGTTCGTTCGGTCTGTCCATTAGTCTGGGGATGAAAAGCAGAAGAAAGGTTTACTTTAATGTCCAATGCTGCACAGAAATTTTGCCAAAACCTAGAAGTGAATTGCACCCCTCGATCCGAAATAACCTCATCCGGTACTCCATGTAAGCGAAACACATCTTTAATCATCAAATCTGATGTCTGTTTTGCAGTGGGTAAGCCGACACAAGGGATAAAATGAGCTGCCTTTGTTAGACGGTCAACCACCACTAGAATGGTGTTCTTCCCCTGAGAGGTTGGTAACTCCACAATGAAGTCCATAGAAATGGATCCCCACGGGCGGGACGGGGTGGGAAGAGGCTGTAACAGACCAGTTGGTGAGGAGCGAGGTGTTTTGCATCTTGCACAGACCTCACATGAAGTGACATAATTCAAAACATCCTTCCTGCAAGTGGGCCACCAAAAGAAACGAGAAAGAAATTCCTGTGTCTTTAGAATTCCTCTATGCCCAGCTATCTTGGAATCGTGAATGAGTTGCAATACTCTTAATCTGACTGTTTCAGGAATATACAGACGTTGTCCCTGAATCCACACACCATTCTTAAAGACAAGACTTACGTCCCTTGGGGGTTGTGCCAAAAAGGAATCCGCATGGTATGCTTCCTTGATGTCCTTAAGTAGGTCTTGATTATGAATTACTCCTAGGAATCTAGAGTCAGGAAGAATAGTCTTAGGAGGAGTAATTGGACGTGTCTCTGCTGAGTAAATCCTAGAGAGTGCATCAGCCTTTCCATTGCGCGATCCTGGTCTATAAGAGATGATAAAATTAAATTGGTTTAAGAAAAGATTCCAGCGAGCCTGGCGAGGAGTCAGGCACTTAGCCGACCTGATAAATTCAAGGTTACGATGGTCTGTCAGGACGACTATTTGCTGTGCAGCTCCCTGAAGAAGGTGTCTCCATTCTTTGAAGGCGGCAATAATGGCCAACAATTCTCTATTGCCCACATCGTAGTTCCTCTCAGCCGAAGACAATTGCTGGGAAAAGAAGGCACAGGGATGCAAGACATTCTTCTCACCTGTTCTCTGAGAGAGTATAGCTCCAACGGCACAGTCTGAAGCATCCACCTCTATTATGAAGGCAAGCTCGGGGTTGGGATGTACTAGGATAGGTGCAGTGGTAAATTTATCTTTTAGACGGGAAAATGCTTCCTGGGCTTGGGGAGTCCAGGAAAACCTAGACTCTTTCCGGGTAAGTTGAGTGATAGGTGACACTACCTCAGAGAAATTTCTAATGAAACGTCTATAGAAGTTGGCAAACCCGATGAAGCGCTGTACCTCCTTCACATTTCTAGGACTTGGCCAATCCTTGATGGCTTGGGTTTTGCTTCCATCCATACTAATTCCTTGTGTAGACAGTACATACCCCAGAAATTGAATTTCGGTCCTATGGAATTCACACTTTTCAAGTTTGATGTAAAGATGATTTTGTCTTAGACGTTCCAAGACCATTCTCACATGTCCATGATGTTCCTCTGTGGAGTTAGAAAAAATTAGAATATCATCCAAATAAATTACCACGAATGTATCTAGGAGATCCCTGAAGATGTCATTCACCAAGTGTTGGAAAGTGGCTGGGGCGGTACTCAGACCAAAAGGCATAACTAGATATTCAAAGTGTCCATAGCGTGACCTGAATGCAGTCTTCCATTCATCCCCAGGTCTAATACGGACTAAGTTATAGGCCCCACGAAGATCTAGTTTAGAAAAAATTTTGGCATGTCGCACTCTCTCCAATAACTCAGGGATTAAAGGCAATGGATAACGGTTTCTAATAGTAACCTTATTGAGTTCCCTATAGTCTACGCATGGTCTCAGAGATCCATCTTTCTTCTTTACAAAGAAGATGGGTGCACCTGCAGGAGATGAAGAGGGGCGTATGAAGCCCTTGGCTAGATTTTCATCTATGTAATCCTTTAAAGCCTTTAGCTCGGGCCCCGCCAGGGGGTAGATCTTACCAAAAGGTATCTCTGCTCCAGGCAATAATTCAATTGGACAATCATATGGACGGTGAGGAGGAAGCTGGTCAGCGTTCTTCTTGTCACATAAATCCACATAGTCCTGGTATACAGCTGGTAGTTCAGGGACTGACATGATTCCTTTAGGAACAGAGCAAGCTGAAACTTTTGGACTCATCTGTTTCTCTGGAAAGTGTAATTCCTTGGTCTCCCAGTTAATGGTAGGATTCTGAGCCTGCAGCCATGGTAGCCCTAGAATAATGGGAAAGTGGGGAGAAGAGATAAGCATAAAGGACAGTTTCTCTTGATGATCTTTACCCATAAGAACCCTCAAAGGCTCTGTTTCCTGATCCACTGGTCCAGAGGTCAGCAGGGAGCCATCCACAGTTTCCATCTGTACTGGAGTAGCCTTCTTCACTGAACGTATTCCCTGTTTCAGAGCAAAGGAGACATCCATAAAATTTCCACTTGCCCCTGAGTCGATCATAGCAGAGCTAGACACCCAAGCTGAGTCAACCCAGAGTTTGATGGAAAGAAAGCAATGAGAATTGTTTTTCTTACAACTCAGCTGGGACACCGCTGAGGAAACTTGAAAAATGGCAGCGTTTACACAGTCAACGTCCTCAGAGGTAACGGAGTTTAAGTCCGAGAAATCAAGATCTGTTGCTGCAGATCTCTCTGGAGCCTGAGGCTCGGACCTGACAGATCCCCTCTCGCAACACTCACAATGAATGAGTGCTGCAGTAGTCTTACGAGAACGGCTGGGGCAGTTTATAATGAAGTGCCCTGACTTACCACAATAGAAACATAGATTCTCCTTAAAACGATGTTCCTTGCGTGCATCACTAACCCGTCGTTGTAAAGAGTCTACCTGCATGGGTTCAGGTTCAGGTTCCCGTGTAATCCTACTCAAAGGTTCCTTAGCTGGAGAGGAAGGTAGGAAAAGGTTAGTACGATTGCTTTCGAACCATCTCTCTTGCCTGCGTTCAGACAGACGAGTATCAATACGGATGCAGTAGTTAATAAAGTCACCTAACGCAGTGGGAGGGTCGGCACGAGCAAGTTCATCCTTAATCAGTGGAGATAACCCCTTTCGAAAAATAGATTTTTTGGCGGAACTGTCCCAGGTGGTATCAAGGGCCCATCTCCTGAAATCCAAGGCATATTCAGCTACCGAGTGCTTACCTTGGCGCAAAGCTAACATGGCTGCTTCAGCTGTTGCACCTCGATTGGGGTCATCAAACACCTGCCCCATGGCTGAAATAAAATCATCAAGGTGATTCAAACAATCATCCTCAGTCTCAATCAGAGGGTTTGCCCACATTAAAGCCTTGTTGGTAAGCAACATAATTATAGTAAGCACCTTAGATCGTTCAGTGGGAAATTGTGAAGCATGTGCAGAAAAAAAAAGATTGCATTGATTAATAAATCCCCTGAATTTCTCACGTTCACCGCCAAAACGAAAAGGGGGCAACTTGGGAATCCCAGCACTCGGGGCTACGGCAGGAGCCTGGACTCGCCCCTCTAGAACCTCAATCCTGGCTCGCAAATCCTGGGTAGTCTGTCCAAATTGTGATTATTGAGGTCCTGTAGATTTGTAAAACGGGTCTTTATATTCTGCAAATCTGCAAGGATATTATCAGTCACTCCGCAAAGTTCCTTTATGCGGGCCTCCATTTTCCAGATCTTTTAAGACAGGATTACTGGAAGAAGAGGAGAGAAAAAAAAACAATAGTGTTCACCTGTGGCAACACTGCAGAGAGAAAAAAAAATTAAGGGAACTGCTCACCTGGAATGGTTGTGAGAAGTCACAACCACTATCATCACAGAAAGTTTCAACCAGACATCTGATATCCAGAGTTACAGCAGACAAAAAAGAGAAAAGAAAGGAAAAAAAAAAAACAATAGTGTTTACCTGTGGTAACACTGCAAAAAAAAAGAAAAAACTTAAGGGAATTGCTCACCTGGAATGGTTGTGAGAAGTCACAACCACTGTCATCACAGAAAGTACAACCGGACGTCTGATATCCACAGTACAGCAGACACAGCCTTCCAGACCCAGCAGACACTAACGTTTTGGCTTCAGAATCTTGTAATGTATGTAGTACAGTTCATATAGCGTCTTGTGCTTGGGTGCGATGAAAACACAGGAGTCACAGGTTTGATATAGAAAAGTCCTGTATTACTTCATACAAGTTGGCAGAAATAGTCACACAGTTTGCAGACACAGAAACAGGAGACACAGCAGGCCAGAGTAATCCAAGCTCAGCAATCACTCTCCAATACAGATTCAGGATCTTCTTCTCTGTTACCGTAAGTCCATGCAAACGTGGGTCTTTCAAAGAGCAGGGTTCAGAGTCCACAAGTGCTTCAGAGTTCCTCAGTAGGAATAGCTGGAGTACAAGGTCCAAGGCTTACAGGAGTCAAGTCACAGGTTCACTGCAGGCTAGATTCTGAAGCACTGATTGCTCAGCTGTGGCTGCTTAAGAAGCAAAGGAGAGAATCAGGGCGGGAACATGCAAGCTGGAAACTCCATTTTGACTGAGGGCAAGATAGCTGCAGCAAGACAGAAAGTAAAATGGCTGACGAACAAACTGAGTTTCAGGAATATATACATAGAACCTTACACAGCGTTGGCTAACGTCGAATTACCGAATACCACAGGTGGCGTCATTATCTTTCACAAACGTTATCACCCCCTTATCATCATTTTCATTGGACACCCAGGGCCACGGACCGGGTCACTGCTGCCGTGACACATCCCCTTAAGAACGGCCCGGTGCCGAGTACCCCCCGGCCCTGGCGGGCGCTCCATTTACATGGAGGACAGAGAAGCCTCCTGAGGAGAATGTTTATGTTGTGGGACATTTATGTGTTTCAGTGCTGATATAATGTACACACTATGTCTGTAGGTGCCGCCGGCAGCTTTACCTCACAGATATAATAAACTATAAGGCCTCGTCTATCGAAAAAAGGTCTTAATAGTATGACTGTCGTTGTTACACATAGCAACCAATCAGAGTGCAGCTTCCATTGCTCATACTGCTCTAGTAAAATGTAAGCTGCGTTGTGATTGGTTGCTATGGACAACTAGCACAGATTTCCTGTTAGGCGGTTTTTATACTTGAGGCCCAGATTTCGTTGACGTGTGGGTCTACGGAGAAGCCTCAGGCAGGTGTCGGTGGAGTTATACAGCCGGCACCTGCCCCTAACAGCTGCGGCAACATTAGCTGAGCTGCAATCAGTGCCTTCATAAATCCCTGAAAAGTGCATTTAGGATGCTCATGACTGATGGGGTGTCCGTTACAGTGGCACCAATCCCACTTTTCCCCCCACAATGCGTTGATGGGTTGCCATAACAGCCACAGGCCTCCTCCTTTGCCGCCATCTTGACTTTCCTGCTACGCCGGCAGCTGGACTTTAAAAGGGACCGTGATTTTTGCCATATAATGTCATTCGCACCCCCAAATGGTACCAAATATAAATACCCCAAGGTGCGTAAAAATAACCAAGCCCTCGTACAGCGCCATCGACGGAAAAATAAAAAAGTCACCACATTATTTTATTTATTATTTACCCATCACTAAACTCTCAAAAGAATAAAAACTAAAGGTTAATCTTACCAGATTCATATTCACCCGAAGAATCATATTTCCGCCGTAATAACAAAATTAAAAAAAATGGCGGAATTACATTTTCCGAATTTTTGATCATTTCAACGCATTAGATTTTTTTTCCCCCGTATTTCTGGCATACCCCCATATAAGACGGGTGTGAATACTTATGCATCCGGGTGTTTTCGGCCTAATAGTTGTGTCTGCCGTAACATAAGTTTTTCGGGGTGTAAATACTTTTCACTACAATTTCCCGTTAGTCGTGTAAGCCGGTCGACGACATAAGCTGTATAGACAAGCCATTTCTGTGCTTTTTATGCTGCGGTGGATTTATCACCCCCATTTTATTTGTATTTATCCTCCCTTCACCCTGGGCGTACTCCTGAGGCTGACACGTCTAAAATGTCGGCCTTTGTTATTTGCAGATCCACGCCGCTCTGAATGTGGGTTATCGTTCACGGTGATTATGCGTGTGCCTGGGCTCCAACAGCTGTCCGGCCTACACTGCTATATTGTGTGCGCCCTATCCAGCTGTGTTATGGACTGCTGCGGGTGACACATACAGTCGTCCCGAACTCCGCTGTCCTGCATGGAATCACATGGATGCAGCTAAGTGAACAGAATGATCTGCTCTTTCCAGCCAGGATGCTTTTTGAGAATGGTTTTAAAATAATACTGCCCGAGAGCGCATAAATAATACCGCAGCTATCAGGGTGATGTGAGATGATCAAGATTATAATGAGTCATAGAATGGTGGCGGAGGAAGTGAAGAGATGGCAAGGTTTGATGGAAGCCACTAAAGACTGCACTCCTAATTAATAGCGCCATAGAGTGCATACATAATACTGTAGCTATCAGAGTGACGTGTGACGATGAAGACTGCAATGATCCGTTAGTGGGGTAGCGCAGAAAAGGCAAAGTTTAGTGGAAGCAACTAAAGATTGTACACCTAATTACCACCGCCAAAGAGTGGATAAATAATACTCCAGCTTGTGAAAACGATGCGAGATGATCAAGATTTTAATGAGTTTCCAGCGGGAAGAAAGTATAGAGAAAGCAAAGTGTGGTAGGAGCCACTAAAGATTGCGATCCTAATTAATAATGCCATAGAGTGTATAAGTAATATCACATCTGTCCAGGATAGTGATATGAGCCAGTCAAGATTGGTGGAAGCCATTAAAGATTGGACTTATATTTAATACCGCCATAAAGTGCATAAATAATACCGCAGATGTCATGATGATATGAGAGGATGAAGACTGCAATGAGCTGCCAGTGAGGTAGTGTAGAGAAGGCAAAGTTTGGTGGAAAGCACTAGATTTCTCTCCTAGATAATACTGTCATACAAAGAATAAATGATACCAGCTGGAAGATTGCAGTTATAAATAATATCGCCATAGAGTGCATAGACAATACTCTAGCTGGCAGAATGATGTGATGATAATGAAGATTGTAATGAGCCACCAAAGAAGAAACTTTGATCCCGCCAAGTTTTGTAGAAGACATTAAAGGGAACCTGTCACCTCATTTTTGGGATATAAGCTGCGGCCACCGCCATTAGGGGCTTATCTGCAGCATTCTATAATGCTGTAGATAAGCCCCAGATGTAACCTGAAAGATAAGAAAAACAAGTTATATTATACTCGCCCTGGGGCGGTGCGGTCCGATGGGTGTCATAGGTCCGGGTACGGCGCCTCCCATCTTCATGCGATGACATCCTCTTCCTTCCTTCTGTCGCGGCTCCTGCGCAGGTGTAATTCAAGTACTGCAATGCGCAGGCGCAGGGAAAGGTCAGAGGTCCAGCGCCTGCGCACTGCAGTGCTTTGCTCTGCCCTCAACAGAGCAGATCAGTACTCCTGCGCAGGAGCCGCGACAGAAGCGAGGCGGACGTCATCGCATGAAGATGGAAGGCACCGGACCTGCGACACCCATCGGACCGGACCGCCCCAGGGCGAGTATAATCTAACTTGCTTTTCTTATCTTTCCGGTTACATCGGGGGGCTTATCTGCAGCATTACAGAATTTTGTAGATAAGCCCCTAATGCCGGTGGCCGCGGCTAATATCTCAAAAGTGAGGTGACAGATTCCCTCCAAACACTCCAAAATAATATTGTCATGCAGTACATAAATAATACCACAACTGCCCAGATGATGATATGATAATGAAGATGGCATGCCTAGGTAATATTGCCGTAGAGTGCATAAATAATACTGCAGCTGTAAGGTTGATGTGAAGATTGCGACAAGCCACCAGAATGGAAGCGTCGAGAAGGCAAAGTTTGGTGGAAGCCACTTAAGATTGCAATTCTATATAATCCCGCCAAACTGTGCATAAATAATACACCTGTGGCTAGGATGGTGACATGATACGGAGATTGTAATAAGCCAATGAGCGTAGGTTTATTGAGCAGGTTAAGTTTGATGGAAGCCTATAAAGATTGTACTCTTAAATAATACCGCCATAAAGTGCATTAATAATATCTCAGCTGTCTGAATAATGTGAGAATGATGGAAATTGTAATTAGTCATCAGGGGGAAAGTATTGAGAAGGCAAAGTTTGGCAGAAGCCAGTAAAGATTGCACTCTTAAATCATACCGCCACACAGTGCATTAATAACAGCGCAGCTGTCAGAATGATCTGAGGATGTTGAAGAGTGTAATGAGTAAGTGGGGCGGAGGGAACGTTCTGCAGGCAAAGTTTGCTGGAAGCCACTAAGGATTTCACTGTTAAATAATACCACCATAAAGTGCATAAATTATACCGTAGCTGGCAGAATGATGTGAATATTAAGAATGTAATGAGCCTCTGGTTTGCTGCTCTAAGATATCTACCTTGGTCCAAAGACAGTATCTTGTCGCCCTCCCCTAAATGTATGTAAAAATCCAACAGAACAAGTCACAAAGAAAGGAAAAGGAATGAAGAAAGCGGGGTCTATGCATTGCTACGGAGCCTGGGTGACCCAGTGACTACGTGATGGCTCCATAGATGCAAAAATGGCGGCTGTAATCCCTGGACCTGAAGCGTTGAGGAGTGACTGACATAGGAAGGATACAGAGGTGCAAGAAGGGGATCCAAGGTTGGAGTTTTGAGCATTACAGCGTATAGTTGTTCTTTAAGAAGAGAAAATGACTTTCACTTTTGGAAGATGCTGGCGATAGAAATTTTCTCACGGATTAAAATGGATCCCTCCCTGGCTTAGGGCTACGATAATGAGATTTATTCATCCTACATGCTTAGTATTACAAAACCCGAGCCCTACTAGGAATAGGAGCGTCGCCTCTTGGCACACATCCCCTGCGCTGGGGTTCGTGGATTCCAAGTGGATCTACAGCTAAAGGATCCAATAAGAAAAAAAAAAACAGAGTTTTTCTGGTTGATGCTGGGAGGTGCGGAGAGAAGTGTTACGGAGTGTATGAGGCGTCCCGCTGAGGAGCTCTCTGTATGGGTGGAAGGGATGGGATCTGCAGGACTGGATATATGCCCAAGCGTGTCTACAGAGGAGCGAGCCTCACTTCATCAGAGCGCATCGTTCCTTGTTTTTATGCTGTTTTCCCAGCAAGGTTAGAGCTCCACTATAGCAAATACTTGACACATCTCCCGGAACGTCCGTGAGGCTCCTGGAAAAAGGAGAGACCTTTGCGACTGCCGGAAGAATTGACAAGACCTACCGAAACCTCCAGAACAGTGGTTTCCTATGCGTGGCTTTGGGATGCTTCGTCAGCACATTCAGGGGTGAGAAACGGATGTGTTTTATAGAAAAAAAGTTCCCTTTAACCCAAGGCCTTCCACAAGACCCCTTCAAAAAGTTGTCAAAAGGGGTTGCAGGTGATACCCATTAATGGCCAACTTTTAGGAGCCCATACATATTCGATGAAAGTTGGATGACATTTTTGGTAGGATGCGATGACTTTCTATCTAGGAAGAGATGGAATTTCAATGCCTGATCCTTTTGTTGTCTCATCTTTCCCTGTTGAAAACACATGAACGCTCAGCCGGCCTGAGCGTTCATACAGTACGATTGGGGGGTCAGGAGAGCCATCCATTTGGCTGACAGTTGTATTATGTGCGTGGTCAGCTTCAGGCCATTGATGAAGGTTTGTCGCTGTCCAACTTCCTGGGACTTTGACCGACCAGCAGAGTGAAGACCCTTTTTCCAACTTTTTTCCAACTATTCAAGAAGACCCTTCGACGGTTGGGATAACAGACTGCAATGGACCTAAAGAGCATCGATGTGCGTTCCTGGAAATGGCTGCACAGAGCTGCTCCAGAAGAGAGGATTCACACATGACTATCGTTTACAGAATTGCAAAAAAACGGTGGGAAATTCTACAACTGAGCACTGAACTATGTTAAATGGAGTTTTTTTTAATAGTTAAGTCTGTTCTGGATATACGCAAATGCAAACCACTAGAAATAAAAAAAAAGATGACCATTTAAAGGGGCTGTACCAAGTATGTAAGTTATTCCCCACCAATCCCGAGAACGGGGCACTGCAAAGCCCCTTCCACAGTGGAGGTTGAGCATGGGGCTGCCGGCGGTAGCTGATTACAGCGGTTATCAATTTCCGTCAGTCCCATAGAGAATGAAAGGAGAAGAGCTGCACATGTTCGACTAGTTCTCCATCCATGCAGGGCGGTGAAGTCACAGTCCTCTATCAATGATGGATCATGTAGACATATGACCCCTGCAGCCAATCACAGGCTGCAGCGATTACATGTTATCACGTCTTCTGAACTTTTCTTTCCCATGGTTTTCTTCTTGAAGTCCAGTGCATTATATACTGTAGTGAGCATATGGCTGACAGCCAACACCTATTGTATGTTTATGGGTTGCCTAAAGGGGAACCCCTATCTTTGGTAGTGATGTCATATGCCTAGGATATGTCATCACTTCATGATTGCCGGGGGTCCGACCTCTGGGATAGCCATTGATCCCGAGAATGAAGGTCCCATAACTAAATGGAGCGTCTCCGCTGAAAAGCCTATTTTTACACCTTGGGAAAGCAGTGCAAGAAGTAACTTTTCAGCCTCTCCCAGCACAACTATTTCATGACGGAGAGACTAAAACAGAGCTTTTAAGAAAATGTGTCTAAAACAGCGAGGAATGTGGAGAGAAATGAAACGTCTTGAAGCTCGTCTGGGTTTGGTCAATGGTAAAGGCTCAGAAGTGGCAGCCAGTCTACTGGGACGTGTCCAGAGCCATGTTGCTTTTAATTTACTGTTCCTAATTATACATTTTTTCTTGGAAATAAAATCACATTATTTTGTGTTTGTGGCGACTCTATTGTCTAATCAAAGCGTTCTGCTGAATCGCCTCCAAACCAGAATCCTTGTATCCATAATGATAATGTAAGCGACCAAACTGAGCCGCCTGTGCCGAAGAGCTGATGGTGGCCATAGACGCTGTGGATGGAGCCGACTTACCACTCACACTGCTATTATAGTGGAAGGGATATCATAGATGTATACAGAGCCTCATGAATGTGGCGATACTATGGCTCTGAATTGTATGAGGACCATTCATTTGGGCGGATAAGAATAAGTCCTTCTAAGGAAGAATATCTCGTAGTAAGCTGATTTTACAGAGGTCCACTATGGCGCCACATGGAGATCAGATTGATATGAATACATTGGATCGGTTGGCATCTGACCACTGGTACCTTTGCTCCTTTCTAGAACAAATGAGTCCATAGTTGATAAGTGGTTCCCGTAAATCTTATGGTCTCTTTAGGACCAGAGGATGGATGAAGTTCTGACATAATGATAGAGTTTTCCTAAAGGGAGCATGTGATATCCAACTGAAGACAGTCTCACATGAAGTTGGCTGGATTAGTCAATACCCCCCATATATATTAAAGTTGGCCAAACCTCTGGTATCAGATGACCATCTAATGTTTTGAGGGCCACCCCTTCTTCTCCAACACTATCTGTTGGGGGAGATAAGAATTAGGCACGTCCAATGTAAAGTCTCCCAAACAGGATAGATAAAATTTGATTGGACCTGCCAATTATATCTGGATCGGCCAACCATCTGATGTGTATGGAGTAATCCCTACTATCCAATGACTGATTGGTTATTTTGGTGGACATAAGGATCGGGTGGTTGGAATTCAATTTCTTTGGCGGGAAGATAAGCTGCTCACAGATGATTCTGACCAAGTGTTCCTATGTACGGGGAGTCATGAGAGACAGATGTTGTTGGCTGAATATCAGTTCCCTCAACAGCTATCTCATGTGTATGGCTAGCTTACATGCCTGATCCCTTTGCCAGAGATGTTTGGCAGTGTCTTACATCCCAATTTCCAAGCAGTAGGCTAAAATTCTTGGCCAAGTCAAGTGTGAATGCGTCTGGGGAAGCCGGTAAAAATGGCTGTAAGCCGAAGAAGCGTTGGGGTAGAATATGTGTATGATCACCTTTTAGTATCACCTTGTTAAGTGGAATCTACAAATGTAGTTGCATGGCGACTCCTCAGAATTATTGTCCCTCTTGGGCCTCAAAAAGGCAATCAAGACTTGAGAAAGTTAGAACATTTCTGCATAATGGACGTGAGTCAGCGTTGAATTGGGTTCCTTGGGTACAGTAAAAGAAAATTCTCTGAGGTGCACTCACTATCTAGCTCTGCAGGACATAGTCTCATCTTCCATGCACACAAGACATAATCAACACTGTGGTCTAAGATAATATTTACCATAAGACCCTAGTGGCAAGAAATTAACTTCAAAGTAATTTCCAATTGGGGATGTCTTGTGCTGGACCCCTGATGGCCTAATATTGTGTCAGAGCCTGGGCCACCAGAGGATCTTCTGGTCCTTGACTTTAACAATTGGAGTTGTCTTCTGCTGGACTTCTGATGACCTAATATTGTGTCAAAGCTTGGGCCACCAGACGATCTTCTGATTTACAGCTTGGCCGATTCTGACACTAATTATCTCTTTCTATCTGATGGCTTATGTTTTTTTCAGGGAATCCAAGGATCATTGGTGCCACTGAGACGCTTACCACCCAAATTTACATATGCAAAATTAAATCCAGAGACAGCCAGTGTGACTAAGACTTGAGACCTTGTTCTGTCTTCATAGATTGGTTATCATGTCACAAAGGTGTGTGGGTGGATGTATCCATAGAAATATGACAAGCCGGGCTCCTAGACGTTCATGTGACTTGGCCCCCTTGGTGCAAGGTGGTCTACTTGGTGCAACGTGGGGGGTAAAATTACTTGTGTGAACTAGGCCTCCATACCAAAAAGAAATCCTCTGCTCTTATGAATGATAATACAGTGGAATATACTTATAAGAAGCTTTGTTATGAGAAGGACGAAATGAGTCTCTGTAAGTGGAATACGTCTTCTGGAGCCGTCACTCTCGTCTCACACTGGAATTTCTCTTCTGCTTTGCACAGCCCAGGGTGCCGGGGACCTTCTATTGTCTACTCTGATTACATTTTCCCATGTATTTTGAAACCCTTATTAATAATCACCATTAGCTGCAGTTATGAGACAGGTCGGAGGCTCCGATAACTGCAGAATGAGCCTAAAGTTTCTCATGGTCAGAGGGCAGCGTTTTCCCTTCGTTGAGAAGAGCACTTTGCAAAATCTTTATCACGGATCTGAGATACAGAACAAATGCAAAGTCTTATAACATTTCTGAAAATGGCATTTTTTCCACAGTTTTACCGTACTTCAAAGAAATAAGGCATTTTTCTCTATCAGGAAAATCTACGATCCCAACCTATGATCCTTCAATAATGGGACATGACGGTTGTCGGATTAACAAACATTTTGGATGCTAGAAAAATCACTTTGCTCCCAGAAGACACTTTTTTTAATCATCGCTATGTATTCTATCACCTGTCTTCATCACTTGATGTCCCCGAGTCACCATTAGAGCAACTTTTTTGTGTTTTTATTTGCTTGCATGCATTTAGTTTTTGGGGCCTGTGCTCTGGCCAGTTTTGGCATTTGTACAAATAAAAGACAAGTTCGACAGTTGGATATCAGGATGACCGCTTTCTACGCTAACTCCCCAGACACAGAAAAGAAGACCCCGTTGGCAGCAAAAAAAAAATGACCATGTCGACATTCAATCTGTCTAGTCCTGCTCCTCTAACTTCTTCAGTCCAATCTCATTAAAAACAATCCTCAACATTAATCTAGTGTGCATGTGCAGCACAAGAGAAGTATTAGCAAAGAAAGAACTTTTCCTAATGCTGTTGAGAAGATTCTTTGAAGTGTTGAGATATTAACTCAATATTAGAGAGCTGTCGGGCAATCGTTCGGCTGACCACTCTCTCTCTCGATTCCCACTTATGCAAGTGCCCTCTGCTTGGCCGACCGAACCGCTCCTCTTTATGAAGGGGACGCTGTCAGACAGGGTGAAAAAAGGATCTGAAATTCACCACGTCGGATCCTTCTTTCCCCCAACAACATCTGATCTAGAATGGTTGGAAGACTCTCATACACATTGGGCTGTTGGATGATCCCACCGATCTCGGCAGATTTGGCCGACATAAGTCTGATGTGTATGGGAGCGTCTAGTCATCTTGTTCCAAAAGTGACTGCATAGTATCCAGCTACTTTCAGATGTCCACATTGGTACCTCAAAGGGGAAATCCAGTGAAAAAGATTATCTGATATATCATTCACAGATTGAACAAGTATGTGATCTCGAAAGCTCCACTGATTTCAAGGATAAAATGTATTCTCAACCTACAGATGTAAATAGGTCTGCTGTAGAAAATAAGGGGGTAATTTATGAAGACTTTTGCACCAGTTTTTTGTTGGAGAAGCGAGCATGAATAGCCATGAAACAAGATCTTTGAACTTTTTTCAAAAGTCGAAAGACTCAAACCGGTAAAGTAGGGGATAAAAAGTAAAGAAACAAATCGAGACAGAAGTGTTATATCTAAAGAGGAGGCAATTTTGTCAAGCACTGGCACTGAAAAATTTGGTGGAAATTATGGGTAAAACTGACTTAAAAAATAAATATACCCAAAAATGATCATTTAAGGTTTGCAAAGTTAGTAATACAATTATGTAAACTCCTCTCTGAATTTCTGTCAATCTAAGCCATTAAAATTGTCAGTGTAAAGAGTGAAAACACAAAAATTGGCCTTCTTCTGGTCAACGCCACTTAAAGAGTAAGATTTTTATGGACAGCGTGAAGTAAGACTCTGGTGGTGGCTGATCTTCCGGGGAAACAAATGGATTAGGTTTTATAATTCAACATGCCCGATCTTGTTCTCCCATGACATAATCAATGAGGGAGAATTATTATTATTTATTTTTAGAACTGTAAAGCGCTGCGGAATATGTTGGCGCTATATAAATAAAGATTATTATTATTATTTAGAGCTCCATTGATTCCATGGTTCTGTACATGAGAACGTGTCCCATACAAAATACAAATATAAATTACAATGAACAAACTACCCATGACAGAATGGTCCATAGGGGAGAGGTCCCTACCCTTGTGCGCTTACAGTCTACAGGATAGTGGGGTAGGAGACAGTAGGTTGGGAGGTTGCATCAACAACGGTGCTGGTGAGATGGCAGTGGGGTCATTGCAGGCTGTAAGGTTTGGTTTCTTGAAGAGATGGGTTTTCAAGTTCAGCCTGAAAGTTCAGAACGTGATGGATTGGACGTGTTGGGGCACAGAATTTCAGAGGATGGGGGATACTTGGGAGAAGTTTTAGAGGCTATTGGGTGAGGAACGTATAAGTGTGGAGGGGAGTAGGAGGTTTTGGGAAGACCGGAGATTATGTGTTGGAAGAAATTGGGAGATTAGTTTGAAGATATAACGTTATGGATGGTTATGTAGGTCACTGTTAGAAGTTTGAACTGGATACATTGGGGAATTGGGAGACTATGAAGGGATTTGAAGAGGAGGAGTAATTTGGAGAGAGATGAAGAGAATATTGCAGTAGTCGTAGGGCAGATGATGAGGGCATGTACGGATGGATTCTGGAAATATTTTTGAGTTGGAGTTGGTAGGAATTGGTAAGAGCTTTGATGTGTGGTTTGAAGGACAGGGCAGAGTCGAGGGTTACTCCGAGTCAGAAGACTTCCAATAAAAGGGAAAGCGTGCTATCATTTATTGTGATAGATTGATCGGGTAGTGGAGTTAGGTGAGCTGGAGAAGAGTTGGGAGATCCCTCCTAAATTGTTGGTTTTAGCAAAATATAATATGTATGAAGGCCTTAAGGCTAAGGCACAATGTTATGGAGATATAATTTCTTAACTACGTCCAAGTAAACATCTATACCCTAGTCAGTTTTGGTGCGGTAGATCTGAATCACCAAACTTGTGCCACAATCTACTGTGGATTGGTTTAGTTGTATATACTTACTATTTGTAGTATGAAAATTGGGTTCTGTACGGTATAAATATGTCTCCACCTTAGGTACTATTTTTTGAGTTGACCAGTTTACCAAAGTTGGAGAATTTTCTGTAAAAAGTTTGAGAATCTTCTAGTCCAGTAGGTCCAACTGTCTGGGCCATTTGTTGGTTCATTTTTTGATCAGCTTTTTGCCAAAATTGTCAATCTAACTTTTGCCACAATTGATTAGAAAAAAAATTCTACTTTTGGTATATCCTACCATTAATTTTCAGACTCCCCCCCCCCTTCCAAATTTTCTTCACTGGTTCTAATTGGAATTTTCAACTTTCGATCGCTAGGGTCAATTGTCAAATGAGTTTCTTGATTATCCCTGTGAAAAAGAAGTGTCCACCCTATCTATGCTCAGGTCTTTTGATGTTCGTCTCCTTTATATTCAAGATAAAGTCATGGATTATGACATTCGCCAAAAGAACACGCAGACAGTTTCCTCAGTGACCAGAAAGGATTCTCAGTGAATTAGACCTTTCTCAGTCTATGGGGTTCCACAAAAGATCTTAAAAAAATGCATAGCGCAATTGTCTTGTTTCGTGATCCTGGAAAGGAAAGAGGTCTTTAGAGCAAGGCGACCAACACTGAGCATGACCTGACACTGCAGGAGGAGGACAATAAAGGGCCAAGGAGACTAACGAGAGGAAAAACACAGACAAAGGGTGGCACAGCCAGCGCTCAGCCGGACCACGCAGACTGCAGAGCTGCAACATTAACTGCCTTGGACATGTGAAGAACAAGTGAAGCGGAAAGAACCTGAAGCTTCCTTATAAAGCATTGTGCCACATTATCTCTAAGATTTACCCAGGCTACACAAAGACGTTGGAGGAACGAGCCTGGCCCCAAAATGAAGAAAAATAACGATTAAATAATTGGAAAGTGGAAAGGAGGGGGACGGGGGAAAGTTCATTAACCATCTGCCTCCTTGTGTTCTTGGCAAGAAAGAAAAAAAGGAGATAAACTTCTTAAACACTTTGTATGCATAGTTCTCCTTCGCTCAGTAGTATGGTAGTATCACTGGGGCTTCTTGCATTGTCTCCCAAGTAAATGGTCTTGAGCTTCCCCAGTGCTACTAACCGAGACACGAGGGCCACCATAAGGCTGCTTTGGTCTTTTATGCCATGGTTGGCTGCATGCATCCAATTCCTGTCACTTAACTCAATGATATTTTTCCATTTGGCCCACTCGTTTCTGAAGAAAGCCCAGAAGAAAGCGAAGCCCAGGGATGAGCTAGACCCAATGTTCCATGTGTTTTACATATTGTGAAGAGAGCTTTTATTATATACATGTGGAATTCAACATTTTTATAAATGATCTAGATAAGGGAACTGAAGGTAAACTAATCAAATTTACAGACTATGCGAAGCTAGGTGGGATAACTAAAGCCCCCGTCACACACAGCGATCTTGCTAGCGAGATCGCTGCTGAGTCACTAGTTTTGTGACTCAACAGCGATCTCCCCTGCGATTTCGCTGTGTGTGACACTGATCAGCGACCGGCCCCCATGCCGGGTATCGCTGATTGTTGTCTAAAGGCTAGGACATTTTTTTGATCGTTGGTCTCCCGCTGGCCAGCACGCATCGCTGCGTGTGGCAGGCAGGAGACCAGCGATCAGCTGGTAACCAAGGTACACATCGGGTTTCCAGGCGCCAGGCGGCGCCTGGAAACCCGATGTGTACGTTGGATACCAGCGCGCTGCTGCAGGGGAGCTGGTAACCAAGGTACACAGCGGGTTTCCAGGCACCGCGCAGCGCCTGGAAACCCGATGTGTACCTTGGTTACCAGCTCCCTGCACCAGCGGGCTGGTATCCAATATACACTGCGGGTAACTAAGCGACATTACCCGCAGTGTCGCTGTCCTGATCGCTGCCTGTTTGGCAGCTCACTAGCAATCATGTAGCGACACACCAGTGATCCTGACTAGTGCATATCGTTGTCGGGATCGCTGGTGTGTCGCTATGTGTGACGGGGCCTAACACTAGAGAAGACAGAGAAAGGATTCAGAAGGATCTAGATAATCTTTAACAATGGGCATGGTATAGAATGGTATTTAACCGGGAAAAATGCAAAATTCTGCATCTGTGCAAGAAAAATGAAAGTAGTATGGGAGGAATAGAACTAAGCAACAGCACGTGTGAAAAAGACTTGGGTGTACTAATAGATAATAGACTACACATGAGTCTACAGCGTGATGCAGCAGCAAAAAAAAGGCAAACAGTTCTAGGATGTATTAAGAGAAGCATAGAGTCTAATTACGTGAAGTAATTATCCCCCTCTACTCCTTGGTCAGGCCTTATCTGGAATACTGTGTCCAGTTCTGGGCAAAAGTTTAAAAAAAAAAAAACAGTAAAAAACTGGAGCAAGTTCAGAGAGGAGCCACCAGTATGGTGAGCAGGCTGCAAAGTGTATCCTAGAGGAACGGTTAAAGGATCTGGGAATGTTTAGCTGCAAAAAAGAAGGCTAAGAGGAGACTTAATGGCTGTCTACAAATATCTGAAGGGCTGTCACAGTGTAGAGGGATCATCATTATTCTCATTTGCACATGGAAACACAAGAAGCAATGGAATGAAACTGAAAGGGAGAAGATACAGATTAGATATTAGAAAAAAACTATTTGACAGTTAGGGTGATCAATGAGTGGAACAGGCTGCCAGGAGAGGTGGTGAAATATCCTTCAATGGAAGTCTTCAGAGGCTGGTCAGACATCTGTCTCAGATGGTTTACTGACTCCTGCATTGAGCAGGGGTTGGACACGAGGACCCTTGAGGTCTCGACCAATTCTATCACTTTATGATTCTGTGGCCACATTTGAAATGGTCATTAGAGAGCGAACATCGATTGATTTTATATATAGTTGATCGTGGCTCATTATAGCCAGAAATCGGCTGATGTAAATGGACAAGGGCATTTTTTTTATCTTGACGACCCATTTAATGCCCAGTGTGCAGACATGAAAGTATACTCAAGAGAAGCCGTGAATTGTTCTGGTCTTTTGATCTTGCTCCACTAAGGTCCACATGTTGTACCTATAGCTTTGTGTTGCGATTGTAAAACCATTTCATTTATACGCCCTTCTCTAATATTGATTATGGAGTAATATGGAGTCAGTACATACTGCAATATGAGGCCCATTATTGCCTTCATACCCATTTGACTAATATTGGCTGAATCTGCCCATATCTGGGGCCTACAGACCTCCCGATTCCAACCCAAGAGATGATGCCAGGGAAAGAAGGATTCGGCATGTTGGATTTTCGACGACCAATCGTTTGGTTTTCCCGGGAGATAAGACACCTCAAGAAGAGTCTCCTGTGTTGGAGGACTTGGGAGAGATAGCTGCAGGTTGAAAGATCAGCCTAACCACTTTTTGGACAACATCTGTCTATTGTGAATCTGGGGGCTGTACTCATTGACTGTAATATTGCTGTTTATTATAGTCTGTAGTCAAAAGCAAATCACAGACTATCGTAAAACAGTCTATAGATTGCGGACAAATAGAAGAGACCACTGGGAATTTTTATTTTCTACCTTAAGAAAAGTAGACATTCTACATATCTCCACCTGAAGGCACATTATTGTTCATGTCAACTGGTCAAAAGGGTTTATTCTCCTGGATAAAAGAAGAAATAGTTATTGTAGACTTCTCCCACTTTGCAGATTGTGTTGTGAATGGGTTTGAGATGAGTTCTGAGCAGAGGCTTCCTCTGGTGGTTACAAGCGGTGCTGGTCTGTCCAGTGAAGATTGTGAGGACTGGGAATCAGGTGTTACTGACTGGTCTTATATAAGGGAGTCACCTTCCCATCAGGGTTGCCGGTGATCAATTGTTCTGGTCTGAATCCTTCATTCCTGTTTCTCTTGTAGCCTGCTGTGTCGTGTCTGCATCTCCTGCTATCAGATAAGACATTTTCTTCTTTTTGTTTTTGTGCTATATTTTTGCATTTTGTCCTGCACTTCTGTGGGGGCCTTCTGGGTCCCCTCCGGGGGCTTTTGCCCTCTCAGTTTAGTTCAGCCACTGATGTTTGTACTTTTGCTTTTTCCAGTTTTTTCAGTGGCTGCTGTTTTGATTTTGTTACACCAGAGAACTAATTTAGGTGGTAGAGGTCGTGTGATCTCAGGTGTTTTTGAAATTAGTAGAGTTGGTGCTTTTCAGGGTTTTCTGGGATTGCAGTAAGTACCCTTCCTATCCTTTTCTATTTAGTTAGTTTGGGCCCCAACGTTTGCTCATACTATTTTCTTTCTGTGTCAGTATTTCATCTTGTCTAACTGCCATTACATGTTTGGGGGCTTTCTATTATCTTTGGGGTTCTGCTCCGGGGCAGATAGCTTTCCTATTTCTATCTTTAGGTGTAGTTAGTTTCTCAGGCTGTGACGAGGCGTCTAGGACCAACGTAGGAACGCTCCACGGCTGCCTCTAGTTGTGGTGGTTAGTCAGGGTACTGCAATCTCATAGATTCCAACTGCTCTGGTGTATTGCCTTTTTTACCTGCACTCCTCAGCTGCCGAAACATAACAAGATTGCACTTTCATTGTCTTTTACTCTTTTTGATGTACAAGGCAGAAGATGCCTTTCTTCCCTGGCAATTTGGTCCTATCAATGAAGTTGCTCCTTACCGGCCCCTTTCTCTGTGTAGGAAGCAGAATTAAATTTACACTTAGATGGAAAAATGATTTGCATGTTGTAAATGTCAAAGTTATCCCAGTTGTTTTTGCATCCACTTTGATGCTAAACAGGAGGGTGTGGGGGTAATTGTTTGACTCCCGCAATAAAATCCACTTCAAGTGGATCCCTTCAAAATTTGGTAAGACAATTAGTATATCCTGAAGTGTCATCTGTGTCCTGGAGAAACATGACCTTTTGGTCCCTCACATCCCATCCTGGTTTGTTTTTCCAGTATAGATGGCAAAAGACTTCCAAGTAAAAACTGGTTCTGGACCACATACGGTTATTCCCATCTTCACACATGGGGGATTGCTGGGACCTCCACGGAGCCTGACGGTGAGACCCTGAAATGCCCCGTTACAGTGCCGGAGATAGCTGAATTATGCCCCAGAGACAATGAATAGAGTGGTGACTTTCATGTAACCGGTCCATTTTAATAAGCTTTTCAGAGCCCCAATTTCAGGATAGGTGGGGTCCCAATAAAAATGGATTGGTGAAAACTTATTGGCATGGGAATAACCCTTTAAGGTTTCATCCTAAAGACAGCTATCAAAAGTATTTAGTCGTCATCCTTTTATACTCAACGAGGGTTCACGTGTTGCAAATTCAATCATGTTTTTGCTTAGTCGTAACAAAACCACAGCGTTTTTTTGCCGTGATTTGGGAAAACCCTGGTAAAAAAAAATCACTGCTGTTGTGCACATGGGAAAGTATATGGAGCAGATTTGCATGCAGAAAATCCAGAAAAAAAACAACAACTTTTTACAAAATCTTATCCAGGAGCTGCAGAGAAAACTGGTAGTAAAAATTGATCAGTGGCAAAATTCGGCACAATTTTTTGTAACTGAAAAAATTGGAGTCCAGCTCAACAGGTCTGGATTTTCCTTTTCTTTTTATTTTTCAGAAGAAATTATAGTGCATACAAAAGAAAATTTTCATGGTCGACATGACTCAGTCGACGCGTTTCGACTGCACTAAGCAGTCTTACTCATGACATGTTGAGCCGGACAATTTTTTCTATTATCCTTGATGTGAGGCCGGTGTCTGAGCCCCAGGTGGATGAGTATAGAGCAACTGGCTGAGCTGGAATTAAGTTTTTATATTTTTTAACTGCTTATTATCTTTGTGTGGATGTACCCCAAAGGTGTCCATAGACAGGGCATAATGGGTGCAGGGCTCGTAGTAGCCTTAGGGGGCTCAGAAGGTCTCTTTGGCCCATATAAGAAGATGGGGTTTCAATAAAAAATATTATCCCTAGTATTGACAAGTGGACGATCATTTGAATTGATTCCTTCCCTAAATTCTGCATTATCCACTGGTTGAAGGAATCTAAATTCGAGAGTATTTTTTTTGTGTAGACCATTTTCGCATTGTGTGTGTTTTTAAGGAATTTTTAAGACAATAAAGAATTGATTTTAATGCAATTTATGTAAATTATCCATATAAGAAGCCCAATATTATTAGAGACCTATGATAGGTTGAGGCCGTGTTCGAGATTTTGCTTTACCCCACTACCTGTAGACCTTAGATAAACAATTGCCGACCACTACATGAGGTCCATGGCTAGGTCTCCCGACTCTCGCATGGATATGAATACATTTTTTGGCCAAATATGAGTTGGTTTTCAATGGTGGGGGGGGAGAAAAAGCCGCTGCCAGTGGTGGATTATCTTCTGCAGTATCAGAAGGATCAGGAGATGTAATTCAACTTTGGTGGTGGATTATCTTCTGCAGTATCAGAAGGATCAGGAGATGTAATTCAACTTGTCCGATCCCTCCCGTTTCAGCACTCGTTTCTGGCCCATTCACTCAGGCCTACAAAAACTGCACCTGTTTTTGGCATCTCATCCACTGTTGGCGATGTACTGCTAACTGTGTCTTCTGATTGCCTGACAAATGAGCGTTTTGGTTGTCCATCAGATGTTGGGTGACATGTTTACCCCGGCCGATGATCGGGAACGAACGCTCTTACGAACGCTCGTCTTAATGAGCCTTAGAAGGTTGTGTTTGGACGACGTCATTGCAATGTGTATGGTGGCCTTTAGACTTCTGTTATCCCAACTTGGAGCTTCCATAGAGCCATAAGTAAAGTCTTTAGGGTCAATGTAAATTTTTCCCACATGTGTGGCCGTAATAGACACGTCATTGACGAGGTATCGCTTTCCCCAGTTGTCCCGGGGTCGCCTTTTTCCAAGGAGTCAAGTAAGGAGGAAGAATAATTAGAATTTAATTGCTCCAAAATTAGCAAATTGTAAAAGCCAGGAGCAGGAACACTCACTTTGTTGTGTGGACTGTGCCCCCCAGGGCCCGAGGGGGATCTCACTCGGGGCCCGGTATGACACACAATAGAAGTCGTTCTGCTGTCTACTCCAGATACCTGGGATGTTAATGATTCAATTACAGCCCTGATCAGAGGAGCAGCCATGCTCCTTACTGGGGTTCAGCTTTAAGGTGCTTGCCTCAATTTCCTGTACCTGAATTCTCCTTCAGATGCAAATTGGTTCATGCTGCTTCCCAAACTTAGAAATGTTTGAAGGCCTGGAGGATTTTTTTTTTTCTTTCCCGGAGTTAAAGAAAAGCAGTTTTTATTCCGAGCCAATTAAAAAAAAAGGCGAGATTGAGAGGCCTGGAAGGGAAAGGTGAAGCGAGGACTGGAGATCTGAACAGATGCGATATAAGTGCCTCTCCACAATGGATTAGTCAATTAGCCATGCCTATCTAGAGCTCTTTCTTTTTTTTTTTCCAGCTTACCCCATTAATATTAAATCGGCAGCGGCTCTCCAGCTGTTATGAAAGTATAACTCCCAGCATGGTGGGAGTTGTAGTTTTACAACAGCTGGAGAGCCGCTGTTTTCTGACCGCTGATACCGGGTTTACATTATTTATACTATAGCCTGGATGATGCCTTAAAGGCGTATTCCGGTAAGAAGAAAATATCAGGTAGATGATGTATTCCAGTCCCACTGCTGATTGTTCTGTATGAATGACGCAGCAATTATTTTCATAGGACCGTCAGAGATAGCACTGTACCTGGAATACCCCTTTAAGCCCTTCCTGATGAGTGACGTACATGTACATGTTTTTAAATATAAAAGCTTACAGGGGATCTGTTATCACAAATATGTAATTTTTGACATGGTGTAAATGCCGCCGTTCTTCTGAATCCAGTGTAGTTTTTCTTTTGTTCCTGCTGCTCTCCCTTCCTGAGATATGTCCCCTTCTTTCCCTAGTGTTATCAGCCAACTGGGCGGGAATCTCAAGAAGACGCCTACAGAGAAGAGCTGATGACCACGCCCACTTTGCTATAAGACTAGATTTTTCATGTCAGAAGAGGAGGCCAGGAACGGAGAGGTGTATGAACCAAAGAAGACGGATCTACTAAGCCGCAGGTCAGGATGTGCACATGGGCCGAGGTCAATGGCAGAGAAGTAAGGACCAGGACTATGAGCTATACTGGACAGCAAGCATGCAAACAGAGCCAGACACACTGGAAGCCACAGAACCAGGAGTGATGGGAAACACCAGAGACAGGGGCGGACATATCATTGGTGCAACCAGGGGCCCAAGAGGTAAGGGGCCTATTTCTACCTCCTAAGCAAGTCTAATTTGCATTTTTAGGAGATTTTGGTCTGGAAAGGGCCCATATATTGTTCTTGCACAGGGGCCCTTTTCTGTGTGTGTCCGCCAGTGACCAGAGAGCAGGTGAAAGGTTAAAAGGCAGGTCTAAAAAAGTGAAAAGTCTCTAGATTGCAATTCATGATGCATATAGCAGACAATAGGTTAAATAGTAGGCAGAAGTAGTGGCAGATTGCAGAAATCATAGGATAATGTAGAAGTGATTGCAGCGTATTGTGAACACTCTCTAAATAACAGTTTGTGATGCTTACAGCAAATGATGGGTTAACCAGCAGGTCTGAGGAAAAGTAGATACAAGTTGTAGAAACTACAGGAGGAAACACACTACACTGACCAAATACTCAGACACACAGGTGGACCTTACGAAGCCCTGAATGATGATGTTACGGAGGTATCCTGGGCAAGTAGTGAAACCCGATGTGCAGCACAGCATAGGATGGCAATCATAGGGAAAGAAAGGGGCGCCCAACGTTTGAGTCAAAAGAGGTTATGGAACAGCCAGATTCAGAGGAGCAGCATTTACACCAGGTAAAAATCACATATATGGAGAGTGACCAGTTTTCTTTAAATCACCTTTTCTCAGTTATTAGAAAAATAAACATAGCTACATAGCAATTCCACTGATACAGTTCTATGGCGGCCCCAGTCCTTTCCATTAATATAATTTCACTTTAAATTCTGCATTTTATTTTTCTTAGTTTTTTTTTTGTCTTTTTAAAATATGAGTCTGATCCTCAGCAGGGAAATGGCGCAATCTAATCCATATGTGTCCTGGATGACATATTCTTCTCATACTTTCTATGCCGCACATGTGAAATATACCCCCCCCCCAATATTTCCTTATTAGTTCTATTCCTGCCCCATGTGGTTCCCACAGATTTGTGAATAGTGGAAGGTGAGCCATATATAAAAAGTGAAGACTGTAAAATATACAACCCACGTGTTCAGCTTTATTATGGGGCTGCCATATAAGTTTTAATAATTACATATAAAATGTAAAATATATACTGTATGTGTATGGTGCAGAGGTCACAGACAGAAAGTTCTACATCTCTCTCTGAGCAGAATATTCGCTTTTCAACTCCGTTTTGCTGATTAGATTCTGCCTTTTTAATATGGAGCTCGAAATCCTTTGCAGCTGACTCAGATGATAAAATACTGTCTGCCAGCAGCCACCACTAGGGGGAGCTCAGGAGCATTGCCATGTACAGCCTGCATTGCATTGCACAGAATGGGTATATTTGCAGCTTTGGAGGTGTGTGGAGCATTTTCAATAATAACATCATATAAGAAAATCAATATTTCTACTATTTCTTCATAGGTTTTTTTTCCAAAACAGAGGGTCTAGAAAAGTTACACTTGTTTTCATAAGCACTTTTACTTTCCACCTATTTGTTCCTGTATCTTTCATTTAAAGGGGTCTACCGTTTTGGATAATTCCCACTTGTTAGAAGGGTCCTTCAGAGAGAGAGAGAGGTGATCTGTGCACTCATTCTTCACTCTATTATCTCAGAATTCCCTAGTAGGGTGTATAGAAATGGGTTTTCTAAACTGGATAACCTCCTAAAAATTAGGTTGTCTTGTTTAGGGGCTGTAGACCTTTTGGCCTTGGACTTTCAGACATTGGTCTCATCCAAGAATGGTCAGTCCACTCTCAGAAGTGTTGGCAAAGAGTTGTCAACTAAATTTCCCATAAACCGGTGCTTCTTCAAGGTCTTTGTGCCTTACACCAAGATTACAGATTATGGAGGAGGGGAAAATGGGTCATGGAGAGATGGCCCGTAAGAAAAGTTGGCCAAAGAGAAAGTACCATAAAGACTTGTCCAAGAACAGTCAGTCCACTCTCGGAAGAGTTGGCAAAGTGTTGCCACCTAAATCTTACAAAGACCAGTGCTTCTTTAAGGTCTCTTATGCCTGATGCAGGGATTCTCGAGGGGCTGAACACAGAATATGGAGGAGGGGAGTAACGGGACATGGAGGAACACAGAGCCCTCCTGGATGGCAGTAAGAGAGGTTGGCCAAAGAGAAAGTACCATAAACTCTTATCCAAGAACAGCCAGTCTGAAGAGTTGGCAAAGAGTTTCCACCTAAATCACCAAAATCAGTGCTTCTTTAAGGTCTCTGGTGCCTGATGCTGGGGCTCTCCAAGGGTCGAACACAGAATATGGAGGACGGGAGTAACGGGACATGGAGGAGCACAGAGCCCTCCTGGATGGCGGTAAGAAAGGTTGGCCAAAGATAAAGTACCATAAACACTTATCCAAGAACAGTCAGTCCACTCTTGGAAGAGTTGGCAAAGTGTTGCCACCTAAATCACCAAAACCGGTGCTCCTTTAAGGTCTCTTGTGTATGACGCTGGGGCTCTCCAAGGGGCGAACACAGAATATGGAGGACAGGAGTAATGGGACATGGAGGAACACAGAGCCCTCCTGGATGGCGGTAAGAAAGGTTGGCCAAAGAGAAAGTACCATAAACACTTATCCAAGAACAGTCAGTCCACTCTCGGAAGAGTTGGCAAAGTGTTGCCACCTAAATCACCAAAACCAGTGCTTCTTTAAGGTCTCTTGTGCCTGACGCTGGGGCTCTCCAAGGGGCGAACACAGAATATGGAGGACGGGAGTAACGGGACATGGAGGAACACAGAGCCCTCCTGGATGGCGGTAAGAAAGGTTGGCCAAAGAGAAAGTACCATAAACACTTATCCAAGAACAGTCAGTCCACTCTCGGAAGAGTTGGCAAAGTGTTGCCACCTAAATCACCAAAACCGGTGCTTCTTTAAGGTCACTTGTGCCTGACGCTGGGGCTCTCCAAGGGGCGAACACAGAATATGGAGGAGGGGAGTAACGGGACATGGAGGAGCACAGAGCCCTCCTGGATGGCGGTAAGAAAGGTTGGCCAAAGAGAAAGTACCATAAACACTTATCCAAGAACAGTCAGTCCACTCTCTGAAGAGTTGGCAAAGTGTTGCCACCTAAATCACCAAAACCAGTGCTTCTTTAAGGTCTCTTGTGCCTGACACTGGGGCTCTCCAAGGGGCGAACACAGAATATGGAGGACGGGAGTAACGGGACATGGAGGAGCACAGAGCCCTCCTGGATGGCGGTAAGAAAGGTTGGCCAAAGAGAAAGTACCATAAACACTTATCCAAGAACAGTCAGTCCACTCTCGGAAGAGTTGGCAAACAGTTGCCACCTAAATCCCCAAAATCAGTGCTTCTTTAAGGTCTCTTGTGCCTGATGCTGGGGCTCTCCAAGGGGCGAACACAGAATATGGAGGACGGGAGTAACTTGACATGGAGGAACACAGAGCCCTCCTGGATGGCCATAAGAAATGTTGACCGAAGAGAAAGTACCATAAAGACTTATGATAGCAGGTTCTGCTTTCATTTTAGGGTGCTGGGCTTTTTAAATAACTAAACCCCACCACCCCTTTATTAGGGGGTTTCCAGGCTTATGATACTGATAACCTATCTTTAATATAGGTCTGTAATATCAGACGGGCGGGTGTCTGACCCCTGTACCCTCACTAGTCATCGTTTGCAGCTCCTTTGGTAGCCGGATGTACGGCACAGCTCCGTACATTGGTCACTTCCTACCTGGCACCATTGAAGTGAACAGGAGCTGAGCTGCAGTACCAGGAACGGCCACTACACTGTGTATGGAGTAGTGCTGTTTCGGCTGTCTATACTTTGTACCTCCATCCACCAGAGCTGATTGATGGGGGTGCCGACTGTCAGACCCCCACTGACCCAATATCTGTGACTTATCCTAATGACAGGTGATCAATGTCTTAAGCCTGGAAAAATGCCTTTAAGAACTTACATTTCCATGCACTAACTCTACAGTAACAGACTATTTAATATCCAGTATTATGCTGCTATATTGCATTATGTGCGGTTTTTATTTTTTTTCCCAAGCTGGAACTTCTAGGAATCATGTAGAAATAATTAGGAAGTTCTTTGGCTTCTCCTCAGCGCACGTCCCTTTGTGCTTTATGGTGTTGTCATTTTCTTTTTTTTTTTGTCATTTTGGGGAAAGGCGTTACCGCTTCCCTCGCTGCTATTTTTGAACCCTTTGTGCCCTATTGGCTAAGTTAAGAACAGATGACACAAGAGGAAGCAGCGAAGTTGCCTTTGCTTTCAGGCTGCTCTTCAGCCCTGTATCCGGACATCTCGCAGATTGGGCCTCGCTCCGAGCACCACGAGGATGTGAGCTCTGCTCTGGAAGCCTGGAGAAGGGCGCAGGAAGGAGGCCTCTAATCACAAGAGGACGGGGACTAATTAGCCCCAATCGGTCTCAGAGGAAAGGGAGAGAGGAGCCTGAGGGGAATATTGGGGAGCGGAGTTTGTTGTAAGGCCGAGCACGCTGGAGACAGTCATAAGGCGGGAGGTTGGGAGGAGGAGGAAGGATGTTACAAGGGAGACACGTGTGACTTCTGCGCAAAACATGCATTTCACTACTGTAACATTGGCGCAAACACATCCTATATGGCAAAACAATCATTTGCTTTCTGCGTAGTGATCACTAAGCGTCATCTACGGACTTCCCTAAAACCCCAACTAAGCGTACATGTGCCATAGAGGCAAAAGGTGCAGGTGTAATAGGGCCCCGGAGAGAGGGACAGATGGGCGTACCCCCAACATTGCAAAACGGGTCACACAGTCCTTTTTATGCACCCACAGTTTCCAATAGAGGAGCCCCTTAGTGTTCCTACATAATTCAATCCCTTTCATGACCCTCACCTAGTATGGCTTCCCAAAGATGCCCTCTTTCACACCCATATGGTGTGCCCACTTCACACAGTATGATTCCCCCTTCACACACAGTATAATGCCTTCACAGTGCCCCCTTCACACAGTATGATGCCCCCAAAGATGCCCCCTTCACACAGTATGATGCCCCCAAAGATGCCCCCTTCACACACAGTATGATGCCCCAACAGTGCCCCTTTCACACACAGTATGATGCCCCCACAGTGCCCTTTCACACACAGTATGATGCCCCCACAGTGCCCTTTCACACACAGTTTGATGCCCCCACAGTGCCCTTTCACACACAGAATGATGCCCCCACAGTGCCCCTTCACACACCGTATGATGCCCCAAAATATGCCCCCTTCACACAGTATAATACCCCCAAAGACACCCCTTTCACACACAGTATGATGCCCCCTTCACACACAGTATGATGTCCACACAGTGCCCCTTTCACACACAGTATGATGCCCCCACAGTGCCCTCTTCACACAGTATGATGCCCCCACAGTGCCCCTTCACACACAGTATGATGTCCACACAGTGCCCCTTCACACACAGTATGATGCCCCCACAGTGCCCCTTTCACACACAGTATGATGCCCCTACAGTGCCCTCTTCACACACAGTATGATGCCCCCACAGTGCCCTTTCACACACAGTATGATGCCCCCACAGTGCCCTTTC
>JARQOD010000010.1:50423883-50574893 GCA_033576555.1 Oophaga sylvatica | reverse complement strand
GGGTTGACTCAGTCTGGGTGTCTAGCTCTGCTATGATCGACTCAGGAGCAAGTGGAAATTTTATGGATATCTCCTTTGCTCTGAAACAGGGGATACGTTCAGTGAAGAAGGCTACTCCAGTACAGATGGAGACTGTGGATGGCTCTCTACTAACTTCTGGACCAGTGGATCAAGAAACAGAGCCTTTGAGGGTCCTTATGGGTAAAGATCACCAGGAGAAATGTCTTTTTTGCTTATCTCTTCTCCCCACTTTCCCATTATTCTAGGGCTACCATGGCTGCAGGCGCAGAATCCTACGATTAACTGGGAGACCAAGGAATTACACTTTCCGGAGAAACAGATGAGTCAAGGAGTTTCAGCTTGCTCTGTTCCTAAATGAACCATGTCAGTCCCTGAACTACCAGCTGTATACCAGGACTATGTGGATTTATGTGACAAGAAGAACGCTGATCAGCTTCCTCCTCACCGTCCATATGATTGTCCAATTGAATTATTGCCTGGAGCCGAGATACCTTTTGGTAAGATCTACCCCCTAGCGGGGCCCGAGCTAAAAGCTTTGAAGGATTATATAGACGAAAATTTAGCCAAGGTCTTCATACGCCCCTCTTCATCTCCCGCAGGTGCACCCATCTTCTTTGTGAAGAAGAAAGATGGATCTCTGAGACCCTGCATAGACTATAGGGAACTCAATAAGGTTACTATTAGAAACCGTTATCCATTGCCTTTAATCCCTGAGTTGTTGGAGAGAGTGCGTCATGCCAAAATTTTCTCTAAACTGGATCTCCGTGGGGCCTATAACTTGGTCCGTATTAGACCTGGGGATGAATGGAAGACTGCTTTCAGGTCACGCTATGGACACTTTGAATATCTAGTTATGCCTTTTGGTCTGAGTACCGCCCCAGCCACTTTCCAACACTTCGTGAATGATATCTTCAGGGATCTCCTAGATACATTTGTGGTGATTTATCTGGATGATATTCTAATTTTTTCTAACTCCACAGAGGAACATCATGGACATGTGAGAATGGTCTTAGAACGCCTAAGACAAAACCATCTCTACATCAAACTTGAAAAATGTGAATTCCATAGGACCGAAATTCAATTTCTGGGGTATGTACTATCTACGCAAGGGATTAGTATGGATGGAAGCAAGACCCAAGCCATCAAGGATTGGCCAATTCCTAGAAATGTGAAGGAGGTGCAGCGTTTCATCGGGTTTGCCAACTTCTATAGACGTTTCATTAAGAATTTTTCTGAGGTAGTGTCACCTATCACCCAACTTACCCGGAAACAGTCTAGGTTCTCCTGGACCCCGCAAGCTCAGAAGCATTTTCCTGTTTAAAGGATAAATTTACCACCGCACCTATCTTAGTACATCCCAACCCCGAGCTTGCCTTCATAATAGAGGTGGATGCTTCAGACTGTGCCGTTGGAGCTATACTCTCTCAGAGAACAGGTGAGAAGAATGTCTTGCATCCCTGTGCCTTCTTTTCCCAGCAGTTGTCTTCGGCTGAGAGGAACTACGATGTGGGCAATAGAGAATTGTTGGCCATTATTGCCGCCTTCAAGGAATGGAGACACCTTCTTCAGGGAGCTGCACAGCAAATAGTCGTCCTGACAGACCATCGTAACCTTGAATTTATCAGGTCGGCTAAGTGCCTGACTCCTCGCCAGGCTCGCTGGAATCTTTTCCTAAACCAATTTAATTTTGTCATTTCTTATAGACCAGGATCGCGCAATGGAAAGGCTGATGCACTCTCTAGGATTCATTCAGCAGAGACACGTCCACTTACTCCTCCTAAGACTATTCTTCCTGACTCTAGATTCCTGGAGTGATTCATAATCAAGACCTACTTAAGGACATCAAGGAAGCATACCATGCGGATTCTTTGTTGGCTCAACCCCCAAGGGACGTAAGTCTTGTCTTTAAGAATGGTGTGTGGATTCAGGGACAACGTCTGTATATACCTGAAACAGTCAGATTGAGAGTATTGCAACTCATCCACGATTCCAAGATAGCCGGGCATAGGGGAATTCTAAAGACACAAGAATTTCTTTCTCGTTTCTTTTGGTGGCCCACTTACAGGAAAGATGTCTTAAACTATGTCACTTCATGTGAAGTCTGTGCAAGATGCAAAACACCTCGCTCCTCACCAACTGGTCTGTTGCAACCTCTTCCCACCCCGTCCCGCCCGTGGGGATCCATTTCTATGGACTTCATTGTGGAGTTACCAACCTCTCAAGGGAAGAACACCATTCTAGTGGTGGTTGACCGTCTAACAAAGGCAGCTCATTTTATCCCTTGTGTCGGCTTACCCACTGCAAAACAGACATCAGACTTGATGATTAAGAATGTGTTTTCGCTTACATGGAGTACCGGATGAGGTCATTTCGGATCGAGGGGTGCAATTCACTTCAAGGTTTTGGCAAAATTTCTGTGCAGCATTGGACATTAAAGTAAACCTTTCTTCTGCTTTTCATCCCCAGACTAATGGACAGACAGAACGAACCAATCAGACCCTGGAGCAGTATCTCCGCTGCTTTATCTGCCACCTACAGGATGATTGGGTGGATCTACTTCCACTGGCTGAGTTCTCTTATAACAACTCTCAGAGCGCCTCCACTAAGCAGTCTCCTTTTTACTCCAATCTAGGTTATCATCCTAACATTCTTCCTCGATTTCCCATAGATACGCCCTTGCCGGCAGTGGCTGAAAGAATCACTTCTTTACAAAAGAATATGGATCTTCTAAAGGAAAATCTAGAATTGGCTCAGGAAAGGTACAAGAAAGCAGCAGATAAATTTCGTAAACCTGCACCAGCTTTCAAGGTAGGAGATTTGGTCTGGCTGTCAACCAGAAATCTTAAATTAAAGATTCCATCGTCTAAATTGGGACATAAGTACATTGGACCTTATAAGATCAGTAAGATTATAAGTGCTGTTGCTTGTCGTCTTCAACTTCCCAGAACTATGAGAATCCACCCTGTCTTTCATGTATCCCTACTAAAGGCTGCGACACCCAATACGTTTCCTGGACGTTCTTCTCCTTGCCCTGACCCAGTGCTGGTCGATGGTCAGGAAGAATTTATGGTGGAAAGGATTCTAGATTCCAGGTTGTACAGAAATCAGTTGCAATATTTGATTAAATGGCAGGGCTACCCAGTGGAGGACAACTCATGGGAACCAGTCAATAATGTAAATGCTCCTCGCCTGCTCCGCCAGTTTCATCAGAGGTACCCTGACAAGCCTGGTCTGAGGTCATCCGGAGGTTGTCCCTAAGGGGGGAGTAATGTAAGGTTCTTTGTCTCTGTTGACATGTTCCTTGAAACTCAGTTTTCCGTCGGCCATTTTGCTTTCTGTCTTTCTGCAGCTCTTGCCCTCAGTTAATATGGAGTTTCCAGTTTTCATGTTCCCGCCCTGATTCTTCCCTCTTGCTTCTTAAGCAGCCTCAGCTGAACAATCAGTGCTCCTGAATCAAGCCTCAGTCAGTCTGTGACCTGACTCCTGGAAGCCTTGGACTTGTACTCCAGCTATTCCCTACTGAGGAACCTTTGAACACTTTTGGACTCTGGAAACCTGCTGTTTGGTGAATCCATGTTTGCAGAGGAATTACGGTACAGAGAAGAGATCCTGAACCTGCTTTGGAGATTTATTGTAGTGCTTGAAGTTACTCTGGCCTGCTGTGTCTCCTGTCGCTGTTCCTGCAAACTGTGTGAACTTTTCAGCATGCTTGTATGAAGTAATACAAGTCATTTCATTTCAACCTATGTCTCCTGTGTTTCCTCGCACCCAAGCACAAGACGCTATAGGAACTGTACACTATACATGACACCAAGCCTTATGTGCAGCACTGCGAGTACCTGCAATGAGAAGGACCCCATCGGTCCAACAGCACCCTCAATGTTATGGGTGGTGGTTCCTATCTGCAGGAGAGCAGTGGGCTGAATGTGACTTCCCCTGGACAGATGCAGTGGCTCGGTGGTTGTCATTGGGGGATCTCAGTTTGGGGGAAGGGGTATTTGTATGCAGCCTCAGCCTAACACTGAAAGGATCCATTTGAAAATGGTGGTCAGGACTCATGAATGTTATCTACCCTTACCAGCATGACCCTAGTTATGTGCACAGAGATAACAGTCATATGATGAGGCTGGATGTTATAAACTGGGGCAATGGAGTCAGATTTTATACACTGGGGGCCAATGTTATACACTGGGGGCAATGGGGCCGGATGTTATACAAAGGGGGCAACGGAACCTGATGTTTTACAACAGGGGGCAATGGGACTAAATGTTATACCTCTGGGATAAATGTTATAAACTGGGGACAATGGGGCCGGGATATTATACACCAGGGGGTAATGGGGCCACATGTTATACATCGTGGGCAAATGTCATACACGGAGGACAATGGGGCCAGAAGTTATACACTGGGGGCAATGGGCAAGATGTTAGACTTCAGGGTCAATGGGGGCAGATGTTATACATGGGGGCAAATGTTACACACTGGGGACAATGGGCCGGATGTTATACACTTGGGGCAATGGGACCAGATGTTATACACCACAGGCAATGGGGCTGGATGTTATACACTGGGGGTAATGGGGCTGCATGTTATACACCGGGGTAATGGGGCCAAATGTTATACACCGGGGTGATGGGGCTGGATGTTATACACCGGGGGTGATGGGACCGGATGTTATACATCGGGGGTAATGGGGCCAAATGTTATACACCAGGGGTAATGGGATCACAGGTTAATACACCATGGGGCGAAATGTTATACACCAGGGGTAATGGGGCCGGATGTTATACACTGAAGACAATTAAACTGAGTTGGAAACCTGAATCCAATTATTATGCTGTGGGTCCAATACTTTTCTCCGTATGTTGTGTCCCTTTTTTGGCCAGTTTGGGGGATCAGACATCACTTTATTCTGGATGAAGCCACAAATCCAGAACGTTTGACACAGAGGATAAAATCTTTAAGAGTTTGAGGACCACATTTCTAATGAGTCCACTCCACCAGGGCATTCTGTGAGTGGTAGTTGGAGGTCTAATGGATGTGGTAGAGAATAGGTTAAGGCCTTTTCTACTCTATATATGTTAGGCCATAAAGTGGATGAGAGGCACCCGGCCTCTTGCTTTGTTCCGGGGTAAGTGAGAAGACTTTCAGCCGCCCCCTTTGTTGTGTTCTCCTCTTTAGATGTAGGGAACGTCTGATTTTTAATTCTGTGCCGTAAAAAAAGCTTGAAAACAGACTTTGTCAGACTGAAGAGAAAAGCCGTAATGTCTATCCTCCAAAAAGGTCTTGTGACCACTGTGAATCATTGCCGTTGTTGGGGACGGCTGATGGTAAAGGAAATGGTTTCCTTTTACTAAAGAGGAGGTCATGGTGAGTTGAGCTGAATTCACCGTGGTGAATAGAGCAGGTTCCTTTCTCTCTCGGACCTTGGCTCGGTTGGCCTGGCCATGCTTTCTCGCTTGACCTTAGGATGAGGATTTCAATGTCCTGGGGTCTTCATATTTAGGAGAGGTACATCGGAAGGATGGATGTGTCTGCAGGGGTCAGATCTGATTTTTTTTTTCCCCTGCATGGTAATTGGCTGATTTATGACGTTTCAATGGCGGTTTTCCACGGGCGTCTGTGGCTAAAGTTCTTTTCTCTTTGGTGGGAACGGGTTATAATTCAATGGGGATAAAACCCCTTGGATGTCACCCGGCCTTTCATCCTGCATGTGTCGGCAGGACTATCTATTGGTCTTGGTCTGCAATAGTGAAATATTTGAGCTGACTCGTTGCCAAATCCTATGGTGTTTTTGTTTTCAATGGTTGCGTATACCATTGTGCCCAACGTAGGTATCGAGAATCTGGATTCCTCCATGCCCCTTCACCCAGGAGAGAGTATTTTATCTATGGCCGTTGTAGACTTCTTCTCGAGAATAGATGAGATAAAAAGAGGACAACCTGAGGGCAATTGTAGGGTCTATGTGCACATGGAGGTTTTTTTTTTTATTTTTGAGGTGGTCAAAAACTAGTGGAAAACAATCCAGGAAACGCTCATTCTTTTGGGAGTTTTTGGAGGAGTTTTTAATTTCTTGAGGCTATGAATGCCAAGAGTTTTTCAAGAAGGTTTTGAGTAGAAACTCGCCAAGGCTATGTGTACACTGTCTTTTTCTACAGTTTTCTGAGCAGAAACTGAGTGGAACCCTAACCAGAGGTTTTTTAACAGGATTTGAAGAGTTTTTGCTCAGTTCCTGTTTCAAAACCTAAAAAAAAAAAAAGTCTGCGTGCATATACCCCAAATCCTCATCCAAATTTCAAAACTTCTTAAAAACTTTCAGTTTCTGCTCCTAAATCTCAGCCAAAATACTCCGCGTGCCACAGCCTTTAGCGGTTTTGAAGCATTTTGGAAAGGGTTTCTTTGATTTTTTTTTTCAGTCTTCTGATTGAACAATGCTTAGCTTGGTTCGGATTTAATCATAAGTGGCTTGTACTTTCTTATTTTTAACCTGAAAAAAAACACCCAAAAGACTGAATGTATGATCAGCAAAGTGGTTTATAATAGAGATGAACAAGAAGAGTCTTACAAGGGCTTTTAAGCAGGTTTTTTCCCAATGCTGTGTATGACACCAAGGATAGACATGGGCAGGGGACTTGGCAGAATTTGGGTCCTTTTATCTGTTTGATTAGATGGATGTATCTACGCCAATAATATCCATGTCCCATCAATACAACCCTTCTTTAACAACTGATGTCTTGGCCTTTGGACTCTCCGATGATCGTCTGGAAGGAGAATGTTTTCTTCTGCCATATTTCTCTTTTCAAGTACATTGACTTTGTGTGACCACTATGGCCACCACGATGTCCATGTCCTTCAAGAGTTCCTTTATTAGTTGTTGACTTTTCTGTCTACCCGAAACTATAGGAGTTTCAATGAACTATGGTGGAACAATCCGCATCCTCAAAGGAAACGAGAATGAAAGAAACTGGCAGTAACTCCAGTGACCAAAGTCATTCAGCTCATTTACTCCTCAGTGCAAAGTGTTGACTACCAGGCTGTTATTTATAGACTTGTTCCAAGGGTCTTTTTAATCAAAGCCCCCACACTGCTACATCTGCTTCTGTGTACGTACCAGATCTACTCTCTTGTTTTACTAGGTATCATCTCAGGTCTGAGAGTTCCCATTGTGCTAGTACCGGATGGGGCTCGTAAAATAGTGCTGCACAGGGAATGTCTTTGGCCCCTATGCCCCATAGGGCTCATTTCCTACCATAGGAAGACACAAACACTGCGGATCCATACCACTGGACTACCCAAACGTCCATGATGATGGTTACACCCTCCATGTGGATATTGAGCTGATGGTAACCACTGAGCTAGTTTAGGTATACACAATCAGTCAGGGTGCCCGAGCCAAACCGATCTGATATTTCTTTAGGATTGGGCACCCATTTGGTAATAACAGATAAAAAATGATCAGAATTATCGTTTTATTTGCTGTCATCCATCAACCACGTCCTGCTACACGAATGCAATGTATTGTTGACCGTGGGGGACCGACCGGTCATTGATACTTCTCAACGCCGTAGTACAAAGCCCCGGCCGGTCACTACAAGGCTTCACCACTATTAAGAAAAGAGATGTGTATTTAATGAGGAGCGAGGATGCGGCAGAATTTATCTCAGGACATTTCCGTCCCTTTTACTGCAGAGATGGCTTCTGCGGGGAATGCACATAAAATGGTTTGAGACCTAATATGGGGTCATAACCTCGGTACAATGAGACATACCAAGAGCGAGTGAGGCCAGAGACGTAGAGCACAGAGAGCATAAAGACGTGGTCTGGCCCCCACATGTTCACCGTCTGATAATGGACATCAGATGGAGTTTTTCGAAGTTACTTGATCAAGACTTCAGGGTCTCATTCCACAAACTCGGAAGCGGAGACCCCATGTTATTGTTTCCTACTTTTATTTTTGTTCATGTTTTTGGATAAGGAGCTCCGGATCATCAGCTCAGGGGGTCCCCGAGGACTCTAGAGAAAGTTATTCACTGGAACAAGCTGGGAGCCACTAAACTCTTAAGGAGCTGCACCGCCCTACATCTCCTCCTCATCTGTCTACCATCTACCCGTCCTCTCCACAGTGCTGCACCACCCTACATCTCCTCCTCATCTGTCTACCATCTACCCGTCCTCTCCACAGTGCTGCACCACCCTACCTCCTCATCTCTGTCTACCATCTACCCGTCCTCTCCACAGTGCTGCACCACCCTACCTCCTCATCTGTCTGCCAACCTCACCAGGCTATAAGTCTAACCCCCTCCATAATCTGAACCTCCCATTCTTGTGTCTAAGCCTTCCCTTGTGCTGCCCCAATTCTCTAAAAAATGCTACCCTGGATCATCAAGTAAAATCTCATCGATCAGATAGACCTATCACATTGTCTGATCTGTTACCTTAATCTCTCCTTGGCCTTCACTTTTCCTATGATTCAGAGTGATTGGCCGCCTCTTTAATAATGGCGGACTTCTCACCCGATGACCTATTTAACTCAGGGAACCTCATTTTCAATATAAATTACATAACTCCATTACATAACGCGGGAGATCCTACTCTTATTAACCCTTCCTATCCTGCAAATGTATGGGAAAGTTATGGAAGATGCCTGAAACTTCCAGTTCTGGGAAGACCTGTCCAAAACATGTTAACATCTCCGTCTGTGTTAATGTTATCTAATCCCCGCGATCCGGTCAGGAATACATGGTGGGACCATATAAGGATGAGGTCTGTCTGTGTGCACACATGAGGGTTTTACAGAAGGGTCACATTTTGGCATGACCCAGTCTAGACATGTATTATTATATCCAGGTTATAGTAATTTATAGCTCGGAGACCCCCGGTTATCACGCAGGCAGACTTTTTCTTCCCTTGTCCTAGCCCCCCTATTGAGTCCCTCAGCTCTACAGAAGGGAGATAATCTAGGCAGGGACGGCGTAATGCATATTACATGTCCTTCTTTCTTCCCATTATTATGTCTGCTGGTCCATTTGCTAGGATTCGGCCCTTTTGAAGTAAGGTGGCAGCTGCAGGAAAAGAATAAAACCTTTTTTTTTTTTTTTTTGCCGAAAGCGCCAATGACCTTGGAAATCGGAGCGCTCACCCACTTGAAGTGGCCCCCTCCGGCTCGGCGTCCCGTACTCTTTATACACCCACAAAGCACAAATCACGGAGAGGGGAATGCGCTACTTAGCATATCACTGCCGCCTCAGAACATCATGATATTTCGGATGAAAATGAGGTCATATGAAGTGATGTCATTGTCATTCTGCTCCAGTCTCCTCGCACAAAGCGTCTCTCTCTTTATGCCGGTGACACGGTGGCCTCGCATTCCCCTTGCATTCTTGCAGCCCACACCACGCAGCAGCGGTACAAAGACCGGCTTCTGTCAGTCTCCTGCACCGCTTGCATGAAAAGGGGCCTTGTTGACAACTTCAGGAATCCAAAGAATCGACACCGGCATAAAGGCCGCCTGTGACTTCGGAGCGGACATTCGTTTTGCATGATATCGTAATCCTCATTATTATTGGGGGCTGTCGATAACGCGGCCGCCGATGCAACTTTAATTTGTCAGGTCTTATTTATCGGCCAGCTTTGGTGTCTACCATGCAAAAACCTGAACCGCGGCCATTATTAGCTCCATGTTACTTCCCAGCCGGCTCCTATTCAATGCCGAAGAATTGGGACAGGCTAACCTTACACCCTCGGACGTGCCCGAGCTCCGTAGGAGAGAGGATGCTGCCTCCGATGTGAGCTGAATATTAAGGATGCGCACAATCTGTTCCCTTCAAGCCACAAAAGCTGCAAAATAGGGGGATAGCTTTTTTTTTTTTCCCCCGTTTTGCCCCTTTTGGAACTTTTGGGAAATTCACTAAACATTAGCTCCAATGTTTTGAAGTTACAGGGGCAATGACCCCAGTAAGACAAAAAAAGAAGAAAAGAAAAAACTTGGCCAAGATATTTGTCAACATCCTGAAAAAAAAAAACTGGCAAGGAAAATAATCCATTTCCTCCTGATCTTAATTTTGGGTAGGGGCCAAAAGAGGGACAGGGCTTTGATAAAGAGGTGTCGCTTCTCTTGGCTGGTGTTACGGCATCGTTGCCAACTTGCCAAATCCTTTTTTTCTACAGGAGATTCAAACACCCATTTTTTTCCCCTCCATTATGGGTCAGGACTTGGTATTACGTAAAAAAAGCAAGGAGCACTGCTACGACATCTGGGAGATGTATCAACTCTTCTCGGAATCCAGGAAGTCTTCCCTAGTTTGACCAACTTTTTGCCAACTTTTCCCAAATTTTTTTTTTTTTTACAGGAGGTTGGGACTCCCCTTTCTTCCCCACCAATACGGGTCAGGACATGGAGTTACATAAAAAGCAGGAATTGCTGCCATGGTGTCTAGGAGATGTATCAACTCTTCTCGGAATACAGGAAGTCTTCCCTAGTTTGACCAACTTTTTGCCAACTTTTCCCAAATTTTTTTTTTTTACAGGAGATTGGGACACCCCTTTCTTCCCCACCAATATGGGTCAGGACATGGAGCTACATAACTCTTCTCGGAATCCAGGAAGTCTTCCCTAGTTTGACCAACTTTTTGCCAACTTTTCCAAACTTTTTTTTCACAGAAGATTGGACATTGTGGGGGTGACTGCAGAAACATGCCCCTTTCCTACCTGCGAATGCTTTAGAGGGGGCTTTTATGGATCCTTCGAGAATTGCTAACACTTTGAGGAGATCGTTCCCTTTTTTTCGTTCCGTAGTTGTGTTACGGTCACGTCCCAGAATGTGTATGTTCTAAGTTGCAATTATTCTGGTGCTCATTGGTCTGCGTTGCGGAGTCCAATGTCATGTTCTATAATGATTAGGAGAACCTGATACAAAGAGGGTTTTTTTTTCTGCAGCGCCTCCAGAGGAGAAATGAAGTATTACACATCCCCAACTAAATGAATGGGCTGTCAGTAATCCATGGATGTTTAGGGTCCTCCAGGGTGAACGATGCATTTTTTTTAGTTCTCTGATCTGATGGATGCAGGAGTCTTGTAACTTATTATATGAAAATTAGTTCTAATCCCTTTAAGAGAGCCGTCATTTCTTCTTTAAGTTTGGTTTCTTCTCAGAACTTGTAAATCAGGTCTATAATGTAAGTGTAATATGTCTACACAATGTATACTGGCACCGGCAGACATCTTGTAAAAAGCCCCGGCAGTGCCAACCAGGCCCCCGCATGTTTCATTTTCCTACAGCTCCAGTCACGGCCTCGTGCCAGCGCGACCTCCTGGTGTAATGGAAAGCACATGTCCGGCCAGGAACTCTGCACAACTTCATGGATAAAGTTTGGAAAAGTTCTGCTACTTTATTTTCAACATTTTTAAAATTCCTGCTTGCTGTCAGTGAATGCAAACAGTATAGTGGGGATCGCTACAAAAAATGCATGAAGACTGAAAATGGTTAGTTTATCTGATAAGAGTTTTTTTTCAATCTCCCACCATTTGTAAAATCTCTGCTTGCTGCCATTGAATGAAAGCAGTCTACAAAAAAAGCGATTGACGTGAGCCATTGCTGAACGTGATATCTCTACACAAATGGGAGATTCAACGCTGTCAATGAAAGTTTATTAATTTCTTAGCATTTTTTAAATCCAAGGAGAACAGCGACATTTCCACCAGGTGAATAAAATACATCATTATGTAAGGGCCACGTATGATGAGACCTGTGCTCAGATATTTTTTTATTGCTCGTTTGCTTCCTACATACAAACAGAAGAAACTTTCTAAATCATCTTCATTAAAAATGTTCTATCATTTAGCTGCCGAGAATCTGTGATCCCTAATATAACTGAGAAATCAGCAAAATCGCTCCTGCTCCTGGCTCCGATGGCTCTGCCTTCTGTAAGTGTTAGGCCGCGTTCACACGTTCAGTATTTTACATCAGTATTTGTAATCAGGAGAGGAACAATCAGAGGAAAAGTATAATAGAAACACGTCACCACTTCTGTATTTTCCATCCTCCTGGTTTTTACTTACAAATACTGATATGAAATACTGACCAAATACTAAATGTGTGAATATGGCCTTATACATAACTGCAGGGAGGGTGCTGTACACACATACCTTCATAATGTGGAAAGACGATATAATATCTATATTTTCAGGGATGGCAACAAAAACAGGCTTTATGTATTAAGGAGGAATACACATGAAGAGGAGATAAGTGGAGGATAGAAGCTGTGCTGATACATGAACTAATAATGACAACACAGAGACCTGACGTCCAGCCTATATTACTGGGAGAGACACACAGAGCTCACATCCAGCCTGTATTACTGGGAGACACACAGACCTCACATCCAACCTATATTACTGGGAGAGACACACAGAGCAAACATCCAGCCTATATTACTGTGACACACAGAGCTCACATCCAACCTATATTACTGGGAGAGACACACAGAACTCACATCCAGCCTATATTACTGGGAGAGACACACAGAGCTCACATCCAGCCTATATTACTGGAAGAGACACACTGACCTCACATCCAGCCTATATTACTGGGAGAGACACACAGACGTCACATCCAGCCTATATTACTGGGAGAGACACACAGAGCTCACATCCAACCTATATTACTGGGAGAGACACACAGATCTCACATCCAGCCTATATTACTGGGAGAGACACACAGAGCTCACATCCAGCCTATATTAGTGGGAGAGACACGCAGACCTCACATCCAGCCTATATTACTGGTAGAGACATGCAGACATCACATCCAGCCTATATTACTGGGAGAGACACACAGACCTCACATCCAGCCTATATTACTGGGAGAGACATACAGATCTCACATCCAGCCTATATTACTGGTAGAGACACAGAGCTCACATCCAGCCTATATTACTAGGAGAGACACACATAGCTCACATCCAGCCTATATTAGTGGGAGAGACACGCAGACCTCACATCCAGCCTATATTACTGGTAGAGACATGCAGACATCACATCCAGCCTATATTACTGGGAGAGACACACAGACCTCACATCCAGCCTATATTACTGGGAGAGACATACAGATCTCACATCCAGCCTATATTACTGGGAGAGACACACAGAGCTCACATCCAGCCTATATTACTGGTAGAGACATGCAGACATCACATCCAGCCTATATTACTGGGAGAGACACACAGACCTCACATCCAGCCTATATTACTGGGAGAGACATACAGATCTCACATCCAGCCTATATTACTGGTAGAGACATGCAGACATCACATCCAGCCTATATTACTGGGAGAGACACGCAGACCTCACATGCAGCCGTTATACTCTATCAGCCATGCCATTGTTACATTGTTTCAGCCATGTCTAGTATTCCATGTATGTATTCAGGCTTTAATGACCTAATAATTTGTAGTTGCTACTACAAACCTAAAAATCTTTTCCTGTAAAGTCGAGGAGTTAACACATTAGTTAATATCCCAACTGGGAGATTTCTCACATTAATGACCTCGCAGCTCCCTGCGGCTACTCATTTCCAAGCGGCGGCTATTGATTAGTCTCATATGGACATAGATGGGAGATTAGCATAGTGCGGCCATCTTTGTGGTGATTTGGGCTAATGCTTCTCCAGCGATGAACACTATTTAATCCACTTTTAAAGCAAAAATCAATCCCTGCATATCTGTATTACACAGCTGGTTGGATGCATAATTTCGGATAATCCTCTATGAGGCTGTCCTTGTATTGACCACGACGGTGGAAATACGTATCGATCTCTCGGGATAAGAACAATTATTGATATTATTTGAAGCCAAAAGATCCAAATATGGCAGATCTAGCGACCTCCATCAGGGTTGTGACTTGGGGGGAGGGACGGATCTATCTATCATCTATTATCTACGTATCTATCACAGGTAGGACTTTCCACAAACTCTTGACCCTCTTGCTCACTTGTTTCTGGACCCATCTCTGTATGTTTTCTCTCGCTCCGCACTGCCTAGAAGGGCACTAGAGAAGAAGCTGAATAGCCTTGAAATGTTTTTTTTTGCCCAATTTCAATAAAAGAATAGTGCCAGAAATGTAGAAAATGTATCAAAAATATCCCAGTAGACATTATTGATCATAAATACTATGAAGTTTTGCCCAAGGTCAGTAAGTGATTCATTCACTCATCAGTCTTGTTAATGTATCTGAACGTTTTTCCATTTTAGAAGCTTCTGATCTGAGGATTTCTCAGCAGCGTCCAGTGCCAGGTTGGGCTTAACTGACCATGAAAAATGTTGAAAGTACCAAAATTGCCCCGTTCTTCAAGGGACTTTCCGATAAAACACTTTAACGACATTTTAATTACATGTTATCAAGGTGTGACTGGTCTCGGACAGACTGGTGGGTCCATGACTGACTCCCAGAATGGAGAGTTTCATCAGTGGAGATGTGGAGGTCACACTTTAATGAAGCCGGTCTAAAGGCGGCTCAACCGTCCAACTATCTATGTATCTGAAGTGTACGGGGTTGTCCCAGCGCTTCCTGGCTGCAGATGGGAGAAAGGACTGGTGTTTCTCTCCTGTCCTGGCTCCAGTGCCGGGCTTTGCTTCGTCCTTCTCGGCTACCGTATCCCTCTACTCGTACCCTAATAACCCAACGCACACCCAAAAATACACACATGTGGTATCGCCGCGTTCAGAGATCTATCAAAATAAAAAAAAAAATAATAACCCGATCGATAAACACCATAAATGAAAAAAAAAAAAAAATCAAGAACGACAAAATTACGATTTTACGGTTGCTGCAATTCCACAAAAGATGCTATAACAAGCGATCAAAACGTCACATCTATCCCAGCATGGCATCGATGAAAGCGACGTCTCGCCTGCCAAAAAATAAAGCGTCACATGGCTCAATCGATTGAAAAATAATAATGTAACCGGACTTGGAATACGGCTCTTCAACCCCCAAATTTTTTTTGGGAAAACTTCTATTTTTTATTTTTTTTCACCACTAAAATAATTAAAAAACTGGACATGTTGGGTATCACCGTGATCGTACTGATGAGCAGAATCATATTTCCAGGTCATTTTTACCACAAAATGGGACACCGTCCAGAAATTCTGATAGTATAGCATGGACCCAGAAGAGCTCAGCATTGGGTCATTCCTCGTTCGTTTCCGGCTTCTCGTTTCTACGAGATTTAATTGCTTTAGTTTATTCCTAGAACTCGTTACTGTAGAATTCTAGAATTATTCTCCGTTCACCTGTCGCCGACATGCGCCCATAACGAGCCGAGCGCAGACCCCAGAGCCGGGCGCGGACCCCAGTTCTGAGCACGGACCCGGACACCGACCCAGAGCCGGAAGCGGACCCCAGAGGCAGGCACGGACCCCAGAGCTGGGCTAGAACCTGGGCGCGGACCCGAGAGCCGGGCGCAAATCCCATAGCCGGGCGCGGACCCCAGAGCCGTGCGCATATCATCGTAGTCAGAGCCCGGGTCTGGCCCCTTGCCACGTGGAGCCCTCGCTATGGGCGCAGACGGTCCCAGCTGTTGGCTTGTGGCCTCCTCCCCTTGAACAAATACTCCTTGGAGCCTGTTCTGCTGTTTGGCAAGAAGCGAAATCCCTAGAAATAAAAGGAAGAATAGAAAACTGTAAAAACGTCTTTTCTTCCCAGGAACAGATACAGAGATCACTACACTGGTCAGCGCCGGATTCTTGGACGGTGCCCGTGCTGAGATAAACGTCCCAACAGCTGTCCAGGGCGAAGACAGCGCGGCACAGAGGCGCATTCTCTCCCAAATATGCTGCACAACTGCTGCGATTACTACGGCTCTGTGTTTAGAAAGCAGCAATTCATGTCCAGGAAAATTTACTCTTCCCCCTGAAAAATGAGAATGGGGCGCAGAAAGTATGTCAGCCATGACCATAGGCGACTCGCAAATCATCCGCTCCACCGTCTAGGAGCCTCGGCGCAAACCAGAACGTTCAACAACATTTGTGTGATCTTTATAGGAACTTAAAAAAAAAAACGATTTTACTTTTATAGGAATTGTCCACCTTTGGGGACATGTTTTTTTTTAACTTAAAGGCATGGATTTGGGGCTCAAAATAGGATTTCATTAAAAATTTGGCACCGTTTTCCTTCTATACGCTCTGTGTTGTGCTGTCTATTGCTGGCTGCAGAATGAGTTGACTGAGAATCTATCAGTGAGCTTGTTTTGACCAGAGAATTTGGAGCTCTTTTGTCTTTTTCTGAGCTCCTCTAAGCCGATATGTGGCCACAGAGCACATCAAAGCTGAATGTGCAGGGGAAAAAAAAGATACAAGGATGGAGGACATGTATACCAGGATGGAGGACATGTATACCAGGATGGAGGACATTTATACCAGGATGGAGGGCATGTATATCAGGATGAAGGACATATATACCCGGATGGGGGGACATGTATACGAGGATAGGGGGACATGTATATTAGGATGAAGGACATGTATACCCGGATGGGGGGACATATATACCAGGATGCGCGACATGTATATCAAAATGGGGGACATGTACACCCGGATGGGGACATGTATACCAGGATGGGGACAAGCATACCCGGATGGGGACATGTATACCTGGATGGGGGACATGTATATCAGGATGAAGGACATGTATATCAGGATGAAGGACATATATACCCGGATGGGGGGGACATGTATACCAGGATGGGCGACATGTATATCAAAATGGGGACATGTATACCCGGATGGGGACATGTATACCCGGATGGGGACATGTATACCAGGATGGGGACATGTATACCTGGATGGAGGACATGTATACCTGGATGAGGGACATGTATACCAGGATGGGGGACATGTATGCCAGGATGGGGGACATGTACACAAGGATGGGGGAGACATGTATATCAGGACGGATGATTTATATACTTGGAAGGGAGACATATATGCCAGGAAAGGTCCCAATATGGGCAGCATATATGCCAAAAAGGGGGACATATATACCAGGAAGGGGCTCAGGATGGGGACGTTAGTATAGGATGTGGATCATTACTACATAATGTAGAGGGGGGAAGGGGTGAACACATGTCTTTATAGTATTTGGAACGCTACAAGGGCCTGTACATCTGACCAACATGCAGGACAAGGGGGCAGGTCCAAATTTTGCATCGGGGTCCAGTTTCACCACTGGTTAGGGGCTTATATGCAGATTGCCAAACTACTGTACAAGAGACGATAAAGGTGGTGGCCTTAGTTTATATTGGGAAAACCTGGTGGCGGGTTTCCTTTACATAAATCTACATTGTATCTGAGCAGCTTTAAATCCATTCAGGAAATATTAATTAAATGTCTCAAATTTGAGCTGAAACATAAAGAGTTACTGCCCCCTCCACCATGAGATGGAAACTATGGCGCGGGCTCGTCCTGATACAGCTGAGAGTTGGCAAAGTCTCCGCCAAGTCCGGCCTAACCTAAGCGTTGGCTCTTTACGGTAAGTGAATTTGGGATGGCTGCAGTTAGCCGAGCTCACATCCTGCACACACGTCATTGCCATAGTAATGGGAAAACACTCCGAAAATATTGGGGATGTTTAAACATTAACTTGGGATCTTCTCAAAAACATATTTACCGCGACGGATAAATTGTGGCCCGGTGTTAGAATTATAGAAAATGCACGTTGCCACCACTCACGTAGTCCAAGCTGCACCGGCGCAAGAGTCGTCCCTCAGCTCACGATGTGTGTGACGTACAAGAAGCGAATGTGATAAACCTGTGAAGGATCTTATCACAGAACTCTGCTTCTTTCTCCACTCATGAGCCGCTTCTTACCGCCGATACATCCAGAGATCAATCAATCTGAAAAACAGCTAAAATCAAGACCAGAAGCACCTCCAGTTTACTGAGGGATCAGATTACTGCTTCTCATTGAAGGGAGAACAATATAGGCAAAAATTAAATTTAGGGGATAAAAGAAATAAGAATTGTCATGTGCATATGTATTCACCCCTTTTGCTATGAAGCCCCTAAAAATTTTTGGTGCAAGCAATTCCCTTCATAAGTTCCATGTTTAGTGACAGGAGGCAAGCAAACACCACCTAGAAGACCAAGGAAATCTCCACACACCACCACTTTAGGGGGGGTGAATAGTTATGCACAGTGAAGTTTTCAGTTATTTTGTTCTATTTGTTGTTTGCTTCACAAGAAAAAGAAAACCAAATGTTCACAGTTGTCGGCATGTTCTGTACATGAACTGATGGAAACCCTCAAAAAACAGTGAAATTCCTGGTTGTAAGGTAGCAAAACATGAAAAATGCCAAGAGTGTATACTTTTGCAAGCCACTGTACAAGGGAAGTTAAGGGGAGGATGGAGGAACACAGTGAGAGAGTAGCAGCTTTTAGCAATTGATTTATTTCTGGACTCAGAGTTACATGCCCCCAAACTGCTTTCAGCCCTGCTTTATAATGTCTCCCGTGCTGCTGCTTTTCTAGTAATTGTTTAACTCGCCCAAGAGCTGGATTCCCAGCTATGCTGCTCAATACTATTGTTCAATGTCCTTCATGCTGCTGCTTCTAGTATTTTTTTTATTTCGCCCCAGAGATGGATTTCCAGCTGTGTTGCTCAACAATGCTGTATAATGACCTCCATGCTGCTGCTTCTTTAGTAATTTCTTAACTCATCCCAGAGCTGCATTCACAGTTACACTGCTCAATACTGCTGTATAATGACCTCCATGCTGCTGCTTATAGTAAGTGATTCTGACCTACTTCTGCTCACGGAGTTAAAGTTTTCTACAATGTATCAGTATTCTGAAAGAAGTCCAGGACTGTTAGATTAGCACTCATTGGGGCTAATCTGCATGTGGTTATCCAATACTTGCAGAAACCACAGTGACATGTTCCTTTTTTTCCTATTCCAAAGTTTCATGTTCGACCTATGGGCCTCGGTCTGTAGATTGATTTCACTTGGATTTCTGCATGAAATTTCAAAATCCGCATGTAAATTTTTTTGTGTAAACATACAATTTGTTTTGACCCTTACTCCTCACATAATGATGGATGAAGTGACTCAGACTTAACAGGATTGTTCACCTTTGGGAACATTTTTTTTTAAACTTAAGTGCATGTATTTTGGGTTAAAAATGTTTTTTTTTTTTTTTTTCAGATGAATTAAATTAAAACTTTTGCCCAGTTTGCCTTCTACAAGCTCTCTGTTTTCCTGAATACTCAACTTTGATGTGGTCAGTGTAGACTACTTAAGTGCTTCCGCCATCCCAGCTATATGTTGTCATTGGGGCTGGAATCAGTCCAGGATTGATAACATGTTGAATGTATGGCACATAATCTCCAATAAAATGGCAAGCATTCAGATGGGGTCATATAAGCAGCCCCAGTATGGAGCAATGCACATAGAGCGGAATCCACGGCTCTGGGGGATGCAGACTTTTTCCAGCACGGAGCATCGGTTATGTTGATCTTGTTGTGTTTTATTAGAGATTTGCTTGATCGTCAGTTCAACCTCAGGAATCAATGTTTCCATTCAGTGACAGTAAGCAGAGAAAGACGTGCAGGCTGGATCTTATGTATAAGTAAGGCCAGACACGAAATTGGTAATCATGTAAAACAATCATTCCATTACTCTTGTTAGGGTCTCGGATTGCGCCATTGTTTCATATGAGACTGTAAGTTGACTCTTGTTATATGTTAATTTGTAAATGCCTGCTGAGTACATATTGCATCAGCCCACTGCAGTTTACTAACCTGCACAATTTAGGATAAATATCCAGGTTATTTGAACAATCAAACAATGAAGGATCACCTTCCCCCCCACCTTCCTCCAATCCTGTGGAAGAATGTCCTGAATAAGAGCTGTGGATATAATAAGTCTCTGGCTCTCTCTGCAAAGGGACTCTCTTCAGGATCAGCCCAAGGAACCATGGTTCCATCTGGTGGAATACAAGTCTGCTCCTCTGCCCATTACTGAACCCATAAAGACATATGGAGAACTCTGGTTGGAACTGTAGTATATGTTGTTGTTAGCTGTGGAACTATCGGCCCCAAGATGGGATCTTGTGGACTGGCGACATTGCATTGCGAACATCTACCCAGAATTGATGACTGCGTACATAAGTAATAAAAATAATTACATTATTAACCTGCCTAGGTGATTATTACAACCCACAACCTCAGATCGTCACAACCATCATGGAAATTCACTACAGGATGAATCAGGTTCTCCTTTTGATTTTAAAAGAAACTATCAAGATGAGATCTTCCTACTGGCGCAAGGGTTCAGAATCCTTTAAGCATGGTAAAAGATCTCAGCATCCAATGATGTCGTCAATATACCTGACCCATATGACCAGACTGCCTAAAAATTCTACCATAATGCCATAATGTAACACCATCTAAAAATTTGATTTGTCATGGTGAAAGTAATTTGCATATCTATGAGATCTTCCTTGGGGGGAAAAAAGACCAAAATATCTTGAGCATGGTAAGAGATCTCATTACCCAATGATGCAGTTGATGGATCTGACCATGTATGACCAGAGTCTCTAGAAGTTGTACCATAATGCCATTATTTAGCTCTATCTGAAGCTCAGGTTAATGATGACAAATGTAATTTGGATATCTATGAGATCTTTCTGGTGGCCAAAAAATCCAGAATGTCTTGAGCATAATAAGGGATCTCACCACCCAATGATGACATTGATGTATCTGATCATGTATGACCATAATTCCTAAACAATCAACCATAATTCCATAACTTAAACCCCATCTGAAACTCTTGTTGATGGTGACAAAAGTATTTTAGATATCTATGAGATCATCCTGATGGCACAAAGGTCCAGAATGTCTTGAGCATGGTAAAAGATGTCACCACCCAATGATGTTATCTATATACCTAACCAAGTATGACCAGACTTCCTAAAAATGTTACCATAATTCCATAAGGTAACACAATCTAAAGCTTTGAGTGATGAAAGTAATTCAGAGACCTATGAGATCTTCCTGGTGGCAAAAGAGTCCAGAACTTTTTGAGCATAGTAAGAGAACTCTCCATCCAATGATGTAATCGATATATCTGGCCATGTATGACCAGACTTCCTAAATGTTTTACCATAATTCCATATTTTTTCTCCATCTGAAGGTCTGTTTGATGGTGATGAAAGTAATTCAGATATCTATGAGATCTTCTTGGTGGCACAAATGTCCACGTTGTCAATATATCTGACCATGTTTGACCAGACTTCCTAACTGTTCTACCATAATTCCATAATATAGCTCTAGCAGAAGCTCAGGTTGATGGTGACAAAAGTAAATTCGACCTCTTGGAAAAAGTTTATGATAGCGCTTTTCTCTAGGCCTTCAGTACCAATTCTTCTGATGACCTAACCTGTTCAATTGGATCTTTCTTAATAACTTGATAAAAATAATATTAAACTTTCGATGTGAGATCAGTGAGGTTTATTCAGATTCCTAGGATATTCTGCTTTTCAGGATTTTTTTCTTACAAAGGATCACTGGCCAAACAGCTTTATGCGCTGATGTTGGATTCTTGGCTTTCTGACCACCAAAAGTCAGTGTGACGTTCCAGCTTTCTTACGAGCCAGGAAAGTAGAAAACACTGACAAGAAATGGTTCCAAATAGGATTAGAAAGCGTGATGACGTGATAAATGCTTCCAAAAATGGCTGAGGATGGATTATTCTAAATTGATCACGAAAAATGACCAGACTAGATTAGGATCAGATTCCTTACTTTATAAGGGGGAAAATATTTTTAAATAGGGCCTTCTTTAATTTCATGGAATCTGTAAGGTGGTCTAGAAGGAGCCAACATTCGCCAAGATCCAGTATACTTCCGAGTCATCTGTATTAATCAGCTTCTGACTTTGTTTATCTCCAACGGGTCAAGATTTTCAGGATTTCCTCAGTATAGGTTGCCCCGATGACAGTAAAATCTGTCTGTACAGATAATAACACTATACACACAACTACTTTATTGACTTGATGAAGATATCAATGAGCCAACATAACAGACCACATATGACCACAAATGGTCCAATATCGAAGCACATATGACCAGTGTTGGATCAATATCAGACCATGATATGACCAATGATGGTCCAACATGAGAAATAACAACCAGTCGCATAGCTGCCTACATGAGCCATGACTTATAAATGATAAGCAACCAAGGACGTAACTCCAAAAGCTACAGTAGCTGGAGCCTAGGGCGCCCAAAAGGTCCTTTTTGGCCTATATGAAAAGACTATTACTATTAGAGATCTGCAACATTTGGGGGCCCTGTTGGAGATTTTGCATTGGGGTCCATGAGCTTCAAGTTACAGCATTATAACCAACTCTTTTGAAATTCAAGATTCTGCGGCTTCTCCAAATTTTTTCCCAAAAATATGATTTGTGGCAAATCACAGGGCCATCAATTGCCTTGAAAAAACATGTAACACTCTGAGGTCTCCTAGGACTGCATCCAAACCAGCTAAAGTATGAAATACATGACATGAGTTCAGTTTGCTCCTCTTTAATACTTAACCCTACAAACTGAATTGTTGGGGGCAAATGTGATAAAATAAACATCGATACGGACCCTTCGGTCACTGGAGGGTCTTCATTTATCCAGATGAGCTGTTTAGATTATCGCTCTGATGTTACAAATAACCTGGTCTTTTCAACAAGTTGGTGTCTTGTAAACTCTCACACATTGATGTCCCAGGCCGAGGACATAATCACAGGCCACATTTCCATAGCAAACCCTCAAACCTGAGCCAAAATCAAAGGCTTTTCAGAAGATTTCACAACTCCGACTAATTTAGTTGCAACAACTGCTGCTTTGGGACAGACTCTATTCACATGGAAAATGCCTCCTGCCAACAATCCAACACAGACCAGAGATGCATAAATTTTCACCACCGTGAAAACATTGTCACCTCCACCACAGAGAATCCTCCTCTCCTCATGTGCTTTTATATGGAGAAGTGCCACCACTAACAAAAGCGCCCGCCACCAGATGCCTATAGATGCGGCAGACTGACCATTTGCCGGATTACCGCTCAGTGCCAGGGGGCAGAGGTCATTAACTCTTTAATGACCTCCATCTTCTGCCAGGCAATGGGTGACTTTGGATTCACAGAGTTTGGCTTGGGGGGTCATTGGAGAGAATACGTGATTGGTAAAGTGGCTGAAGAAGACAAAGACTGCAGCTCGGGCTCTTGAGTTCTGGACACGACACATTGAGAAATCCTTACAACTTGGAAATCTTGAGGATGAACCGTTCTCCTTCGTCTTCGTAACTCTGTCCTTCCAAGAGTTTTGAAGATGGAAAAATAAAAAATGGGAGAAAAGTAGGATGCGGTAGGAGAACGAGAACATATTGGATTCTTGATTTGAAGATCTGGTGATGCTTTAGGGGGTTGTCTCTGAAACAACATGTATTACCCCAACAATCACAAGAATGGGCATCTATAAGACCCTTGTGTGACTGGATCAGCACTGCGCATGTGCAACTGCTCTAATTACTTCTACAGGTCTATGGTAGCAGTAGTGCGCATGCGTAACCACTGCCTCATTCGCTTCTATGGCACTATAGAATCAATAGTGCCCACGTGCGATCATAGCTCCATTCTCCTCTATGGATCTATGGAAGCGGTTGTACGCATTTGTGATCAGTGCTTCCTGCAGTTTTATGGGTCTCTTGAAGCAGTAGAGCGCATGCATGACCACCACCCCCTGTAGTGACCATACATGACCTCCACCCTTCTGTAGTGCTCATACATGACCACCACTCCCCTGTGGAGACCATACATGATCACCACCGCCCTGTAGTGACCATACATGACAACCACCCCTCTGAAGTGTTCATACATGACCACCACCACCTTGTAGTGTCTATACTTGACCACCACCCTGTAGTGCCCATACATGACCAACACCGCCCTTTAGTGCTCATACTTGACCACCACCACCCTGTAATGCCCATACATGGTCACCACTGCCCTGTAGTGCACATACATGACCACCCCCTGTAGTGCCCATACATGACCACCACCACCACCCTGTAGTGCCGATACATGACCACCACCCCACTGAAGTGCACATGCATGACCACCATCCACCTGTAGTTCCCATACATGATCACCACCCCACTGAAGTGCACATACATGACCACCACCACCCTGTAATGCCCATACATGATCACCACCCCCCTGTAGTGCCCATACATGACCACCACCACCCTGTAGTGCCCATGCATGACCACCACCACCCTGTAGTGCCCATACATGACCACCACCCCCTTTAGTGCCCATACATGACCACCACCCCCTGTAGTGCCCATACATGACCACCACTACCCTGTAGTGCCCATACTTGATCACCCCCCTGTAGTTCCCATACATGATCACCACCCCAATGAAGTAAACATACATGACCACCACCACCCTGTAATGCTCATACATGATCACCACCCCCCTGTAGTGCCCATACATGACCACCACCACCCTGTAGTGCCAATACATGACCACCACCCCCCTGTAGTGCCCATACATGACCACCACCACCCTGTAGTGCCCATACATGACCACCACCACCACCCTGTAGTGCCGATACATGACCACCACCCCACTGAAGTGCACATGCATGACCACCATCCACCTGTAGTTCCCATACATGATCACCACCCCACTGAAGTGCACATACATGACCACCACCACCCTGTAATGCTCATACATGATCACACCCCCCCTGTAGTGCCCATACATGACCACCACCACCCTGTAGTGCCCATACATGACCACCACCACCCTGTAGTGCCAATACATGACCACCACCACCCTGTAGTGCCCATACATGACCACCACCCCCCTGTAGTGCCCATACATGACCACCACCCCCCTGTAGTGCCCATACATGACCACCACCCCCTGTAGTGCCCATACTTGATCACCACCCTGTAGTGCACATGCACTTCCACTCCAGTCAAACATGGCACTTTAGAGCCTGCACTATCATGATTGATGAGGGTCTTAATGATTGGACATCTAGCGACCATACATTCATCTTCTGTCCTGTAGATCGGTGATGCATTTTGTCTATGGGACATCTCCTTTAAGGAAACTAGAACTAAAGAAGAAGAAATATATGAACATTACGGACGAGAACTAATACTGTAAAATGTCGGAATGTAAAAAGAGGGGTCTAAAATCAGAATACGTTGCTTACAAATTACCCGAGGCAAAATAAACCGTAAAAATTCTGGAATTTAATTATTCCATTATTATAGCGCTAATGTGCAATATTACAATCACGAAGGTCTGCAGTGGTCAATAATTAGGAATCTTTTCCTTTGGTCCAGGAGATACAAAATGAATCTCTATTTTGTACTGATATTTATTCAGGCAGTCTTATAAATAATGAGAGACCGTACATGTGTAGACTAAAACAGTCTATATATTCAGAAGGTGGGGAGGATAGGGGGTCCTATTAGGGAAACAATTATTTATAAGACGTAGTGTTTGTTATTGTCTCTTTGTGATGGTAATTCCCTTTTTGGATCTGAAACATAGCAGCCTCATTGACCCTGAAGAAGCCAGTAATGGTGAAACATGTTGGGGAGGCAGCTGGTTGCTTCTTTTAAAGCAATTGTTGGTCATTTGGTCACATCAAGCAATAAAGTGTTGATCCTCTGGACCATTATATACTGTCAATGAGTAGTGTGGCTGCGGACCAACACTTCATTGCTTGATGTGACCAACTGACAATTGCTTTTAAAGAAGCAACCAGCTGCCTCCCCGCTTGTTTCACCATTACTGGCTTCTTCAGGGGGATATGAGGCTGCAATGTTTCAGATCCTAACAGGGAATTATCATCACAAAGTGACAAAAACAAACACTACGTCTTATAAATAATTGCATCCCTAACAGGACCCCCTATCCTCCCCACCGTCTGAATATATAGACCGATTCAGCCTACAAATGAACGTTCTCTCATTATTTATCTGATTGCCTGACTTATTATCAGTATAAAATTGACCAGGGGGTCTTCCATTCACGGGGGTCTCCTAGACATTGTGGAAGAGTGGGCAAGTATGATGGAAAAAAAATGCACCTAAACTAATAAAAAATGAAGCACAACTTAGAATTGCAGAACAAGATAAGGACTTGGGAACATTGTGCATAAGTAAACTGGGTCGTGCTACTCAATGTCAGGCAGCAGCTGAGAAAGCAAAGATTTTAAAGTGCATGTAAAATAAAAAAAATATAAATCTTCTATCCCATTATAATATTACCTCTTATCTCACATCTCGATTATGGGATTCCAGTACTAATGGAAAGGCTGTGGAAAGGAATTCACCCTTATGATGTCCAAATATCCCAGATGGAAAAGGGTTGTCTTCAGGAGTTTTTGGAATTCTTATTGATCGTTGTTAAAAAAAAAGACAGAAGAGATGGAGTTAAACTCCCAAATAGGATCTGTGATCTTTCCTTGAGTCTGTTCTGCACCAGCGAGAGCGGCTATCTACAAGGCTAAATTCAGTCTAGAGATCTCAAATTCACATCCTCTCCATTGTGAACTTTGGTCCATGGATGCAAACCACCCACACTGAGTACGAGGACCCCCAGAAATAGCCCTGGCCTCATAAATTTCTCAGGATCCAGAATAGACATGTTTCCGCTGGTCATTATTGAGATATAGATTTGGCATAGTGAGAAAGTGTCAGCTGCAGAAACATCTGTCCCCAGGAACTCCTTTCATGGAGCCTACAGCTCACGTCCGTCTCAGATTATATTTCACATTTAGGAATTTCCAATTTAAAATAGATAAAGGTTTATGTGATGCTTTATGGTGGTGATATTGCCTGCAGGGCTGAAATTACGGTGGGTTGCGATCGCGTTATGCTGTACCTGCTAGCGCAGATGAATAATCAGATGATTCATCTGTCCTAGCGGTGACGGAGCCCAGACGCTGCAGGCAGTGTCCGAGGCTCCGTCACTGAATGACGGCACGTCGCGATGCTTTACGGCATGCGTCGCGATGCGCTGAACAATGGGGTTCAATGGCAGCGTTAACGGACTGCGTTACACAGCGTTATACCGCGGTGTAACGCAGTCCGTCTAACTGACTGCCTTCGCGCAATGTGAACCCAGCCTAACAGGCAAGGATGCAAAAGCGCAATAGCCTGCAGTGAAATAAAGTTTAAGAGACTGTTCCTATTGCTGTTTGTAACTACTAATATTTATTCATCGTAAAAGGAATAACTTCCAAGCTCTATGCCTCAGTCTTAAGTATAACCACCAAGCTCAGTGCCTCTAATCTGTACTGTAACAGCCAAGATCTGTGCCAATTATAACTGCCAAGTTCTGTGCCTTAGTTCTGTAGTGCAACATTTCAGTTTGAAAAATAACTGACAAGTTGTCTGCCTCAGCTCACAATTATAACTGCCAAGTTCTGTGCCTCAGCTCTGTAGTGTAACTTACAAGCTCTGTGCCTAAGTCTGCCGAGCTCTGTGCCTCAGCCCTGTAATGAAACTTCCCAGCTCTGATGTGAACCCTGAATTATAACCACCAAGTTCTGTGCCTCAGCTCTGTAGTGTAACTTACAAGCTCTGTGCCTAAGTCTGTCGAGCTCTGTGCCTCAGCTCTGTAATGAAACTTCCCAGCTCTGATGTGAACCCTGAAGTATAACCACCTAGTTCTGTGCCTCGGCTCTGCATCGTAACTTAGAAGTTCTGTGCCTCAGCTCTCAATTATAACTAGAGATGAGCGAATTTGTTTGGATTCTGTTCCGAATACGATCGTAATCGAATATTATTTTTGCAATATTCCTCGAACACAGCTGAACGTCAATGGAAGTAGAAATTACTAAATATGTTCGGAACCGATCATAAGCCATACATTTGGCACGAATATGTCAAAATCAGATTTGGGGACAAAATCCTAACAAATTCGCTCCTCTCTAATTATAACTACCTAACTGCCACATTTTGTGCCTCAGCTCTGTAGTGAAACTTCCAAGTTCTGTGCCTTAGTCTTCCGAGCTCTGTGCCTCAGCTCTGTAGTGAAACTTCCAAGTTCTGTGCCTTAGTCTTCCGAGCTCTGTGCCTTAGCTCTGTAGTGAAACTTCCAAGTTCTGTGCCTTAGCTCTGTAGTGAAACTTCCCAGCTCTGATGTGAGCCTTGAAGTATAACCACAAAGCACTGTGCCTCAGCTCTGAAGTGTAACTTTCAAGCTCTGTGCATCAGCCCTGAAATATAACTCCAAACTCTAATTTAACCCTAAAGTATAATCCCCAATTTCTGTGCGTTGGCCCGAGATGATTACTATCAAGTTCTCTGCCTCATCTTTGATGTGTAACCGGCAAGCTCTGTGCCTCAGTTCTAAAGTATAAGAGCAAAGCTTTTTGCCTCATCTTTGAACCGTAACCGACAAGTTCTGTGCCTCAGACCTGACGTGTAAACAGCACGACTGTAACCACTTGTTGACTTGATTTTGGTAAATGCCTCTTCCTATTGACAGCTCTAGACTATAAAAGCCAAGCTATCTGCCTCGACTCAGAAACATGACCAAGATTATTATCATCAAGTTCTCTTCTCCTTCTCTGATGTGTAACCGGCAAGCTCTGTGCCTCAGATCTGAAGTAGAAGAGCCAAGATCTTTGTGTCATCTATGAAGCGTAACCGGCAAGTTCTGTACCTCAGCTGTGATGTGTAACCGGCAACACTATGGCTGCTAAACTAATCGCCTCTATGTTCCTGTCGAAAACCTGCTGTGTCCATGTGAGTTACTGCCCCATCCTCAAGAGGGATACCTGTTTATGGGTCGTTGGCCAATCACCAAAAACCAACCTTGCTTGAAATACCAGAATAATACTGCTAAACGATGAATATCAAGACTGGCGGTCCCGTGAAGCCATCGGGGCTAGAGCATCTGAGACGCCCCTGTAAAAGAGTCAAGGGATGCATCCTAAGGCCGGCATGGTGTTCTGACCACTGAAGGAATGAGCTAGAAATGACAGATGAACCCGTCCGGTCCTCATACTAGCGGTGTGTTTGCATGTGACGGGTCTTCTGTAATCTATACTGCACACAGACTGAAGAGTCAATGTTTGCTGAGTGTAAGGCGTGGTGCAGGTTTCGCTGGGTAAGTGTTGTATAGGATATCTTTTTGTTCAACGGCGTTATAGAGATTACAGAAACTTTTCTCAGTTGCTCTGAATGAATATAAAAAACTAAACATAATCGCACATAAAAGTCACCGCCGTACGAGCTTGTCAAGAGAGAATAAAGCTTGATTGTTACAGAATCACCAAAAAACTGTGCAAATGAATATTCACATATGTAATGTGTTATCCAGGGAAAGCTCAGGTACAGTATATTAACGACAGGGATCATCTTTTTTGGGAAGGTCTCTAAGGGTTTCACCCATCCGCTGATTGATGAAGCCGCAGTTCTCAAGCTTTTGGTAACTCGAAACGATTGGGCACTGGTTTTTAAAAACGGAAACCAGTATCAATGAGACATAGGCACTTGTGAATCCAAACACGTAGCACTGACTAACATAGGAATGGTGGGATTAAAATGGGCCCTGGAACTTAGGAGGGTCCAAAGAGTTCCTGTAGCCCATGTGATAAGGCCAATACTGGTTGATAGTCAGCGTCCCTGTTGGAGATTTTGTATTGGAGATCACAAGCTTCGTACTGGTTTTGCCAATCTGGACAAAAAAGTCTCGCCAATTCTTTGCCTCCTTTGTTTTTCATAAATAATGATTCTTGGAAAACAAAAAAAGTGGAACGACGACACTTGCGGAGTGTTGGAACGCAAAAAAGTAAAATTCTGATACTTGGAGAACCAGTTAAGTTCTGTGTTGGGGAACACCAAAAATTGGAATCCAAGGGGACTCTGTCTCCCAAGAGCAAAAAGTCCATTTCCAACCGTATGACTATGGAGGTGCCCATCTACGACAGCTGTTTCAGGTTTCTTGCCCCTCATCAGCAGAGCTTCGGTTGGCTGGGTGAGAGGCCATTGATTTGGGTTTAGGAGGTATTGTTTCTTGTTGTGGGGACCACCAGCCAGTGTTGGGTGTTATATAGGGTGGCATCTTCCAATGGGTGGCACTAAAGAGTTGGTGCTTTTTCTTAAGGGGAGAGCTAATTTGCACAGTATTTTTCCTATTGAGAATTGCCTGGCTGATAAGTCTCGACAAGCAGAACCATTACTTCCCCTGACCACTGCCCAAAAAGCTGAAGGGGAATTTTATTTTCCCCGTCGCCACTTGCAGAAGCAATTTTATTGTGCACTTCCCTAACATGTTATATCCAAAGTGCTTCCAAAGTGGACGCACCCTTTAACACCTGCAAAGGTCTCGTCCCTCCTCGGATTGATATTCAAGAGATTACGTCTTATTGTCACCAGCTGCGCTAAATATTTCCCTCCATGAATTGCAGGCTAGGACAATGCACACAGCCCGCGCCACCGAGGAGGGATGACAGGAAGTTTATTGTAGTCAGGATATCCCTCCATGAGGCTGAAAATATGACTGGAATGGATAATTAGCATGTCAGGGGATGAGAGGAAATGATATCTCTGCTCTCGGCCACTGTGCTTCTGTCACTTTTCTCTGCCATTTGCCTCTTATCTGCAGGAAACGCTTGTGAACAGGCCGGAGATTGTGACTCATCGCTGGGCATCCCATCAAGTTCTGTTCGGATGCAAAATTTCCACATTAATGGTAGTTAGTGTCAAAGTCAATGTATTTCCAGGGTGGCCAAAAATGCAAAAAAGCTTATATACTGTATAAACCTTAGCCAATGCTCCTGGTTCCCAGTGTAAAACCTGTAACGGGGCCCTTCACCTAGCTTGTGCAATTTATATCAACGCTGGGTACGGCTGCCATCTCTGCACCCCCTATAGCCACAGCATAATTGTGCACGTACAGCTTACTAACAACCGTGACGGAACGTCCAGGAGGCTCATGGAAATAGGGGAGACCTCCTGGTCCACAAATCTCCACTAACCTTCCTGGTAGCCAGCTTCATTCAGGAGAATTGGTCATGGACAGACAAGGAATGAGCATGGCTTCAGAAAAAAAAATTAATTTTCCAGATGTTTGTCTCCAAAAATTGGCAAGCACAATATGAGGGTCCAAGCCTCAATTTGGTGTTAACTTCTCTTGTATGTTTAATGGACCCCAGAGGGACCTTATAGAGCTCTGTAGGTTTTGTTGGGCCATGGTCTACTCTGTTGTCCAGCACAGCGTCCCAGAAACCTCAGCCGGTCATACGTATGATACGAGACAGTTGTTGGCTGAACTTTAGTTGACAAACATCTACCTCTTCTGACTCTTCCATATACATGAGGCTCAACAGGGAGAGAGGACAAATCTGCTCCCGAATTTATCTCACCTGAAAACCAAAGAATTGTCCATTGAAATACAGGTCCTTCTCAAAAAATTAGCATATAGTGCTAAATTTCATTATTTTCCATAATGTAATGATTAAAATTAAACTTTCATATATTTTAGATTCATTACACACCAACTGAAATTTTTCAGGTCTTTTATTGTTTTAATACTGATGATTTTGGCATACAGCTCATGAAAACCCAAAAATCCTGTCTCAAAAAATTAGCATATTTCATCTGTCCAATAAAATAAAAGTGTTTAAAACAAAATAAAAAAAAAAACATCAAATAATAATGTTCAGTTATGCACTCAATACTTGGTCGGGAATCCTTTTGCAGAAATGACTGCTTCAATGCGGCGTGGCATGGAGGCAATCAGCCTGTGACACTGCTGAGGTGTTATGGAGGCCCAGGATGCTTCGATAGCGGCCTTAAGCTCATCCAGAGTGTTGGGTCTTGCGTCTCTCAACTTTCTCTTCACAATATCCCACAGATTCTCTATGGGGTTCAGGTCAGGAGAGTTGGCAGGCCAATTGAGCACAGTAATACCATGGTCAGTAAACCATTTACCAGTGGTTTTGGCACTGTGAGCAGGTGCCAGGTCGTGCTGAAAAATGAAATCTTCATCTCCATAAAGCATTTCAGCTGATGGAAGCATGAAGTGCTCCAAAATCTCCTGATAGCTAGCTGCATTGACCCTGCCCTTGATGAAACACAGTTGACCAACACCAGCAGCTGACATGGCACCCCACACCATCACTGACTGTGGGTACTTGACACTGGACTTCAGGCATTTTGGCATTTCCTTCTCCACAGTCTTCCTCCAGACTCTGGCACCTTGATTTCCGAATGACATGCAAAATTTGCTTTCATCAGAAAAAAGTACTTGGGACCACTTAGCAACAGTCCAGTGCTGCTTCTCTGTAGCCCAGGTCAGGCGCTTCTGCCGCTGTTTCTGGTTCAAAAGTGGCTTTACCTGGGGAATGCGGCACCTGTAGCCCATTTCCTGCACACGCCTGTGCACGGTGGCTCTGGATGTTTCTACTCCAGACTCAGTCCACTGCTTCCGCAGGTCCCCCAAGGTCTGGAATCGGTCCTTCTCCACAATCTTCCTCAGGGTCTGGTCACCTCTTCTCGTTGTACAGCGTTTTCTGCCACATTGTTTCCTTCCAACAGACTTCCCATTGAGGTGCCTTGATACAGCACTCTGGGAACAGCCTAATAGTTCAGAAATTTCTTTCTGGGTCTTACCCTCTTGCTTGAGGGTGTCAATGATGGCCTTCTGGACATCAGTCAGGTCGGCAGTCTTACCCATGATGGCGGTTTTGAGTAATGAACCAGGCAGGGAGTTTTTAAAAGCCTCAGGAATCTTTTGCATGTGTTTAGAGTTAATTAGTTGATTCAGAAGATTAGGGTAATAGCTCGTTTAGAGAACCTTTTCTTGATATGCTAATTTTTTGAGACAGGATTTTTGGGTTTTCATGAGCTGTATGCCAAAATCATCAGTATTAAAACAATAAAAGACCTGACAAATTTCAGTTGGTGTGTAATGAATCTAAAATATATGAAAGTTTAATTGTAATCATTACATTATGGAAAATAATGAAATTTAGCACTATATGCTAATTTTTTGAGAAGGACCTGTACAAACAGTCCGTTCCTTCTCTCCCACGACATGATCTGTTGGGTGACCCTCATTCACATCATATGCTTGGACAGATCCTCCAATATCGGTGGATTCGGATAACTTTCATCTTATGTGCATGGGGGGCGGCCTTTTTTGCATCTAAAAATATAGACAGTCTTGATAAAAATGGACGGCTTGCTGTCTTCACCTAGTCCTGCTCGCTCTGCTAATGGGTTGTGCAATGCATCATGAATACAGCGAGAACAGGAAAAATCCATTGCAAATCCATAGCAAAATCTGAAAAAGCATTGCGTGCATTTTTTTGCTGCAAATTTGCATCGGAATTAATTGCAGATTTTCTCTCTCTATAGTAGAAATCTAAGATTAAAAAAATTGCAAAATAAAATGGCAAGACAAATTTTTAACTCTTGTTCAGATCTCATCCACATTGCTGGTGTTGCTTTCTGCTGCAGACTTTATCTCTGCAAATCCACAAGAAAGCGTGCAGCATTGCCATCCCGCGTGGACGGTCACCCTGAGGCGCGTACACAGTAGATTTTCCATCTTTCAATACGATCAAAAGTAAGAAATGCATGGATAATCTGCAGCATTGAGGCAACAAAATATGCAACTAAATTGGCTCGAAAGTCTACTAGTCAGCGTTGGACTGGAAAATTGGAAAATCGAGATAGAAAATTTAAGACTGGCAAAATGTAGCACTAATTCCTCGAAGGGTTATTGGTGTTGAACAGTTGGAGATTATAAGATGTTGACAGTTGTGGAAGGAAGAGAGCTCGCTTGTGGTTACTTATAGAAAGGATGATTCTGAGGGAGGAAATCCTGCAGGGGCTGCTCGTCAGAAAGCCTTTGTTGGGACCATGTTCCAGGGGGCAGCAAGCATTCCACTCACTTCCTTTCACTTTCTCCATCCTCATGAGAAGGAATCCTGGTCACATGTTGTAGATCTTCACGCTTTCGTCCTGAGCGGAAGCAAAATCTGTGCCTTAATGTAACATCTGTAACCGACCATGAGCCATTTGTAATGATGGCTTCCTATGTGGCAAGGGAATCTTTGGATCACCAGAGCAGGAGTAAAACGACAATCTCTGTGCCACCTATAGACAAGCCAACCTCCCAGATTAAGGGAAGACCTCCCAAACTTTGCCAATCTTTTGGCTCTCATCGAACCTTCTGAAAACCTTCCAGGAACTTATGATTTCCAGATGTTTCTTCATTCAGGGTCTGCATGACGTTTGAAGGTTTTCCCCATAGTTGGCAACAAGAGAGTAACTTTAGTGAGTGCAGGGGTTGCAGTTGCCCTGGAGCCTAGGAAGGGAGCCAAAATGTTTGGCACAGAGAAAAAGAGCAATATAGTTGTGTTACCTTGATCCGTCATTCAGTCAGGTCCTTCATTCATGGTAGTTCTTGGACTGCCATGTATTACTTCACTCTTCCTTGGGCTACAACCTATTACTTCACTGGTCCTTGGGCTTCACCTATTACTTCACTGGTCCTTGGGCTTCACCTATTACTTCACTGGTCCTTGGGCTACCACCTATTACTGCACTGGTACTTTGACCACCGCGCATTACTTCACTGGTCCTTGGGCTACACCTATTACTTCACTGGTCCTTGGGCTCCACCTATTACTTCACTGGTCCTTGGGCTTTCACCTAGTACTTCACTGGTCCTTGGGGTATCACCTATTTCTGCACTGGACCACAGACAAACACCTATTAGTGCACTGATCCTTGGGCTACCACCCATTACTGCACTGGATCATGAGCTACCACCTATTCCTGCACTCAATCATGGGCTACCACCTATTACTGCACTGGTCCTTGGAGTACCACCTATTACTACATTGGACCACAGGCTAACACCTATTACTGCACTGGTGTCACGCTGTCTCTGTATACAGGAGGACCGGGGTCTATGCTGACCCTAAGCTGGGGTCCTGACTAATCCCTCTACCTGGAGGTACTGTTGATGGTACAGAGGTCCAGGCCGCCAGCGTAACCCTATCTCTTGTGAATCCCTGACCACTGTAATCTAGTCCTGAGAAGGAACCTGATTACCACCACAGGGAACGGGAAGGTAACTGCCTACACACAGTATAAGACGAACGAGACAGTACAAGGGGTAAAATAAAAGACCACCTTGCATACAAAACTCACACTACAAATACAGAGGGAACACCAACGGGTAAGGAGATAAATAATAAAGTGAGGAGAGGAGAAAACCACAACAGGTACTCTTAGCTTTAAGGGCCCGTCTCACATAGCGAGATCGCTACCGAGATCGCTGCTAAACAGCGATCTCAGCAGCGATCTCGCTATTTCTGACACGTACCAGCGATCAGGCCCCTGCGCAGCGCCTGGAAACCCGACGTGTACCTTGGTTACCAGCTCCCTGCATCAGGGCGCTGGTATCCAAGGTACACTGCGGGTAACTAAGCGACGTTACCCGCAGTGTCGCTTGTACTGATCGCTGCCTGAGCTGCCTGTTTGGCAGCTCAGCAGCGATAATGTAGCGATACATCAGCGATCCTGATCGTTGTCGGGATCGCTGGTGTATCGCTATGTGAGACCCAGCCTTTAGACTTCTCAATACGATCCGCTCTGCTGGTCTGCATGAATGCTTTCACCGACACTTCCCTAGCAGACTGGCAGGTATTTGAAGGAATCTCATTAGTGCATAATTAACTGCAGCCGGGCGAGGCTGGGCCTCGTCTAGCACAGAGAGAGGGAGAATTAACTCCCTCACTGCCAACAAACACCAAGAACCAAAAACTCAGCTGTGAGAAGTCAGGTTGTGTAATCGCGACGATCTTCGTGGCGACACACCCGTGACAGTACCCCCCCTTCTACGAGGGGCCTCCGGACCCTCAGGGCCAGGTTTATCTTGGTGAGTTGTGTGGAAGGCCCGAATTAATCGGTCTGCGTTAATATCCGACGCAGGAACCCACGTCCTCTCCTCAGGACCATACCCCTTCCAATGAACCAGGTACTGAAGGGACCGGCGATTCAGACGTGAATCGATGATTTTCGACACCTGAAACTCCAAGTTACCATTGACCACCACAGGAGGAGGAGGTAAAGGTGATGGTATCACCGGCGCCACATACCTCTTAAGCAACGATCTATGGAACACATTGTGAATTTTAAACGTAGGGGGGAGGTCAAGACGGAATGCCACCGGATTAATTATAGAACTGATCCTGTATGGCCCGATGAACCTGGGACCCAGTTTCCAGGAGGGAACCTTAATTTTTATATTCTTGGTAGACAACCATACCCGATCGTTCACACTTAGGTCCGGACCAGACACTCTCCTCCTATCAGCCATACGTTTGTATCGGTTCCCCATAGTACTCAGATTATTCAGCACTCCTCTCCACACTGAAGCAAGTGACGTTGAAAATCGTTCCTCCTCAGGAACCCCAGAAGAGCCCCCCCTATTGAAAGTACAAAACTGGGGATGAAAACCATATGCCCCAAAAAACGGGGACTTACCAGTGGACTCGCTCCGCCTATTGTTAAGAGCGAATTCTGCCAGAGGCAAGAAAGAAGCCCAGTCCTCCTGGTTCTCTGACACAAAACACCGGAGATATGTCTCCAAGCTCTGGTTCAGACGCTCTGTCTGACCATTGGTCTGCGGATGAAAAGCCGATGAAAATGACAACTGCATCCCCCGCCGTGTACAAAATGCCTTCCAGAATTTGGATACAAACTGAGACCCCCGATCCGACACCACATCGGAGGGTACCCCGTGAAGTCTCACAATCTCCCCAATGAACACCTGCGCAAGAGTTTTAGCATTAGGAAGAGCAGGAAGAGCGATAAAATGTGCCATCTTGCTGAACCTGTCCACTACAACGAGTATGACTGTTTTACCTGAAGACGGCGGGAGGTCCGTAATAAAGTCCATGGACAGATGAGTCCACGGACGCTCCGGGATTTTCAAAGGTAAGAGGGCCCCAGACGGATGGGTATGTGGGGTCTTAGAGCGCGCACAAACCCCACAGGACGCGACAAAAGTTACCACCTCCTTATTTAAGTTAGGCCACCAAAACCGGCGTGAAAGGAGATCCACAGTTGCTTTACTCCCTGGGTGTCCTGCCAAAGCTGAATTATGGTGTGCCTCGATTACCTTTTGTCTTAACTGATCTGGAACAAACAGTCTCCCTGGAGGTCCAACAGGGCGTCCCCCTGAGCCTCCAGTACCTCCTCCTCAAGCTCAGAGCATACAGCCGACACCACCACCCCTCCTGAAGGATAGAAACCGGGTCATCCGTCTTCCCGGCCCCAGGGAAACTGCGAGATAAGGCATCTGCCTTTACATTTTTTGACCCAGGACGATATGTGACGACAAAATTAAACCTGGTAAAAAACAACAACCACCTAGCTTGTCTGGGATTCAGACGTTTTGCGGACTCTAAATATAGCAGGTTCTTGTGATCGGTAATGACGGTGACCGGGTGGACTGCCCCCTCCAAAAAATAACGCCACTCTTCAAAAGCTAACTTTACCAGGGGACGGACCTTGAGATAATACCGCTCCCACCCCTACCTCAGAAGCGTCTACCTCCACAATGAACGGCTGAGCTGCATCAGGTTGAATGAGTATGGGTGCCGAAGCAAAACATTTTTTCAAGGAGGAAAACGCTTGACAAGCTTTGTCAGACCACCTTGAAAAATCCGTCCCTTTTTTAGTCATGTCAGTGAGAGGTTTAACTATGGACGAGAAATTACGAATAAATTTCCGGTAGTAGTTAGCAAACCCCAGGAAACATTGTAATGCCTTAAGATCCTCTGGCAGATCCCACTCAAGAACTGCCCGCACTTTCCCAGGTCCATACGAAAACCGGAAGCTGACACCAGGAATCCTAAAAACTGAAGTTCCTGTACAGCGAACACACACTTCTCCCATTTGGCGTACAGTTTATTGTCCCGCAAGATCTACAACACCTGCCTCACATGCTCCTGATGAGACACAAGATCCGGCGAGTAAATTAAGATGTCATCCAGATATATGACAACAAACTGTCCCACTAGGTGGCGAAAGATGTCATTAACAAAATGTTGAAACACCGCCGGGGCATTAGTCAGACCAAATGGCATGACAAGGTTCTCATAATGCCCCTCCGGAGTGTTAAACGCCATCTTCCACTCATCCCCCTCTTCATCCTAATCAGATTATACGCCCCCCTGAGATCCAACTTAGAGAACCATTTGGCGCCCACGATCTGATTGAAGAGATCGGGAATAAGTGGGAGCGGATACGGATATCGGACCGTAATCCGATTAAGTTCACGGAAATCCAGGCAAGGGCGTAGGCCTCCATCTTTCTTCTTCACAAAGAAGAACCCCGCGGCCACCGGGGAAGATGAAGGTCTAAACCAGGGGAGGAGTCCCGAGGAGATAATTTGCATATTCCCAGTGCCTTCTGGGATAAGTGAAGAGTCTCCGCGAGCTCAAGGAACACTGGATTTTGGCTGTTGCAGCTGAAAGGAGGACATCAGTAAACCAGGGGAGGAGTCCCGAGGAGATAATTTGCATATTCCCAGTGCCTTCTGGATAAGTGAAGAGTCTCCGCGAGCTCAAGGAACACTGGATTTTGGCTGTTGCAGCTGAAAGGAGGACATCAGTAAACCAGGGGAGGAGTCCCGAGGAGATAATTTGCATATTCCCAGTGCCTTCTGGGGTAAGTGAAGAGTCTCCGCGAGCTCAAGGAACACTGGATTTTGGCTGTTGCAGCTGAAAGGAGGACATCAGTAAACCAGGGGAGGAGTCCCGAGGAGATAATTTGCATATTCCCAGTGCCTTCTGGGATAAGTGAAGAGTCTCCGCGAGCTCAAGGAACACTGGATTTTGGCTGTTGCAGCTGAAAGGAGGACATCAGTAAACCAGGGGAGGAGTCCCGAGGAGATAATTTGCATATTCCCAGTGCCTTCTGGGATAAGTGAAGAGTCTCCGCGAGCTCAAGGAACACTGGATTTTGGCTGTTGCAGCTGAAAGGAGGACATCAGTAAACCAGGGGAGGAGTCCCGAGGAGATAATTTGCATATTCCCAGTGCCTTCTGGGATAAGTGAAGAGTCTCCGCGAGCTCAAGGAACACTGGATTTTGGCTGTTGCAGCTGAAAGGAGGACATCAGTAAACCAGGGGAGGAGTCCCGAGGAGATAATTTGCATATTCCCAGTGCCTTCTGGGATAAGTGAAGAGTCTCCGCGAGCTCAAGGAACACTGGATTTTGGCTGTTGCAGCTGAAAGGAGGACATCAGTAAACCAGGGGAGGAGTCCCGAGGAGATAATTTGCATATTCCCAGTGCCTTCTGGGATAAGTGAAGAGTCTCCGCGAGCTCAAGGAACACTGGATTTTGGCTGTTGCAGCTGAAAGGAGGACATCAGTAAACCAGGGGAGGAGTCCCGAGGAGATAATTTGCATATTCCCAGTGCCTTCTGGGATAAGTGAAGAGTCTCCGCGAGCTCAAGAACACTGGATTTTGGCTGTTGCAGCTGAAAGGAGGACATCAGTAAACCAGGGGAGGAGTCCCGAGGAGATAATTTGCATATTCCCAGTGCCTTCTGGGATAAGTGAAGAGTCTCCGCGAGCTCAAGGAACACTGGATTTTGGCTGTTGCAGCTGAAAGGAGGACATCAGTAAACCAGGGGAGGAGTCCCGAGGAGATAATTTGCATATTCCCAGTGCCTTCTGGGATAAGTGAAGAGTCTCCGCGAGCTCAAGGAACACTGGATTTTGGCTGTTGCAGCTGAAAGGAGGACATCAGTAAACCAGGGGAGGAGTCCCGAGGAGATAATTTGCATATTCCCAGTGCCTTCTGGGATAAGTGAAGAGTCTCCGCGAGCTCAAGGAACACTGGATTTTGGCTGTTGCAGCTGAAAGGAGGACATCAGTAAACCAGGGGAGGAGTCCCGAGGAGATAATTTGCATATTCCCAGTGCCTTCTGGGATAAGTGAAGAGTCTCCGCGAGCTCAAGGAACACTGGATTTTGGCTGTTGCAGCTGAAAGGAGGACATCAGTAAACCAGGGGAGGAGTCCCGAGGAGATAATTTGCATATTCCCAGTGCCTTCTGGGATAAGTGAAGAGTCTCCGCGAGCTCAAGGAACACTGGATTTTGGCTGTTGCAGCTGAAAGGAGGACATCAGTAAACCAGGGGAGGAGTCCCGAGGAGATAATTTGCATATTCCCAGTGCCTTCTGGGATAAGTGAAGAGTCTCCGCGAGCTCAAGGAACACTGGATTTTGGCTGTTGCAGCTGAAAGGAGGACATCAGTAAACCAGGGAGGAGTCCCGAGGAGATAATTTGCATATTCCCAGTGCCTTCTGGGATAAGTGAAGAGTCTCCGCGAGCTCAAGGAACACTGGATTTTGGCTGTTGCAGCTGAAAGGAGGACATCAGTAAACCAGGGGAGGAGTCCCGAGGAGATAATTTGCATATTCCCAGTGCCTTCTGGGATAAGTGAAGAGTCTCCGCGAGCTCAAGGAACACTGGATTTTGGCTGTTGCAGCTGAAAGGAGGACATCAGTAAACCAGGGGAGGAGTCCCGAGGAGATAATTTGCATATTCCCAGTGCCTTCTGGGATAAGTGAAGAGTCTCCGCGAGCTCAAGGAACACTGGATTTTGGCTGTTGCAGCTGAAAGGAGGACATCAGTAAACCAGGGGAGGAGTCCCGAGGAGATAATTTGCATATTCCCAGTGCCTTCTGGGATAAGTGAAGAGTCTCCGCGAGCTCAAGGAACACTGGATTTTGGCTGTTGCAGCTGAAAGGAGGACATCAGTAAACCAGGGGAGGAGTCCCGAGGAGATAATTTGCATATTCCCAGTGCCTTCTGGGATAAGTGAAGAGTCTCCGCGAGCTCAAGGAACACTGGATTTTGGCTGTTGCAGCTGAAAGGAGGACATCAGTAAACCGCGCGCCTAGAGGCGCGCGAGTTTTGGCTTATATTTCACCGCTTGATTATCTCTTGAACAATAAGAACATGGAAGAGGCCAGGAGCCATGTGGTGAGCTGCATTTCTTGCTACATGTTCATAGACTTACCAGTGGAAAAGCCAAATTTCACATGCCACAAATGCAAGCTTGTGTCCCTGTTGGAGGAAAAGTTGCAAAATCTGGAAGAGAGGTTATCTACATTGAAGACCATTAAGGAAGGTGAAGAGTTCTTAGACAGAGCAGAATTATCTCTTCATGGTACAGAAAGAGAAGAAATTCGAAGTGCAACTGAAGAAACAGAGGAATGGAAGCATGTGACCCAAAGAAGCAGGAGGATCAGGAGGCAGTCAGCACCAATTCTGCTCAGAAACCAGTACCAGGCTCTTACACAGGAGAACGATGAAGAAATACATCAGGATAAGACTTTGCCCACAAAGAGTAACCTTGTACGCCCTCAGAGTCCTCCTGGATGGAGAAAGAAAAATGTTGTGAAGAAGAAACGGAGAGTTGTTGTCATGGGGGATTCCCTGTTGAGAGGAACAGAGGCTGCTATCTGCAGACCAGATATAACCTCAAGAGAAATGTGCTGTCTTCCAGGTGCAAAAATTAAAGATGTGTCTGACAGGATATCAGGACTCTTCAGACCTAAAGATGACTACCCATTCCTGCTAATACATGTGGGGACAAATGACACCACAAGAAGTGACCTGGAAACCATCTGCAGTGACTTTGAAAACTTAGGTAAGAAAGTGAAAGAACTGGGAGCGCAGGTGGTCTTCTCCTCCATCCTTCCAGTGGATGGCCATGGAACAAGGAGGTGGAATAAGATTCTGCAGGTGAACAACTGGCTACGTCGATGGTGCCGTCAGCAAGGATTTGGATTTCTGGATCACGGAGTGAATTACCTGTACGATGGACTACTTGCTAGAGATGGGGTGCACCTTACGAAGACTGGAAAACATGTATTTGGAAGTCGCCTTGCTACACTCATCAGGAGAGCTTTAAACTAGAACAATGTGGGAAGGGAAGCAAAACGCCAGCAAAAGCCATACACCTGACAAATGCTATTGAGAACTCTGCTATTAGAAGTGAAGGGGAAGTACAAAGACAAAAAAATCTACATAATAAAAATATTGAAGAAAGAGAAACCAATCACAAACTAAAGTGTTTCTATACGAATGCACAAAGCATGGGCAACAAACAAGGAGAACTGGAGCTACTAACGCAGGAGAAGAAATATGATGTCATTGGAATCACTGAGACTTGGTGGGACGATACACATGATTGGAATACAAGGCTAGAAGGTTACAACTTATTTGCAAGAAACAGACTTGATAAACGAGGAGGAGGTGTTGCATTGTATGTTAGAAAAGCGTATATCTGCACAGAGATTGAAGCTTCAGAGACTGGGAGTTCTGTGGAAACTGTTTGGGTAAGAATACAAGGACAGAACAATGGAAAGGACACCATTGTAGGCATTTACTACAGGCCGCCTGTGCAAGCTGAAGATATGGATGAACTCTTTATGCATCAAATGGCCAAGTTCTCCAAAAAATATGACATAGTGGTCATGGGAGATTTCAACTATCCAGACATTTGTTGGGAATCTCTCTCAGGCAAAACTAACAGGTCCAGGAAATTCTTATCCTCTCTTGCTGACAACTTTATCTTCCAAAAGGTAATGGAGAAAACAAGGGGATCTGCTACCTTGGATCTAATCCTCATAAACAGGGAGGAAATGGTGGAGGAGGTAAGAGTGGCTGGGACCCTAGGAGGTAGTGACCATTCTATTTTAGAATTTTGGATAACAAGAGGAGGAAGACCTGTGAAGACTCAGACGTCAAGGTTAGATTTCAGAAAGGCAGATTTTAAGGAACTCAGAAAGAGAATTGGAGGGATCCAATGGCTGGATATCCTTAAGGACAAAAATGTCCAGGAAGGATGGAAAATCTTGAAAAATGAGATTCTCAAAGCACAATCGTTAACAATTCCGAAAAGAGGGAAGAATGGGAAGCATTTAAGAAAACCAGGATGGATGAACATAGAACTTAAACACATGCTAAAAAGGAAGAAAGAAATGTTTATCAAATGGAAAGAGGGAGGCATATCTAAAGAAGAATATAATGCTGTCTGCAGAACCTGCAGGGCACAAATCAGATTATCTAAAGCTGACAATGAATTAAGGCTTGCAAGTGACGTCAAAAGCAACAAAAAAGGATTTTGGGGATACGTCAAAAGTAAAAGAAAAGTCAAAGATGCTATAGGATTTTTACAGGATGAAAATGATGAAATGGTAAGTCAGGATGTTGAGTAGGCTGAACTTTTAAATTCCTATTTTGCATCTGTTTTCTCTCAGAAAGGAAATGTAACATCAACTGATCTTCACTGTCCTATTAAAGGAATAGAAGAATCCAGGATATCTATAAACAGAAAGACAGTGAGGAAACACTTAGCTAACCTAAATGAATTCAAGTCTCCAGGTCCAGATGAATTACACCCCAGGGTACTGAAGGAGATAGCAGAAGAAATTCTTGAACCACTGTCCATAATCTTTGAAAATTCTTGGAGAACAGGAGAAGTCCCAGAAGACTGGAGAAGAGCAAATGTTGTTCCTATCTTCAAAAAGGGGAAGAAGGTGGACCCAGGGAACTACAGGCCGGTGAGTCTGACTTCTATACCAGGAAAGATCTTTGAACAAATTATTAAAGAACATGTATGCAAGTACCTGGATAAGAATGAAGTGATTGAACAGAGTCAGCATGGGTTTGTAACTAATAAGTCATGTCAGACTAACTTAATTTCCTTCTATGACAGAATCACTGACTGGGTGGATCAGGGAAATGCTGTAGATATAGTATATCTTGACTTCAGCAAAGCATTTGACAAAGTATCTCACACAATCCTTATTGAAAAAATGACTAAGTATGGAATGGACAAGGCAACTGTTAGGTGGATTCATAACTGGCTTAGTGATCGGACCCAAAGAGTGGTTGTAAATGGCTGCACATCCAGTTGGAAGAATGTCTCAAGTGGGGTACCACAAGGCTCTGTTTTGGGCCCTGTATTGTTCAACATCTTTATCAATGATTTAGATGAAGGAATTGAGGGTAAATTGATCAAATTTGCTGATGACACAAAGCTAGGAGGGGTAGCTAATACTAGAGAAGAGAGAGAGAGGATTCAAAAAGATATACATAAACTGGAGCAGTGGGCAGCAACTAACAGAATGGATTTTAACAGGGAAAAATGCAAAGTACTACATCTGGGCAATAAAAATGAAAAAAGCATATACAAAATGGGAGGAATAGGGCTAAGTAACAGCACATGTGAAAAAGACTTGGGTATACTAATTGATCACAGACTTAACATGAGTCAACAGTGTGATGCAGCAGCAAAAAAGGCAAATGCAATTCTAGGATGTATCAACAGAAGCATACAGTCTAGATCACGTGAGGTCATTATTGCCCTCTACTCCTCTTTGGTCAGACCTCATCTGGAATACTGTGTCCAGTTTTGGGCACCACATTTTAAAAAAGACATCAACAAACTGGAGCAAGTTCAGAGAAGAGCCACCAGAATGGTGACCGGTCTGCAAACCATGTCCTATGAGGAAAGGTTGCAGGATTTGGGAATGTTTAGCTTGCAAAAAAGAAGACTGAGAGGAGACTTAATAGCTGTCTACAAATATCTCAAGGGCTGTCACATTGTAGAAGGATCATCTTTATTCTCATTTGCGCAAGGAAAGACTAGAAGCAATGGGATGAAACTGAATGGGAGGAGACACAGATTAGATATTAGAAAAAACTTTTTGACAGTTAGGGTGATCAATGAGTGGAACAGGCTGCCACAAGAGGTGGTGAGTTCTCCTTCAATGGAAGTCTTCAAACAGAGGCTGGATAGACATCTGTCTGGGATGATTTAGAGAATCCTGCTTTGAGCAGGGGGTTGGACCAGATGACCCAGGAGGTCCCTTCCAACTCTACCATTCTATGATTCTATGATAATATGCCCCTTAGCCAGACTCTCCGAAATATAATCCTTCATGGCCTGCCTCTCAGGACCAGAAAGGTTATACAACCTAGATTTCGGTAACTTGGCTTCAGGGAGCAATTTTACAGAACAGTCATACGTGCGATGAGGAGGTAGTTCTTGACACCCATTCTCTGAAAATACATCCTCAAAGTCAACCAGAAATGGAGGTAAGACCCTAGGCATGACAGCACCGATGACCGTGTTCATGCAGTTTTTATTACAGAATTCACTCCACTGGTTTATCTTTCTGGATTGCCAATAAATAACCGGGTTATGCTTAGTTAACCAAGGAAGGCCCAGCACTATAGGAGTGGGAAGACCCTCCAACACGTAACAAGACAATAGTTCTTTATGTATCGCCTCCACTCGAAGATCTATGTTATGCACGGCTTGCAAAAAACTACCTTGACCGAGAGGCCTGGCGTCGATCGAGAATATGGGGATGGGTTTAGCCAATACACTCAGTCGCATACCTTGAACCCGGGCAAACCGAGCGTCCACCAGATTAGCCCCGGCCCCACTATCCAGAAGAACAGATATCCCCTCAGTTCTCGTACCCACCACCACCTCCGCCGGTACGAGAAATTGAGACGGCCTGGGGACGAAATACATACTCCCAGATTGTCGTCCACCACACAACCTGGGATCAATAGTTTTCCGGCGACTTCTCGCTCTGCAAAGGACGGGATGGACACCCCCCAATAAAATGTCCCTTTCTCCCGCAGTAGAAACACCTTCCTGTCTTGCGGCGCACTGCCGATCCCCTCCCTCGGAATGATGTCCCTCCTAACTGCATAGGCTCCTCTGGACTGACCAGGGGAACCTCCATATAAGGGGCCTTAGTAGAAGGTGGAGTCATCACGGGCGGAGTTACCCCGCACCTCTCCCGCAGCCGTCTATCAATGCGAATAGCAAGGGCCATAGCGGCTTCCAGTGACGTGGGAGGGTCATACTGCACCAACACATCTTTTAATTTGTCAGATAAACCTTGACAAAACTGGCTCCTAAGAGCCGGGTCATTCCACTGGGTGTCCGTGGCCCACCTACGGAACTCCGAAGAAAATTCCTCTGCCGGACGATCTCCCTGCTGTATCTTACGTAACTTAGTTTCAGCAAGGGAGACCCGATCCGGGTCATCATATACAAGACCCAGAGCTGCGAAAAATCTATCCACTGACTGGAGAGCCGGGGAGCCCGGGGGGAGAGAGAACGCCCAGGATTGGGGGTCCCCTTGTATGAGCGAGATGATAATTCCCACCCTTTGATCATCACTCCCCGATGACCGAGGTCGCAGCCGAAAGTACAATTTACATGCCTCCCGGAAAGCAAAAAATTTGTCCCGCCCTCCAGTGAACCTGTCAGGGAGAGCTACTTTAGGTTCAGGTCTGGCTTGCTCCAGGGGGTACAAAACCTTGGACTTAACGTCCGTCAGCTCCATGGACAAACTCTGCAACTGCTGAGCTAGACTGGCTACTGGATCCATGGTGGCTGGGGAGAATCTTTAGTATGGTCGGTGAAAATGTCACGCTGTCTCTGTATACAGGAGGACCGGGGTCTATGCTGACCCTAAGCAGGGGTCCTGACTAATCCCTCTACCTGGAGGTACTGTTGATGGTACAGAGGTCCAGGCCGCCAGCGTAACCCTATCTCCTGTGAATCCCTGAGCACTGTAATCTAGTCCTGAGAAGGACCCTGATTACCACCACAGGGAACGGGAAGGTAACTGCCTACACACAGTATAAGACGAACGAGACAGTACAAGAGGTAAAATAAAAGACCACCTTGCATACAAAACTCACACTACAAATACAGAGGGAACACCAACGGGTAAGGAGATAAATAATAAAGCGAGGAGAGGAGAAAACCACAACAGGTACTCTTAGCTTTAGACTTCTCAATACGATCCGCTCTGCTGGTCTGCATGAATGCTTTCACCGACACTTCCCTAGCAGACTGGCAGGTATTTGAAGGAATCTCATTAGTGCATAATTAACTGCAGCCGGGCAAGGCTGGGCCTTGTCTAGCACAGAGAGAGGGAGAATTAACTCCCTCACTGCCAACAAACACCAAGAACCAAAAGCTCAGCTGTGAGAAGTCAGGTTGTGTAATCGCGACAATCTTCGTGGCGACACACCCGTGACAACTGGTCCTTGGGGTACCACCTATTACTGCCCTGGACCATGAGCTATCACCCATTACTACATTGGTCCTTGGTCTTCATGTCATGACGTGCATTGGGCCGCCACGATACAGGGTCTAGTATGCACTTGGACGTGAAGATGGACTGATATGAAGGATTGGACTGGATGTGGTTCAGGGCAGCGGACATCTCTTTGCTCATCTCTAGCTGGTGGCCCTTTTGGTTTTCTGTGGTTAATCAAAATCCAGATGAAGGCCAAAGAGCAGAACCACTGGAAGAAGGAGACATTATTCTATGTTTGTTGCAAAAACATCCAACGTTTCGGCCAAATCATTATCCTTTCTCAAGCTTATTGTAGCCGTAACGTGACACGTTGTGTTGTGCTGCCTCCTTCTTCCAATATTTTTGCTCTTGTGTGGTGGTATGTCTGGGATATTCCACCATGAGGTGAGCCCCCTGGTCAATGGTTCACAAGCCAGGACTTGGAGTGTTTTTCTCACTGCTAACTTTATTGGAGGCCAAAAGAGCGTTATTTTTGGCTTGGTTGGACTATTGCGGATATTGTGGATATTTCCCCAGGATTTTTGACCTGTGTTGACCTGACCTAAAAATATCAGAGCGATTCCCAAACGAGTGCAATTATTGCTCCCTCGTTGTGTCCTGAAATGCTACAGTTTCATAAATGGTCTATGCACAAAGCTGACGCCATTTATGGTAATTTTTTTTCCCATATACAACCTATCGCAAAACCCAGTTATATGGAGCAAATAAAGAATTGCGTTGTGGTTGTTCTGGTAGGGATGACTGGGGTCCCCCATTATAGTAATTGTTGATGGTTCCACTGCAACAGTTATCCTTTATCCATGGATATTTCCCAAGAGGACACAGCCCAGGACTGGAAAAATATAGCAACTTTCTTCCAGAAACAGCGCCACCCTAGTTCACAGGATGTATCTGGCATTGCAGCCCCTGACCATTGAAGATGATGCGACTGAACCACGCACAACTCTGGACAGGCATGGCTTTTTTTTTTGCAAAAGTTCAGCCATAATTTTCTAATTCTGGACAGAAACGTAGAAGCACAATGATGCCTGAAGAGCTTGTTACGGAGCAGAATGCTGATTATTGCCTGCACGCGTGTGGCTGTCTGCTCTTATCGCAGGGATCGGCTTCTCTTCACTCGTCAGACTTGTTTTATGGGACAGATTTTCACAACATGTCATAACTGGGTTGGGGCAGGGGGTCAGTCGGTAATCCTCCTAGTCTAACCTGCCTGGATACAAGGTAGTAAAAGTGACTATTAATACGGTGAGAATATTTCATCAGACAAAAGGGTCCTGTCAGGCTTGTAACTACAAAGTAAGCAAAGTGCGGAGAGGAATGGCTCCAACATGTGGCCCTCCAACCTTCACAAACCTACAACCAAAACTATAACCTTAAGTCTTGGAGAACCACACGTTGGAGATCACTGATCGACGGGATCAATGACAGCAGCTTTCCAGTGGCAACACACTGCCCCCGCAGTGGAAATAAAGTATTGCAAGGTGAACATTATCGATTCCTTTAATATCTCCCCTCTTAGGTAATGGATTTGGGTCTTGAATGTGTGATATCCCCCAGATAGTGTTTCCCAAAACAACACAACCCCTTTAATATATCTGTGCAACAGGGATCTTATCTTATCAAACTTCTTCTTCCAGGCAGATGGGGGCTTTTATCCCCATAACTAGACCCCCTTTCCAGCAAGTGACTCCCTGTCTATGATCATGATTGTGTTTCAACACCAGGGATTGGTGACACAAGTGAAGTGTTGGGGAAGCACCAAGCTCCAGGAGGCTTCTGCGGAGACTCTTCTAGAGGTCTCCTAGGTTTAACCTTTTCCAAAAGCTTCCTGGACGTTTCCAAGTTGCACGTGTGCTAAAGGGGAACCAAGGTGACAGTCTCACCTGAGTCCCGGTGACCAGAGTCCCTAGAAGACCTCAGTATTATAAGTGGCACCTGGTAAGTGAGAGCTGTCCCGAATGTGCTGGAAAGATCCAGATTTTTCCTGAATATTCTGGGATGTCCTAGTTGGGGTGAAGAACCCTATTGCAAATTTTGCTTCAGAGTCCATGAAATCAAATCCAGGTCTCCCAGATCATCTTAGGAACCACCACATGATTTCCAATAGACCGGAATTTGCTTTGAGTTTTTGGAAACAATCGCAGAAAATTCAAGGAAGTTCTGGACTGAGAAGGGTGCGGATTTGCTTAAACCCTGTCCAAAAGTAGGCATTGCAACCTGGTTTGGGGTGTTTAAGAGACAGGACTGGTTGGGACCATACTAGGGACCACCACATAGTTGTCAACAGTCCAGAATTTGCCGGGACTTTCCTGACTTTTTGGAAACAATCGCTGAAAATTCACAGTTGTTCTGTCTGGGAAGGGTGCGGTTTTGCTCAAACCCACCCAAAGGTACCTGGTATGGGGCGTTTGTAGGATTGGTAGTGTGTATCCATGGAGAGATATAGACTGGCATAAGAGCTGTATACCAAGTAGGACATTTTTAATTGAGACTATTTGGAAAGTTTCTTCTTTTTGTATTTCGCCTGCGCTGGAATTATACAATTGGTCGCCTTGACGCTCAGAATTGCGGGATGAGAACGCTGATTTTTTTTTTTTAAATTTTTAATGCAATTTAAAAGTTCCAAAGCTAAATACGACGACTTTCACACGGGTCGTCGTGTATATTTGACACCCAAACTAAATTCATTACCTCTGCCGCGACCGGGCCAAACAATCGCATCAGAAGACATTGCAGAGTGCCTAAAGCTTTTCAAACTTTGATTTGTCATTTTCCTTAGAAATTGAACACATCCCTGGCCTATTGTGCATTTACTACATAAGGACATGTTAATACAGGAGATGTCTGTTTATTACACTCCGCAGACAGCGAGGGAAATTCCACTCATGTCGGCAGAAAGCTGTATACACACACGATACTAACTCCGCGGTGCGCGCCGCCGGAGATAGATAAGGAGCCAACACTTATCGGCTGCGAGTCCGGATCATCAATGTTGTCTCTGCAGTCAGCAGTAGGGGTTCGGTTGCAGAGGTAACATTTGCACTGATGCAACAAATCGGCCACAAATTGGCTTCAAAATCCGCACGTGCTGCATGCAAACTTGGGTGAAGATTTTATCTGATGCTTTGCAAAATTCACTGCAAATATTTGCAACAGAATGAAAAATCTGCATCATGTTCTTAATTCAATGCAGATTTTTACCACTACATGTTATGTTTTGTAAATTATTGAGGATTTGCTGCAGAATACGACATTAAGTATTATTGCAGAGGATTTGTGGAGCGTCCACCGGAAAATCCGCATCTCACAGATTTTCTAAATTTCTGCTGCTTTTTATTTTACGTTGCAATTTTTTTTTTACCCTTTGCAGTAAATGGGGCGAATCTGCATCCAATTTGCAACAATATCCACTATGAATCCAGTGGATAAGTTGCTGACTTTGATGGAGATTTTCCACAGTTTTCAACCTTTGGAGTGGGCGAAATCCACAGTGAAAATCTGCAGCATAAATCGGATAAATACTTCTGAAATGACATTAATAAATCCTTTTATCTGCTGATTCTGCACTGATTTTTCCTGAGACTTGCGTGCACTTACCCACTGAGGGAAACTTCTCAAAAACTCCAAACTCTGCAAAAACGTCAAGTTTCCGCTCCAACAACAGAGCAGCAAGACTCTGTGTGAACGTATCCTAAGACTATGTGCACACAGGAGTTTATGGAGTTGTTTTTTGGAGCTGGTTCATTAAAAAAACTTTTGGAAAACTGCTTAAAAAAACACTTGAAAGACTCTTTTGATTCACTTCTATTGTAAAACTGCTTTGCTGTTCACATGTTCGGTCTTTTTTATCCACTTTAAGTTTTGAAAAATGTTGGAGAAACAAAACGTGCATTTTAGATCTTGATGGAATCTTCAGAGCAAAATTAAAAAAAAAAAAAAACTTCCAAAAACTCCCAAAAGGAGCATGTTTGACGTAAAAAAAACTCAAGGGAAAACACACCGCAAGGATTGTATGAGGCTGTAGACGTGGTATTGGGAAAAAACGGACTGACAGGTATTGTGCAAAAGCAAAAATCTTTGCGTAAGTCCAAAAATGTGAACGTTTCAGGAAAAGCAGAACACGTGGAGCTGAGATTTTTCTGGACGTGCGATCAGGCAGCATGTGGGGGAGTCTGGGTATATACTGCCCCTAGTGGCCGAGATAGAAATAAAACATGGATTCAGTATACGGTATATCCCCACTCCATAGGACTGACATGGAGCCATCATATATTTATAGCCCAAAAAGTTGCGATTTTCTGCAAATAAAAGTTATTTTATTTAAAAAAAAAAAAAAAAAGTTTTACAACTTTGTGATTAAATGTTTCACTTTTTAAAATCTTTGGGAACATTTTTATGCTCAGAGTCTGAAAACTCCAAAAGGGAAGAACAACGTGATCCTGCAGGCGCACCCGCAGCGGCCAATAGTCACATGTAGGGAGCAAAATTTTTGGCATTGTCAGACTGTGAAGTCCTCAGGCCTTTATGCATAAGTTAAAAAAAAAAAAAAAAGTTAATTTCCATGCACAAAAAAAGTGCAAACATACAGATCAGGACAGGGGGGAAGGAAACCATGGCTGCAAAAGGGCTGCTGCAGGAGGGTGCAAACAGATAGGGCCATGTGGTTCAATGCAATCAGTGAAGGAAGGGGTTAACGGTGCAAGAATGTCTCAATGAAGCTTTGATGGCTGAGTGATAACAGGAGCCTTTGTCCTACTTCCTCCCCACATAGCTGCTCAGTGCCATGCTGGCTTTTATGAATGGCCGCCGAGCCTGCAGCTGATTTGCTGAGTTATTTGCAGCCTGCACAAATAGGAAACCTGCACCGCTCCATAGAGATCAGCGCCGAGCCGTTAGGTCTAATCCAGATGGAGGCGAACGACGGTGCAAGCTGCTGGGAGTTGTAGTCCCATTTGTAAGATTTGACTATTTGACGCTTCCGCTTTCGGATTTGCTTTCGGCCGAAGGAGGGGAGAGGACTGTAAATAAATATATAAAAATCCCACAAATCTATATGGGAAGTAGTCCTAAAGATGTGCACATGTGTAAAAGTGAAGTAAAAAAGTTTTCTCCATTTGATCATCCGTGGAAATCGGAGCACACTCAGATGTCATCCTGATGCGGTACGATTTTTTTCATGCGCCCGTTGATTTGCATCGCTGATTTTGATCTTAACCTTGAATCAGACTTGGACATGTCTCCATGATTTTCTGCCGTCCGTTTTGACATGTGAACGGTCCCATAGACTCCCACAGGTATGAGTGGTATCTGTGGGAAAAACATGGGTAGTACTCGTCAGGGCTGCCACCAGGAATTTCGAGCCTCATTCTGGCAACATTTTCGGGCTTCCTGGAGACTCCGCCCAGGCTCCACCTCAGCTCTGCCTCCAGTCCTCAAACTTTCCACAGTCCCACCGGCCATTCTTGGAAAAACTCCACTTCTGCACCACGTCCTCACCAATCACACATTAACAGTTCCCATCGAACATCATATCACATACATAGCCAGCAGCTTTTGTTTTGATCAAAAGATTTTTTTAAGCCGCCACCACGACAAGGTAGACCTCTTTGGCCGGGCCCTACTCTAATGTAACTTATTAAACATTTGTTAAAATATCCAATACTCTTTTTCGGTATATTTTTATCTATTTTTCTTTAAGGGAATGTGTCACATCCATTTTTTAAAATGAACAATAATACCGCATACAAGAGACAAATACCATTACACCATGACCAGACCACATATTACTACCACATAGTGACCGAAAAATACCATATACAGGGAACAAATACCACCACACAGTGACCAGACCACATAACATCACCCCATAATGACCGAATAATACCACATACAGTGGACAAATACCGCAACACCATGTCCAGACCACATATTACCATCACATAGTGACCGAATAATATCACATACAGTGGACAAATACCGCAACACCATGACCAGACCACATATTACCATCACATAGTGACCGAATAATATCACATTCAGTGGACAAATACCGCAACACCATGACTAGACCACATATTACCACCACATAGTGACCAAAAAATACCACATACAGGGAACAAATACCGCAACACCATGACCAGATCACATATAACCACCACATAGTGATCAAATAATGCCACATACAAGGGACAAATAACGCCACCCTATGACCGATCACATATCACATCCCATAGTGACCGAATAATACCACATGGAGGAGACAAATACTGCCACACCATGACTAGACCACCCTCAATTCATCATTTGCTCCCCCCCACACACATTTAATTCATTTGATAAAAAAAAATAAGTTTTTCATGCTTACCTCTCATATGATCCCCTGCAGCTCAACTTCTGGACTGCTATTCTGGCGTGCGTACATGCCATCACCTATGCAATGACATCATTGTGTAGGCGGCATCACCAGTACACCACAGAAGAGGCAGAGGGAGCGCCCCTGGAGCTGTGTGACTTCTGTTTTGAAGGCAGCGGAGCTCCAGGAAAGCTCTCAGCGCAGAGATGTGGGCTGCCGGCGCACAATACATTATTATACCCTGGGGCCTGGTGAGCAGAAGCAAAAGAGGACCCCAGACTGCTTCCGGGCCTCCCTCTTGGCTTTGTTCCCCAGGCCCCATACACAAGTAAGGGCAGTAATGCCCTGATGGCGGCCCTGGTTCTCGTACGTGAAAATAGGACATCTGAATGAACCCTTTCTGATATGATGGAGCTGGATTCAGGCGGCATGTATCAGCTGTCATTTACAAAAGGGAAAAATTGTATCATGTCTGCAATGAAAACTGCTACAAAATCGGTAGAATTTAATCCACCCCTTAAAGAGATGTTCTCAAGATAGAACTTCAGCGGCGCACCGCACCTTTGCCTCCTGACTTCCTGCGTACCACGGGGCAGTGTGCTCCTGAATGATTGACAGTTCAGACCGATCTGTGCTGTCTCCTCGGCAGCTGTGCCTCCTACATAGCAGTGCGGTAGCTGGTGATGCAGCTGCAGAGCATTGAGTTACAAGCTGTGTACAAAAGAGCTTGTAAGCACTGCGCTCCTTACCAAGGAAACCAGCTGCCTGTGATGGGCTGAAGAGGAGGCCAATATCCTAGGCAGCGAGTGATAAACCATACATTTTAAAATACCTCCAAATTATCGATTAAAAATAACATAAATTGAGATTTGTCTGCAATTTTAACAAACTCCATTAGAAGTGATTGTAGATGAGGTGTAATACCAGTCACAGCCTATGGAAAAAGTGGCACTATTTCCGAAAAAAATAAAGACCTTTTTTTCCTTTTCTCAAACCTTCGAACTTGCGGAACCCCCTTCTAGGTTCCCCTAAGATGTCTCCGAGTATCCCTCTGTGACCTCGGTCTGCTTGTGTCTGGGTGGTTGCATTTCTTCTTCACATGTGGATCTATGTTGGACTTCATTCAGCCGTTCCAGAGCGTCAGGCGGGAAAATAAGACTATTTTTTTCTTTTTTTACAGTTTTTTTCAGGCGTTAGGAGAGTGCCCGCCGCATTTAATCCTGCTTATTACACGAGTGCTGCTCATTTTCTTCCCGGCGCTGGAGCCAAACGCTGTGTAATTGGCGCTTTCTTAAGAACGGCCTTGTTAAGTAAAACATGTTTTAAACAAATTCAGATGCGAAGTCTGAGAAGAGATGATGAGACGGCGTTTGGCAGGAAAACACGACCCCAAAAAATTCTTGTCTGTGCTGCTTCATCTACTCTAAGCCTTGCTTCAATTATAAAAAAAAATCCCTCGATCCCACCAGCAATGTCCGCACCCCCTGTTCACATCACCAGTCCGGCAGTATTAGCTCCTCTAGTCGTCCTTCCTCCAGTGAGGCAGACCACACTACTGCTATAATTCCCGGGTTGTCGGGGCCCCGGCCATCCAGCGCCACTTTCAACCGTATCTGAATCCCCAAGGGGCAATGTACTGTGAGTTCATCACAAAGCGGCATCACATTGTGTGGGCGTACTAACAGTGCATGATATTGTGTGGGGGCGTTATCGGGTCATTGTATTGTGTGGAAGAACTGAGGGTCATCATCCTGTGTGGGGGGGACAAAAGGTGCACCATTCTGTTGGGGGACTGAGGGCAGCATGATATTGTGCAGGGGCACTGCAATGGCACCTTAGGGTGTATAGGGCAGTGAGGGGGCATCAAATTGTTTGGGTGCATTGGGGCAGTATCATATTGGGTGGGGGCATTAAGGTGGAATTATACTGTTACTGTGTGGGGGCACTAAAGGGACATCATACTGTGTGGGGTCACTGAGGGGACATCATACTGTGTGGGGTCACTGAGGGGACATCATACTGTGTGGGGTCACTGAGGGGACATCATACTGTATGGGAGCACTGATGGGACATCATACTGTGCAGGGTCACTGAGGGGGCATCATATTGTAAGGGAGCACCCATGGAAAATCATACTGTGTGTGGGCACTAATTGGATATCAAACTGTGTGGGGACACAGAGGGGACATCATACTGTGTGGTGATGCTGAGGTGACATCATACTGTGTGGGGGCATTGACAGGACATCATACTGTGTGGTAGCACTGATGGGATATCATACTGTGTAGGGTCACTGAGGGGGCATCATATTGTATGGGAGCACCCATGGAAAATCATACTGTGTGTGGGCACTGATTGGATATCAAACTGTGTGGGGACACAGAGGGGACATCATACTGTGTGGTGATGCTGAGGTGACATCATACTGTGTGGGGGCATTGACAGGACATCATACTGTGTGGGAGCACAGATGGGATATCATACTGTGCAGGGTCACTGAGGGGGCATTATATTGTATGTGAGCACCCATGGAAAATCATACTGTGTTGGGACACTGAGGGGACATCATACTGTGTGGGGGCATTGATGGTACATCATACTGTATGGGAGCACTGATGGGACATCATACTGTGCAGGGTCACTGAGGGGGCATCATATTGTAAGGGAGCACCATTAAAAATCATACTGTGTGTGGGCACTGATTGGATATCAAACTGTGTGGGGACACAGGGGACATCATACTGTGTGGTGATGCTGAGGTGACATCATACTGTGTGGGGGCATTGACAGGACATCATACTGTGTGGTAGTACTGATGAGATATCATACTGTGCAGGGTCACTGAGGGGGCATCATATTGTATGGGAGCACCCATGGAAAATCATACTGTGTGGGGACACTGAGGGGGCATCATACTATGTCGGGGCACTGAGGAGACATCATATTGTGCAGGTGCACTGAGGGGGACATTATACAGTAGAGGAGTACTGATGAGACATTATACTGTATGGAGGCACTGAGAGTACAGCATACTGTATGGAGGCACTGAGAGTACAGCATACTGTATGGAGGCACTGAGAGTACAGCATACTGTATGGAGGCACTGAGAGTACAGCATACTGTATGGAGGCACTGAGAGTACAGCATACTGTATGGAGGCACTGAGAGTACAGCATACTGTATGGAGGCACTGAGAGTACAGCATACTGTGAGGGCACTGACCTCTATCCTGTTGATAAATGATAAATTGCCCAGATGGGAATAACCCTAGTGGATCCATGGATAGTCGGCACTCTGCTCACCCTTATCTTTGGATGGAATGGACATACATATGCAGGACTTCCTTGGGGGCATTTGGCCGGTGTATGAAACCTGTATAGCAATACTTCTTGGGAAAAATATGCAAAATAGTTCTCCTCAAGAAGGTGCACTACAGATACAGTTTTCCCATTACTGCTGGAAAGCTACTTTGTATACTTTGTGACTCTATGAAACTTCTTTTTCTCTTTTTCAAAAAGTTCTTGAGTGAAAACTGAACTTCAGATGAACTTTTGTGGAGTTCTGATGGAGAAAGGCGCGCAGGATTTCCTCTTTTTCACACATGTGACATCCAGTAAATGTAACTGATATTTTAATCAGCGGTAACAAGAGTTCATTTTATGACCAGTATGTTTGTATACAATAATTATATATACAGTGTTCAGCATTAATGAGTACATCCCCTTAAAAAGTAAGATTTTAATCAATATCTCACTGAACACAAGAACAATTCCCAAAATTTTGACTTAAAGACTTGAATTCTGTAACTTTTAAGGATGTTTTTACTTAATATGTTATTAAAGACTCATTTTATTGGAGAGGAGTCTGATCTGGGTCTATGTATCATTTTGTATTTATGTCTTTGAACAAAAAAAATACATTTTTATTTTACATTTTTAAATAATATTTAAAGGAAATGTATCAGCAGAGAATGACATTCAACAATTTTTTTTCACACTTTTAGCAATGCTTTCCTTATTTTTTTTTTTCATGTCATTATTTGTATTTTAAACCAATCCTGAAATCTTGCAGTTTTCACGCCGAGCCCCATACTATGCTGACACTTCCTGCTCTCTAGAGATCACTTCTCCGCAGTCGTTATCATTGTCATCATTGGTAAAGTTATAGCTGGAGGCAGATAACAACCTATTGTACAATGGAAGATGTCACAGCTTACCTCCCCCCCTCCGTGCACAGTGACCTCTGCACAGGTCACAGAGCATGTCCACAGTTCTATGGTCCGTGTATTGGCTGTAAAGCGTATCTCCGAAAGTTGTGAGCAGGAGCTCAGACCGCCGAACCATAATCATATACAAAAAACTCTGCAAACAAAAAATAAGTCCGAATTAACAAGAATTTGCACCAGGACTTGGTTCTGGATCCCATCCCTTTAAAAAGTAGTTTCTGAGCATTATTGATATTTTCGCTGTTCCCGTATTTTGCATGTTTGTGCATTGTAGTTTGGCTCCATTTCGCCTCCCCGCGAGGCTCCAGTCTGAACGCTATTCTGCTTAGATAAGAAGCCTCGGAATTCTGGTTTTGGCAGCGCACCGCCGGCATCGGATACGGTATAATTATCATGTTTTGCCATTTATTACCAGTGGACTGAGACTTTGACGAGGAGCTTGGGTTTAAGTGGCAAATATTCCAAGAAAAAAAAAATTGACCCCTGTCCTTTGCCAGCCACTTTTTTTTTTTTATTACCAGAACTGCGGTGAAAATTTCTCGGAAAACCAGTTGCAGTCCTCTCATCAGACTGCAGCGAGCTCGTCTATTTTTTGTCTGTAATTTGCCACCGATCTGAAGCATAGTTTGTGATATCGCCAATATGTAATGGATTAAGTCCTGGGAACAAAAAAGGGGAATAAAATGTTAGATGAAAATGTTATTTAAAACATGTTTTGTGCATTCAGCTCCTGTGCAGATTTACAGCTGAAACCAGAAGTTTCCATCCACCGTATAAAGACACATCTGCAGGTTTTTCTCAATATCTGACATGAAATCAGAATAAACATTTCCCGTTTTAGGACAATTAGGATTACCATAATTATTATTTGCCAAATGCCAGAATAATGAGAGAATGTTTTACATTTTTATTACTTAATGCAAAGTCAAATATTTCCATACACTAAGATTACTGTGCCTTTATATAATTCTGGACTGCCCATATAATGATGTGTTTGGAAGCTTCTGATAGTTTTTTTTTGGCAACATCTGAGTTAATTAGAGACACTTGTGGATGTATTTTAATGCACACCTGAAACACACTGCTTCTTTGTGTAGCATCATGGGAAAGTCTAAAGAAATCAACCAAGATATCAGGAAGAGAATTGTGGACTTGCACAAGTCTGGCTCATCCTTGGGTACAATTTCCAGATACCTGAAGGCGCCTCACTTATCTGTACAAGCAATTATACGCAAGTACAAGATGGGAATGTCCAGCCATCATACCGCTCAGGAAGGAGACAGGTTCTGTGTCCCAGAGATGAACGTGCTTTGGTCCGACATGTGCATTTCAACCCAAGGACAAAAGCAAAAGACCTTGTGAAGATGATGGCGGAAGCTGGTAGGATTGTGTCAATATTCCAAGTGAAACGAGTACTGTATCACCATGGGCTGAAAGTCCACACTGCCAGGAAGAAGCCATTACTACAAAAGAAACATGAAAAAAAACAGATTAATGTTTGCAAATGCACACAGGAGCAAAGACCTTAATTTTTGGAGACATGTCCTGTGGTCTGATTAAACTAAAATTGAACTTTTTGGGCATAATAACCATCGTTACGTTTGGAGGAAAAAGGGAGAAGCTTGGAAGCCTAAGAACACCATCCCCACTGTGAAACACGGTGGTGGCAGCATCATGTTGTGGGGTTGTTTTGCTGCAAGAGGGACTGGTGCACTTCACAAAATAGATGGCATATATCTATTATCTATCTATCTATCTATAATCTATTGTGAGACAGTGAGAGTATGTGTGTTGAATGGGGTGTACATTTCACCTAGATACTTTGCTGACTGGTATAAGGGAAATGTATGGCTTTGTAAACCTAGTGGTAGAGAAAGGTCACTACACCTTACATTCAGTACACACTTGCAGCTCAGGCCTGAAACCACTCAGCTGTTAATTAGGAGACCAGAAGTAGGTGTCTGCGAACACAGACAGAGAGCTCGCTTAGTCTGGACAAGGAGTCCAGGCACAAGAAGGAGTCTCCAGGAGTATGAGCTGTCTCAGTCTGGGTGCTCGATGTACCCCGGACACAGGAGTAGTCTCTGTGAAAATCCATGCTGGTAGTTGCTGAATAGGAGGGGAGCTCTCTCAAGTCTGGACGTTGAAGGTGCCTTCAGACACAAGGAGGAGACTCTGTGAAACTCCATGCTGGTAACTACTGAACATATGTGTTGTTTTGGGGACAGGCTGTTAGAGTCTGGACCCGGATAGAGAGGGAAATCTATCTAAGTGTAGTAAGTGGCTGGACAAGCCCAGGGCTTATGTTTATGATTTGATTTTGATTATGTTCTGTTTGCTGTGGACTTTAATAAAACTGGTTGCGGACAGTTTTTACCAGAACTGCTGTCTGTGAATTAACTGTTTCCGTGCCACTCCGTCTACCCGGACGGCGATCCCAGAGCTATATCCCCTGAAAAGCTTACAATTGGTGCTGGAATGTGCGTGCAACACAGTGGCGAGAGACAGCAATAAAAGGTGAAGTCTGTTGAAGCAGCAGCAGAGAAAGAAAAAAAAAAAAGTGTGTCTGTTGGAGCAGTCTTAAAGAGACAGTGGCCCTAATAGAGTTTGCAGAGAAAAAAAAAAAAAAAAGTGTCTGCACAGCAAAGCTGAACTTTCTGTGGAAAAGACTGTGGAGTGTGTATGTCTTGAGTGAAGACTGCCGTTGTTGAGACAGAGAAGTCTGACAGCATGGAGGCGCTGTTTGAACAAATGGCGCAAGTTAATGTGCAACATAAGACTGCCGTGGTTGAGACAGATAAGTCCGGCAGTATGGAGGAGCTCGTTGAGTACCTGGTCCAGGCCCAGCGGAGCATGCAGCAGAGCATGGAGCGGCAGCGCCTGCAGCACCAGCAGCGCATGCAGCAGGCCCAGCAGCAATTCCTGAAGCAGCAGCAGGAGAATAACCGGTTGTTTTTTGAGCAGGTTGCAGCACTACAAAAGACTTGCAGCGCATCGTCCCAAAGTAATGTTGCAAAGTCACCTGCATTGTCCGCTGTAAAGAAGGCGGTAAGACGGTCCCTGAAAAAGATGACACCTCGTGACGATGTGGAGGTATATCTCACTAGGTTTGAGGGACTGGCAGAGAAGGAGAATCTGCCCCTATCTGAATGGGCCATGATGGTCGCACCCTATCTGATTGGAGAACCCCAAAGGGCCTATGCTGACCTGAGCGAGCAGGACAGCCAAGACTATGCCAAGCTGAAAGCGGAGATTCTTACCCGGCTGGGTGTTACGGTGACAGCCCGTGCCAGGGGAGTTCATAACTGGAGATGCAGTTGGGAGTCTGCAGTCAGCAAACCTGATTATGGAGTTGAAAAGGTGATAGTGGACCGCTACAGCCAAGCACGTCCTCCTGAGGTACAGCCAGAGGTCGGACAAGGAGACCACCAGGACGCCAATCGTCTGGTCAGCCTGATGGAGAGGGCCTTCACCACCAAAGACTGCCTCCGTGACCAGCCGTCTGAGAGGTCGTCACTTCAGAGTTCCTGGACGCCGAACTCTCCCGGTAAGAGCGTTCCAGCTGTTGGGGTCGTGTGGGTGGGAGAGTGTGATGGACAGTGTTGGAGATGTCGTGAAATTGCAGCCAACTGTCCAATAGAGGGGGAGCCTATGTGTTGTGATGTTGGCGGATCCCTCTCTCCCTGCGCAGAGCCTGTGTGTGTGTCCACCTCAGCCGAAGAGACTGGACCACAGGGGTCCCCGGTGGTTGTAAATGACTGCCCAGCACAGGCCCTCTTGGACTCAGAGAGTCCAGTGACTTCCGTATGGGACAGCCTGATTGATAGGGACTTTATCCCTGATAAACACCTGAGTGTGGTGTGCGTCCATGGAGACACCAAAGTCTACCCAGAGACTGTCGTGGACTTGATCCCCAAACGCGGGGAGGTTTCATGTGAAGTGGGGGTAGTGAAGAACCTGGTGCCCCCCGTCATATTGGGTAATGACTTTCCCCGGTCTAAGGATCTCTGGGGGAAAAATGTTTCTGATGGACAGTGTGATGAAGCTCCTATTGAGGGTGCGCAGTCCCGAGGGGCGGAACACAATGCTAGTGGGCCGTTAAACTTATGTGATAATGATGATGATGATAATGATAATGATGATGATGATCATGATAATGATGATGACCATGATAATGATGCTGATGCTGATAATGATGATGATGATAGTGATGATGATACTGATCATAATCATGATAATGATATTGATAATAATGATGACTGTGATAGTGATGAAATTCCTTTGCAGGTGATGTTGGGAGACGAGGATGGTGGTTCTCGGGAACCGAGTGTCCCTGACTTACCTGTGTCCTGTGACAATTTTGAGAGTGAGCAGTGGCGAGACCCCTCTCTTAAAACGGCCCAGGAAAATATAAATGTTCTAAATGAGGTTTCCCAAGAGCCTGGCTCTGAGGAGAGGTTTCCTCATGTTGCCATAAACACTCACCTGTTGTATAGGGACACTGAAGTCCAGGGAGAGGTCGTGAGCCAGCTCCTAGTACCTGAGCTATATGGAAGTATAGTGCTGGGGTTGTCACATAGTCACATACTTGAGGGACCACCTGAGGGAAACCAGGGACCAGATGGTGAAGTTAATGTTGTGGATGACATGTTAACTAAGGTTCCAGATCAAGATGTGAATGAGAATGAATTGTATAACCCTGACAGTGAGCAGGATGTGAATGAAAATGAAGTGTATAACCCTGAAAGTGAGCAGGATGTGAATGAGAATGAATTGCATAACCCTGACAGTGAGCAGGATGTGAATGAAAATGAAGTGTATAACCCTGAAAGTGAGCCAGATGTGGCTGAGAAAAAGGGGTCAGACAGGGATAGTGGTAGTGATAGTGAATCATCTGATGACAATCAAGCAACCAGTGCAAATGAGGAAGGCATGGTAGCAGAGGAGGTTGAGAGTCCTGAGAGGAAGGCTGATTCTGACCTTGCAGTCGGACAGAAGATGGCATCTGAAGATGTTTTACAGTTGGCCTGTTCCCTGGCGAAGACTAAGGTGAAAGGAGGAGAGCTGAGCTTTAACGGCAGGACTCTGAAACTGAACACAGCCCAAGTAGATGCTGTTGGAAATGTGAAGTTACCAAGGTATGGTGTGGATCTGTATCGTGCCAAGGACTCTGAGGGAGAGGCTGCAGAGGTGGAAAAGCCATAGAAGTGGTAGTCACCAAGCCAGATGCCTCATCAGAAGCTGAGGTCTCAAGTGAAGCTGTGAGGAACAAGACTGAAGATATGGGGACTGACTCGGTCCAGGAATCTGTTTCTGCCGAAGACAGCGGCGTGGACGGGTTGCGGTTCGGATCAGTAGCTGCAACTCGTGAAGCTCAGGCTGTAAGTTCGGCGCCCGGAGCCCCAGCGGTGTTCCCGAGTGACACCAAGGATCTGGATAAGTCACAAGATGAGATTTTGAGACATCAGGCTGGCGTTGGTGAGCTCAAGCGCACTTTCATGGAGTCTACATCGGAGCCACGTCCCAACAAATGGGAAAAGCGATGTGTCACTCCGTTGCCGCTGCAGACACACGGGAGCTCAGATGGGATGCAGAACGTGGTGGAAGAGAAGAATCCGGCGGGTTCTGAGTATACAGATGCAGCTATCAAGGAGAACTTGAAAGCCGGAATAAATGGAAATATTGGAGACCATAATGATGTGACTGAAGAGGTAGAATGTAAGACTGACGGTAGGGCTTCTGAGCATGTTCTACCAGAAGAGCCTGAAGAAGGGGCCGAAGACATAAAAGACGTCCAACAGGTACCAGATGAATTGATGACTTCTCAGAAAAAACTCCAAACTGTGATGGAGTGTGATGAAAGCCATGAGCATCTTCGTGAGAAGGTCAATGAAGTAAAAGGAAGGATACAGGGAATCTCTTCGTTGCAAGAGCAAATGCTGCTCAATAAGTCTAAGGCTCTATATAAGAATGCTGTTGTTACGGTAGAACATTACAATTCAGCTGGAGACTTAGCGGATGAATTATGTGTACTGCAAAAGAAAAACGATCAGCTCCTTCTACAGTCCCAATCATTTGAACAGTGTAGCTTAAAATGGTCAGAGACCATGGCAGAGGAGCTTAAGGTCTGTGAAATAGACTTTATGAGTCAACCGATATTCAAGAAAATAGATGTGCTAAAGAGGGTTCAAGGGGAACTAGAGAAAAGTGAAAACCCCCTATACCTTCTGTGATAGTTGGTGACACATGGTCAGTGCACCAAGGACAGGAGGTACGTGAGTTTTTGAGGAAGAGTCAGCAGAAGTGTTCTGATGTGCCGGGTCGTACTTCTCTGGCCAGGCACTATATCGAACAGGGTGGATAAAAATCATGATTTTTTTTAAAAAATCGGATTTTTTTTGATTTAAATCGGATTTTTTTGATTTAAATCGGATTTTTTTGATTTAAATCAGATTTTTTTTTTTTAAATAGCATTTTTTAATCAAGTTGTACACAAGCAAAACTTTGTCTTTGGCATTGGTGAATTGAGTTCTTAGCAATTTCAAGTAAATATTCAGCAGTATGTGAATTTCCAGATGTGTCGATTGTGTCTGTAAGGTAAGTTTCACCATCTTCTGTTGTGACACAAGTGCAAATTATGGGGTCGTTGTGGATGTTGCTCCAACCATCCAAGCTCATGTTAACAACTTTGTCTTTCAAATATTTTGTACAAGCCGCTCTTTCTTTGTCGTATACAGCCTGAAGATGTTTTCCTGAGATATCAAATCTACTTGGTGGTTTTTAGCCTGGTCTTATTCCTTCGATCATTTGTACAAACAATGGGTGTTCAACTAGTCGGAAAGAAGAATTGGTTGCAAATATGAATTTAGCAATTAATTCATCAAAATGTTCTTTCTGGCTCGTCGTAGTCTTTAAGAGGAATTTTTCTACACTTTGCACGCAAAGTTTTTTGTTGGGCTGCTTTGTTGAAGTTGTACCCAGATATTGATTGTCACGTGCAGCACAAGCCATATTTGACCCTGAAAGCACAGTAATTAAAAATATAATTCGACTGCGTATTTGAAGAAATATAACGAAAATATTTTTGAAACAAACTTTTTGAACAATGTAATGGTCCTCGTCCTATAAGGGCTGTCTCAAAAGTTATGCTACTCAAGTTTCCGGTGAAGTTGCTGTAATACTAGTAATATCAGAGCAACTGAAAAAAATTATGTCACAAAAGTTTTAAAAATGTTTTTTTTAAAAAATGGTCAATTTGGCAGACTTCAAAAGTGAATTGTAGTCTACAATAAAAAAAAAAATAGGCGTATACACACTTTTATTTTTACTTAACGTTAATCTTCTGTGAAATATTGCCTTAACATAAATTTAAATTCTATACTCCAGAACTAGTGCTAGAAATTTTTCTTTTCATAGACTTTAACCATCCCAGTAAAACGTCTGTTAAAATAGGTTGTAATTGCCAGACTTACCAGTGCTAGGGTCCTGGTGCATAAGAAGCTGTGGGGGTTCATTGACATTAGTTGTATCACTATCAACATCTTCATTTCCCTTCTGGTTGCAGTTTTCATAATGTGATTTCAAACAGCAAACAAGTCCTTGGATATCCTTTTGACAGTATTTGCACTTTGCTCTCCCACCTTTCTTTCCAAGCTCTGCTGGCATCTCAACAAAATGAACCCAAATAGGGTCTCTCTTACGACCTGCCATGGCTCACGCAGATCACTTCTGAAGTTTGATTGTTACTACAGCCAAGTACTGCTGACTGACTATCCAACAAGTTTGGGCATGTCAACTGAATGGAAAAAGAAACTGAAACCAAGCTACAGAAAGTGAAACCAAGCTAGAAGTGTGGAGTTAATTGAACAATGATTGAAAGTTTTAGATTTTAATCGTGATTTTATTAAAAAAATCTTTTGATTTAAATCAGTGATTTAAATCATGATTAAAATCACGATTTAAATCGATCTGATTTAAATAGAAAAAAATCATTTGATTTAAATCATGATTTAAATCGTTGATTTAAATCGGCGTGATTTAAATCAATCCACCCTGATATCGAAACTGAGCCCGGCCCTAAGGTCAAGATGAAACCGTGCAGGATACCCGAGGCCCGCAGAGAGCATTGGCCTGGGAGGGTACAGGGTAGTGCGGATGCTTCAGATGAAGAGAAAGCTGATGTTGGCTATGGCTCAGGTGAAGATACAGATGACAGTAGTGAAGATGAAGCTGATGTGGGCCATGACTGGTCCAGAGTTCACTGTCTCTTTTGGATTGTTGACCAGCCCTCCGGTCTGGATGACCAGCCCTCCGGTCTGGAGAAGAGGGGAGGGATATGTGAGACAGTGAGAGTATGTGTGTTGAATGGGGTGTACATTTCACCTAGATACTTTGCTGACTGGTATAAGGGAAATGTATGGCTTTGTAAACCTAGTGGTAGAGAAAGGTCACTACACCTTACATTCAGTACACACTTGCAGCTCAGGCCTGAAACCACTCAGCTGTTAATTAGGAGACCAGAAGTAGGTGTCTGCGAACACAGACAGAGAGCTCGCTTAGTCTGGACAAGGAGTCCAGGCACAAGAAGGAGTCTCCAGGAGTATGAGCTGTCTCAGTCTGGGTGCTCGATGTACCCCGGACACAGGAGTAGTCTCTGTGAAAATCCATGCTGGTAGTTGCTGAATAGGAGGGGAGCTCTCTCAAGTCTGGACGTTGAAGGTGCCTTCAGACACAAGGAGGAGACTCTGTGAAACTCCATGCTGGTAACTACTGAACATATGTGTTGTTTTGGGGACAGGCTGTTAGAGTCTGGACCCGGATAGAGAGGGAAATCTATCTAAGTGTAGTAAGTGGCTGGACAAGCCCAGGGCTTATGTTTATGATTTGATTTTGATTATGTTTTGTTTGCTGTGGACTTTAATAAAACTGGTTGCGGCCAGTTTTTACCAGAACTGCTGTCTGTGAATGAACTGTTTCCGTGCCACTCCGTCTACCCGGACGGCGATCCCAGAGCTATATCCCCTGAAAAGCTTACAATATCTAATATCTATCTATTATCTATCTTTCTATTATCTATCGATTTATCTATCTATCTGTCTATCGATTTATCTGACTATTATCTATCTATTTATCTGTTTTCTTGTTAAGTTATCCTGTTTAGGTGGATGCTGGATACCATAGGTCTTGATGGGCAGCCTAGACTGGAGGTTTGTATGATGAGTAGAACAGCAGAGCTGGACAGGCTGGTCTGCACCTTGGAGTGAGGAACAGCAGACCTGAGTGTGCACACAGCACCTTGGATGTGGAACAGCAGAGATGGATAGACTGGATGGCACCCAAGAATTAATAAAGAATGGCATCTGATCCTCCGGCAAGAGCAACTTCTCCCATCATTCAGGACAATGTGGAGATGATACTTTTTCCAATATCGTGGAGACCACGTCACAATGTGAAAATTATAACTAAGTGGCTCGGTGAAGAAAACATGGACATTTTGGGTCCACGGCCGGGAAACTCCCTAGATCTCAGTCCCATAGTCAACCTGAGTTCAATACTCAAAAAGTGACAAATAAAAACTCGGAACTACTGATAACTCCGAGCTCTGATGAGACAATAACGGGCGGCCATCAGTCATGATCTGCCCAGAAGCTGATATCCAGCTGCCGGGGCGAAGGGCAGAAGTCTGGAGAATGAGGGAATGAAGTCTGAAGAATAAGGGGTAGAAGTCTGAAGAATGAGGGGCAGAAGTCTGGAGAATGAGGGGCAGAAGTCTGGAGAATGAGGGGCAGAAATCTGGAGAATGAGGGGGCAGAAGTCTGGAGAATGAGGGGCAGAAGTCTGGAGAATGAGAGGCATAAGTCTGGAGAATGAGGTGTAGAAGTCTGGAGAATGAGGGGCAGAAGTCTGGAGAATGAGGGGCAGAAGTCTGTAGAATGAGGGGCAGAAGTCTGGAGAATGAGGGGTAGAAGTCTGGAGAATGAGGGGCAGAAGTCTGGAGAATGAGGGGCAGAAGTCTGGAGACTGAGGGGTAGAAGTCTGGAGAATGAGGGGCAGAAGTCTGTAGAATGAGGGGCAGAAGTCTGGAGAATGAGGGGCAGAAGTCTGGAGAATGAGGGGCAGAAGTCTGGAGAATGAGGTGTAGAAGTCTGAAGAATGAGGGGCAGAAGTCTGAAGAATGAGGGGCAGAAGTCTGAAGAATAAGGGGTAGAAGTCTGAAGAATGAGGGGCAGAAGTCTGGAGAATGAGGGGTAGAAGTCTGGAGAATGAGGTGCAGAAGTCGGGAGAATGAGAGACAGAAGTCTGGAGAATGAGGGCAGAAGTCTGGAGAATAAGGGGTAGAAGTCTGAAGAATGAGGGGCAGAAGTCTGGAGAATGAGGGGCAGAAGTCTGGAGAATGAGGGGTAGAAGTCTGGAGAATGAGGGGCAGAAGTCTGGAGAATGAGGGGCAGAAGTCTGGAGAATGAGGTGTAGAAGTCTGAAGAATGAGGGGCAGAAGTCTGGAGAATGAGGGGCAGAAGTCTGGAGAATGAGGGGCAGAAGTCTGGAGAATGAGGCGCAGAAGTCTGGAGAATGAGGTGTAGAAGTCTGGAGAATGAGGGGCAGAAGTCTGTAGAATGAGGGGCAGAAGTCTGGAGAATGAGGGGCAGAAGTCTGAAGAATGAGGGGCAGAAGTCTGAAGAATAAGGGGTAGAAGTCTGAAGAATGAGGGGCAGAAGTCTGGAGAATGAGGGGTAGAAGTCTGGAGAATGAGGGACAGAAGTCTGGAGAATGAGGGGCAGAAGTCTGGAGAATGAGGGGCAGAAGTCTGGAGAATAAGGGGTAGTGTTGGGAATATTGAGACTTTACAGAAACTTCATGCATTTGTCAATAACGGGTAGAATCTTATAACATTTTTACAATTCTACTTCAGTAACCAAAGAAATATCAGACTAAAAATGTGAAAAACACTAAAGAGGAAAAATGGGAAAATCAAAATTTTGTGTCAGTCTCAAAACTTTTGGGCGTCACTGTATATTTATCTTGTATCTATCTATTATCTGTGTATAATTTTTAATAACTTTCATTGAATGCAGCTGATTACAGTTTAGTGATAAGCATGGGATAATCCTATAATTAGAGGGTGTTGGGACCACCGGCGCTCAGACTGGGAACCAGCTGGACTGGATGTGAAGATCTAAATGTCTTACACCCCACCGAGCCTCCACGTAATCATCTCCGCTAATTGTGCTTCCATGATAATTACATATTTACAAGCTCGTACTCTATCCTGAGCTGATTTACTAGCTGTTCCTTTTCCACCAAATATTCCCTGTGTATTTACCCTGGAGAAGAATTGGGTGGAAAACCTGAACTCTCTGTAGGAACATGTGTATGTAGGTCTACCCTGCCCGGGAAAGGACCTTCCACCATGGAACAAACACAGCAGAAACAAAGACGTCCACAAGTCTGTGTGAATAGAAATGATTAAAAAGCTGGTTCTCAGCAAATAACAGATAAGGAACAGCTGATGACCCACCATAAATACAGGAGTCCACCACCATTATCAGCAGGAGAATGCAGGGAATTTGTAAAGCACACACTTTATCCCATGAAGTCCCCACCGCTGGTCTGCCCATTTAACCCCATGGATGTCCACACTTCTCATAGTGCCTTTCCTATTCCTTCTTTCTATCTATTATATATCTATCTAAGATCCATCTATCTTATATGTATCTATTTATCTTTTTGATATATACTGATTTCTCGGGAATAGTTTTTTTTAAGGAATTAAAATCTTTATGTAGAGGCAAAATTACTTACCTTCAGGATATGTCATAGCCACAGCTGTGCTCCAGCAAAGTGAAGGCCATACAGATTACATGTACCATAAGTCATCCGAACCCCTCATGGGCGGGATCAATTGACAATCTAATTTGTAATGCCGGTCTTCCGACCTCCCCCAACAGATGATGATCGGGCAGTGTGACCTCAGCCTCCCGATCCTTTTATTATGCGGGAAGATGAGTCTGGCATTGCCTTCCTCTGCTCTCCCCGTACAGAATATATGGACACTCGGCTGACATTCATGTGTTTGGGAGGGCGTTGAGAGAGATAACTGGCTGCTGAAGGGCTATCTAAGGTATATGGGCCTCGTAAGTCTGGAGAAAGGCAAAAATGTTTTTTTTCCAGGACAGACTGCCCTACAAAAAAGTCTTTATAGCAATGTTAAATCATTGCCGTGAAAAATTGTGTCCTATCCATTGACTGGACGACCTTGGACATGACGAAAGCCCCCTCCTCTTATTAGCTGGAGTCACCATCATTTTACTAAACCTCTCTTTTCCAGAGAAATTACTCCACTATGTTCTCATAGGAGCAACATTCATGTCTGAAAGGGCAAGAAGTCAAATTCCTGGTCCTCCTATCAGTTGGGTAAGGTCTGGTGATCATTCCTGTAGCTGTCATAAGGCATCTCCGGTAGAGACTTATCTCTTCTGAAAACAAAAGAATAGAGTTAAAATTCAACATGCCCAAACCATCTACCACCGGATCACCCCAGTCTGTCGGGAAGTGTTATGAGAACCTCCATCCTTTTAGACAGTTGACTAGTTTGGCCAACTTTTCTATAATTTGTAGGGTCACCTCAACTTCTTGGTTTAACTCCTGGCAGAAGAAAGGATCAGGCCAACAATCTGGTTTCTCCTAGAATCTTCCTTTGGTGGTCAGTTGGATTTATTCGTGTTGGAAACCTTTGGTATATGCAATGATAAAGTCATACCGTGCCATACGTCACCCATAAGCTCTCATGTCAAGTGGGTTGCACTAGGGGGAAATAATACAAAGGATTGTTGCACTTGTTGGGAATTGGCTGATCCAAGAGGGTTTTTATGAAGTTGCTGTTTTCCTACCCTGCTCATCAACGCAATTAATTTAGTTTTCCTAAAGATTCCCTTTAAAGCTAAAGAAGAGGAGCTATGAATTGTCTTGTGGAGCAATCGTCGTCCCTGGAAGGACGATCCTTTGAGTTTTTCAGTCGCATTCCTTATGGTTTATCATGTAGGCTCCAACTGCGGCAACAGTCAAAACAGTCTGGGTGCTACTACTATGCCAATATAGACATCTACTGTGGATAAAACCAATAGAGATGATGTCTCCTGGTCGTTTGACCTAGAAGTTCCTTTTGAAGAATTTTGCAATCCATCAACGATGAAGTAAATGTCAGGACAGACCATAGTCAATAAGATCATGAGAACCGAATGCGCTGTGCAAACATAAACTAAGTAGGATCCCTGAGAATTCTCCGATATCGACATTATGTAATGGGGTGGGGATGGCGGGGACACCACGAGATGTCCAACGACCTGAAAACACAGCCTATAAAAAAAATAGTTCATATCGCTCCTTTTTTTCCGCTCTTTGATATTTCAAGTGTTTTCACAGCGCCGCTCATACGTACAATAACTTCCGCGGTTCAGGAATGTGTTGCTGAAACAGCTGTGATAATGTCACGATGTGTTGTTGAAGAGACTGGACGGTGTCTGCTATAACATGAGCGGGCACATTCCACTTCCCACCGTCCCGGTGATAAGGAAAGTGTCTAGTCTGATAGTCAGGCTTTTCAAGGTGAAACTTAAAGTCTGGAGTTGGGTGCTTTAGTTCTTAGTTTATGGTTTGCAGAGGTCAGGGGCGTACACAGAAAATGGGGGGACAGCAAAGATAAAAATTAGGCTCCTCTCAGGTGCTGCTTGACACCAGCACCTGCCCAACCATCCATGGTGCAGGGTTGCAGTACCTATATGACCATGTCATAGAATGTTAGAGTTGGAAGGGACCTTCAGGGTCATTGGGACCTCCAAGGTCATCGGGACCTCCAGGGTCATCATGTCCAACCCCCTGCTCAATACAGGATTCACTAAACCATCTCAGACATCTGTCTAGCCTCTGTTAGAAGACTTCCATTGAAGGAGAACTCACCACCTCTCGTGGCAGCCTGTTCCACTCATTGATCACCCTCACTGTCAAAACGTTTTTTCTAACATCAAGTCTATTTGAAACCTAGATATCTTTGGCTTTTCACGTTGGCACATCCTGACCTTCGTAGCAAAGACTAACTACTCGCCATAATGCCGGACCCTGTGCCCCAAGAATATAATACTTCCACACTGTGTGGTTTCACTGTAATACCGCCACATACTGTGACCACCGGGGAAAAAATAGTGTGATGCATAGCGCCCTCTTAAAAAAGGTGCTATCATCGTGACCATGAAATAGGTGCCATTGTGGTGCCCACTATAAAAACATGCTATCACAGTACCGTCCTAAGATAACGCTTTTACAGTGCCCCCGTGAAAAAGTCCAATCACAGCACCCCCCTGAATAAGCTCCATCATTTGTAGTTTTTAACCAGTCTGACCGAACTGAATAACAATGTTTATCCCTTTGGACAATTCCTTGACCAAAAATTTCCATTTCGACTGAGCTAAAAACAACACAAATGAAGGAAAAATGTGCAAAAACACTAAATATCTGTGTTTGGGTGTGGAGACTTGTCACATTTTTTAGCCCAAGTGAAAACTTCATATATATGGTACTGTGTGGCCCTTTATTCCTTTCACTGATCACAACTAATTTTATTCTGAGTGACGGCACGCAACATTGACGTGAGGTCAGATGTCGGCTGTTATAGAGGCAAGTAGCGTCAGACGGGGGCTAGGACGGTGGCTTGGACCCAGCTATTTTTCGTGAGCTGTTCTGTCTGTACCGGGGCAATGGGACATTCATAGAAATTGGACGTGGCTCAATGGTGAGGGTTGATTTCTATGACAGAAGACGTCTCGGGGGAGCAGCTCTGAAGTGTGAAGGGTAAAAACAGGTTTACCCATTTTTTTTTTACACCTGGTCTGAAAGAGCCATTACCCCAGGACTGAAGAGCCCCATAGTGGGAGTCAAGTCTGTGGGAATTACCGCCACATTGTTGCTTCCTGTAGATGATGACCCTGAGGACCCTGTAAAACTTTATGACTGTATTGCCCATACAGCATGGAGGATTTCTTCATGTGTCGGCTTCACATTGAGATCAATGCGCTGAAAACTTGTGACTGTAGATATTTCTATAAAGTGGTCTCTAGCAGGAAGTGCCCGGACGTGGCGGGTGCAGTGACCGGTGGCCGGTGAGACCAGTGGTTCACTATTGAGATCAATGCGCTGAAAACTTGTGACTGTAGATATTTCTATAAAGTGGTCTCTAGCAGGAAGTGACCGGACGTGGCGGGTGCAGTGACCGGTGAGACCAGTGGTTCACTATTGTAACCACCAACGTGCGTATCGCCAAAGACTTCACAGCACGATGGCCCCTACTGCTCATCCTGACGAAGGCCATAGTACAATGGAGAGGTGGCCCGCCGACAATCAACTCATGTCTGGATCAATAAATTATCAGCCGCAGATAGACGGGAGCGTAATAGAAGAGATTCCGGTGGCCCAAAATATCTGAATTATCTATCCATGTACTGAGGGGTGCAGCTATGGGGGCAACCAGGGCATTCGCCGAATATCAGGCGGTTCTAACACTAACAAGCCGCTATGCCGGGGAGTAGGTACAACGTCAGGGCAGTACAAGCATCCTTTTGCTCCGTGTGAAGGAAAAATCTTGTGACAGCTCTGCATCTATCTATCATCGATTTATCTATTATCTATCTATTATCTAACGATCCATCGTTTGTATAATTTAATACAAATAAATGTATAATAAATCACATTATTCAGATCCAGAAAGCCACCCACAAGGAAAGCTAAGTGTTGCAGCCTACCCACTGACAAGTCACTTGAGGAGGGGAATTATTCTGGAGGGGGTGTTTGACATTCTCAGATAAGATCAAACAGTGAGGACTAATCCCAGGGCCCCTGCAATCTGTGAGATAGTTCAGATGGGGCTAATGAGGCTTCCAGGCTTGTAGCCACTGCTCCATGTGTTGAGATGTGTTTATTTTATTGTTACAAGACAAGCATACACCAAGTGCCTTCCAGAAAGAAAAACAGCGGCTTCTAAGTGATCCAATTACCGGGGAGCAGGGACTATTCCAGCAACCTCCCGAAAATGGAGACGGATTCATGTTAATTCTTTATCATCCCAGATCTGAAAAGCAAAAAATTATTAAAAAATCCATATGAAAATAAAATGTTTTGGAAATTTCTTTTAATCGGAAATTGAATTTTTTTTGTAAAAATATTTGTGTTTTATTGACACGTGCAAATGTGGGATAAAATCTAATATTTCTAATATTATTATAACAAACTATGGTATAAAAGCAGAAGGCATAATAAAATGTGCAAATACAATATACAACCCTGAACATAAATACACAGATTAACAATTGCAGAAAATATTTTCTTTTTCTATTTTAAATTAGTTTTTCTTACCAATAAATGGCATCTGTTAATAGTCTCAAACCTCCCAAGTCGTGTACATGGGTATGTAGGTCATAGGAAGATGAATAAAATGATACCTTGATATCTGCGGTCCGATGTCTTATGCCAGAGAAATCCACATTTTTCTTAATATGTAAATTAGCTGTTAAGATCTATGGGCCGGATATAGATCTCGATGAAAATCTGCCTCCAGAGCTTATTTTAGATGACCAGTGTTAGACCTGTAGATCGGGGGGGACAGACTGTCAGTTATTGCTTAGTTCACGTCCCCTTTTACTTAAAATAAGCTCTAGAAGGAGATTCTCAGAGAGATCTATGTCCAGCCCATAGATCTTAACAGTTCATTTACATATTAACAAAAATGTGAATTTCTCTGGAATAAAACATTGGATTGCAGATATAAAGGTATCAATTTATTTAACTTTCTATGACCTGCATGCCCATATAAATAGCTTAGGAGGGTTAATCGTGATGAAATATACCCTTTAAGTACTCCATGTTTCCTCCATTCTGCTCCAATTTTTTTTTTTTTACTTTTCATTCATTAAATAATAAGGATTTGTTTCATTTGGATAAATATTTTTTTATGCAGAAAAAAAACGTTGATGTTTTGTTGCTGGGACCTTATTATCAGCTTTCATTTCTAAAGAAACCAATAGAAAGTATTCAATTCCCCTGCAGCACTCCCAGAGGGAAAACAAAGTATTACATGGTGTGCATTGAAATCAATGAGCTGGGTCCTCCGGAGAAAGAGAGAGATGCTTGGAATTCCCGAATAGGGAATTTGAAAATAGATTTTCTAAAGCAGACAACTTCTTTAAGTCGAAGGCGGTAAGATTAACCATTAGCAGACGTATGTAAAAACAGTTTTTATGACCTGTTTATGTATGACAGTAATGTCATTTTTACTGTTGTTCTTTGCATTACATGCAATACAGAGGATAAAAAAAACATGACCTCCAGGCCCGGAGAAGGATAAGCCTGATGACTTGTTCTCCGTTTTGCCAGTGTCTAATTGACTATAATTACATTAAGCCTGTAAGAGCTATGGAGCGGAGACTCCTTATTGGTGGCTGCCGAGTCTTCACACTTACTGTGAATGAAGCATATATTATGTGGTTTCCTGGAGCCCCCGGCGGGCCGTCCTTGGTGCGCACATGGGTTGGTGTTCAGCTTTTCTTAGATGATAATGTCCCTCAAATTCATAAAGTAGTAAATGACACTTGTCAATTTAACACGAGAAAAATAGTAAAAATTCCAAATGTGAATATATAGAAAGCAAGGGTGAACATTGGCGGGGAAAAACTCAATTTCAGGCTGCATTGTCTGTGTTGGATTTTTTGGGTGACTATATAACTAATTCTTATGATTGTCCCCCAAAAAATCCAACATCCCCTATTGTTCTTGTGTAGAGATGGGCAGACCGATTTGCAGGACTCAGGTTCATCGGCCCTATCCGTAGTCTATGGTCACTTAGTGGGAGGCTGCCAATCTTTTATTTTACGGGATCCACGGAACGACTTCTTATTAGCTGCATTCGCACAAAGTCATCATTGTGGTGTGATGCACTGATGAGACCACGCCAGTCCGGCTAAGCAAAAGTTGTGCCAGGGATCCTGGAAGGTAAAAGATTTACGAGCGTCCTGCCCAGTGACCATAGACTACTGACCTGGCCAATGGTCCAGAGTCTTGCAGATCGAACCGCCCATCTCTAATCTTTTGAAAGCAACAAATGTTCATTGGTCGGCCATTGGTAGATCAATAAAGAATCCTTTGTTTTGCCGAAGCCGCTAATGATCATTTGTTATAATCGAAATCAGCCATTTGGGCAACAAAATCCTGGCTGATGGACCGGAGTCCCATGAATTTATCTGCCCAGCTCTTGTCTTTGGAATGGCAACGAACATTAATTGTTCTATCATCAGTCGGCCAACGAACAATCCTTTGTTTCGCCAGAAAAGCAGATGATCATTTATTATAATCAAAATAAGCAATTTGGAGAAGAGAAATCTTGGCAAATGAACCCGAGTCCGGCAAATCGATTCACCCATCTCTAGTCTAGTTTTTAACAAACATTAATTGTTCTGCCATCATTTGGCCAACGAACTATCCTTTGTTTTGCTGGAGAAGAAGATGATCATTTATTGTAATTGAAATCAGCAATTTTGATCAGAGAAATTCTGGCAGATGGACCTGAGACCCGTGAATTGATCTGCTCATCTCTAGGTTTTCAAATGATAATGAATGTTCATTGGTTTTCCATTGGTCGGCCAATGAACAATCCCTTGTTTCGCCGTTTTGGCCATGCAGCCTGACTTTTTTATCTGATGTGTATGGGGACCTTTACAGGCCAGGCATTGCTCACTGGGAAAAAGGTATGCAAATTAGTTCTTGCTTTGTTGGACTGAAAACTGCCTTTTTTTAGTGCCACCTATTGGAGGTACCTACCAGTCAATGTCCTACCACCTATTGGAGGTACCTACCAGTCAATGTCTTACCACTTATTGGAGGTACCTACCAGTCAATGTCCTACCACCTATTGGAGGTACCTACAATTCAATGTCCTACCACCTATTGGAGGTACCTACCAGTCAATGACCTACCACCTATTGGAGGTACCTACCAATCAATGACCTACCACCTATTGGAGGTACCTACCAGTCAATGACCTACCACCTATTGGAGGTACCTACCAGTCAATGACCTACCACCTATTGGAGGTACCTACCAGTCAATGACCTACCACCTATTGGAGGTACCTACCAGTCAATGACCTACCACCTATTGTAGGTACCTACCAGTCAATGACCTACCACCTATTGGAGGTACCTACCAGTCAATTTCCTACCACCTATTGGAGGTACCTACCAGTCAATGACCTACCACCTATTGGTGGTACCTACTAGTCAATGACCTACCACCTATTGAAGGTACCTACCAGTCAATGACCTACCACCTATTGGAGGTACCTACCAGTCAATTTCCTACCACCTATTGGAGGTACCTACCAGTCAATGACCTACCACCTATTGGAGGTACCTACCAGTCAATGACCTACCACCTATTGAAGGTACCTACCAGTCAATTTCCTACTACCTATTGGAGGTACCTACCAGTCAATGACCTGCCACCTATTGAAGGTACCTACCAGTCAATGACCTACCACCTATTGGAGGTACCTACCAGTCAATTTCCTACCACCTATTGGTGGTACCTACTAGTCAATGACCTACCACCTATTGAAGGTACCTACCAGTCAATGACCTACCACCTATTGGAGGTACCTACCAGTCAATTTCCTACCACCTATTGGAGGTACCTACCATTCAATGTCCTACCACCTATTGGAGGTACCTACCAGTCAATGACCTACCACCTATTGGAGGTACCTACCAATCAATGACCTACCACCTATTGGAGGTACCTACCAGTCAATGACCTACCACCTATTGGAGGTACCTACCAGTCAATGACCTACCACCTATTGTAGGTACCTACCAGTCAATTTCCTACCACCTATTGGAGGTACCTACCAGTCAATGACCTGCCACCTATTGGAGGTACCTACCAGTCAATGACCTACCACCTATTGGAGGTACCTACCAGTCAATTTCCTACCACCTATTGGAGGTACCTACCAGTCAATGACCTGCCACCTATTGGAGGTACCTACCAATGTCCAACAAGACTAAGAATATTAGCCAAACCAGATTTTTATCCAAAAGGAATATTTATGCACTTGGAATTTCCGGAATGAACTCTCCAAACCTTTTCATCCTTCTGTACAACGAACATTACCCCCCCGATAGCTAATAATTTCATTGATCAAATTCCTACAAGTCTACGCTCAAGAAGCCAGAACATGAGAGGGCATAACAGATACGAAACACCATGTATCATTCATAAAAATGTAATCATATCAAGTCAATGGGAACCACATGTGCATCCGAGAGGTCTGCGCCGAGAGAGACATAACAAATAGTCCCAGACAGTACAAGGAAAGGGGAAAGGGGTCGGTGAGGAGAGGGGGTTACCCAGTAACACACAAAAGAGTGTGCCCACATCTAATGTCTCTCCATAGGGCCATAACATAACACCTTCAGTTAATGGAAAAGCCGCTGGTAATGAATTGGTATTTAAATGGAAACGGCCCAATACATATTGTCCGGCCGTGGATCAATTACCCTGTGGTCAGGCTTTGTTATGGAAAACACATGTAGGAGTCCCTTAATTAAACCCAATGGAAGATAAACTCATCCTGTCTCTTGACTGTAAGCTTCATTCAACGTTGGCTTTTCTTTCAGTTGGAGGGGGAGCTCCGTGTTTAGACAGCAGTCAATGCACTAAACTTTATTGATCTCGAAAGAAAAGCTAAAAAGCTTGCATCGGGGAAAAAAAGGGCATTTTTGTCTTTTTGGAATTTTTTTTTGGGGGGAGAGAGATAGTGTTACTGCAATAAATGCCCCTAGGCCCAGCTCACTTTGCAAATCTTACCCAGACCTGCCAGCAATAACCCTGTCACACTGTTTATCCTTAAATGTGAGTCAAATGAAAGCCAGATTGTGGGTAAGATATACAACATAATGTCGCCAAAATGAGCCCCGGCTCAGATGTTTGACAGCTAAATGAGTTACACGTTGATATCTTACAGGGGGCCACTATTCAAATAATCTTTAAAAACAGGCCTAGGGGCAAATATGTAGTGACCAGGATGGGCTCAAGCTGGGGGAAAGCTCATAATCAGGTTTTTTTTTCCCAATTACTTCCAGTTACGCGTAAACAGTTCCGTTCGCTAAATGTAAATGGCGGCGTGGGCCTCATGGATCATAGCTATCCCCACGGGAAATGGTGCTTTTCCTGTTCACCAATCAGAATTCAGCTTTATTTGGTAACTCGCACTAGAAAAATTAAAGAGGAAGGGGTCGATTCATCAAGACTGGCATTCGCTACTCCAGTCTTGATCCAGAGAGCACCAGAGTAAGATTTCCCAAAATCATTAAGAGGCGTAAGAGACGGACTTCAGATACGGACTTGACAACATTTTTGTCATAATTTACTCCAATAATAATGAATTTGTCAGGTAGTGAACTCCCAAGACCTTTTTGCCCACTTTACAAAAATTTATGAAGTTGATGTCATAATGGCAAAAGTCCCAAAAGTTGAGTCAAAAGTTTGTAAACATTTTCCAACATTACAAACTTTTACACCATATTTACCATATATACAAATTGTTTCATGGCTTAGAAAAGCCCACCAGAGGGCCTATGCTCTGGTATAAAGGATTAACCTATTTGGAACCAACTTTGGGGACTACTTGCAATTCACCAATACCCTAATTCATCCACCAGAGAGGAGAACAGCTACAAGCAATCGCTCTTCTTCTGGAGGACCCGATATAACAGCGCATTACACAGGCAGTCCATTATTTTAAATGGGGCCAGTGCAATACCTAAAGTCCCCTCCGAGAGTGCTGCAGCAGAATCAAACACCTACTGCAGAGTTCCCTCTCAGATTGCAGTTGATTACTGGGGTTCCTAGTGATGCCCGACCTAAGATGAGCTTTTTTGTTTGGCATCCCGTCTAGAGTGTTTGTGAGGCTGGGTTCAGACGCCCTTATTTCATGGTCCATATATAGACCCCGATGTCTGGGCTGAGCGTCTGCAAACCCGAAATTACAACAAGTTTAAGCATTGCGGTCCCTATATGGACTGTGAAATACGGCCATCTGAACCCGGGCTAAGTTACACTTTGTGCTTTGCACATTGTTCCTGTTTTCTAACTCTACTGTATATGAGGTCTATAGACTATAGATGTAAATGAGTTTAGACCATCAAGAAACCCGACGGCTCAAGAACGGCCTTTTTTTTTGGGTTTTGAAAGGACGGGTTGTAATTATTCCACTTCATGCATAACCCACCGACGAAACGATGGAAAACCAAAGTTTGTTTTCAGACCACAAATGGACTATTAATTAACTATACGGAAGTATTTACTTGCAGCTCACTGATGTTTGCCTCCACCAGACCACCCCATGCCCCTTATATACATATGAATGAGCTTTACGCTAGAGCTCACTCTCCTGGGCTGATCTGTTTTTTTTTTTTTTTTTATAAGTTAAGACTATACTATCTATTTATCTCTCCATTATCTATCTATTTACCTGTTATCTACATATTATCTATCTCTCTATTATCTATCTATCTATCTATCTATCATCTATCTATTATCTACATATTATCTATTATCTACATATCTATCATCCATCTATTATCTACATATTATCTATCTATTTATCTAATATCTACATATTATCTATCTATCTAATATCTACATATTACGGTATCTATCTATTTATCTAATATCTACATATTATCTATCCATCCATCTACCTAAATGGATTACAACATACAGTTTTTACAGAAATATAATTCTTACTTTTATTCTTTGCCTCAAAAACTGAAAGCTGTATGTGCGATTCCAGCCTAAAAATGTATGAAGAAAGATTAGACTGGGCCTTTAATCAGCTTATCGCGGGCTGCCTAGAGTCGGACCTTCACTAATCAGATATTGATGGCTTATCCTAAGTGCAGGTTTATTTTTTTTTTAGGGTTGGACAATCTCTTTAGCTTCTGAATACAGGCTGGCTGACATTGCATTTTACATCAGCGCACGTGCAGTCACTATTTTTTTGCGGTGCCGCTGCGGTGGCCCTGCGGTGGGCAGTTACCGTCCCACTTATGTGATGTCAATCATGATGTGTATATTGCTATCCATTGCAGAGATCACATGTGCAATAAATGGCATGTGATCGAGAGGCAGAATGTCACAGAGTCACCCACATGGGTCAAGTGACCAGGATCGGAATCAAAAGCAATGGTGCTCACGATTTAATCCTAATTAAATTCTTAAATTGTATCGTATTAAATTGGGACACAATTTCTAAAATCAAAAGTAATCCTGGAAAATACAATTGAGACATTATATCGAAAGGATAGGGTTCTATCATTAGGAGCCATACTTATCACATTTGCCACATTTTTGCGCAGCTTCCTCTCCTTCCCTCATCATGATGATGCGCCAATAGGGTTGTGCATTAATGTGCTGAACCATGAGGGTCCGACAGCTGGAACCACAGAGGAACAGGGTTCTGATATGGCCCAGTGAATGGAGCATGCATGTCTCAGCTCCATTCAGTGTCTATGGCGCTGCGTGACAGATAGTGCTCGGCTTTTTACAGCAGTCTTATATGAAATGAATGGAGGGGTTATGTGCATTCATGATGTTATGGGAACTGGATCCTCAAAGCCCTTGGACCGGAAGAGCAGATATGTAGCACGGACAGATAACTTTGGTGCAGCAAGGTGGTCTTGGATGGGACAATGTAGGCTGGTGAGGAACTGGAACCTAGGATTCGATGAAGCAGAGTTGAGGCAACCACTGAGTCCTGGGTAGTACTGGCCAGAGGAATAGCACAGCCCTGATGCAGAGCTGGGTATGTCGTAGATTTCAAGGCAGAACCATCCAGCAGCATTGCAGAACCAATAGCCGGATTCAGTGATGTAGCAAAGCTGGATTATGGGAGTCCAAGAATGAACCAGTCAGCAGTGTAGCAAAGCCTAGTGATATAGCTGAGCTAGGTATGTCAGGCGGCACAATGCAGGGCTTGGCAGCAGTATCGTAAAGTTCCACAATGTTTAGCAGAGTTGTGTATGCCACATGGCACAAAGTGGAATTGACCAGCTGTAAAACTCCACAGTAGCGAAGACATCAACTACCTGAATACTCAGGTGGCAAGCTGCCAACTGAGCTGGCTTGTAAGGTCCTAGACTCTAAAACTTAGAGTGTGACTTTATTGGAGCGCGCCATGCAGAAGAGCAAAAGGATATCATAGAGTGGGGTCCTGGAGCCGGTACAGGTGCATAACATGTGGCCGCCGCTTCATTCCAATGGATCATATTAGAGCCCTGTTCTCCGTATCAGTCATGGTGGTCCGAGGTATAAATGACCCTTTAAAAAAAAATCTGTTGGAGTCAAATATAAAGTTTTACTTCGATTAGAACGATGCAAATTGTCTTAGAAAGGGACAACATGAATCCCTCTAGAGACAAGGACCAGAATGGAAAATTTGAGGACTGGGTAATATATCCAGTCAATACCCTTGCAAATATTGAGATCTTCTGGGATTTCAGATACGTTATGTCTTCTCCAGACCTCTATTGTGCCCCAGCCTCAGCCTGTTGCCTCCATACAGGAAGGTCATCCACTTTGTAAACTTTATCTTGTGTATATTTTAATTCAGATTGTCTAAGGGCGAAACAAAAGGCTCAGGAGTCTGAAGGAATGCAGCCGGCTTCAGCAAGGATATACAGAAGGCTGGTAATTTGACAGGTGAGAACATCCATAGCCGACACACAGGGAAGAAAGAATGCTTTCAGATCCATGGATTTTGTTTTCAAAGGTGGAATTCCGAAGTTAGTCCTTGTGACTGCACTGACACTACAGATAACCCCGCTGCATCCATCTTGAATTGGCAGCTCAGTTACAATGACTGTCACTCTGCTAATTACCAATGTTAGACCCATCTTTCTGCAGTTTCAGACTAGAATGCCATTTTCGGGCATAATAAAGGGAATTTCAGCCGGCAGAACAAGCCGCTGTCCATCACGATTCCATACAATTCGGAATGTCAGGTTTCTTTGAAACGTCTTTAAATTTGCATATAAGAAATGACTCCTTTCTTTAAATTATCATTCCTGGTTAATGAGAAGGTGGCCCGGTATGGATCCAGACACTGGTCTGGAGTTTGCAATGGAAAGGGATGGGGAACGTAAAAGGAAGATGAAAAAGACGGCAAGTGGAGAAAATATCATTTGTTCAACCATTGTCTACAAATCGACCCGATCTACAGTGGGCAAAGGCCATGCCATAAGAAATGTGCCCGATTTTACTCCTGGCACTTGAGTGTAATCCTAAGGGCCTCCATTCACATTAGACCAATGATGGTTGAACGTTGCAAGATGAGTCTAGCGAGGACAAAGGAGTCCGGCAACGGAGCTCTCATGGAGAACAAAGGAGAACTACTTTACAGCTGAGCAAAACCCAGTTTCCTTAGACCATGAGACCAAAGATGGCACAATGGCGGTGAAACTGTCATGCTGTGAGGGTCTTCGGTCAGGAAGGGGGGCCTCAAACTGTCCCTGGAACCCGAACTATCCCTGTCTCGTGAGAACTCTTGAAGGTATAGAGAGGCCCGAGTCTCCAAACTTACTATGCTCCTGATAAACCCTGATCTGTCCCCTCCTCCACCCCATGAGGCATGGTACAGAAATGAAACGTAACAAGACACAAAGACAAAACAGGGATAACAGAAAACCTCTATCATACAAAAGCACTAACCAACAATAGGGAGGAGGATAGGGACAGGGAGGAATAAACTAAATGGGAACAGGGACCAGGAGATAAACACACATGTACTACAACAAACCACAGAACACACAACAACTACAACAACTCCACTCCAACCACTTGGCTTTAGCACACAGCACAGGAAGATGAATCTTTCACCAGCATGGACAACAAGAGACCAGATTTTATAGGAAGAGGTAATGGCCAGATCAGAAGCAGCTGGAATGGAGCTGCATGTTTTTGACCAGCACAGAAAGATTTGTTAACCTCTTCAGCACCAGAGGAAACAATCCATTTAATATGGGACACAAATCACACCATCTCTAAAGAAGACCTGCGATTCATTACCCGACGTGACCGTCTAACTCCAGGTCTTCCAGGGGGACGTGATACCCTCGTGACAGAAAGATTGTTCAAAGCTGAAAGTAATCGCGGCCAGCAAGCTGACGATACTGCGACATACAGGTTGCAAGAAATACAAATCTGCACGATTTCTTGTGGTGTGTTGGTATTTCTTTTTTATTTACACACACAAAATTTCCCAAACCAATAAAATCTAAAATATTTATGCCATAAAATGAAAGCCATCACGGAAAAATCTGAAACCCCAGAAATGTCATAGTTCGGTCACCGCACTTTCCTCTAAAAAAAAAAGCTACAAAAAGTGATCAAACATATATATATATATATATATATATATATATATATATATATATAATATATATATATATATATAACATTTGGGATAAGACAAAATAAATTTTACTTTTACAAAATTCCTTTGTTTTCTTTCTAACTTTACAAGTTTGGTGGCGGTGTAACCGTACCGACCTGAAGAATGATAGTGACAGGATATTTTTTACTGCACATTGAAAAAACACAACCCAAAAGTGTGGCGGAGTTACTTTTTTTTCCACCGAACTTGGATTTTTTCCCTGCTTTTCAGTAAATGGTGTCATATAAAACAACAACCCGTCCTGCCAAAAACTACCCCATAAATGGCTACGTGGATGCAAAAACGAAAAAGTTATGGCTCTTGGAAGAAGGGGAGGAAAAAAAAAACCTCAAAAAGGGAAAATTGTTAAATCACCCCGTACTGAAGGGGTTAAGCCTCAGATGAGGTACAGCTCCCAGCAGTTTCCTCCTCAGTCATGAGACACAACACTTGGTGGTTAGACTGGTTACTAAACTGGGTCGCAGAGGTGTTGTCGTACTACTAGGCCCACATTTCGCAATACTGTTGCCCGTAGCAACCAATCACAGCGCAGCTTTCATCTCTTAAACAGCTTTGGCAAAATGAAAGCTGCGCTGTGATTGGTTGCTATGAACAACAAAGACGGTTTTCACATTTTTGCACATTCTTTTGCTGCCAGTCTTCACAGCGACACCGCCACCTCACGAGGCAACATGAAGGGTCTCACTTTCTGATAAATATAGTAGTGGTGGCATCTGTCCAGTAGATTGGGGTGTGTAACTTGTAGGGTTGGATAAATCTACCGGTGCTGGGTCGGTAGAGCTCGGATGGGGTAAAGGGACGGTCACGCTACCGTCAAACTATATTGTGATAAATGTATTAAAACGGTCTAAAACAAAACTGGTTCTGTTTCCTATAACAACCAATCACAATGCAGCTTTTATTTTACCAAAGCTGTTTAAGAAATGAAAGCTGCATTCTGATTGGTTGCTATGGGCAACAATGAGCATTTTTAATAAATCTGTCGCTCTCGTGGTATCAGGACTCTAACACGGTGTCACAGACGACGCGCATAGCATGACATGGATACCATAGCAGGTGGTTTTCTTCATCAGCTACAAGCCAGGCACATGTAAGCCCCCGAGGGCGCTCTCACACACCTACAGTTTAGGAAATTCCAGACTTTGGTGGGGCCATACCATGTAAAACGCTAATTATAGTAGCATCTCAAAAGAATTACATGGAGCATTGCAAAATCATCTAATATATTCCAAAACTGCACAAATCTACCTGAATGCTCTGTAAATGCACAATCTGACAATCTGAAACCGACCCGATGTGCATGGCCGATCCCCATCTATCCCATTGCTACCGTACATATCTACCTTCCATTAGTAGCTGCGGGTGCAAACAGGATGCAATCAGCCATATCCAAATATCCAAACAGGAGCTGCTGCCTAAATCAGCACAGACTCTTCACTGCGTCCCCCCCTTCCACCAGGTTTCCTCTCGTACACCTCATATGGCATATAATGCCCATTGGTGGGAAAAAAATTAGACTATGCGGAATAGGGTCCATTGTGCGATGCTGCTGCAAATCAATAAGCTCTGTGTATCTGTACAGTAAAAATATATGAAGTGATCCAGCTCACCCTGCCCAAAATGAATCCAGTCCGTGGGGAAGCCTGGACAGCACGCCCCTGACTGGCATTTAGGGTAGATATGTCCAAGAAGGGTAAAGGATCCAGTTTTCACTATATATATAAAAAGATCAAATCTTATTTAATCCATTAAAAATGTGAAAAAAAAAATATACATACTTAAGGTTGAAGTGAATATCCTCCATAAAAATCGACGCGTTTCGAACGCTAAAGCGCTCTTTGTGCTGGTATATGTTAGCACTAAGGACGCTGCATCATTTCGACATGCGTATATACACAGCTCTGGAAAAAATTAAGAGACCACTGCACAACTTTATCTGACAGCCATTCCTTTCCATCGTCAGCTGAAATCCAACCAGAGTTCACCTCATTGTACTTAATGTGCTTCTGAACCAAATCTTATTTAACAAAGGAAAGTATAAAAAACCCTGCTGTGGGGTTCACAATCCCCTTGCAATAAGATAAGCTGGATGGCAAAACAAGTGCTAGTAATATCCCAAAAGTAATAGGAATGCAAAAATAACTTTTAAACATGTTGAAAAGAAAAGTCCTGCGTGAGGAAAAGAAGGGCTCAATTCTGGCTTTACTAGCAGAGGGATACAGTGAGTGTCATGTTGCCTCCATCCTTAAAATTTCTAAGACGCCAGTCCATTACAACAAGGTCAAGCAGCAGACATTGGGTACAACAAAGCTACAGACCGGCAGAGGGCGAAAACGACTCTCCATTGACCGGGATGATCATCACCTTATTCAAATGTCACTCAGCAACCGCAGGATAACATCAAGTGACCTACAATAGGAATGGCAAATGGCAGCTGGGGTGAAGTGCACTGCAAGAACAGTTCGTAACAGGCTCCTAGAGGCAGGGCTCAAGTCATGTAAAGCTAGAAAAAAGCCTTTCATCAATGAGAAGCAAAGGAGAGCCAGGCTGAAGTTTGCCAAAGACCATAAGGATTAGACCATAGAGGACTGGAGAAAGGTAATCTTCTCTGATGAGTCTAATTTTCAGCTTTGCCCAACACCTGGTCATCTAATGGTTAGAGACGGAGACCTGGAGAGGTGTACAAGCCACAGTGTCTTGCACCCACTGTGAAATTTGGTGGAGGATCAGTGATGATCTGGGGACGCTTCAGCAAGGCTGGAATTGGGCAGGTTAATCTTTGCGAAGGAATTATGAATCAAGCTGCATCCTGCAGCATAAATTGATCGCTACTTGCAGCTCTTCTGTTCCCTGCCGTGTGGCATGAGGTTTGTCAAATTTCATACATGGTGCCGCTCCTGCAATCTTAAGCGCCCCTGTGCAGATACCTTTTACTAGAGAGTCTATGTGGCTTTTTTCGAGATGACAGAGTTTCCCCTTGATGGTGAATATCAGGAGAAAGAAGGATAGAGCATATTGAATTCCGACATGCCCAATTTTCAATTTTTTTTTCTGCAGAATATAAGATTATTTCTATCATCCAGTAGGTTATAAGGAAGGGTAATAGGTACCATCCAAATAAATATTCAGCCAGCAGCTATCTAAGGCATGCGGGCACCTTTGGCCGAGTGGAGGGAGACACGAGCAGGGGCCATGCATGTCTGTGAAGCCTCGGTGACTGCCTGATTAAATGCATTTTGGAGAATAAATGGCTTCGCATACTAATAAACACCGAGCCACGTTCAGCGCTCTAGTGCTGGATATTCAGTCATTTAAGCCAATAATTATTTAAAAAAAATACAATTTTTAACGACAAATTCTAGGCCCCTTTAATGAAGCCCTAACAAGTGCAGCTCATTCCAACGCTCCGGCCCCACAATGGCCACGTCTTGAGGAATCTTATCATTAAGCGGAGTAATTGAAAGAGCCTCACACGGATATGACACGCCACATATTCCAGCAGCCGAGGACAATGGGAGGCTATGAACTAAGAAGGAATATACATGGGTAGTTAATCAGTAGCTCAACTGATGGATCCCTGCTGCTTCCCCATGATAGAAGGGATTGTTCTCCCTAAACCTGGCATCATAGAGGGAGACCTAAGGGATGAGTTCATCCATTTTGCACCCTCCAATCAGTAGGAGCAGTGGTATTTTATAGGACAGACTTCCCATGAACTCTGACCCTTGGGCTACTAATGACTTTACTGTTTAAAAGAGACTTGGTTAAATTGTCAGAGGAGTGCGAGGCGCGGACCACGGCTCCATCCTGTCCTCCTATATACATTCAGGTCATTTTCACCTCCTCCCCGAATATCACACATCTGCCGCAGTCTACAGAATGGAACAGAGGTGGACGCACAAGAAGAACATTTTTTGCAAAAAAAAAATTAGCCAAAATGTTTCCAGGTTATTTCTAATTTATTATTTGTGTTTGGACTTACCTTAAAGGGGTTATTCATATTATATGTCCAATTAGTGCACATGGACATCATAGCAGGGGTCCCACCCAGGACTGGACTGGCCTACTGGGGAACAGGTGAATCCCCCGGTGGGCTGCATTGCCATACATCCTGCTATATGAGCAGCCCTTGGCTGAATACACTTGACTCACTATGTACAAACAGAGGCGGCGTCTAATCATTTATTTTACAAACTACCCAGTTTATTACTTTATATGCATGTAGCTGAACAGTAGGCCCCCAGGAGTTAATGTTACTGGCGGTCCCCTGGCATCCCAGTCCGACACTGGTCCCATTGTTCTATGAACTAGGTCTGAGCGCCACTCATTTTAACACACCTGTAATACTCCTTTCCACCTATAGAGGTAGCTGTAGGGAAATATAGGACCTTACAAAGCCATACCCACAGTGATCAACTGATCGCCGAGCCAGGTTTCTTTAAAAAAAAAAGAAGAGGTATCACATGAGGCTTATTTCCATCAGCAGGTTAATTTGCATGACAGTAATCCGTGGCCATTGGACTAGAGCCCGGTGACCCTCCTCCAATCTGCTGACATCCACGGCTCCTGTGTCATCGTTGCAGTGTGACGCACACATGATGTCATGCAAAGCCTACTAATCAGGCGCTGAGGATGTCGGCAGGTAGTAAGACCTTCGCAGCCATGGAGTATAGATGTGGCCCCTGGGTCAAGGTCCTGCAAATCGATATGCTCACCTCTAGTTTCCAAACTGTATTAGGAAATTTCATGACTAGTTAGGATTGTCCAGAGGGGCATGATTCACGTGAGGTCACACAGGCACATGTTAAAGGGGGTCCCACAGGTAGCATTTACTTGCAACCACCACCAAGCTTTAAAGCAGGGTCAGGGAACCTCAGGCCCGTGGGCCATTTACGGCCCACTACAACTTTGTCTCCGTGCCCCGGGCAGATTCCTGTATATCGGTATTGTTTTACCACTGTATGTCGGTATTATTTCATCACTATATGTCAGTATTATTTCACAACTGTATGTCGGTATTATTTCATTGTATGTCGGTATTATTTCACCACTGTATGTCGGTATTATTTCACCACTGTGTGTCGGTATTATTTCATTGTACGTCAGTATTATTTCACCACTGTATGTCGGTATTATTTCACCACTGTATGTCAGTATTATTTCTCCACTATATGTCGGTATTATTTCATCACTGTGTCAGTATTATTTCATCACTGTGTCAGTATTATTTCATCACTGTGTGTCGGTATTATTTCACCACTGTATGTGGGTATTATTTCATCAATGTATGTCGGTATTATTTCACCACTGTATGTCGGTATTATTTCACCACTGTATGTCGGTATTATTTCACCACTGTATGTCGGTATTATTTCATCACTGTATGTCGGTATTATTTCACCACTGTATGTCGGTATTATTTCACCACTGTATGTCTGTATTATTTCACCACTGTATGTCGGTATTATTTCACCACTGTATGTCGGTATTATTTCACCACTGTTTGTTGGTATTATTTCACCACTGTATGTCGGTATTATTTCACCACTGTATGTCGGTATTATTTCATCACAGTATGTCTGTATTATTTCATCACAGTATGTCTGTATTATGTCACCACTGTATGTCGGTATTATGTCACCACTGTGTGTCGGTATTATTTCACCACTGTGTGTCGGTATTATTTCACCACTGTGTGTCAGTATTATTTCATCACTGTGTGTCGGTATTATTTCATCACTGTATGTCGGTATTATTTCACCACTGTGTCAGTATTATTTCACCACTGTATGTCGGTATTATTTCACCACTGTGTCGGTATTATTTCACCACTGTGTGTCGGTATTATTTCACCACTGTATGTCGGTATTATTTCACCACTGTATGTCGGTATTATCTAATGCTGGCAGAATCCTTGTTGGCTGATCTCGCAAGGATTGTCAGGTTCGGACGACTTTCATCTAATGAATACAAGTATGGCCACAGCATCTCCCATGTCTCCAGCACCCTGACATATGATGGCAGTATTATTAGCAGGTTTATCTTTATAAGCTTGGTTAGCAATTTCTTTAAGGTCAGACAGTGTTTAAAATATTAGGAGACGGCGTGGCACTGAGATCTAGAATGGCACGAGAGCTGCCATCCTTCTGATTTGTAGGCGGAATATATAGTAATATGTATTACACATCGTCCAGGTCATCACTCTACAGTATGTATAACTGTATATATAGGGAACACTGCTCACAAGCAAAACTGGAATGTGTGAGTCAGGCGCAGATATTCCTGTTATGTGAGGCGTCCATGCAGCTTTATAAAGCTCATCTGAATGCTTGCTCTGCTGACAGGTTTCCCTTCGATCACCCTGTAGACATGCACGCTCATGTCAGAAGAGCGTGCATGTGTGTTTAGTGGCAGTAGGAGAGTAAGCCATTCCTGGACACTGCAGTCCTCTCCAGACTCCTCAGGTACCATCACACCGGTACATAACAGGATGGGGCTTTGTATTCTCTCCCCCGACCTCATATGTAATGGTCGGGAGACCCCCATACACATCGGATGGTCTACGGGTCCAGAGGAAATTAGAGGTGATGAAACCTTCAGCCAACCAGCGGCCACGAGAGATGAGATGTCATCCCTCCTGGTGGAGCAGAGATCATCAGATCGGTGGTAAGGAAGGCTTCTTCTGTTGTTTTAGAGCCATTCCTCGCTCTGAAATTTTGTAAATGTCTCCTTAAACAGAAGGTTGTCCTCCAGAGCTGTTCTTCAGTGAAACAGTCCCATTTTTTATTTTTTATTTTTTTTATTTTTTTTATTGTTTTTTGTGTCGTTTTCTACTTTTTTCTGGAAGGTAAAAATCAAATGCAAAAAAACAATTGAAAATAAAAGTGCATAAAAAAAACCTGCAAAATGCTGGTGCCAATCGAACTGAAAAAACCTATACATTTCCAAATTATAAAACGGTAATTATTTAAGCTGTTACAAAGAAGCGTCGTAAGCTGTCCGCGTCATCGGGACGTGTTCTGGGGCAGGTGACGATGTCATATCCGGCTACGTATTTTCTAGGGGTAGATCAATCGGAGCCGCACACAAGGAAAGTGATGTGTGCTAGAGGGGACGGCGGGGCGCGGATTGGGACTGCGGCTGGATGTCTGCACCGCTGCGCACCCAAGCAGATTAAATATCAGAGCAGGTCAGGTTCTCATGGCCTGCGCACAAGTGCCAACATTCCTCCAATTATTCAAGGCCACGGAGAGAGCAACCTGCCTGACATAGCGGTGGCACCGTCTGATTAGAGTGGGCTCAGAAGCATGCCGAAAGGGATATTTTGATACTTAGGATCATGGGGAAGGGAACGGCATCCGAGTTCAGAGGGCTGCGCTACACAAAGTCAGGGGACTTCTACCAAATATGAGAGTGCGTGTCTGCCGATGTAAAGTAACCGCTTAAAGGACCCATTGTTGCCTGAAATGCGAAGCCGGGAATTGCAGATCGATATCTGGTAAATGAAGCAAGATGCTTGTGGGGTATTATATCCGGAATCTATAGGAAATGTTCTCAGGACCGCTTACCGGCAGCAGCCATAGTGAGCCCACCAGATACATAATGTCAGGAGTCAGGACTGCAAGAAGAACCAATAAGACAAGGCAAAAAGTCCAAGAAAAACAGGATAAAGTGATAAAGATAATGCACACAGTGATGTCACAGAACAGAGATAATGCACACAGTGATGTCACAGTACAGGGATCATGCACACAGTGATGTCACAGTACAGGGATAATGCACACAGTGATGTCACAGTACAGAGATAATACACACAGTGATGTCACAGTACACGGATAATACACACAGTGATATCACAGTACAGTGATCATGCACACAGTGATGTCACAGTACAGGGATAATGCACACAGTGATGTCACAGTACAGGGATCATGCACACAGTGATGTCACAGTACAGGGATCATGCACACAGTGATGTCACAGTTCAGAGATAATGCACACAGTGATGTCACAGTACAGAGATAATACAGTGATGTCACAGTACAGGGATAATGCACACAGTGATGTCACAGTACAGGGATAATGCACACAGTGATGTCACAGCACAGTGATAATGCACACAGTGATGTCACAGTACAGGGATAATGCACACAGTGATGTCACAATACAGGGATAATACACACAGTGATGTCACATTACAGAGACAATACACACAAGTGATGTTACAATACAGGGATAATGCACACAGTTATGTCACAATACAGGGATAATACACACAGTGATGTCACAGTACAGGGATAATAACGGGTGGATTCTAGCTCCAGTGTCAGGATATCAGTAGCCACATGTAACCCACCAAGGAAAGGGAAATCATACAAATTCTATGCACTTGTTGCCCTTCAGTGGATTCACACCCCAGGAACACCTCAGTGTTAGAAAAGTCTGGTAGGGTGGGCCCTGACAATAATAAGCCCCTTCATGGCCCCACGTCTCGCTCTGGTCTTTTAGATTAGTCATTAGGAGAAAACCCCCAATAAGTGAAGGATTTGGTACATTGACCCTCGCTGTGATGCTTTTCTAATACATATATTGTATTTCATTGTTAAAATTCCCCAAAATCTCTCGCCTGCTGCCGATCTGCCAGCTATGACTGCTGGCCACAGAAAGAGACCTGTAATACTAGATTATTACACCTACGTCCGTGTCATCTTCTCCTTTTAACATTTTTTGAGTGGGGTAGTGCGGATGTGGGTGGGTGGACTTTTGTTGAGTTTCTTGCGGAGACCCGCTCAGTATGGAGATTATTTAGCAATGCTCAATAGGAAAAATGTGTAAATGAGCTCTCCCCCAGAAGGAAGGAGGCCACTCATCGGGGGTAGCTATAGATAAACCTCATATTTTAGGATAGAGAACCTCATGGAGTTCCTACACCCCAAAAATTGAAGGTGTTATCCCACCAGCCTCGGGGATCCCCTCCAATCCAGGGGTTTGGCAAAGTAGTGTGCGTGCTAAACCTTTGCTCTACTCACTGCTGTAGGTCTGTTGGAGCTGTAGACCCATGCCTGACCACCACTCCTGTACATGGCGATGTTACTGATCTCATCGCTCGTGAGACATGACCCCGAGTAATAGTCACTCTCAGAAGAGAGGACCACTGGCATCATGGGAACCCCATAGGATTACGTCGAAACCGCTGGGATTATTTTTTAATAATAAATGAGTAAGCCAGGGAATGTGTCGGGAGTCTTTATTATTTCCTGTGTCTTTTTATTTTTGATTACTGGGTTAGTAGTGGGGTTGTTTGATAGACGCCTCTCCATTACTAACTCCAAGGCTTGATGCCAGCGGCGTTACACAGCTGACAACAACCCCAAAAACTATTCCCCCGATTGCCACCGCACCAGGGAAATCCGAAAGAGCTGAGGCTAAGTGCCAAAATTGGCGCATCTAATTGATACGCCATTTCTGGGGCGGCTGAGGGCTGGTCTTATTAGGCTGGGAAGGGGCCAATATCTATGAACCTTCCCAGCCTGATAATATAAGCCCTGAGCTGGCTGCTTTCCCTTGACTGGTTATTAAAAATAGTGGTGACCCCACGCCACTTTTTAACAAGGACAGTAAACTACACCCATGGCAATTCTCCTCGCACCCACTCGGACCTCTGCCTCCTAGTATTTCTACATTATTTTAAGTAATTTCCCTATCCACATTTGTTTGCAAGGCAATTGTCTTGCACTTACCCCCTTATTGTTTCCTTTTTCAGCCCCCTAGCCCTTACTAATACCATTTTACAACACCAAAGTCCCAGTTCACATTGACTTATATGGCGTTTGGGTTCGGGGTCAAGTTCTGGTTCCCAAACCAAACTGTGGACTAAAGTCCGGCCGAACCTGAAGAACTTGAACTTCCAGTGGTCCACTCATCCCTACTGCTATATCAGACATTCTAATTAATCCAGTGCTGGATTAAATACATTTTACCATAGTTTTGAGAGTTCTAAATTCAGGTAACCTTGGTGACTGAAGGGCTGAGCTGCAAACAAGACACAGCCCTGGAAAGAGTGCCGCTGGGTCAGAGCTAGGGTTAGTGTTAGCATTAGGGCCTGGGTTAGAGCTAGTGCTCGGGTTAGGTTTAGGGCCAAGCATATGTTAGGGCTAGTGCTAAGGCAAAGGTAAACATTAGGATTAAGCTCATTGTTAAGATTAGGGTAATGTTAAGGTTAGTGTTAGGAATAGGACTTGGCTTAATGTTAAGATTAGGACTAGTGCTAGGGTTTGGATTAGAGCTAGTGTCAGAGCTAGGGTTAGTGTTTGGATCAGAGTTAGGGCTAGTGCTGGGGTTAGGTTTAGGGCCAAGCATACTGTTAATGTTAGTTCTAGTGCTAAGGCTAGGGTAAACATTAGGGTTAAACATATTGTTAAGGTTAGGGTTAGGACTAGGCTTAATGTTAAGGTTAGGACTAGTGCTAAGGTTAGTGTTAGGGCTAGGGTTGGATTAGAGCTAGTGTCAGAGCTAGTGATAATGTTAGGGTCAGAGTTAGGGCTAGTTCTGGGGTTCGGCTTAGGGCTAGGCACATTATTAATGTTAGGGCTAGTGCTAAACATTAGGGTTAAGCTTATTGTTAAGGTTAGAGTTAGGGGTAATGTTTAGTTTAGGGTTAGTGTTAAGGCTAGGCTTAATGTTAACGTTAGGGCTAGGACTAGTGCCAAAGTTAACGTTTGGGCTAGGGTTGGGATTAGAGCAAGTGTCAGAGCTAGGACTACGGTTAGAGTTATGGTTAGGTTTTGGGTAATAATTTTATAAAATGCAATAAAAACATAACAATTGAAAAATATACCCATCATAACTTTAGTTTAACATTTTATGTCTGAGTTCTGCAAAACGTAAAACCGAACTAGAGGGTGAAAAGGTAAACTATAATGAAATCAGTATTTCAATGAGGTTGGAGGATAAGGATTGACAGCCGGACGGGTGAAGAGGAGAATGTTATTGCTCCACAGGTTTGGGGATGCTAAATACTGGCCTTGCCGGGTGCCGGCAGCCCCCACTATGCCACCGATGACAGCTTCAGGTTGGCCAGAGGCTTCCAATGAAAAGCCTGAGGGGACAGGAGGAGGCACTGGGGGGCTCTGCACCGCTGATTACCATGGTAAATTAGGCAATTAACGGACACTGCTCAGCGCTGTGCAATTTGCATGTTATGTGATATGAAGCTGTGAGCGCTCACTTGTCCTTTATCTCGGCCAATAGGGGGATATTGGGGGCTTTATAACTGCAGCGGAAAGCGACTGATCGCAGGAAAGACGTCCGGGTGGATATCATGATGGCTTGTCGCACGGCGGTGCGATATTGGGCGATGCCTTGTATTATCTTTACAAAACAATCGCAGATGAAAATAATGTCATTAAATAATAAAATGCAATAAATCAGGTGGTACAAGGCGTAATACGATGGGGCAATCAGTTTTCGGCTTATGTGGGACCTCGGGTGACACTTTTTCATTGGCGCTGTATTTCGTTTTTGCAGTACGAGCCGTAGATTTTATCATTGGGGTCCATACGAGGCTGGACAGATATCTGTCTGGGATGATTTAGAGAATCCTGCTTTGAGCAGGGGGTTGGACCAGAAGGCCCAGGAGGTCCCTTCCAACTCTACCATTCTATGATTCTATGACTTTGTGATTTCTTTTATATTCCATTTTTTAGGAGGAGCAGTGACCTAAAAACCGGGGATTTTGCCATTTAGATTTTTTCGTCTGCTCTGGCATTTACCTATGGGATCGATATTTAGATAATTTATTACTTCAGTGATCCCAAATATGTTTCCTTTTTTTTTTTTTTACAATTTCATTTACTTTTTGAATAATGAGGGGCGATCCGAACCTATACATATTTTTTTTTAATATTTTTTATTAGTTTCCCAATAACCTGCGATCGCTTGTAGACTACACTGCATTACATTACTGCAGCCCCGGGTGTACTAACATGGCGGACACAGGGGATTTCAGTATGTATTTCTCCTAGCGCCATTAATTCATCATCTCTGTCCCCGATGGGGCTCACAATCTAGATTCCCTATCAGTCTGTGGAGTGTGGGAGGAACCGGAGAACCCGGAGGAAATACACAGGAACACAGGGAGAACGTACAAACTCCTTGTAGATTTGAAACCAAGACCCCAGCACTGCAAAGCAACAAGTCTAACCATTGAGCCACCATACAGTGCTAACCACTGAGTCAGACAGTGCTAACAACTGATCCACCAGTCAGTGCTAAACACTGAGCCACCATACAGTGCTAACCACTAAGTCAGACAGTGCTAACCACTGAGCCACCATATAGTGCTAAACACTAAGCCACCATGCAGTGCTAACCACTGAGCCACCATGCAGTGATAACCACTGAACCACCATACAGTGCTAACCACTGAGTCAGACAGTGCTAACCACTGAGCCACCATACAGTGCTAACCACTAAGTCAGACAGTGCTAACCACTGAGCCACCATATAGTGCTAAACACTAAGCCACCATGCAGTGCTAACCACTGAGCCACCATGCAGTGATAACCACTGAACCACCATACAGTGCTAACCACTGAGTCAGACAGTGCTAACCACTGAGCCACCATACAGTGCTAAACACTAAGCCACCATGCAGTGATAACCACTGAGCCACCATGCAGTGCTAACCACTGAACCACCATACAGTGCTAACCACTAAGCCACCATACAGTGCTAACCACTGAGTCAGACAGTGCTAACAACTGAGCCACCATACAACGCTAACCACTGAGCCACCATGCAATGCTAAGCACTGAGTCACCAGACAGTGCTAACCACTGAGCCACCATACAGCGCTAACCACTGAGCCACCATGCAATGCTAAGCACTGAGTCACCAGACAGTGCTAACCACTGAACCACCATAGAGTGCTAACCACTAAGCCACCAGTGTTAACCACTGAGCCACCATACACTGCTTACCACTAAGCCACCATACAACGCTAACCACTGAGCCACCATGCAGTGCTAACCATTGAACCACCATAGTGCTAAGCACTGAGTCACCAGACAGTGCTAACCACTGAGCCACCATACAGTGGTAAACACTGAGCCACCATATAGTGTTAACCACTGAGCCACCATACACTGCTTACCACTGAGCCACCGTGCTGCCATGACCGTGTCATTGTACCCCCATATTCACATTCATGTTGTGGTGGGTCGGTTGGGGTCAGAAGCGTCACCTTCCCCCATTTATAAACTCCTTTCACCCCATACACAGCACTGAACATAAATGATGGATGTCACAAAATGGAACCCGGTCATAGCGGGGCCCCAGAGACAGTGTGGGCCCTGGCTCTTGTCCCTAGTTTTCTGACTGCTGGAGTTGTCCCTTTGTCCATTATTAAGTCAAAGCTTGGACCCATCCAACTCGATACTAAAGCATTAAAGAAATAAAGGATTTGCTTCCTTTTCGCTACAAACAGCGCCACTCTTGCTCTCAGGTTGTATGTGGTATTGCAGCTCAGTCACACTTGAACTGGGATGGTCTCCATTGCCAGATACAGCCCATAGTATACGGTATATATGGCATATGGTAGATGTCGCTCTAATGATCCGTAGGCGAGCCCACTCCGAAACTGCGCCATGAGGGGCTCCGAGTCCCCTGAAATGGGACAAAGGGGGCCCATCTCTCCTATTAGGCCCTTGACCACTCTTGTCCATACAACCATATAAGCCCGGCCCACCTCCCCTTTAATGAGGCTGTATCCTGATAGTGCTGCAGGCTCCCCTTATACAAATAAAGATCCCGCTGATTGCCTCCTTATGTGTGTACCTAGTCAAAGACCCTCGCAGACCCCAGATCAAGGGTAACAGACAGCTAAAATGGAGCAATGTTTAGGAGCGGCCATAGTTATCGCTGATCGCCATCTGTTTTGGTTGGGATGTATGCGGCACTTGTGTATTTACCCTTCATTTCGGGGGAGGGAATGACCCTTAGAACTAATTACGGCCGGGGAAATACTGCGGGGCGCGCGCGGAGACTTGTGTGGGTTTCCCCTAAATGCAAATGTCAACAGATCCTTTCCATAGTGTCATCCTACAAATAAATAAGAAATGCAAATCTCCGCAAGTATTTTCAAGAAAAACTCCAATTTTGATTGGCTGCTGCCCCCAACCCCAAGACGTAACGAGGTCTCCACGCGTTTCGGTGATCATTTTCTCCATAGTGCCGGTCCGTTCCAAAATGCCAGGTCTCTACCAGTCTCATGTTCTAACCCACATAAAATTAACTTTTAGCTTTTCTGAAAGCTTCTATGCACTTAAATGCAATCTATTGTTCTCTGTTATCTGCCATTTCTGCTTGGATAATGAATTAGGTGCATCTTATAAATGTCGCGCGCCAGCTTCTGGAGTAAAACTCTCGCAAAATTGACTCCGCTAGGGTGGCAACGCCCCCTTTTATTTAAAATAAGCTCCGGAGGCGGAGTGTCAGAGAGATCTATGTCCGGCCCATAGATCTTAAAAGCTCATTTACATATTAAGAAAAACGTAGATTTCTCTGGAATAACACATCGGATCGCAGACATCAAGGTGTCATTTTATTCAGCTTCCCGTGACCTACATACTCATGTAGACACTTAGGGGGATAGATCCTACTGACAGGTGTCCTATAGGGAACCTGAAAAACCACACTTGGATTTTTAATATTAGAATCCCTGCGTTTTTGATCTAAAAAAAAAAAAAACGCATGAAAAACGCTGTGTAAAATCTGCACTGAAAAAATGCATGGAAAAGGGGAAAATGCATCAAAAAGCAGCAAAAAACGCAATAATCAGAGCTATTGTGCACTTTGGCAGAAAAAAATGCAGCTTTTTCTCAAGTGGGAATATGGCCTGAGGGTCTGTTTCCAGGTATGAGGGGCAGTCGGATGTGGAGACTGGAACTTTGCTTCTTTTGTTATTTAATGCCATTTCCTCCCTTTGGCCATTTTATTTTTTCAATCTTGGAAAGCTTCTTTAGGCCGTGTGCACACAACGTCTTTTAAATTCAGGTGAACCTGCAGAGTTTTTTATTTCCCAGAGGAGCACTGCATGGCTTATAAGCCTCCTTACCCTGGTATGCCAGGCATGTCACTCTCCACATAGCCCCTGAGATAAAGCTATGTGCACATGGAATTTTTCAAGGAGTTTTTGGAGCAGAAATCATGCAAGGTTATGTGCACACGACGTCTTTTGGCCTGGGATACACTTGAAAAAGTGCAGCAAAAAATGGACAAAATGCACAACAATGGAAAAGCGATATTACTGTGCACATGTTCCACCTTATGTCACTGCTTTTAACATCTTCAGGGTTCCGAGAGAAACATTCATTCTTCTTCCGGCTTTTATTGGGAAAGACACCGAGACCACAACAAAACTTCCAGCGAAGCCTGGGAAAACTCGGTGGCTACAAGACGTCGCGTGCACATAGTCAACTTTTTTAAAACTTTTCACAAACTTTAAGTTTCAGATGTTTGAAGTTGCGGATTCTGAAAACAGTGCATTAAAAGCGCCTAACAAACTGGACCTAGCACACGTGCCGCAGCAACGACCTCCTCATAAACTGGACCTAGCGCATGTGCCGCAACAACGACTTCCTCATAAACTGGACCCAGCGCACGTGCCGCAACAATGACCTCCTCATAAACTGGACCTAGCGCACGTGCCGCAACAACGACCTCCTCATAAACTGGACCTAGCGCACGTGCTGCAACAACGACCTCCTCATAAACTGGACCTAGTGCACATGCCGCAGCAACGACCTCATAAACTGGACCTAGCGCACGTGCCGCAACAACGACCTCCTCATAAACTGGACCTAGCGCACGTGCCGCAACAACGACCTCCTCATAAACTGGACCTAGCGCACGTGCCGCAACAACGACCTCATAAACTGGACCTAGCGCACGTGCCGCAACAACGACCTCCTCATAAACTGGACCTAGCGCACGTGCTGCAACAACGACCGCCTCATAAACTGGACCTAGCGAACGTGCTACAACAACGACGACAAAGCTTCCGGCGAAGCCTTGGCAAACTCAGCGGCTACAAGACGTCGCGTGCACATCGTTCACTCTCAAAACTTTTCGGCAAACTAAGTTTCTGATATTTCTAAGTTGCGGATTCTGGAAGAAGTGCAGCAAAACCGCCTCCAAAACGGACCCAGCGATAATTTTCGTATAAGCGTGACCCTTCCTTCTATATGATGTGCGTAAAAGTATAAAAGAATATGTAAGTGTGGGTGACCTCAGCGTGGGCCTCCGCACTTTTCCTTCGCATTATCCGCTCCTGATCCCTCCCAGAATGTTATTCTCCGCATCAAAGAAAAGCCCTCTGCTCAAGCAGATCTGTTTCAGCCCCCCGGGCCAGGAGACCATAAGACCCTTCTCATAAATTCTAATTCAAACGTTCTTAGTTATCAGGAGGAAGTTTCCAATTGCTCGCTCACGTGTGGGAAATATGTCCGCTACTGAGAGGAGCTTTTGTTTGGGGTTTTAATGGGGCAATTTGTGAGGACGGAGCAGGTCTCCTCTACCCCGTGTGTGCAGACAGTTTGCAGGCGTAGACTTCCAATGTGCAAACCTTCAGGAATCATTAGCCAAACCGAACCGCAGGGTCCCATAAATCACCTGGAGGAGATATTTACACCAATGGGCTTCACGCAGCGCCGCGACCGAAAAAAACATGGCCGTGTAAAAATTCACTAGATTAACTTAAGTAACGTAATGCACCGAGGTTTTACGAGAAGGAACGTCCAGAAAATCAGCCTCACACCGGGCCGCTAGACCGTGCTACTGCCAAGGTTTCTAATTAAATCTATCCAATTAAAAAACATTAAAAAGTATTAAAAAAAAGTTTAAATTTCCCCGTTTCCCGACATATATAGATATAACATACTTGTTATTGTCAAGGGTGCAATTGTCGAACCTAATAAAATGTAAAAATATTAACAAAAAAAAAAAGAAAACGGCTCCATCGACTCGACAGAATACAAAACGTTACGGGTCTAAGAAAAATGGCGACACAAACTCATTTTTTTGTTTTAAAGTCCTGAATTTGTTTTTATAATCACGAAAGTAGAGAACAAGAAGTTTGGGATCGCTGTCATCGGACCGACCCGGAGAATCGGGTTCCAATAAACCCCTTAAAAAAAAGAGGCAAAATTCATAAAATAATGGAGGAATTTTTCACTTGGATTTTTCTTCTGTTTTTCTGCAGATTGAATGAGAAAATGAACAAAGTTACTGATCTCGAAAGAAAAAGAATAACAATTGGTGGCGTCCTTAAGGGAGTAATTATGTTATGGCACAGCCTGAAATTCCTATATGGCAGAGGGGCACCGGGGTCAGTGGCAGCACTGGGTGTACCCACAGGTCCCTGCCGGCACAGCACCGCACGCACTGTCGTATAGGGTTTGTATATATGGCGTTGATGTGTCCATGATGGAAATCTGATCTGAGTGCTGGTACGCTCCGTCCGAAGCCGTCATTTGTCACTTCCATCATTATCCTGATAGGAAATTCTCCGGGACAAAAGGCGAGTGATGTTTGGCTAATTACCCGTAATCAGGAGATGGAGATATGTGGTGGCACTCCGGGGTCACAGGTAGAGCGCTCTCTACAGGTAAAGGTTATAGGGGGAGAGATTTTTGTGGTTTCTGTGGGGTTTTTTTAATGCAATTTTTGCATATATGTGAACGTGAAAAGTGAGGGCCACAAGACGTCAGCCCACGCTGCACCACTGCCTCGGGGTCCCATTGAATATCAAAAAGGCGCCCCCCCCATACACATTAAATAAAAGTAATCCGACATACCAAAACTGAACGTCGGGGACGACTTGTATCAACCGATGGTCGACCAACAAACGTTCATTGTTCATGGTCAGCCATGTTTGAGCGTTTTCAGCTCAGTGCTTTATCGTTGTATGAAAAAATCCAACCCGGTCGACGCAGAATGAGAGGTTGCGTTAGACCATTTTCTAATACTGTGCGCCCTTAAAGGGTTTTTCTCATCCTCCCAGAAGGGGACGGTCGGATAGTACTCGTAATAACAAGCACATTTGCAATTTAGCGTCTGTTAAAATTTTCAGTCGTTCTTGAGATATCAACACTTTTCTTTTCCTTTGTTTACAGCATGTTGCCTAGGAGACAGACCACCATTAAAGCCTAGCAGCACAGTGTTTACAAGCTCTTTTGGACTGAGCTTGTAAGCGCTGCTTTGATGTTTTTTTTTGTGATTGCTGGACCACGCTATTAGCTCAGTGCCGTGTTGACAAGCTAGTCAGCAGCAGTGGTCGGTCTCCTAGGCAACAAGTTGTAAACAAAATAAAAGTGATGATATCTCAAGAACGGATGCAAATTTTAACAAGGACTAAATTGTAAAAGTGCTAGTTTTTACCAGAGCTCATTTATGAAGATGGAGATAACCCCTTAAAGTCTCTTTAAAGGTGATTTCGACAAAACATTTTGAATGTCTAATAAAATCCTCGCCAATCTCACGACATCGAAGGATATATTCGATGACCCCAGAGCTGTACGGCCGCCTCACGTGCTGGCGAATGGAGTAAGTAAGGTAATACCCCGCCGACCACTTCTGATGGGTCACCCAGAGGTATCACAGTCTCCAAACAATGTTTCTGCGGCTTTAGAAAACAGCTGCCGGGGCCTGGAGAGAAGGGGGCCGCTGTTTATGTTGAAAATGAAGCAGCTTGCCCCAGACATAATGGAGCATGACATTAGTGAGATGAAAGGCAGCAACCTAAGAAAAACACAGGCCACCATCATTGACATTGGGGGCCTCCAACCCCCCCAGCAGGCCGCTGCTTCCCACAGTCCTGCATTCACAAATACCTTCTCACTTCTGGAGGAAGAAAAAATGTGAATGGAGGATTGGAGTTTAAATGCCCCGACCTCTTCCCCTCGGATGACCTCCCTTTCATGTCCAATCTCCTCACAAAGGCCCCGGCATGTAAGGTCCCTGAAGTCCTTTGTCTGTCGTCCTCCTCATTATTTCTTTTAATGACAGATAGGGCACTGGCCAGGAAATTCCTCCAGGATTGGGGTGGGGGGGGGAGAAGGCTCCTTATTACCCCCCAGCCTAAATCCAGCTGATGGCAGGTATTAATCCTCGCTAAAAGGGTGAGAACTCGTTAATTAGTGGAAATTAAGATCGGCGGTGGGATTGGGGCTTTACTTGACCCCATTGGACAGAAAATAGTAATAATCACTGGTGGGGATAACTTCACCGTCTGTGAGGGTCCAAGCACTGAGGCCCGAGACCCCCATCTGGACGGCAGCGCGCCTCCACTCCATGGATTCGCCAACAACCCCATGACGCTATGACTAAGGGCACTTTCTCCACAGACGCGTCAGGTTTTAAAAGTTTTCTATGGATTTACTCCACTTTAATGGAATTTGAGTAAAGAACTGGATGGATTTGCCGCACTTCTCCTCCTTCCTGTAGCCCCACGCTAGACCTCCGATCCATACAGAGAAGTGGGATCTCAGGAGGGATAACTTCACGTCGTGGAATAAACCCTTTTAAAGTGGTTAAATAGGTCATCCATATGAGAAGGATCGGGCATGTTGAATTGCAACAGGCCCAATCAGCCTCTTATAGAATCTGTGCTCTTTCAGCCCAGGTGTATGGGACCCTTGAAATCTCCTTTATGCTAGCGATCGATGGGGGGTCAATATGGGATCACAGTCTCACGATTAGCGGCGCAGGAACTAAAACACCATGGCTTAGTGGCTGCAGATAAGGTGCTGCTGTGTTCTGCCTCGGATATCGCTCCAACCCTGCAATGCTGAAGCGGTTTTGAGACTATCGTGGGATTGCAGGATATGGGACCCCCACTAATTCCATATTGATCACCAATCCTATGGACCCTCACTGTTCACTAGAACTCAGCAGCCCTGCTCATGGCTCAGTGGTCGCAGATAAGGTGCTGCTGTGTTCTGCCTCGGATATCGCTCCATCCCTTCACTACAGGAGCGGATTTGAGACTATCGTGGGATTACAGGGTATCGAACCCCCACTAATTCCATATTGATCACCTATCCTATGGACCTTCACCGTTCACTAGAACTCAGCAGCCCTGCTCATGGCTTAGTGGTCGCAGATAAGGTGCTGCTGTGTTCTGCCTCGGATATCGCTCCATCCCTTCACTGCTGGAGCAGTTTTCATATGATCGTGGGATTGCAGGGTATCGAACCCCCCCACTAATTCCATATTGGTCACCTATCCTATGGACCCTCACAGTTCACTAGAACTCAGCAGCCCTGCTCATGGCTCAGTGGCTGCAGATAAGGTGCTGCTGTGTTCTGCCTCGGATATCGCTCCATCCCTTCACTGCTGGAGCAGTTTTCATATGATCGTGGGATTGCAGGGTATCGAACCCCCCCACTAATTCCATATTGGTCACCTATCCTATGGACCCTCACAGTTCACTAGAACTCAGCAGCCCTGCTCATGGCTCAGTGGCTGCAGATAAGGTGCTGCTGTGTTCTGCCTCGGATATCGCTCCATCCCTTCACTACAGGAGCGGTTTTCATATGATCGTGGGATTGCAGGGTATCGAACCCCCCCACTAATTCCATATTGGTCACCAATCCTATGGACCCTCACTGTTCACTAGAACTCAGCAGCCCTGCTCATGGCTCAGTGGTCGCAGATAAGGTGCTGCTGTGTTCTGCCTCGGATATCGCTCCATCCCTTCACTACAGGAGCGGATTTGAGACTATCGTGGGATTACAGGGTATCGAACCCCCACTAATTCCATATTGATCACCTATCCTATGGACCTTCACCGTTCACTAGAACTCAGCAGCCCTGCTCATGGCTTAGTGGTCGCAGATAAGGTGCTGCTGTGTTCTGCCTCGGATATCGCTCCATCCCTTCACTGCTGGAGCAGTTTTCATATGATCGTGAGATTGCAGGGTATCGAACCCCCCCACTAATTCCATATTGATCACCAATCCTATGGACCCTCACAGTTCACTAGAACTCAGCAGCCCTGCTCATGGCTTAGTGGCTGCAGATAAGGTGCTGCTGTGTTCTGCCTCGGATATCGCTCCATCCCTTCACTGCTGGAGCAGTTTTCATATGATCGTGGGATTGCAGGGTATCGAACCCCCCCACTAATTCCATATTGATCACCTATCCTATGGACCCTCACAGTTCACTAGAACTCAGCAGCCCTGCTCATGGCTCAGTGGCTGCAGATAAGGTGCTGCTGTGTTCTGCCTCGGATATCGCTCCATCCCTTCACTACAGGAGCGGATTTGAGACTATCGTGGGATTGCAGGGTATCGAACCCCCCACTAATTCCATATTGATCACCAATCCTATGGACCCTCGCAGTTCACTAGAACTCAGCAGCCCTGCTCATGGCTCAGTGGCTGCAGATAAGGTGCTGCTGTGTTCTGCCTCGGATATCGCTCCATCCCTTCACTGCTGGAGCAGTTTTCATATGATCGTGGGATTACAGGGTATCGAACCCCCCCACTAATTCCATATTGATCACCTATCCTATGGACCCTCACAGTTCACTAGAACTCAGCAGCCCTGCTCATGGCTTAGTGGTCGCAGATAAGGTGCTGCTGTGTTCTGCCTCGGATATCGCTCCATCCCTTCACTGCTGGAGCAGTTTTCATATGATCGTGGGATTGCAGGGTATCGAACCCCCCCACTAATTCCATATTGGTCACCTATCCTATGGACCTTCACCGTTCACTAGAACTCAACAGCCCTGCTCATGGCTTAGTGGCTGCAGATAAGGTGCTGCTGTGTTCTGCCTCGGATATCGCTCCATCCCTTCACTGCTGGAGCAGTTTTCATATGATCGTGGGATTGCAGGGTATCGAACCCCCACTAATTCCATATTGATCACCTATCCTATGGACCTTCACCGTTCACTAGAACTCAGCTGCCCTGCTCATGGCTCAGTGGCTGCAGATAAGGTGCTGCTGTGTTCTGCCTCGGATATCGCTCCATCCCTTCACTGCTGGAGCAGTTTTCATATGATCGTGGGATTGCAGGGTATCGAACCCCCCCACTAATTCCATATTGATCACCAATCCTATGGACCCTCGCAGTTCACTAGAACTCAGCAGCCCTGCTCATGGCTCAGTGGCTGCAGATAAGGTGCTGCTGTGTTCTGCCTCGGATATCGCTCCATCCCTTCACTTGTGGAGCGGTTTTCATATGATCGTGGGATTACAGGGTATCGAACCCCCCCACTAATTCCATATTGATCACCTATCCTATGGACCTTCACCGTTCGCAACTAAAGAAGCCCACACACATGGGCTGAGAGCATGTGTCCTGAAAGGAGAGGAAAGTAATAAGCTGATTGTGGGATTGCGGGGTATTGGACCCCCACTAATTTCATACTGATCACCCATCCTATGGACCCCCACCGTTTGCAGTAATAGAGCTGCCCCTACACTTCGGCTGAGAGCACATGTTCTGTAAGGAGAGGAGAGGAGTCGTCTGATCGGGCATGTTGTAATTTAACATGCCCGATCCTTCTCTGTGTGCAGAGAAAATGTCATTCCTGACCCCATCTTTATTCCGTCTGATATATTATCGGGCGTCTTCTCTTCAGTCTTTTCCTATAAATTGACACTTGGGTCCGTAAACTCGCTGACTATGTGAAGGTCGCAGGGTAAAGCCTGAGAGAGAACTAAACACGACACTCACAAAGTGGCCGTGATTGCTGACAGGAGAGGTGACGCTGACGGGTGACACACTCTCGCGTAGCCGCAAGCGTTGACAGGTAACAGGCGAGGCGCCGTCCGGTGTATCGGACACCTTGTTCAGATTATTCGTGCGTGATACCATCAGGTGTCACACACAGAACCTGGATCCGCTCTATAGGTGCGGGGACAGACCGGGGAATGTTAATATTCACAACAGAGGGGTTTGTCCAATTTGGAGACTTTTTTTTCACTTAAATGCATGTTTTTGGGCTAAAAATAATTTTTTCAATTTACGTTTCATTAAAATTTGTACACCCTCTCAACTTTGATGTGGTCTGTGGTCATAAATCAGCTGAGAAGAGCTCAGTTAAGACTTACAAACTTGCTATCATAACATTGTACAGAGCTCACTGATGGAATCTCAGTTAACTCATTCCGCACCAGCAATTGACAGTGCAACACAGAGAGTGTAGAAGACAGATGTACATTTTTTGATAAAACCCAATTGCAAAAACTTTTTTTTTATAGCCCCAATTACATGCATTTAAGTGAAGAAAAAAATTGTCCCGGCCGCTGGAGTGGAGAGCCCCTTTATTTTTCGATCTGTAGCAAAAACTGTCTCGCTGTGCACTGAAAATCTGCAGTGCTGGGGATGTGAATTTACGCAATGGATTTTTTTTATCGCGTGGATGAGATTTGGTCCATGCCGCTGCTGTAGAACAAATCTGCAGTGTAAAGAAGTCTATACAGATCTGTGTGTGCATGAGACCCAAGGACTTTCCACACTCGGGGACGTGGCTCATCTTGGTCTAATAGCAAATTTTCTTTCTAATTTTTCTCCAGAAAATGTGGGGGGAAGGGGAGCGAAAGCAGCTGTGACCGGCGACCATGTAGGTAGAGACCTGCTGCTCCTTCCTCTCCCCCCCCATCTTTAGAAACGCTTCCATAAATGCGATCATACGCCCTCTGACCCTTATAACGAAGCGTCGGCTCCCAATTTCACACTTCTTATGCACCCGCTAATCTTAGATTCAGGACCCTAAGGAGGAATGGTAACGTGCAAAAACGCAGGATGGGGCGCGAATACGCTTCATTTCATCAGGGCTGTAAATATGTCGGGGCGACCGAGACTCCAAATCAATGGACTGACATGGAGAATTGCGCTTTCAGCTCTGGGGTCTGGAATCCGCTGCCTGTAGGGCGATGTATGAGCGTGTGCCATAGACCCGTCAGTGCGACATCATTAGATGCCCACAACAGGAACGTCCTCCCCACCACTAGTCCACATTGTGTACTCATAGCTCTCACGTACAGTGACTGGGGGGCTCCATAATGGCACAATGAAGGGGGCTTCATCAGTGTTTTATTATTATTAATCATTATTATTTTATCATTGCTATTATTAGCATTATTATTTTATTATTAGTATTATTATTGTGTAATTATTATTGTATTATTGCTATTTTTATTATTTTATTATTGTATTATTATTAGTAATAATATTCCTGTTGTTTTTTATTATTATTATTATTAGCATTATTATTTTATTAGTATTATTATTGTGTAATTATTAATATTATTATTGCTGTTATTATTTTATTAGCATTTTTATTATTTTATTATTGTATTATTAGTAGTAATAATATTCCTGTTATTATTATTTTTCTTATTATTATTAGCATTATTATTATTTTATTAGTATTATTATTATTGTGTAATTATTATTATTATTATTGCTATTATTATTTTATTAGCATTTTTATTATTTTATTATTGTATTATTATTAGTAATAATATTACTGTTATTATTATTTTTCTTATTACTATAATTAGCATTATTATTATTTGATCAGAAACTGAGCCCCAAAAAGTTGTAAAATCGAATCGCAAGTTGAGCAAAAATGAAAAATAAATCGATAAATAAATAACTTTTTGCGCCGTGCCTGGGAAAACTTGAAAAGTGGGTTTGGAGCTGGAAAATGGTACAAATTTTGATGCAAATGTCCCACTCCTTTTTTTTTTTACTGAAAAAGAAAAGCAAAAAGTCTGAAATGTCATTGGTCATAAATCTGACCCAGTGTATGTACTTGATTGCAGAGGACCTCTTTATGCAGTGACCCTCCGCAAGTGTTGTACAGATCTAAATATATATATAAACTGCCTTGTATTCATTATTGTAAGTATCTATCAGCTACTGTGTGTTTCCATGGTTACAGACTACAAACACTTTGTTTCCTAGTGTTCTATGCATCTCCATGGTAACAGACTACAAACAATCTCTGCGTAGTCAGATCCTGCAGCCATAAACTCCCTTCCGTCTCTCCGAATCTTACTGCTGTGTGCTTGATAAGCGAGAAGTGTGGGACAGACAAACAGGACTGCAGGATCAGACTCCACAGGGCTCGTTCCTAGTCTGTAACCATGGAAACACCTTGGTCTGCATAGGAGCTGTGTACACAAAACAATAAAAGGTTTTTAATCGAGTCTGTTTTTAAAGAGGCTTCATGTATTGTTCTAACTCATAAATCGACGTGGTAGAAATGTAGAATTGTCCGGTTATGACTTAAAGAACTTTTTTGCAGATCTGTCTCAGCGAATATATGAGAATAAAACCCTTCTAATATCAGTCGGAAGCATTTAAGTGTTTCTAAGGGTTCCTAGGACTGAAGATTGTGGTGTCAGGAGAACACTACCAATGACTTCCCGCAGCCGCTGATAACAGAGAACAATAACAGCGCCCACATTCATAGACAGGGGATAGACTTTAGGGTCCGCGTCCCTTTAATGAGGGGTATTTTTATATATTTTCCCCTTTGCATCTGGCCGGGAGCAGAAGGAACCGGAGCTGGTTGTATATATAGAAATGTTTAGTGCTGTGGAGTTGACTTGTTCTTCCCGATTTTTCGGCAGAGTCATCCATTACGGGCCTGGACTTCTCGTGACCTTCCAACGTAACGTCGTTGGGCTGGGAATTTCTGCAGGTTTTTTACCATTTCCCCTGGTTTTGGCGACAGAAGCCATTATGTGGCAGCGTCACTAATCACCATGTCTTCTCTGTTATTATTTTGGCTTCCTGAGTCTTGAGACGTTCCAGACAGCGATATCGACAACCTGGTGAAAGTAAAGCTTCAGCCGTCCAGCGGTGGGACGGGGACCCACTCTACCGGGAGGACCTCTCCGGTCATTCTCCACCACCGGGACGGACTCACAGGTTCCAGTTCCCGTTGGTGACATTTCTTCCTAAACTCTTCAAAATTGCAACAAGAAAAAAAACTCCTTAAAACCTCCCCAGATAAGGGACATATTCTAACACCTCAATGTGAACATAGCCTAAATGTCTACAGCGGGACAAGCCAGAACCAGAACGGCGGCACCAGTGGCCCTGGCCTGTCCATGAGTACAAGGACGACCATTGATCGGAGAGGCCACCATCTGATACTATACATCTGCCTCATGGCTGATTGACCAGGTTAATGGAGCCAGACCTGTGCTGATTAGAAGGATGGCTACCATTTAAAAGGGGGTTGTATTTCTGCAACTAGCCCTCAAACTGGTTGTTTTAAAACTACAAATCCCAGCAAACCCTGACAGCCATAGTTATAATGTAACAAGTTTTTCACCTTTTTTTTAAAGCTTCCTGTGCCTTAAACACCAGTGTTTTTCTTCTGTGGGTGATTTTCTAATCCATGGAAGAAGCCATTGTTTCCAATCATTCTTTGCTCTTGGCAGCAGAACTTGTATATGACCTGAATCCTGCATTTTTCACCAATTTTCCCCTCCGCAGGCTCCATCTCTAATTTCCCGCTATCTCTGGGTGGGAGTAGACAGGTTGGTGGGATATACAGTACACGATGAGTGAGGGATTTGTGCTCTTCTATGTATCACATGTTCAAAAGGAGCAGCAGCATGGATGACATTATACAGCAGTACTGGGCAGTAAAGATGTGAATCCAGCTCTAGAGTGAGATAAACACTTATTATAAAGCAGCTGCATGGAGGATATTATATAGCAATACTAAACAGTGTAGTTGTGAATCCAGCCTTGGGGTGGCAAAAATACTAGCAGCAAAATGGAAGACAATATACAGCAATACTGAGCAGTGTAGCTGGGAATCCAGCTATAGCCGGAGGAAAAAATACTTACTAGAAAGCAGCAGCTTTGAGAATATCATACATAATATCAACAATGAGCAGACTGTTACATACCTGTCCTAGGCCTGGTCTTTGCTCCACTCAACTCGGTCCGCTGGCCTCTGCTGTGCTCCACGTCTGACTTTGCAGGTGGCTTGACGTATGACATCTCCTTAGGCCTTTTAAGGCCCATCAGGTCACACACTTTGGTATTTTTATCCCAGACCCTAGTTTAGTATTCTCCAGCTCCAGTGCACACCGTGCTAACCTGCTTCTATCTCTGCTGACTTCTCTTCATCCGTCCTGCTGGTCTCTGGACTTCTGTGTGTGCCGCATTCATACTCCCCAAGTGCCATTGCCAGCTGCATTAACCCCCAGGGTCCATGTACCTACCTGGACATCTAGATTAGTGGGGCCACGTCACAAGGTGAACCTTACCCCAATAATGAATCCAGCTCTAGTTTGAGAAAAAAAACACTTTATAGAAAGCAGAGGAATGGAAAATATTATTTAGCAATACTAAGCAGTGTAGCTGTGACTCCAGCTCTAAGGTAAGATACATACTTTCTAGAAAGCAACAGCAACAAGGAGGAGATTACAAAGCAGTACCCAGTATTGAAGCTGTCAATCCAGCTTTGGGGTGAGATAAAACACTAGATAGCAGCGGCATGGTCTCTGAATGTCTCTCTGTCTAACTCTTTAATTTTGCTCTTCTCTACGCGGAGGCAAGAGGGAGAAGAAGTCTCATAAGTGGAGAAAGAAGCAGATTCCTATGATGAGATATGATATAGTTTGTTATATTCGCCTTTACTATTGATTTATGTAAAGTGTGTTGAGTAGACGACGGCCATGTAACTATGCAGGGTGTTTGGAGCTTTGCATCAAGACACGGAGCAGCAGCAGGTGGGAGCGGACAATGGTGCTGCGCTAACAGGCGACAGAAAAACAATATCCCGCTAAACAAAGTTGCAAATATCAGGAAGTGACCGGAAACTTTCTTCCAACTTCTCTTTTCTTACAGTAAATCAGCGGAAGCGGTCGCCGTCTGTGATGACTTCGGAGCCGGCGCTCGGAGGAGAACGCGCCACATTTCCATTGTCTCTGATTTCACATCATCTTCCAGGTGATTCTCTCCAAATCAATCATTTGGTTAAACTGAGTGTAGACCACACCTGCCGTCCCCCCGACAGGCCGGGATACCTCCTCCGACATGAAAAGGCAGGTTCCCCCCGATGTCTCCCGCCATCACGTTTAATGATATCGTCTCATGTTTGGAAATCCGCATTTCATACTGACATTGTAGCTTCAGCTCCTCATTAAAAGTGCAATATTTGATTTTGGACACTTAAAGGGTTATTCTCCCCTACGCCCCCCCCCCACAAAAAAAAACCCCAAATGATCGCCTACCCACATTATAGACTTTGGGACCCCAATGCGACTTCCTCTCCTGCACTCCCTATGGCCAGGCCTCATGTTTGATTGTTACATTGTATCACTGGGAACAAGCTATCTACAGTACATTAGTTCCATGGCCTTAGGATGAAGCTGCAGGACGCACGTGCGACCAGCTGCACCTCGGTATTGTTCACCAAGGCTTTAGTAAAGCCTTGCGCTGTCTCAGTCTCTGCAAGTTCAGCTTCTCATTGACTTCTATGGGTTCCATATCTGTCCTTATTAAACCAATGGAGTCCATAGAAAGACAACGCGAAGTCAACGGATCCCTGAGAAGACTATGGTGGCTGCTGAGCATGCACACCAACAATCACTGAGCATGCTCAGCAGCCACCATAGACTTCTAAGGTAATGGAAAAACCCCTTTAAAGACTTCACGAAGCAAGGAAACCAGATGCAATGGTCATCAGTGAACCTATAGAGTCAAGATGCTCCACTGAGTTGGATGGAAAGAGTCTGATGGCAGCACGCCTCAGTGCAATTATTGCCTGTAGGAGCTAGCAGTAAAATAGCGCCACCTATAGACCACGTAGAGGTACTGGATATCATTGCTTTATGCATGATGTCACGTTAGACAACTACTTGGTAAACCCCTTTAACAATGCAGTCACGTTGGCAACTTTCCAAAAATGCTCAAAAATCTTCTGCCGTTTTGCGTCTACAGCTCCTACGCAGACCCATGTGTCTCTATGGTTACAATGCTTCACCCTGCCATATACTTCCTACATAGATAGTAACGAATGGAAGCAGATTCAGGGATCAGACTACGCAATGCTCTGCTGGTAGTCTGTCGCCATGGAGACGTATAGTTCTGCACGGGAGCTGTAGATGCTAAACGGTTGGAGATTTTTGAATCAAAACTCTTTTGCAAAGTTTCTATACTTTTTATTTTAGATGCACCGGAACAATAAAAAAAAGTTTATTGCAAAAGTCTACACCAAAGAAAAGGAGCTGCAGATGCAAAACAGTAGGAGATTTTAATCAAAACGTTTCGCAAAGTTGCTTCACTCTTTATTTTAGAAGCACGGGAACAATAAAAAACAAAAACGTTGGTTGCAAAATTCTCCATCCCCTCCAAAAACAGAAACTGCAGATGCAAAAACGTACAGAATTTTTAATCGACACTTTTTTTTTTTTTTTTTTTTTGCAGAGTTGCTTCACTTTTTATTTTTAGATGTACTGGAACAATGAAAAACAACAGTTGGCTGCAAAAGTTTACACCCCCCCGAGATGCAAAACGGTAGGAGAGTTTTAATCAAAACTTTTTGCAAACTTGCTTCACTCTTTGTTTTAGATGAAACAATGGAAAAGTTTGTTACAATCAGACCTGGAGAAAGGTATTCCAGGTGAGATCTAAGTGACTATACACAGCGCAATATTCAGATGGGGTCATCGGGCATAAAAGTAGTGACCGCTCGGCACCATCCGGTCCATTCCTACTCTTCCTCTCCTCTGAATTGCATGTCTATGTAAACATCCCCCCCGTGGGGCGCACGGATCCCTGTATTTGTGGACATGCCTGCGCTTCTTCTGTGCACCGTGTATGATGGCGGCTTTTATTTCCACCGCACTGCGGCGCTTCCCTCTGGCACTTTGTCCGGCGAGACGCTGGTATACGTAGACAAACAAACAGTTGTGCCGTATGACATCTAATACTCACATGGCTTCAAAGATCCCTTTCTTCCCCGCTCTCTCCGGAGAGTCCATTACACTGCGCCGTCTATTTAGTCTCGCTCCTATATTACCTCGCTTGACTTTTCTTTTTTTTTTTTTGCCGTTATCAAAACAAGCGGCGGAACGATAAGTCGCCATCGTCCGCGCATCACCCGCCCGCTCCGGGCCTTATCACAGTGCCAGCCTTACATATCAAAACACGATTCAGAAGAAAACAAATTCTAACATAGAAATAATGCATTTGGGATAATATTACATCATTATCTGGGACATGTAAGGGTTAATCTAGTTGGACAACTTCATAGCAAGAAAATACAGACGCCCCCTTTAAAAAGCGGGATCCCTTAAAAAAAAAATCCTAAAAAAAAAATCCCAACAATTCAGGTGTTTTCTTGCTTTCCTGACATGGCGGTGTCAGTAAATACTCGCATTCCACCATTGCTTGAGCAGCTTTACTTACCGGACTTTGTGTAGTGTCATTCCTCTGTTATTCCTCCTGAAAATGGACGAATAAATTGGCAGCTGGGTGTTATTATTCGCCTTGAGCCTCTGGACAATCTGATAGTGTCAAATTATTGCTGACCGGGTGGGTGAAAGAGTCAAAAGAAAAAAAAAACGCAATTCCGCCATTGTTTTTTTTTGGAGTTTTCTTTTTACAGCACCTATTGTGCTGGCAGCGTGATTCTTCAGGTCAGAACGATTACGGCGATAGTGAACTTGTGTCGTTTATTTCTAGCATTTTGGTGGCTTCAAAAAAGTTGAAACTTTGTAAGTTTGGTTAAAAAAAAACAAAAAAACGACGGAGCTGAGCGAGGGCGTGATTCTCAGTGCGCCGTGCGGTATTTTTTATTAATATTACTTTGATTGCTTTTTATTGCATTTTTTGGTGACCGAAAAATGGCAAATTTGGGGTTTTAATTTTTTTTTTCTTTGCGGAGTTTAGCTTATGAGTTAAATTTTATATCTCTCATATTTTACTTTTCACTTTTCTTTTTGTGCCCATTTTTACTTAAATCTGTGATTGCAGAATATTGGGAAAATCAATCCATCGCCACCCGGCCCGGAGAGGATGATCACAAGCTTCCAATGGACTCATAATAACTCCTAAGTAACTATTGGTTACGCGTCCCAGATCCAATTGTTCTGCATTTGTCTGTGTCAGTCCTTACTGCTGTTCTTGTATTATATTCATGCACCAGGAGGAACTGGATGAACGGCATCCATAGTTACTGTAGCGTAATTTAATCTTTCCGAGAACGGTTTTCTTAAATCGAGCGTCTTCCACTGACAGTGACTCAGATTAATAAAGACGTCTCGCGCCCCCCAACCCCACCCCAATCACTGCGGTGACCCTGTCCCCCCCTAAGTCATGTCCCTGCCTATACAATGGTGTAAGCGCCCGTGTGGCCCTCCACGAGCTCCAGTGAAAAGGTCTTTGGTAGAGAGAAGCTTTTAAGCCCGGGGGACAATTGTCAGGGGCTGGAGGCCACTCATGCAGAACGGGGGCAAAAAAAGAAAAAAAAAATTGTCAGTCATAGCGGCGGTGGGCTTCTGTCCAGAGAAGAAAGCCCCCATAAGGTGAACGACTGCTGCTAGGCGACTCCATCTCTAAGCTGTCCATGCGCCATCTCTTGATCCAGCTCCTGTAGGGACACAATACTGGGGATCGCGCGGGAAGAGGTGGGGGGCGCAGCTCAGATGGTCGGTGCGGGGGGGCTCATTTACACAAGGTTCTGGGGGGGTGACACTCTGCGGACCCTCGGCGTCTGTCGCTCATGCACAATGCTCCTCATCACACCTGGCGCTCACCCTCTATTCTATAGATTCTTTAAGCTGAAAACTTTTGGAAAGTTTTGTAAAAGTTTCCAGAAAGGCAAAAGTCAGTTATTCTTATAGATGAGCCTTTTCCGGGGGGTCGATGGACCAGAGACCTGCGGTTCTCCTCCTACCTGACGGCCTCCCTGGCGCCACTCCTGATTAGTAGGAACGACGCCATGTCATGTGTGCGTCACGCTGCAATGACGGCGTGGCGCTGGGGTACAAATCAGGTTCGCAGGGCTCTGGCCTGGCTGCCATGGACTCCTGGGGTGGCCAATTTTTGGCTTGGGGTGACCCCCACGGCTGACCAGTTTCCCCCCTGGAATGGTTCTCCAGTCCAGTGGGGCTGAATGGATCCGTATGTTGCCCTTCCGACTCATGGAGGGATTACCTGTTTGCAGTTGCAGGGATTAGAGCTTTTTCTTCGAGCTTGCTGAAAATGCTCAGTTAGGACATGAGCATGCTCAGATAACACCTCAATCATCACTTGTGCCGTTGGAACACCGGGTATGCTCGAGCTGCGCGCCATGGTGGCCGTCTCCATCGTACCCAGTTATCCGCTTCCTAACGCTCGGTGGCGCCAGGTGAGGTGTTTCCGTACACGGCGCCATGTTTTTCGCTGATGTCTTCTCTCCTGGATGTCCGCTCCGGGGTTTTTCCTTTTTAGCCTCGGATCCTGCGTTGCGTCACTTCGAGCAGTGTACTGACCCTGCGCGTACGTCGCCTCCGCCACCACAATCCGCCACGTTGGGTTGTCAGACGGTTCTGGTGATGGGTGTCATCCCGGACTAACCACACACAGGGAACGGGGGGCCGCTTCTCGGGGTCCGTCCTGTGTGACCACGGTTCTCGTTCTTCTTAGAAGGGAAGGGGCGCTTCTCCCCGCGGCTGAATACTATATATCGTGCGAACAAAAGTAATAAAAGAGGAAAAGTGAATTTACCGTCTTAAAAATAAAAGCGAGGCGTTTGCTGCACGCAAAGTCATGAATGAGGGCAGAAAATGGGAAGGAGAAGCACAAACTTCTGCTTTCAGATGTTTTCTCCAAACATCGTCCACATGTTATTCTTCTGTCAATGGAAAACGGCACCGGAGGCGACCGCTGCTGCCGGAGGCATCAAACCCTCAGCAGGCGCGAGGATCCACAGACATCCCCCCGACTGTAGGGGGCAGCAAACATTCTACGGCAGACGTACGTCCCAGCACTGCAGAGCTGAAATCCGCAGGCTTCCCTGCCTCCTTACAGGATATGGACGTGTTCAGAGGCATTATTTTAATTAAATGCATCTATTTATAATAAAAATCAGTTTTGCATTTGGGTTTCATTAAAAATGTAGCACCGTCTCCCTTCTGTAGCCTCTGCGCATGGCTTAGAACTAACTGAGAATCAATCAGTGAGCTCGTTCTGATGGGAGAGTTTTTAACTCTTATCTTCCTGCTTCTGAGCTCTTCTCAGATGATGTATGACCACAAAGTACAGCTCAACTGTCATAAACCAGCTAAGAGGAGTTCAGAAAATGCTCACTAACAGTCACTCAGTTAACTCATTTTGCAGCCAGCATAAGACGGTGCAGCACAGAAGCCACAGAAGAAGCAAAATTATTGTGAAAAATATGTTTTAGTCCAAAATGGATTTACACTAGTAACATAAAAATGTCCCCCAAAGATTTCCGTATCCTTCAGTGTCTTCATTGAGTGCAGCTCTGGAGTATAATACAGGATGTAACTCAGGATCAGTAATGTAATGTATGTACACAGTGACTGCACCAGCAGAATAGTGAGCGCAGCTCTGGGGTATAATACAGGATGTAACTCAGGATCAGTAATGTAATGTATGTACACAGTGACTGCACCAGCAGAATAGTGAGTGCAGCTCTGGAATATAATACAGGATGTAACTCAGGATCAGTAATGTAATGTATATACACAGTGACTGCACCAGCAGAATAGTGAGTGCAGCTCTGGGGTATAATACAGGATGTAACTCAGGATCAGTAATGTAATGTATGTACACAGTGACTGCACCAGCAGAATAGTGAGTGCAGCTCTGGAATATAATACAGGATGTAACTCAGGATCAGTAATGTAATGTATATACACAGTGACTGCACCAGCAGAATAGTGAGTGCAGCTCTGGAGTATAATACAGGAGGTAACTCAGGATCAGTAATGTAATGTATGTACACAGTGACTGCACCAGCAGAATAGTGAGTGCAGCTCTGGGGTATAATACAGGATGTAACTCAGGATCAGTAATGTAATGTATGTACACAGTGACTGCACCAGCAGAATAGTGAGTGCAGCTCTGGAATATAATAAAGGATGTAACTCAGGATCAGTAATGTAATGTATGTACACAGTGACTGCACCAGCAGAATAGTGAGTGCAGCTCTGGGGTATAATACAGGATGTAACTCAGGATCAGTAATGTAATGTATGTACACAGTGACTGCACCAGCAGAATAGTGAGTGCAGCTCTGGAATATAATACAGGATGTAACTCAGGATCAGTAATGTAATGTATATACACAGTGACTGCACCAGCAGAATAGTGAGTGCAGCTCTGGAGTATAATACAGGAGGTAACTCAGGATCAGTAATGTATGTACACAGTGACTGCACCAGCAGAATAGTGAGTGCAGCTCTGGAGTATAATACAGGATGTGACTCCGGATCAGTAATGTAATGTATGTACATAGTGACTGCACCAGCAGAATAGTGAGTGCAGCTCTGGGTATAATACAGGATGTGACTCAGGATCAGTAATGTAATGTATGTACATAGTGACTGCACCAGCAGAATAGTGAGTGCAGCTCTGGAGTATAATACAGGATGTGACTCAGGATCAGTAATGTAATGTATGTACACAGTGACTGCACCAGCAGAATAGTGAGTGCAGCTCTGGAGTATAATACAGGATGTGACTCAGGATCAGTAATGTAATGTATGTACACAGTGACTGCACCAGCAGAATAGTGAGTGCAGCTCTGGAGTATAATACAGGATGTAACTCAAGATCAGTAATGTAATGTATGTACACAGTGACTGCACCAGCAGAATAGTGAGTGCAGCTCTGGAGAATAATACAGGATGTAACTCAGGATCAGTAATGTAATGTATGTACACAGTGACTGCACCAGCAGAATAGTGAGTGCAGCTCTGGAGTATAATACAGGATGTGACTCAGGATCAGTAATGTAATGTATGTACACAGTGACTGCACCAGCAGAATAGTGAGTGCAGCTCTGGAGAATAATACAGGATGTAACTCAGGATCAGTAATGTAATGTATGTACACAGTAACTGCACCAGCAGAATAGTGAGTGCAGCTCTGGAGTATAATACAGGATGTAACTCAGGATCAGTAATGTAATGTATGTACACAGTGACTGCACCAGCAGAATAGTGAGTGCAGCTCTGGAGTATAATACAGGATGTAACTCAGGATCAGTAATGTAATGTATGTACACAGTGACTGCACCAGCAGAATAGTGAGTGCAGCTCTGGAGTATAATACAGGATGTAACTCAGGACCAGTAATGTATGTACACAGTGACTGCACCAGCAGAATAGTGAGTGCAGCTCTGGAGTATAATACAGGATGTAACTCAGGATCAGTAATGTAATGTATGTACACAGTGACTCCACCAGCAGAATAGTGAGTGCAGCTCTGGAGTATAATACAGGATGTAACTCAGGATCAGTAATGTAATGTATGTACACAGTGACTACACCAGCAGAATAGTGAGTGCAGCTCTGGAGTATAACACAGGATGTAACTCAGGATCAGTAATGTAATGTATGTACACAGTGACTGCACCAGCAGAATAGTGAGTGCAGCTCTGGAGTATAATACAGGAGGTAACTCAGGGTCAGTAATGTAATGTATGTACACAGTGACTGCACCAGCAGAATAGTGAGTGCAGCTCTGGAGTATAATACAGGATGGAACTCAGGATAAATATAGCAAAAATTGAGGTAAGAATTGGAAAAACTCTTTTTCTGTAATATCAGATGAAATATAGCCAGGGATCCTATGCGGAGGATTAGCAGTAACAATCTTACAGTGACTGAAACCAGGTAAACATAAACTAATAGATTCCAGCTATAATTTATGCACACCATACATCCGATATAATTCCCTCTTCCCAGCGTGGGATTGTATGAAGTCGACTTCCTGAAAGGAGAGAATGACTTGTTTCCATAAATCATAATGTACACTATTCAGCGAGCGGAGCCATCGGAGAGGAAGCATCACTGGCCAATGTGACCGTCAGCTGCCCGCCGGGAGGTCTCAGAAAGCACAGAGAGAGAACGTCTCCCAGAGAAGCTTCTCGTGATACTTTCCAAGAGATCACATTACCCCAGAATTAATGGGAGCACGACATTAGGATGATGGAATATTACTCTGCACATAGGAACCCTGCAGAAGCGTTTATGGATTGGTTTGGTCACTTTTTTTGTATGACCTTCCCCATTAAACATGCAAAATCACGGTGTGATGTGTTGTGACCTGCAAGATCACGGTGTGATGTGATGTGACCTGCAAAATCACGGTGTGATGTGATGTGACCTGTAAGATCACGGTGTGATGCGATATAACCTGCAAGATCACGGTGTGATGCAATATGACCTGCAAGATCACGGTGTGATGTGTTGTGACCTGCAAGATCACGGTGTGATGTGATGTGACCTGCAAGATCACGGTGTGATGCGATGTGACCTGCAAGATCACGGTGTGATGTGATGTGACCTGCAAGATCACGGTGTGGTGCGATGTGACCTGCAAGATCACGGTGTGATGCGATGTGACCTGCAAGATCACGGTGTGATGTGATATGACCTGCAAGATCACGGTGTGATGTGATGTGACCTGCAAAATCACGGTGTGATGCAATGTGACCTGCAAGATCACTGTGTTTTGCGATGTGACCTTCAAGATCACTGTGTGATGTAACCTGTAAGATCGCGGTGTGATGCGATATGACCTGTAAGATCACGGTGTGATGCGATATGACCTGTAAGATCACGGTGTGATGCGATATGACCTGTAAGATCACGATGTGATGCGATATGACCTGTAAGATCACGGTGTGATGCAATATGACCTGTAAGATCACGGTGTAATGCGATGTGACCTGTAAGATCGCGGTGTGATGCGATATAACCTGTAAGATCGCGGTGTGATGCGATATGACCTGTAAGATCACGGTGTGATGCGATATGACCTGTAAGATCGCGGTGTGATGCGATATGACCTGTAAGATCACGGTGTGATGCGATATGACCTTCAAGATCGCGGTGTGATGCGATATGACCTGTAAGATCGCGGTGTGATGCGATATGACATGTAAGATCACGGTGTGATGCGATATGACCTTCAAGATCGCGGTGTGATGCGATATGACCTGTAACATCACGGTGTGATGCGATGTGACCTGTAAGATCACGGTGTGATGCGATATAACCTGTAAGATCGCAGTGTGATGCGATATGACCTGTAAGATCACGGTGTGATGCGATGTGACCTGTAAGATCACGGTGTGATGCGATGTGACCTGCAAGATCGCGGTGTGATGCGATATGACCTGTAACATCACGGTGTGATGCGATGTGACCTGTAAGATCACGGTGTGATGCGATATAACCTGTAAGATCGCGGTGTGATGCGATATGACCTGTAACATCACGGTGTGATGCGATGTGACCTGTAAGATCACGGTGTGATGCGATATAACCTGTAAGATCGCAGTGTGATGCGATATGACCTGTAAGATCACGGTGTGATGCGATGTGACCTGTAAGATCACGGTGTGATGCGATATAACCTGTAAGATCGCAGTGTGATGCGATATGACCTGTAAGATCACAGTGTGATGCGATGTGACCTGCAAGATCGCGATGTGATGCGATATGACCTGTAAGATCACGGTGTGATGTGATCTGTTAGATCGAATGACAGATAACAAAATGTGTTGCCACCTACTGTGAGCTGCAGGTCGCCGTGTTGTTGCTTTCCAACTCAATGCTACTGCAACTTGACACGACAATTGCAAAAATTGGAAACCAGTTGGTCACACGGAACACAGCAGTCGTAGATCACAGCGCAGGTAATCTGGATCTGTGACCTGTTCGGGATTTGACTTTTTTATGGCCAAATTCCATCTCTAAAATAGAAACCGCTAATTGTATAAATGTTTGAGAGTTTCTGGAACGCGACCACAGTTGTCGTTTCGCCCCAGTGTAAAGCCGCAGACAAACGAGGTCACAGGAGCAAATTAATTATAGATCATGATGTGATTGAGGATCCTTCCTGTACTGCCGTCCTTCTCCGCGTCTGTGACCTGATTGCAGGCAATTAGCTAAGCAGCATAGAAAACTCTGAGAGCGGAGAAAAGCTGGTGGTCAGCCTCCTCGGAGGTAATAATGTCCCATTACATCGTAATTAAGGAGGATAGCTGGTACAATGCCTCGCACAAGGAGCAGCGTCTCACCACCAATTACTTAGGGTTTTATAGGAGACCTGCGTGCACTATGCAGCATATGCTGACTGCGCTATCTCAGATCAGGAGTATTACACCTGACAATGTCGGTGACAAGTTTTCTACAACTGTAACTCTGAATATATTTTATATTTTAAGTCCTCATTTTGTATTATCTCTTTGCTTTCACAGATGTGCGGCTCGTTACAATGTATCGGACCTAGAAGTGAGCGAACCGTTCATAAAATATTACCGACGGATCGATCTGCGGCAGTCGCGCGCGGCTGAAACTGCGATCACATGCGGTGATTATTCGATACATGACTTGACAAGAGTAACGGAGGTCGGAAAACAAAACTGTGTGGCCATCGACCACAGCAGGAGGACACAGGCTGATGAATATTTGATCGCTCGGGGTCTGATTGCCGGAACATCCGCCGATCACTATCATCGTTCCTCCTAACTGCACTTAGAAATGCATGACCATGCCGCTCCATTGGGTTTCAAGCGCAGTGAGGAGGAATGGGGGATTTGAACCCCAATTCTAAAGATTGTGGGGATCATTTTTTCCATATCCAGACAGCAATGATGACTATCTGATTGCCGGGACCTCCATGGATCAGTGTCACCGTTCCTATTCATTGCACTTAGAAATGCATGACCATGCCGCTCCATATAATCCCAATGGGGGATGGGGCCTCTTTTCTAGGGATCGTTGGGATCTTGTGGGCAGGTGATCAGTGTCTTTCCTGCGATAACTTTGATGGGCTTGCTTGCAGTTCACCGCGAATTCGGACGTCCGTAAAAACCCGAAAAATGGAAGAGCTGCGACTCCGTCATTCTCAGGATCAGTGGAGGTTCTAAGGAAATCATCCGGTGACACGAGCCATCACTTTCTAATATGGGAACGATATTCCATTCGCTATTCCCCGGTTACATCCTAAATCCGGTAATGGGGCTCTGCTTTATCCCTACAAGACGCATCTCGCAGATTTGGGTAACTTTCCGTGGTTCCACCAGAAGTACGTCTCCTTCCTCCTCAGTGATATCATAGTATTGTGGATTTCACATGTTACGGACCCCTGGAGCAGGAATTAGTGTCTCTTATCTGGCCTTCAATCACATGCCAAAATAATTGCAGAGGATGATGGCGGAATCCACCCAGCTAAGCGCATGTTTATATGTCAGTGATGGGCAGCACCGATCCACAGACGGCAGCCCGTGCCAAAATCTGCAGACCCCCCCAGCTGTAAATATGAAGATTTGTGCTCCCTACCCATCCGGGAGAAATGCTCGCACCGCCTATCGCTTCAGTGTCGATCCCTACACTGCAAATGGCACTTTCTGGAGACTAAGGACACACATGGCATCCTGCAGAATGGCATCTGGTTAGTAGTCCAAACCCCTTTGCCAGCCTTCTTTACTTGCCCTTTTTTGCTTATAGGGTGCTGTCAAATGGCCATATAACATCGCAGTGCACGGACTGGCAGTCGGCCATTCTCATCCAAGTATGACGGCTGCACAGAAATACAGGCTGCCGTGCTCGGGTCGGTGGAGCCGCCAGCCAGTCCGAGCATTGCGATGTGATCGTCGTCGTCCCTGTTATACGGCCGTCTGACTGCGCCATTACCGTACTTTATTCCAGCTCTGAGCGTCCGACGCTGCTCCCGATGTCTATTATTGTCTGTCAATTCAACAGCGCTGCAGACAATCACAGAGCTCAGCAGCTTGTGCCGTCAACTCGGCCAGAGTCGCTGCTCTCAGTGATTATCTGCAGCGCTGTTGAAGTGACATGAGCGCTGCAGACAATAAAAGACACCAGGTGCAGTGGCGGAGATCAGCGCTGGACCTGGAGAGGGTGAGTAAAGCACCATTTGTTTTTCTCACAATAAACTGCTGCCATAGGAGAGAGGTTTTCCAAAACCACAAAATCCCTTCAATGTCTCGCCTCTGTCTTATAGAGCATGCAACTTTCTGCGAGTCATAAAAATGAAAAGCAGAGTAAGACCCCCTCCACACGTTTGATTTGACACAGATTTCAGCTCGGATTCTGCCCCTGATATCTGAGTGCAAAACACTATCTGTGATAGAAATCTGATTGTCGCCGCGGATTTCTGCTGCGGATTGCGGTGTAATTACGCGCTGGGCTTGCGATATGCTGATATCCTGAGGGTAAATGCGCGTCAGGTGTATCCGCCAGAGAAAGATATGGGATTGAACGAATCTACACGTTGCAGATTTATTTCGCAGCATGTCCATTCATTGCTGAGGGCTTCACCCTTGCAACACATGGGGCGACTCTTGCAACGAAATCCGCACGGGACTTCAGAAAAATCCATCTGTCCCATAAATGGCTCGGACCCTACACGTCGTCTGTCGGCCGAGCCTTGTTGACATAAACCTATAAACCCCTTTACCTCCGCGTCCGACTCCATAGACCCCGGGTCACGCTGTTAGAAGAGCTTAAAACCAATTTATTCTATTTGGGGCGATTGAACTTTTTGCAGGATAAGATCAGAAGGCAAAAAAAATCCAGAAATCCTAGATACATCCCTGAGATCCAAACTTAATTTCCGGAGAGAAGGAGAATTTATTCCTATCGGTCGTGAGTTTTCTTTCACACCCGCCATAACCCCCAGTCTCTGGGTAAAGTGTTATACTGAGCCCACCGCTGTCTCCTGCATGTCTAATCCCCTCACGCTGCAAAATCCCCCATGCTGCAGGCGCTCAGGCTGGAATGTGCGAGGGGGCAGATGAGGAATTGGGGAAAGAGAGCGGAAAGGAGGGAGAAGGAAAACCACACATGGCAGTGGAGGAAAGAAAGGATTAGGTGACAATAAGTGCGAGCCCGGGGATCAGCGCTCCCACAAGTATAGGCAGCACTAAGTCCGAACGCATCCAATATGCGCTAAAGGGTTGTCCGCTACTTAGGGTTGGTCATCAAGATCCGATCTATGATGTCCGACACACAACACAGCTGTCAATCAGCTGTTTACAGCTCCGATCACTGTGCAGTGGCCATTTCTTTTTGTTTGGTGGCTGTGGACGAGTGTTATGGCAAACCGCGCGGGTGTGACCAGGCGAGAGATGACTCACCCTTTAAATAACCCCCTAAACGCTGCAGTTGCAAATGACTGTGACATTTAAAGTGTCAAAAATTGTGCTTGGAGTTACTTCTGATCCCAGCTTTTGCTGCATGGTTGTCATGCTGTGACAGTCTATTCTAAGAATGGGGGGCCTCAAACTGTCCCTGGAACTGGGACCCTAACTATCCCTGTCCCAGGGGTACTCTTAAAGGTAGAGAGGCCTGAGTTTCCGACATTACTATGCTCCTGTTAAACCCTAATTTGTCCCCTCCTCCACCCTATGAGGCATGGGACAGAAATGTAATGTGAACAAGACACAAAGACAAAACAGGGATAACAGAAAACCTCTATCGTACAAAACCAGTAACCAACAATAGGGAGGAGGATAGGGACAGGGAGGAATAAACTAAATGGGACCAGGAGATAAACACACACGTAGACCAGCAAATCACAGAACACTACTACAACTCCACTCCAACCACACAGCTTTAGCACAGGAAGACAAATCTTTCACCAGCAGGGACAAGAAGGTCTGACCAGTGTTTATAGGAAGAGGTAATGACCAGATCAGAAGCAGCTGAAATGGAGCTGCATGTTTCTGACCAGCATAGAATGAGCTGTTAACCTCTTCAGCACCAGAGGAAACTAAATCCATTTAATGTGAGACACAAATCACACCATCTCTAATAGAAGATCTGCGATTCATTGACCGACGTGACCGTCTAACTCCAGGTTGTGACAATGATAGCAGCTTTCTATCCTGATGTGTTCAGCCAGCACTCTATGGGGTTTCGCAGACACAGCTTGATTTTTCTTGATCCATGTTGGTCACAGCACAGTAGATTTGTGCATTTACCTGTCAAGTGTTACCGTCTATTTATACAGTGAGAATAAAGATAATTTTGTTCTTTTTTTCATATTTTTCTCTCTATTCCATCATGTTTCTAAAGTGGCTAAAAATGTAAAGAGGTTTCCCCAGGCCTTTAATATTGAAAAATTATCACAGAACCCCACCGATCAGCGGGCGGAAGCTCCGTACGGTGTGCAGCGGTTGAAAGCGGCGCCGCAAGCTCTCTCCTATTCACTTCTATGGGGCAGAGCTTGCACTATGTAATATATGGAACCGATTTCAGTGCACGGCAGTCACTTCAATCAGATGATCAATATGAAATCTGGAAATCACATCCTTAGGATAGGTAATCAAGAATAAAAGTTTTGTAAACCTTTTTCTTCTTCTAAAATGAGGAAAATTGCAAAGTGTTTGGAAAGAAAAGCAACTTTGCAATTTCTGTCTTATTAAAGATCATCTCCATTTGCAAAATTAAAATATTTTTACTTTTCTGGTTTTCTGCTCTTTGCCTGGATTGCCGGCCACCTCTGCAGTCTGTGGCCAGTCTCCTATACAAGGGGCGCAGGGCTTCCAAACTTTTTTTCCAAACTTTTGGCTAGAGAGCGTGCACTACTATGAAGCCGGCCGATATCCTTGTGCTCCTCTGTTTGCAGCATCAGACAGCGCACAGTTTGGACTGGTGGTACAGCGAGGCAGTGAGACTGATCTGTTAATGATCAGGAGCACACTGCTCCCCCGGCAGCAGGAAGGCAGGAGGCAGGGGAGCTGTATGCTCCTGATAACCCTCTAAAGTCCTGTTCTTTATTTGCAGATCCATCAGTGTTTCCGTCAGCACGAATAGTGGATGAGGTATGAAAATGACCACTTGGATCTGGTTGATGATGATGAAAGCCAGGACAATAGTGCAGATTCTTTTAAAAGTGTGTGGCAGTGAGAGCATGCTGGGAGTTGTAGTTTTGCAAGAGTTGAAGTACCCCTAAGATAGGGACTGGTCCTGTAGGACACTGTGCCCCTGACTTGACCCTAATCTTAAAATCGTTTTGCCCTACAATCCACCCATAAAAGAATAAGGCCCATGGGCATCATCGTGTGCAGACGTGTGCGCCCGGAGCCCGCGACGCACATGTTGTGGACATCTGCACATGCTGCTGTGCAGCACAACATGTGGAGGTGGCTTGTGTCTGCCGCTCGCTTCCCACACATACTTTGCATGGCTGTGCGGCCAGCAGGCAACGTGAACATTCTTCTCTCCTGTTTTATGAATGAGCTTAGCTATTCTTCCAAACTTGTAAAACTGCATTTCAAGAAACCTCAAGGCGATCCTGTGGCAGATGGGTTTCTTGTAGAAATGAAAAAAAAGTGAATGGGAAACAAAGAGCAAACAGAGCGAGGTCCTGGAGTCGGCGTGGAAGAGATGCAAGTCGCCCCATGTGGCGGCTCTTACTCTGGAAATGCTTAGAAGTTTCCTGTAGAAGACATTGCTGCATTGTATCATCCTGTAGAAGACATTGCTACATTGTATCATTCTGTAGAAGACATTGCTACATTGTGTCATTCTGTAGAAGACTTAGTTACATTGTATCATCCTGTAGAAGACTTTGCTACATTGTATCATCCTGTAGAAGACATTGCTGCATTGCATGATCCTGTAGAAGACTTAGTTACATTGTATTATCCTGTAGAAGACTTCGCTACATTGTATCATCCTGTAGAAGACTTCGCTACATTGTATCATCCTGTAGAAGACTTCGCTACATTGTATCATCCTGTAGAAGACTTCGCTACATTGTATCATCCTGTAGAAGACTTGGTTACATTGTATCATCCTGTAGAAGACTTTGCTCCATTGTATCATCCTGTAGAAGACTTTACTACATTGTATCATCCTGTAGAAGACTTCGCTCCATTGTATCATCCTGTAGAAGACTTCGCTCCATTGTATCATCCTGTAGAAGACTTCGCTACATTGTATCATCCTGTAGAAGACTTCGCTACATTGTATCATCCTGTAGAAGACTTCGCTACATTGTATCATCCTGTAGAAGACTTGGTTACATTGTATCATCCTGTAGAAGACTTTGCTCCATTGTATCATCCTGTAGAAGACTTCGCTACATTGTATCATCCTGTAGAAGACTTTACTACATTGTATCATCCTGTAGAAGACTTTACTACATTGTATCATCCTGTAGAAGACTTCGCTCCATTGTATCATCCTGTAGAAGACTTCGCTCCATTGTATCATCCTGTAGAAGACTTTGCTCCATTGTATCATCCTGTAGAAGACTTCGCTACATTGTATCATCCTGTAGAAGACTTCGCTACATTGTATCATCCTGTAGAAGACTTTGCTACATTGTATCATCCTGTAGAAGACTTCGCTACATTGTATCATCCTGTAGAAGACTTCGCTACATTGTATCATCCTGTAGAAGACTTCGCTACATTGTATCATCCTGTAGAAGACTTTGCTCCATTGTATCATCCTGTAGAAGACTTTGCTCCATTGTATCATCCTGTAGAAGACTTTACTACATTGTATCATCCTGTAGAAGACTTTGCTCCATTGTATCATCCTGTAGAAGACTTTGCTCCATTGTATCATCCTGTAGAAGACTTGGTTACATTGTAGCATCCTGTAGAAGACTTTGCTCCATTGTATCATCCTGTAGAAGACTTTACTACATTGTATCATCCTGTAGAAGACTTATCCTGTAGAAGACTTTGCTCCATTGTATCATCCTGTAGAAGACTTGGTTACATTGTTTTATCCGGTAGAAGACTTCGCTACATTGTATCATCCTGTAGAAGACTTCGCTACATTGTATCATCCTGTAGAAGACTTCGCTACATTGTATCATCCTGTAGAAGACTTTGGTGCATTGCGTCATGTTCAGACTGGAGTATACAGCGTGTACGCAATATATGTACATTGTCTGATGTTTTCCCAGCACTCGCTTATTTTCTTTGTATCGGGTTGGCCATGACTAAGCTTCCTCTTTTTCTTTGAAAAAAGAAATAACTTTTAATTATTTTTTCACATCTTCTCAGATTCTCCGTTTTGGTTAGGTTACGACTCTCTTCGCCTCCCCCATCAATGATCACATATCGGACGTCGTCCAGGTGCTTTGTCCCCCAATGTGTAAGTCATCATAAGTGATGTTACACACAGAAATATGTTCGCTCATTGCGCATGCGCAGTCGTAACTGTGCGCATACTCGAGTGAGAAAGATATGCGCATGGGGAAGGTTCAGTGCATGTTTTGCAGCAGGTGGTATGATGCATCAATCAGCCTCCTGGCCAATACTGCGACTGACGCGCGTGGTCCACATTGAGAGAACTGCGTGGTCAATACTGTGCGCATGCGTTGTTAAAAAGAGCGCTACGCCATGCTCAAATACTGGATGTCACTAATGATGACATATACGTTAGTGGAAGGCACAGAAGGGAAAGACATTGTCAAATTACTGCCCAAAGAGAGGACACATAGTGAGAACGGTGGATCCGAAACGAACGATTAAGGTAGAAGTGTTCTGTATTGGATGAATGGGCGCCTATGTTTAATTCTGGTGCTGTTTCCCGGCACATGCGCCAAATCTGCGTTACAAGTGGACCATGAATGCGCCCAAAGTCATATGAAATCGCTCTGCTATTGCCGTGCAATGAAACATGACATAACATTAAGTACTGCTGTACAATCTCAAATTGAAACTGTGTGCACAGGGACCATATCCCGCAGCTGTGCGCAGCCATATGGTGTCTTAACACAGCACGACAGGAGCACAGATAGATAGCATACAGACCGTGTGTATTAGGCCCTATAGGGCTGGAGATCTCCGCTGTGTATCTGGTGTAACATTTCCAGGGGGTTTAGCTCTAGGATCGCTGTCTGGGTAGACAGAATGGCATGAAAACAGTTCATTCAGACAGCAGTTCTGGTGTAAAACTGTCCGCAACCAGCTTTATTAAAGTCCACAGCAAACAGATTAAAACAAAGCATAAACAGAAAACCTGGGCTTGTCTAGCCTCTAATTACACTTAGATAGATGGCCCTCTCTATCCGGGACCCAGACTCTACCAGTCTGTGCCCAAAACAACACATATCACATATGTTACCAGTATGGAGCTTCACAGATACTCCTCCTTGTGTCTGAAGGCACCTTCCATGACCAGACTTGAGAGAGATCCACTCCTATTCAGCCGCTATTCGCACGGATTCGCACTGAGACTACTCCTATGTCCGGGGTCCTTCCTGCACCCAAACTGAGATAGCTCAAACACTCTTGGAGACTGCTTCCTTGTGCCAGGACACCTCTCTGTGTCCAGGCTAAAGACAGCTCTAACACTCTTGGAGACTGTTTCTTGTGCCGAGACACCTTCCTGTGTCCAGGCTAAACTAGCTCTCAGATTGTGTTTGCAGACACCTACTTCTCGTCTCCTAATTAAGACCTGAGTAGTTTCAGGCTTGTGCTGCAAGTGTGTGCTGAATGTGAGGTGTAGTGACCTTTCTCTACCACTAGGTTTACAAAGCCACACATTTCCCTTATACCTAGGTGAAATGTACACCCCATTCATCACATATTCACTCACTGTCTCACATATCCCCTCCCTCTTCTCCAGACCGGAGGGCTGGTCATCCAGACCAGAGGGCTGGTCAACAATCCAACAGAGACAGTGAACTCTGGACCAGTCATGGCCCTCATTAGCTTCATCTTCACCACTGTCATTTGTATCTTCACCTGAGTCATAGCCAACATCAGCTTTCTCTTTATCTGAAGCATCCGCACTACCCTGTACCCTCCCAGGCCTATACTCTCTGCGGGCCTCGGGTATCCTGCACGGTTTCATCTTGACCTTAGGGCCGGGCTCATTTTCGATATAGTGCCTGGCCAGAGAAGTACGACCCGACACATCAGAACACTTCTGCTGACTCTTCCTCAGAAACTCACGTACCTCCTGTCCCTGGTGCACTGACCATGTGTCACCAACTATCACAGAAGGCATAGGGGGTTTTTCACTTTTCTCCAGTTTCCCTTGAACCTTCTTTACTTCATTGAGCTTCTCCAGAAGATGCTCATGGCTCTCATCACGCTCCTTCATCACAGTTTGGAGTTTTTTCTGAGAAGTAATCACTTCATCTTGTACCTGTTGGCCGTCCTTTATGTCTTCAGCCCCTTCTTCAGGCTCTTCTGGTAGGACATGCTCAGAACCCGCCGGATTCTTCTCTTCCACCACGTTCTGCATCCCATCTGGGCTCCCGTGTGTCTGTAGCGGCAACGGAGTGACACATCGCTTTTCCCATTTGTTGGGACGTGGCTCCGATGTAGCCTCCCTGAAAGTGCGCTTGAGCTCACCAATGCCAGCTACTGATCCGGACCGTAACCCGTCCACGCCGCTGTCTTCGGCAGAAACAGATTCCTGGACAGAGTCAGTCCCCATATCTTCAGTCTTGTTCCTCACAGCTTCACTTGAAACCTCAGCTTCTGATGAGGCATCTGGCTTGGTGACCACCACTTCCATGGCTTTTCCCACCTCTGCAGCATCACCTTCAGAGTCCTTGGCATGATGCAGATCCACACCACACACCGACAACTTCTCATCTTCAACAGCATCCACTTGTGCTGTGTTCAGTTTCAGAGTCCTGCCTTTAAAGCTCAGCTCTCCTCCTGTCACCTTAGTCTTCGCCAGGGAACCGGCCAACTGTAAAACATCTTCAGATGCCATCTTCTGTCTGGCTGTAAGGTCAGCATCAGCTTTCTTCTCAGGACTCTCAACCTCCTCTGCTACCATGCCTTCCTCATTTGCACTGGTTGCTTTATGGTCATCAGATAATTCACTATCACTATCTGACCCCTTTTTCTCAGCCACATCTGGCTCACTGTCAGGGCTATACACTTCATTTTCATTCACATCCTGCTCACTGTCAGGGTTATACAATTCATTTTCATTCACATCCTGCTCACTGTCAGGGCCATACACTTCATTTTCATTCATATCCTGCTCACTGTCAGGGTTATACAATTCATTTTCATTCACATCCTGCTCACTGTCAGGGTTATACAATTCATTTTCATTCACATCTTGATCTGGAACCTTAGTTAACATGTCATCCACAACATTAACTTCACTATCTGGTCCCTCAAGTATGTGACTATGTGACAACCCCAGCACTATACTTCTATATAGCTCAGGTACTAGGAGCTGACTCACGACCTCTCCCTGGACTTCAGTGTCCCTATACAATAGGCTATTGTCCATGGCAGCATGAGGAAACCTCTCCTCAGAGCCAGGCTCTTGGGAAACCTCATTTAGAACATCCCTATTTTCCTGGGCCGTTTTAAGAGAGGGGTCTCGCCACTGCTCACTCTCAAAATTGTCACAGGACACAGGTAAGTAAGGGACACTCGGTTCCCGAGAACCATCATCCTCGTCTCCCAACATCACCTGCAAAGGAATTTCATCTTTATCATGATCATCATCAGTATCATCACTATTATGATTAGCATCATCATCATTATCAATATCAGCATCATCATCATGGTCATCATCATTATCATGATCATCATTATCATTATCAATATCAGCATCATTATCATGGTCATCATCATTATCATGATCATCATCATTATCATGGTCATCATCATTATCACATAATTTTAATGGCCCACTAGCATTGTGTTCCGCCCCTCGGGACTGCGCACCCTCAATAGGAGCTTCATCACACTGTTCATCAAAATCACCCTTCCCCCAGAGATCCTTAGACCGGGGAAAGTCATTACCCAATATGACGGGTTGCACCAGGTTCTTCACTACCCCCACTTCATATGAAACCTCCCCGAGTTTGGGGACCAAGTCCACGGCAGTCTCTGGGTAGACTTTGGTGTCTCCACGGATGCACACCATACTCAGGCGCTTATCAGGGATAAAGTCCCTATCAATCAGGCTGTCACATACGGAAGTCACTGGACTCTCTGAGTCCAAGAGGGCCTGTGCTGGGCAGTCACTTACAACCACCGGGGACCCCTGTGGTCCAGTCTCTTCGGCTGAGGTGGACACACACAAAGGCTCTGCGCAGGGAGAGAGGGATCTGCCAACATCACAACACATAGGCTCCCCCTCTATTGGACAGTCGGCTGCAATTTCACGCCAGCTCCAACACTGTCCATCACACTCTCCCACCCACATGTCCCCTCGGGCCTGAACCCGCTTATCAGCATACCCCATGTCCCCAACAGCTGGAACGCTCTTACCGCGAGAGTTCAGCGTCCGGGAACTCCGAAGTGACGACCTCTCAGACGGCTGTACCTCAGGAGGACGTGCTTGGGTGTAGCGGTCCACTATCACCTTTTCAACTCCATAATCAAGCCTGCTGACTGCAGACTTCCAACTGTATCTCCAGTCATGTACTCCCCTGGCACGGGCTGTCACCGTAACACCCAGCCGGGTAAGAATCTCCGCTTTCAACTTGCCATAGTCTTGGCTGTCCTGCTCGCTCAGGTCAGCATATGCCTTTTGGGGCTCTCCAATCAGATAGGGTGCGACCATCATGGCCCATTCAGATAGGGGCAGATTCTCCTTCTCTGCCAGTCTCTCAAACCTAGTGAGATATACCTCCACATCATCACGAGGTGTCATCTTTTTCAGGGACCGTCTTACCGCCTTCTTTACAGCGGACAAGTCAGGTGCCTTCACAACATTACTCTGAGACGAGGTGCTGAGAGCTGCAATCTGCTCCAACAACCGGTTATTCTCCTGCTGCTGCTGCAGGAATTGCTGCCGGTGCTCCTGCATGCGCTGCTGGTGCTGCAGGCGCTGCTGCTCCATGCTCTGCTCCATGCTCCGCTGGGCCTGGGCCAGGTACTCAATGAGCTCCTCCATACTGCCGGACTTATCTGTCTCAACCCCGGCAGTTTTATGTTGCACATTAACTTGTGCCATTTGTTCAAACAGCGCCTCCATGCTGTCATCCATGCTGTCAGACTTCTCTGTCTCAACAACGGCAGTCTTCACACAAGACATACACACTCCACAGTCTTTTCCATAGAAAAATTCAGCTCTGCTGTGCAGACACTTTTTTTTTTTTTTTTCCTTTGCAAAGTCTATTAGGGCTCCTGTCTCTTTAAGACTGCTCCACAGACTTTTCTCTTGCTGCTGCACATTCCACAGTCATTTTCACAACAAGTTCAGCTTTGCTGTGCATACATTTTCTCTCTGCAGACCCTATCAGGGCCACTGTCTCTCCAAGACTGCTCCAAACAGACGTTTCTGCTGACACACTTTTTTTTTTTTTTTTTCTGCTGCTATTTCAATAGACTTCACCTTTAATGCTGTCTCTCGCCACTGTGCTGCATACACACTCCAGCACTAACTGTACCAGGCCCTGCGCTGCCCCAGCATTCTCCGCCAATTGTAACATTTCCAGGGGGTTTAGCTCTAGGATCGCTGTCTGGGTAGACAGAATGGCATGAAAACAGTTCATTCAGACAGCAGTTCTGGTGTAAAACTGGCCGCAACCAGCTTTATTAAAGTCCACAGCAAACAGATTAAAACAAAGCATAAACAGAAAACCTGGGCTTGTCTAGCCTCTAATTACACTTAGATAGATGGCCCTCTCTATCCGGGACCCAGACTCTACCAGTCTGTGCCCAAAACAACACATATCACATATGTTACCAGTATGGAGCTTCACAGATACTCCTCCTTGTGTCTGAAGGCACCTTCCATGACCAGACTTGAGAGAGATCCACTCCTATTCAGCCGCTCTTCACACGGATTCGCACTGAGACTACTCCTATGTCCGGGGTCCTTCCTGCACCCAAACTGAGATAGCTCAAACACTCTTGGAGACTGCTTCCTTGTGCCAGGACACCTCTCTGTGTCCAGGCTAAAGACAGCTCTAACACTCTTGGAGACTGCTTCCTTGTGCCAGGACACCTCTCTGTGTCCAGGCTAAAGACAGCTCTAACACTCTTGGAGACTGTTTTCTTGTGCCGAGACACCTTCCTATGTCCAGGCTAAACTAGCTCTCAGATTGTGTTTGCAGACACCTACTTCTCGTCTCCTAATTAAGACCTGAGTAGTTTCAGGCTTGTGCTGCAAGTGTGTGCTGAATGTGAGGTGTAGTGACCTTTCTTTACCACTAGGTTTACAAAGCCACACATTTCCCTTATACCTAGGTGAAATGTACACCCCATTCATCACATATTCACTCACTGTCTCACACTGGTCAAAAGGGCCGAAGCGGCAAGCGTTAGGTCCTAACGGGTAATGTTGGCTCCATTATTCCCAGGTAATATCTGACTTAGTGGCGGAATGCGCCGGGATCGTTGTACTTTCCGTCGGTTCCTGCGCGCACCTTGCCGAGTCACTTCGGACTTATGTGCCAGGAACACAATCCCCTTGTGTTAGTTCGGAGACTTGCCGCCACATACCAGCAGCCAGACACCAGCAAATAAGAAGCAGATGTCCGGGGCCCCGGATAATGAGCCCCACTCAGCACACCTCTGCTGGTTGCACTTAAACCAATCTAAGTAACATAACAACTGGGGGTCAAATGTTGAAGACTCCTTTTTTCACAACAGAGCCTTTTTTTAAGACAAGTTGCCCCTTCCCCCCCCCCCTGCCGCCACCCGCAGGGGTCAAAAAAGGAGGAAAACTCCATTTTTTTGATGCCGCAAAACATGAATCCTGGCGTTCCGGGGGGGACCCCGCAGCTGCTTGTTTTTAGAGGTACAACGGCAAAAATGCTGCAATTTCTCTGTCTCCGTTTCCACTGAAGGAGCCGAGAACAGATCGCAGAGGACGACACGACATCCTGCCTGTGTTTAATAATATTAATCAATGCGTGATTGCTGCGTGGCCATCGGTGGGCGGCACGTGCCCACGTGAAGCATCAGACCGGCCTTTGTTTCCAGACCACGCGTGTGGCTTACATTAACTTCAATGTCAAATTACGCTAATGATAAATGTTCGGCTTAAGGGCCATTAGAATCCGTCTCTCCGGCTTTTTCATCTGAATACATTCGTTTCCCCTTATACTCACGAGGGTCTGTGATACAAGACAGCGACGAGGAAGCGATAATGTTACTCGGACCCTCGCTACAATATTTATGTTACAAAAGGGTGTGTAGACTTTCACAACTGCGGCTGCAAATAAAAAAAAATGAAGCAATTCTGCAAATAGTTTTCATTAAAAATCTTCGACTATTTTGTGTCTACGGTTCCTAAGAAACCTACAGTATATCCCTCCGTGCACTGCAAACAAATCGCCACGTCCCCGGGATTTACTAAATCAACTCTCATCATTTTACTTTCTGTATAATCACCTCTATATGTCACTATATTATTATCATTCATACAGTACAGACCAAAAGTTTGGACACACCTTCTCATTCAAAGATTTTTGTGTATTTTCACGACTATGAAAATTGTAGAATCACACTGAAGGCATCAAAACTATGAATTATCACATGTGGAATTATACATTACACTTTACAAAAAAGTGTGAAACAACTGAAAATATGTCTTATATTCTAGGTTCTTCACCTTTTGCTTTGATGACTGCTTTGCACACTCTTGGCATTCTCTTGATGAGCTTCAAGAGGTTGTCACCGGGAATGGTTTTCACTTCACAGGTGTGCCCTGTCAGGTTTAGTAAGTGTGCCTTATAAATGGGGTTGGGACCATCAGTTGTGTTGTGCAGAAGTCTGGTGGATACACCGCTGATAGACCTACTGAATAGACTGTTAGAATTTGTATTATGGCAAAAAAGCAGCTAAGTAAAGAAAAACGAGTGGCCATCATTACTTTTAGAAATGAAGGTCAGTCAGTCCAAAAAATTGGGAAAACTCTGAAAGTGTCCCCAAGTGCAGTTGCAAAAACCATCAAAGAAACTGGCTCACATGAGGACCGCCCCAGAAAAGGAAGACCAAGAGTCACCTCTGCTTCTGAGGATAAGTTTATCCGAGTCACCAGCCTCAGAAATCGCAGGTTTACAGCAGCTCAGATTAGAGACCAGGTCAATGCCGCACAGAGTTCTAGCAGCAGACACATCTCTACAACAACTGTTAAGAGGAGACTTTGTGCAGCAGGCCTTCATGGTACAATAGCTGCTAGGAAATCACTGCTAAGGACAGGCAACAAGCAGAAGAGACTTGTTTGGGCTAAAGAACACAAGGAATGGACATTAGACCAGTGGAAATCTGTGCTTTGGTCTGATGAGTCCAAATTTGAGATCTTTGGTTCCAACCACCGTGTCTTTGTGTGACGCAGAAAAGGTGAACGGATGGACTCTACATGCCTGGTTCCCACCGTGAAGCATGGAGGAGGAGGTGTGATGTGTGGGGGTGCTTTACTGGTGACACTGTTGGGGATTTATTCAAAATTGAAGGCATAGTGAACCAGCATGGCTACCACAGCATCTTGCATCCGATTTGCGTTTAGTTGGACCATCATTTCTTTTTCAACAGTACAATGACCCCAAACACCTCCAGGCTGTGTAAGGGCTATTTACCAAGAAGGAGAGTGTTGGGGTGCTACGCCAGATGACCTGGCCTCCACAGTCACCAGACCTGAACCCAATCGAGATAGTTTGGGGTGAGCTGGACCGCAGAGTGAAGGCAAAAGGGCCAACAAGTGCTAAGCATCTCTGGGAACTCCTTCAAGATTGTTGGAAGACCATTCCCCGGTGACTACCTCTTGAAGCTCATCAAGAGAATGCCAAGAGCGTGCAAAGCAGTCATCAAAGCAAAAGGTGAAGAGCCTAGAATATAAGACATATTTTCTGTTGTTTCACACTTTTTTGTAAAGTGTAATGTATAATTCCACATGTGATAATTCATAGTTTTGATGCCTTCAGTGTGAATGTACAATTTTCATAGTCATTAAAATACAGAAAAATCTTTAAATGAGAAGGTGTGTCCAAACTTTTGGTCTGTACTGTAAATAACATTAACAGAAGAGACTAGATAACTTTGTAATACACTAATCCTTAATTAAAACTCCTATTATACTCCAGAGCTGCACTCACTATTCTGCTGGTGCAGTCACTGTGTACATACATTACTGATCCTGAGTTACATCCTGTATTATACTCCAGAGCTGCACTCACTATTCTGCTGGTGCAGTCACTGTGTACATACATTACATTACTGATCCTGAGTTACCTCCTGTATTATACTCCAGAGCTGCACTCACTATTCTGCTGGTGTAGTCACTGTGTACATACATTACATTACTGATCCTGAGTTACATCCTGTATTATACTCCAGAGCTGCACTCACTATTCTGCTGGTGCAGTCACTGTGTACATACATTACATTACTGATCCTGAGTTACCTCCTGTATTATACTCCAGAGCTGCACTCACTATTCTGCTGGTGTAGTCACTGTGTACATACATTACATTACTGATCCTGAGTTACATCCTGTATTATACTCCAGAGCTGCACTCACTATTCTGCTGGTGCAGTCACTGTGTACATACATTACATTACTGATCCTGAGTTACCTCCTGTATTATACTCCAGAGCTGCACTCACTATTCTGCTGGTGTAGTCACTGTGTACATACATTACATTACTGATCCTGAGTTACATCCTGTATTATACTCCAGAGCTGCACTCACTATTCTGCTGGTGCAGTCACTGTGTACATACATTACATTACTGATCCTGAGTTACATCCTGTATTATACCCCAGAGCTGCACTCACTATTCTGCTGGTGCAGTCACTGTGTACATACATTACATTACTGATCCTGAGTTACATCCTGTGTTATACCCCAGAGCTGCACTCACTATTCTGCTGGTGCAGTCACTGTGTACATAAATTACATTACTGATCCTGAGTTACATCCTGTATTATACCCCAGAGCTGCACTCACTATTCTGCTGGTGCAGTCACTGTGTACATACATTACTGATCCTGAGTTACATCCTGTATTATACTCCAGAGCTGCACTCACTATTCTGCTGGTGCAGTCACTATGTACATACATTACATTACTGATCCTGAGTTACCTCCTGTATTATACTCCAGAGCTGCACTCACTATTCTGCTGGTGTAGTCACTGTGTACATACATTACATTACTGATCCTGAGTTACATCCTGTATTATACTCCAGAGCTGCACTCACTATTCTGCTGGTGCAGTCACTGTGTACATACATTACATTACTGATCCTGAGTTACATCCTGTATTATACTCCAGAGCTGCACTCACTATTCTGCTGGTGCAGTCACTGTGTACATACATTACATTACTGATCCTGAGTTACCTCCTGTATTATACTCCAGAGCTGCACTCACTAATCTGCTGGTGTAGTCACTGTGTACATACATTACATTACTGATCCTGAGTTACCTCCTGTATTATACTCCAGAGCTGCACTCACTATTCTGCTGGTGCAGTCACTGTGTACATACATTACATTACTGATCCTGAGTTACATCCTGTATTATACTCCAGAGCTGCACTCACTATTCTGCTGGTGCAGTCACTGTGTACATACATTACATTACTGATCCTGAGTTACATCCTGTATTATACTCCAGAGCTGCACTCACTATTCTGCTGGTGTAGTCACTGTGTACATACATTTCTGATCCTGAGTTACATCCTGTATTATACTCCAGAGCTGCAGTCACTATTCTGCTGGTGCAGTCACTGTGTACATACATTACATTACTGATCCTGAGTTACATCCTGTATTATACTCCGGAGCTGCACTCACTATTCTGCTGGTGCAGTCACTGTGTACATACATTACATTACTGATCCTGAGTTACATCCTGTATTATACTCCAGAGCTGCACTCACTATTCTGCTGGTGCAGTCACTGTGTACATACATTACATTACTGATCCTGAGTTACCTCCTGTATTATACTCCAGAGCTGCACTCACTATTCTGCTGGTGCAGTCACTATGTACATACATTACATTACTGATCCTGAGTTACATCCTGTATTATACTCCAGAGCTGCACTCACTATTCTGCTGGTGCAGTCACTGTGTACATACATTACATTACTGATCCTGAGTTACATCCTGTATTATACTCCAGAGCTGCAGTCACTATTCTGCTGGTGCAGTCACTGTGTACATACATTACATTACTGATCCTGAGTTACATCCTGTATTATACTCCAGAGCTGCACTCACTATTCTGCTGGTGCAGTCACTGTGTACATACATTACATTACTGATCCTGAGTTACATCCTGTATTATACTCCAGAGCTGCACTCACTATTCTGCTGGTGCAGTCACTGTGTACATACATTACATTACTGATCCTGAGTTACATCCTGTATTATACTCCAGAGCTGCACTCACTATTCTGCTGGTGCAGTCACTGTGTACATACATTACATTACTGATCCTGAGTTGCCTCCTGTATTATACTCCAGAGCTGCACTCACTATTCTGCTGGTGCAGTCACTGTGTACATACATTACATTACTGATCCTGAGTTACCTCCTGTATTATACTCCAGAGCTGCACTCACTATTCTGCTGGTGCAGTCACTGTGTACATACATTACATTACTGATCCTGAGTTACATCCTGTATTATACTCCAGAGCTGCACTCACTATTCTGCTGGTGCAGTCACTGTGTACATACATTACTGATCCTGAGTTACATCCTGTATTATACTCCAGAGCTGCACTCACTATTCTGCTGGTGCAGTCACTATGTACATACATTACATTACTGATCCTGAGTTACATCCTGTATTATACTCCAGAGCTGCACTCACTATTCTGCTGGTGCTGTCACTGTGTACATACATTACATTACTGATCCTGAGTTACATCCTGTATTATACTCCAGAGCTGCAGTCACTATTCTGCTGGTGCAGTCACTGTGTACATACATTACATTACTGATCCTGAGTTACATCCTGTATTATACTCCAGAGCTGCACTCACTATTCTGCTGGTGCAGTCACTGTGTACATACATTACTGATCCTGAGTTATCTCCTGTATTATACCCCAGAGCTGCACTCACTATTCTGCTGGTGTAGTCACTGTGTACATACGTTCCCGTAGGTATATAAGAGAGAACTAACCGCAGTGACAGCGCGGCAGAGGGCGATTTGCCTCCTCGGACCGAGCTGTGAACGAGCAGAATTTCTATTCCACCGTTGTGGCGCATCACTTGTGCTGAAGGACATTACACGCGCCTAATTGTTACCTGCGTGTAGAAATGCCTCCATTACCCGGAGGAGGCCACGGATCAAAGGCAGAGTCACATCTGTGGGAAAAACTCGGCTGGTAAATCAGACTCTCCGCAGGGCCTGAGAGAGGACAAAATAGCAAGAATGTGGCAGAGAAAATATCTGTGACAGCTGCGAAAAGTGTAAACCTAGTGCCGCTGAGCTGCGAGTCCGGCCTTCTCTGCCTCTAGGGGCATGCATACTTTTGCAACTGGCTATTTTATTGCTTTATTACATCTCACATGAAAATTGAAGCAACTTTGCATATGGTCTTCATTAAACATATCCTACTGTTTTGTGTATACAGCTCCTACACAAATGTATATAGCAGTGTTACATTCTGGAGTCAGTATATAGCAGTATTATACTTGGAGGGGCGCAGTGTGTGGCAGTGTTACATTCTGGAGTCAGTATATAGCAGTATTATATTTGGAGGGGCGCAGTGTGTGGCAGTGTTACATTCTGGAGTTACAGTATATAGCAGTATTATATTTGGAGGGGCGCAGTGTGTGTCAGTATTACATTCTAGAGTCACAGTGTATAGCAGTATTATACTTGGAGGGGCGCAGTGTGTGGCAGTGTTACATTCTGGAGTCACAGTATATAGCAGTATTATATTTGGAGGGGCGCAGGGTGTTGCAGTGTTACATTCTGGAGTCACAGTATATAGCAGTATTATATTTGGAGGGGCGCAGTGTGTGGCAGTGTTACATTCTGGAGTCACAGTATATAGCAGTATTATATTTGGAGGGGCGCAGTGTGTGGCAGTGTTACATTCTGGAGTCACAGTATATAGCAGTATTATATTTGGAGGGGCGCAGGGTGTTGCAGTGTTACATTCTGGAGTCACGGAATATAGCAGTATTATACTTGGAGGGGAGCAGTGTGTAGCAGTATTACATTCTGGAGTCACTGTATATAGCAGTATTATATTTGGAGGAGCACAGTGTGTGGCAGTGTTACATTCTGGAGTCAGTATATAGCAGTATTATATTTGGAGGGCGCAGTGTGTGGCAGTATTACATTCTGGAGTCACAGTGTATAGCAGTATTATATTTGGAGGGGCACAGTGTGTGGCAGTGTTACATTCTGGAGTCACAGTATATAGCAGTATTATATTTGGAGGGGCGCAGTGTGTGGCAGTGTTACATTCTGGAGTCACGATATATAGCAGTATTATATTTGGAGGGGCGCAGTGTGTGGCAGTGATACATTCTGGAGTCACAGTATATAGCAGTATTATACTTGGAGGGGTGCAGTGTGTGGCAGTGTTATATTCTCGAGTCACGGTATATAGCAGTATTATATTTGGAGGGCCACAGTGTATGGCAGTATTACATTCTGGAGTCACAGTGTATAGCAGTATTATATTTGGAGGGGCACAGTGTGTGGCAGTGTTACATTCTGGAGTCACAGTATATAGCAGTATTATATTTGGAGGGGCGCAGTGTGTGGCAGTGTTACATTCTGGAGTCACGATATATAGCAGTATTATATTTGGAGGGGCGCAGTGTGTGGCAGTGATACATTCTGGAGTCACAGTATATAGCAGTATTATATTTGAAGGGGCGCAGTGTGTGGCAGTATTACATTCTGGAGTCACAGTATATAGCAGTATTATACTTGGAGGGGCGCAGTGTGTGACAGTGTTACATTCTGGAGTCACAGTATATAGCAGTATTATATTTGGAGAGATGCAGTGTGTCGCAGTATTACATTCTGGAGTCACAGTATATAGCAGTATTATATTTGGAGGGGCACAGTGTGTGGCAGTGATACATTCTGGAGTCACAGTATATAGCAGTGTTATATATAGAGGGGCACATTGTGTGGCAGTATTACATTCTGGAGTCACAGTATATAGCAGTATTATACTTGGAGGGGCGCAGTGTGTGGCAGTGTTACATTCTGGAGTCACAGTATATAGCAGTATTATATTTGGAGAGATGCAGTGTGTCGCAGTATTACATTCTGGAGTCACAGTATATAGCAGTATTATATTTGGAGGGGCACAGTGTGTGGCAGTGATACATTCTGGGGGAGTTGAGTTCTTAAAGGGGCATTTCAGGGATTAAAGGAAATTTTTTCCTTGCCTCCCCCATCCCTGTGGATCTCTGGAGCTGACTGCTCTGGGATCACAGTCTGCACATCACTATTACTCAGGAATGCTTCCTACCTAATCTTCCACATTGACTCATGTGGAAACCTTGCATCCCGCATCGATCATGTTCCATCTTGACGACCTGACGAACAGTTATCAAACATTTACATGAGACTTGAGTTACAATGTTTATTGCCGCTTTTGTGTTTTCAAGGATTTATCTTTGATTTTCTTTTCCCGTCTCCGGTCCCGGATTTGAATGAATGCAAATCTGCTGTACGCGAAGTCTCCGCAAACTCTGTGCATGCAAATCTGTGCAGAAAGGGCAAGGTGTGCGCGGTAACTGTGCGGGCATTACCGTGTGTTACTGTCACCAATAAGCTGCAAGAATAAAGAAATACTCAATATGCAAATCCGGGCGGCTGAAGAATGCAAAGAAAGGGAAGGGTCGAGACGCCATGTCTAGTTATAAAGTTACTGCCAGTAAACTCCTTATGAGAAATGCTTTATTGGGTGCAGTAAACTGGATAAAGCCGGCCCTAGGGCAATGTTACTGTGGGTTTGATAGCAGAAAACCGTCATACAGTGCCAAATACTGTGCCCACACAATAATGCTGGTATATTATACCGAGATAATCTCACTGTAATATAGCGCCTATATAATACTTCCATACATTACCAATAAACTGTCATATGGTGCCAAATAATACTGTAATATCATATGTACATAATAATTCTGGCACGCTATACGTAAATAGTACTACTATATAGTGCCAAAAACACTACCATACAGTATCTACATCATATCACCATATAATGCTAAATAACACCTTAATTTTACTATAGTGCCTACGTAATGCTATGGTGGCCATACAATACCGTCATATATGGCAAAATATTTACTTAAGTGCATAATGCTGGCAGAGTATAGCTAAATAGTATACAGTTCAAATAGAATACCGCCATACAGTATGTACGTAATGCCCTCATTTAGTGCTGAATAATGCTGTAATATTATGATGGCATACTGTACCTAAATAATACCCACACAATGTAATTAATAATAATAATAATAGGCGAGGTCAGAGTGAGGGTCTCATAGACTCACATTGATTAGAGACCTCTGTGCCCCTCCATGGCACACTGGGGCAGCGGACAGGTGCGGGAGATGGAGCCCAGCGGAGGCGAAAACATGAAAACGCCGGAAGTTGAGTATCAGACACTCGGTAGGGGTCTTGGATTTTAAGGCGCCACTCTAGGGTGAAATAAAAAATATTGGAGCGGTGCTTTAAAGGGAATCTGTCCCCTCCGGGACGCATATGGCCTTTTAATATGGGCATACAGGTGATAGAGATGTTACCCTCATCCTCCCTTCTGTGGGCGCTGCATTCACTGATCTGCGCGAGCGAGTCACTGTGACCTCAGCTGTGCGCCCCGATAAGGTGCTCTCCCCACTTCCTCGCTGCATAGTCACTGCTAGGAACCACGTGTACATGGTGTGTAACCGGCACCGTACACTTCAGGAGGGAGACTGTGTAACCGGCCACTGTGCCGGCACCGTACACTGCAGGAGGGAGAGTGTGTAACCGGCCACTGTGCCGGCACTGTACACTGCAGGAGGGAGACTGTGTAACCGGCCACTGTGCCGGCACCGTACACTGCAGGAGGGAGACTGTTTAACCGGCCACTGTGCCGGCACTATACACTGCAGGAGGGAGACTGTGTAACCGGCCACTGTGCCAGCACTGTACACTGCAGGAGGGAGAGTGTTTAACCGGCCACTGTGCCGGCACTGTACACTGCAGGAGGGAGAGTGTGTAACCGGCCACTGTGCCGGCACCGTACACTTCAGGAGGGAGACTGTGTAACCGGCCACTGTGCCGGCACTGTACACTGCAGGAGGGAGAGTGTGTAACCGGCCACTGTGCCGGCACTGTACACTACAGGAGGGAGAGTGTGTAACCGGCCACTGTGCCGGCACCGTACACTTCAGGAGGGAGACTGTGTAACCGGCCACTGTGCCGCACTGTACACTGCAGGAGGGAGACTGTGTAACCGGCCACTGTGTCGGCACCGTACACTGCAGGAGGGAGAGTGTGTAACCGGCCACTGTGCCGCACTGTACACTGCAGGAGGGAGACTGTGTAACCGGCCACTGTGCCGGCACTGTACACTGCAGGAGGGAGAGTGTGTAACCGGCCACTGTGCCGGCACTGTACACTGCAGGAGGGAGACTGTGTAACCGGCCACTGTGCCGGCACCATACACTTCAGGAGGGAGACTGTAACCGGCCACTGTGCCGGCACCGTACACTGCAGGAGGGAGAGTGTGTAACCGGCCACTGTGCCGGCACCGTACACTGCAGGAGGGAGAGTGTGTAACCGGCTACTGTGCCGGCACTGTACACTGCAGGAGGGAGAGTGTGTAACCGTCCACTGTGCCGGCATTGTACACTGCAGGAGGGAGAGTGTGTAACCGGCCACTGTGCCGACACCGTACACTGCAGGAGGGAGACTGTGTAACCGGCCACTGTGCCGGCACCGTACACTGCAGGAGGGAGAGTGTGTAACCGGCCACTGTGCCGGCATTGTACACTGCAGGAGGGAGAGTGTGTAACCGGCCACTGTGCCGACACCGTACACTGCAGGAGGGAGACTGTGTAACCGGCCACTGTGCCGGCACCGTACACTGCAGGAGGGAGAGTGTGTAAGCGGCCACTGTGCCGGCACTGTACACTGCAGGAGGGAGAGTGTGTAACCGGCCACTGTGCCGGCACTGTACACTGCAGGAGGGGGAGTGTGTAACCGGCCACTGTGCCGGCATTGTACACTGCAGGAGGGAGAGTGTGTAACCGGCCACTGTGCCGACACCGTACACTGCAGGAGGGAGACTGTGTAACCGGCCACTGTGCCGGCACCGGACACTGCAGGAGGGAGAGTGTGTAACCGGCCACTGTGCCGGCACTGTACACTGCAGGAGGGAGATTGTGTAACCGGCCACTGTGCCGGCACTGTACACTGCAGGAGGGAGAGTGTGTAACCGGCCACTGTGCCGGCACCGGGCAGAGTCTCCGTCAGGCAGGGGAGCCGCCATTAAACTGCTCTGCTCCTGTGCTGTGTTCTACCTCATCAAAAAGCGGCACTGACTCTCCGTGGGCCCCTTCATGTGACAGGGCCCGGGGTGATGGCCCCCCATCCCCCCCAATAGCTAGGCTGCTGCCCCACTCGGGTCTGCTGAGCTATGTTGTGCTCCAGGTCAGGCTTTGCAGATGGCCCGGTGTGATCCCATCTGTCTGGGCCTGTATGCAGCTCACCAGGGCACAAACTTGGGTCTTGTTAATAAGACTTTAATGTTTCGGAGTCCTGCAGCCTCCAGCACCTCTGCTACCTGCTTCCCACGTGCCTCACCCTCCTGCTGCACCACCGACATCCGTGGCCCGTGTTCGCACCCAGACCTTGGGCTTGGAGGATTCATGGGTGAGCTTAACAGTATGGCCGGGGTCAGACATGCGAGAAACTCACACAAGTCTCACACCTCAATACCCCGCACTGCCGCCGGCATTCGGACCGGAGCGTGCGGCTGCATAGACTATCGAGTGCCAGGTATTGAGGTGCGAGTTTCTCGCAAGTGTGACCCCAGCCTAAGATTGCATTACGTTCTGTGAAGTATGGGGAATGGAAGTTCTAGCACCTCTAATGCTGTCAGAACGCTGTTGAAAATGAACCACGCACTCAAAAAAGTGTGGATGGCAAATTATGGAAAATGAGAATTGTGACAGTTCCAGGACTTATTAGCCTGGTATGTGCACCAGAAAGCGGGGTGGGGCAGCGAGACCGTGCTCTTGTCGTAGCCGATGAATGCCGTCACCATATAGAAATCAATAGATCAGATTTCCATAGATCATTCAGAGCCGCCGCGTTCATCATCTGTTCCGGCTGTGTGTCCGGACACGTAGAGGATGAGGCTGACGAGCTGCCATGATATCACCCCATTATCAGCCGCTGCTGCTGTACCGTGGACACAGTCGTGAAGGGTGTTCACTGTGTCAGACGCGTCCCCACCCTGCAAATCCATCTGAAATAATCACAGCGGTGGTGAGGATGTGCGGCGCGGGCCGTGCGTGGCTCCGGTGCTGATACATTGTGCACCGGTCGGGCATGTCGGTGCAATTATCCCTAATTACGGCTTTTTGCACCAGAGTCCTGATCGGCGTTCTTCACGTAATGACGGTATTACGGGGCTGGAAGTGATTACGGAATAGATTACTTAGTGTTTGTTTTTATGGTAAAACGTTTAGCCGTACGTTCCACGCTCATGCCCCCAGAAAATGATTAGTGGCTGTTATAATCCTCATCTCCTGGGGTCTACGGTGCACCACTGTGGGCACGATGGCTGACTTTTTAATTGCAATTATTTTTAATTAATTTTAACTTTTTTAAAATTATTTTTAGTTTTATTTTATGTTTAGATCCTATTGTAATAGAAGACTTTCATTAGGAGTTTACAAACATAAAATTCCTCTAATTTTGCCGTTTTGCATGGCGATGGGTGATAGAACTTCCATCAGCCACCACTAGAAGGAGCTATTTTAGTATTAAATTCAACATAGGAACTGTATGCAGTAAGCTAAGCTCCTCCTAGTGGTGACTGCTGGCAGCCAGAATTTTATCATTAAAGAGATTTCCTTTGATGAGGATGTTTGTTATGTTTAGGTAGCTGAGGAGAAAAAGCAAAAACGGCAATACACCAGAGAGGCTGGAACCTATTGGATTGCAGTAACCTGAACTAACCACACAACTAGAGGTAGCCGTGGAGCGTTCCTACGTTGATCCTAGACGCCTCGTCACAGCCTGAGAGATAACTACACCTAAAGGCAGAAAGATGAAAGTTCTCTGCCCCGAAGCAGATCCCCAAAGAAAATAGGAAGCCCCCAAACATGTAATGGCGGTTAGACAAGAAGAAACACGGACACAGACAGAAAATAGAATGAGCAAACGCTGGGGCCCAATCTGTCTAGACAGAAAAGTACAGGAAAGAATTCTGACTGCAATCCAACAAAAAAAAACTAAAAAATACCAACTCTTCTGATTGCAAAAACACCTGAGATCACACGATCTCCACCACCTAAATCAGATCTCTGGTGTAACAAAACTAAGCCGCAGCCACTGAAAAAACAGGAAAAAGCAAATGAACAAATAACAGTGGCTACAGATAAACTGAGAGGAGCACAGGCCCCAGGAGGGGACCTGGCTGACCTCCACAAAAGTGCAGAAAAATATGCAAAAAGCAAGCACAAAAAGAAACGCAGAAAATATCTTATCTGAAAGCAGCAGATGAATGCAAGACTCCAGCAAACTTCCAAATGAACCAGGAACCACAATTGAGACTAGAACAATTGATCACCGGCGACCATCATGGGAGGGAACCTCCCTTATATCAGACCAGTCAGTGATCCCAGATTGCCATTCCTCGCTGTAAGGTTCAGTACTGTCTGTAACCACCAGAGGGAGCCTCTGCTCAGAAACCATCTCTAGCACATTCATAACAGATGTTTATTTTATTAATTAGATTAAAAATGGGATCATGGTGGAATTAATATAAAAAAACGCACAAACTTTCCCAATGTGCTCCCGGTGCTCCTCTATAATGGTGTCATTCACTGGTTTCCTGAATCCCTTTTCTGGTGGGTGGCAGCCAGTTACATTTGGTTCACCCAGGAGACTGATTTTTCCAGCTCAGATGGAACATGGCTGCTAACACTAATCAGTGGCTCACATCCTTAAAAATATCTTTGACACTTGTTTTCCCTATTTTTTGCCAACTGCAAGACGGTGGCCAGACAAAGCTGAATGGTGCGTCAGGTTGTGCATGCGCCATAAAAGTTCACGGCACTGAAATAGGAAGGGTACTTGCCACAAACTCTGCATAAGTCAGTAGTACAAGTGGAAACTTCTACTTTCTCCACTTATGAGCCACCTCTTCCCCTCTCCGTTGCCTTCTGAACTCACCATTCACTATGAAAAAGAAATAGCTCCCGACTGCCAGCACAGTGATGTGTCAGGTTCCATTATATTCTATGGGAAGGAGGAGGAGTGAGGAGCACAGTGGGGAACAAGCTGTGGGAGACACTACAAGATTGTGTAGAGCTTTATAACAAGTTGTTTACCACTCCAAAGAGGTGGATTCACATCTACAGTCATGGCCAAAAGTTTTGAGAATGACACAAATATTAATTTTTACAAAGTCTACTGCTTCACTTTTTCTAATGGCAATTTGCATATACTCCAGAATGTTATAAAGAGTGATCAGCTTAACAGCAATTACTTGCAAAGTCAATATTTGGCTAGAAAATGAACTTTATCCCCCAAAACACATTTCAACATCATTGCAGCCATGCCTTAAAAGGACCAGCTAACCTCTTTTCAGTGATTGCTCCATTAACCCAGGTGTGGTGTTGATGAGGACATGGCTGGAGATCAATCTGTCATGATTAAGTAAGAATGACACCACTGGACACTTTAAAAGGAGGCTGGTGCTTGGCATCATTGTTTCTCTTCTGTTAACCATGGTTATCTCTAAAGAAACACGTGCAGTCATCATTGCAATGCACAAAAATGGCCTAACTGGGAAGAGTATCGCAGCTAGAAAGATTGCACCTCAGTCAACAATCTATCGCATCATCAAGAACTTTAAGGAGAGAGGTTCCATTGTTGCCAAAAAGGCTTCAGGGCGCCCAAGAAAGACCAGCAAGCGCCAGGACCGTCTCTTAAAAGTGTTTCAGCTGCGGGATCGGGCTACCAGCAGTGCAGAGCTTGCTCAGGAATGGCAGCAGGCAGGAGTGAGTGCATCTGCACGCACTGTGAGGCGGAGACTCTTGGAGCAAGGCCTGGTCTCAAGGAGGACAGCAAAGAAGCCACTTCTCTCCAGAAAAAACATCATGGACAGACTGATATTCTGCAAAAGGTACAGGCAGTGGACTGCTGAGGACTGGGGTAAAGTTATTTTCTCTGATGAATCCCCTTTTCGATTGTTTGGGACAT